>CM056741.1:32310809-33510809 GCA_029851415.1 Eretmocerus hayati | reverse complement strand
TTGATGTAAGATGCTGGAAAAGTATCTCTCTGGTTCATTAAAAGGTAGATAGATTAGTTGTAGAGGGAAATACGAGCAAAAAATGAATTTTGGATGAAATTTTTCTCTCATATTTTGAGCTATTTTTACAAGATTTCCTTTTAGGGGAATTTAGATGACCTACACTTGTGTTTTCTGTGCAAGATATATCGTCTGGTTAAGACGAAATTTTGATATAGTTGATGTAAAGATGATAGAAATGGAGTATTTTCAAAAAATTTGAATTTTTCGAGAATAAATTTGATTTTGACTGTACTAAAACGAATTTTGAAAAAATTCGGTATCAACCAATCGATTTAGGATGACAAAAAAGTATCAGCTTAGTTTATTAAAATTTGAATGGGTCGGTTTGAGGGGAAGATATGAGGAAAGTATGAATATTGAAAAGAATATTCTTGTATATTTTGAGTTATTTTTTCGAGGAAGCTAGTTAGGACGATTTGGGCTATCTAAACTGAGGTTTTTTTTTAGCAATGTCTGTAATTTGGCCGAGACGGAATTTTGATACAATTGCTTTCAATATGCTCAAAATGAAGTTTTTCTTGAAAATTTTCGCTTTTTCTGAAAATTAAGGTTTGTGGAGATTAAATGGAATTTCGGTATTAACCAATCGATGGATTAAGCCAAAAAAACCATAGCCTATTTTAATTAGTTACCAAATTGCCGTAAGATCAAGTTAGAAAAAGATATTTTACTATGGAAGTACACAATTTTAGCAATTTTACCTCAAAAAACCTCTGAATCAAATTCGATTAGGGGAGGAGAGCAGCCAAATCACTGGTCTCATCTCTGAGTGATTCTACACAACTTATAGAAAAGCAAAAATCGATAAAGTGCAGTGTAGAAGAGAAAGCGTGGCGGGAAAAAAAACAACATACATACGCACACAGACACATGCAAAGGGACGCAGAGATGAGTCCCTGGGAGGATTTGGAAGATTTTAGGAGGGAAAGTGTTATTTACAATCGCTAGATTTTGGCGAGAGGAACAAAATGGTTGAAGCATTTTCGTGACGAGAGGAATTCTGTTGAAAAAAATATTGGATTGACTGGAAAAATTGATCAAAAATTTGCTGTGCCGAAAACAAAGCTTTCTCTTTAGAGAAAGCAAAAGTTAGCAATACTTTGAACCCTAGATTCATAAATGAGAAAGCTGTGTTTGATATATTATCGAAGATTGGAGTGGGCTAGCTTGGCTTTCAATACATTCTGGAATGACCAGGGAATGACATTTGTGATTCAAATGCTCCTTGTTTCATGCACGTGAGATTTCATCATTTCCTCCAGTAAGATAGCTTTTCAAACGAATCGATAGAGCTGAAATCGATTCGAATAATACACGGATATCAAAAGGAAATTGGGGCAATCGACTTAAAATCAAGCTGCGAGACTCGGACGAACGTACTTTATTCGCAATGTCCTATGTTTCGAAGGCACCAATAGTTTCTTTTTCCATGCGTATATTACACGAGTGATCGGGCGCATTGCGATTTTTCAAGTTTATTTATTTACAAACTATCCGAGAATCAGAATCCGAACGGCACGACGAGGAAAATCGCGATTCTAACGATTCATAACTTTATCAAAATTTCCATTCCATTGCAAATCTACCCAATCTTCAAAATTTCTTCTCTCTTTTCACTTCCGCAGTCACGCAACAATTTCCAGAACATTTTTTTGTTCCAGAGGATCGATTTTGTAACACCCCCCTTTCAAGATGACGACAAAATCTGTCCCAAAATTATTGTTGAGACTTATTTATCGCTCATATAAAACCCTGAAGCATCGACTGTAGGCGCGCTTAACCCGTTCACTCTTTTGGGGTTGAGCTACCACCCAGGTCATTTTCGAAATAAAATTTCGGCTGCTGAACGTTTGAAATTATACCTATGGCATCGTTCTCGTTCACCTTCGATTCAGATATCATTACTGTTTCTATCGGTGATGTTGTATGAGCTTGTGTACAGTTTAGCAGCCGGGAAAAAATGTGACAAGTTATCGTTTAGTGAGTTTCATCCCATGTGTTGTGAGGTTACCAAAACTTTTGTAGAATGACTGTGATGGTCAAGCGAAGGTCGATAAAATTATTTAGTCACTGTGAATCCATTTTCATGAATCTTAAATGAATTTACAATAAGTATCGTATGTATGTGTCGAGGAGTTTTTTGCTTTCAAACCTGGTGAGAGTACTGGCCTATTGCTGAAGTGGTTAATCCGAGATCCGATCGTGCATTCGTTTTATACGAGGAGGAATGTCAAAGTCTGCATAGGAGTGGTTTCTCAATCTTATACATTCCTAGAAATACATCACCTTGGTGACTCAGCGCTAATATTCCGATAATACCCACACTTGCTACAGTTGTCGAGTTACAAAATGAGCTCTCGCCCGTTTCAATCGCATCGTGCTAACTCTTGTAACCTCAAATACTCTCCCCAGGTCGTATGTCTGACCCAATCCGCCTGTTACTACTGAAATCCATATTTTCCTCCAACCATCGGATCTTTGCCCTGCGCTGATATTTGGATGGGTCCATTGGTTCCGCCTCATCGATATCTACAAACTTGTCCCCTGAAATCCGAGATCTGATCGTGCATCCGTTGTATATCTGGGAAAATGTCGAAATATCGATAGGGGTGGTTTTTCAAGGTCACTCACATTCCGAGGAATACCTCCCGTTGGCAACCCGGCGCTGATATCCTCAGGATACATACACTTGCTACTGTTGTCAAGCTACAAAATGAGCACGCCCCCATCGCAATCGTATCGTGCAAACTCTTGGGATCCCATCTATCATCCCTTGATTTATCTGTGTCTGACTAAACTCGTATTTTACTACTAGGAATGGTTTTTCGGTCATATATCTCCCTCCAAGACCGGCGCTAGTCTCCGAGCATTAGGTCATAACCCCGTGGCCGGATTATATCTACAAAATGGAACCAAAAAAAATCTAGATCCCATCGTGCAAGTCTTAGTCCTACCGATGACTAGGTCTGGATCTTAGGGGTTGTTACTTCCAAGGTTGATACAAACACTCTCCACATCCGTGTCGTTTATTGCGCTGGTATCAACCCATCTGTCCACGGAGCTCCTCATGAGGACGAATCGATCGAGGCCTCATTCGTCATGATCGGATCGTGCATTTGTTCAGTTTCGACGTTTTTCCATTAGCTAGGTTCGTTCTGCGAAAAAGAACAACCCCCTAAGCATTTTCCCGATTTTAAAAAGTTCCCTGGTTGTGACTCCTCCCAAAACAGGCCCTCGTTATTTCCAGCGGCCCGCTCTATACATGATGCAAGAAGAATTAGAGATCACCGCTCATGGGCCATTTTCCCATCCAAAGTGTGCATCCTCCTTTAATAGATTATGACAAAAATTTTGATTTTCAACTCGATTCTGAGAAATATTGACTTATATTTCGTGAATTAATAGAAATCGCGCGCGGAGCGCGTATCATAAGTCTAATATGTATTGATGAACTAAACAGAGCGCGCAGAGAGCAGACGACATTTTTCTTTTGAAACAGATGAGACAGAATAGAACAAGCCGGACGGGTATCCTAAACTCGAACGTCGCCCTATCAGATTTCGGATAAGGTAAGTGTGCCTAATATGCCCCCACTACTTTTGTTTTTCTCATAGTTTTGGCTCACCTCAATATTTTCCAACGTACTTTAGCTTATTTTAAAGCTTGTTTCAAGACCTTTAAAATAAGCTAAAGTACGCTTGATTTCAATGAATTGGAGCTGAGCTATCTCAATTTTCGCAAAATGATGTATTCTGATGGAGTAAACAACGAGTTTGAAGAAAAACCATGGGGGCATATTAGGAACACTGGACTTTTCTCAGTAATGTGAGCGTAGAATCGGTTAGAAATCGAATTTTGCAATTTTGCAGAGAGCATTTGAAAGTTGGGACAAAGACAAAGAAAATGAGTTAAGGCACGTTGGAATCGATTCCATCAATTTCGTTTGGCATAACTTTTAGTGACTAACAAAAAAGAAGTCGAAAGTAGCGAAACCAGTTTTTTTGTTCTAAGGAAGGCGCGGGTCATCTAGGATCGTTCCAAAACGTTTATTTTCCCATATTTCAATGTAACAAACATGAAAAAAAAAATGCGCGGCAAGGTCTGCGGGTTCGTACATTCGAGAACTTGAGGGGGGCATATTAGGCACACTTACCTTAGTTCTTGACATTTATCGTTTCTGATCCGGATCAGATCCAAATTAAAAATTTATATGGCCGGTAATCTACGTTATGTTTACCGAGAGAAGCTCCAATCTAGTTATTCACAAATATAACGAAACAAATTTTATACAAACCAAAAGTTTTATGACATTAGATCGAAAATTAGCCTCGAAATTAGTTCGGAAACCGAGACGAGCCAAATGGGATTCTGCAGCCGGCTATCAAGTTAAATTTGTAAATCCAAAATAGACTTGAAATTACCTCAAAGATCCATCTCTGATATTTCTCCAAACTAAATCTGCAAATAGGACACCATCGAAAAGAGTCACGTCTCAGAAACATTATCTTTCAATTAGATTCCTGATAGAAAGGGAATAAACTAGCGAGAAAGTCGAACTTTTGCAGATAATCACCTCAAAGCTCTAACATGGAAGTACCAATATCAATGAATATAATCTGAGTCCCAATGTGTTTAGTCTTTACTGTTGATAGAAATGAAGAGACTCACATATTCACAGCTCTTCGTTGAAATAAACGCATTCAAGTTTTGTGTTTTCAATCAGAGCGGACTAATTGTGACTTAGTCTCATTTATTATAATACACACACGAATATTTATAAGAGTACAAACGTTCCATCGATTCAAATCACGCAAATAACCCAGTGCTGAACAAAATCTCCCCGAAATAAAACAGATGCGGGAAGAGGTGTGGTCTTCGATGTGGTACAGGCTCTTGGTCAAATTGAATACCAAAATCTAATTCCGAGCGTTTTCTTGTGATCCTTCCTCCCTCTGTTCTGTATAAAATGCTGCTGTATTGGCTTTATGAATCTGAAAATAAATATATTTCATTCATTGACAGGAGTCATGAAATGCTATATGTTGTTACTATCAATCTCCTACCAGTTCAGGTATGGTGAGATTCAATAGCATATGGGAATGCCCGCATCTTTATACAGAGGTGGATGGAAGGGCTTATCTTGAAAGTTCTGATGTTGCTGTTGCAATTAATCGAGCACTGTTCGCAGCCTCTTGTTCTTTGGAATATGAATTTCCCAATGTGTTGATAACTCCATTACCACTTGCCTGCTGGCCATGACTGAGTCTCCAAAATAGTTCGGACGTGCCCACTATTGGTACGTCTCCCTCACGAAGAATTCAAAATACAACATAAACTGAATGATTCCAGCTGTAAGATGAATTTGTCGTACCGGGCGTATTGGATAGTGATGTAAAAACCTCAGGAACAGCAAACGAGCAATACTAGTTGGGAGAGGGCGAGTAATGAGACGTAAAAACGAACATGAGGCTCAATCCGTTGTTGGTGGGCCACCAGGAACAACTGAGGCAGAATCGCCACAGACTCGAAAAGCTTACTAAAACTCCAGAAGTACCAGTTGTTCACTACTAACGAAAATGCAAAAATTGCGAGTATCAGCAGTTCGACCCTGAAAGTTTGATTTGAAAAGGGTATGTGAGTCATTTGTGAGATTTTTTAATTTCAATGAAAGTGATCCCCTGCTATAACTGAGTACGAATAATGGAATATTTTTTAATTCTTCTATAACGTGGCAAGAAATTGATTGAGAAGCTTTCTTGGAGTCTTTGAGGAGACGTATCCGTTACAATGTTGAATAAGGTAACGAATGGCAAAAAAATGGATGTCGAAACTAGTATACACGAAGAATTATCAAAACTCCTCAAGATGAGTAGGTGTTGACGTTCCATTTCATAATTTAACTAGTGATCATTTTACTCACCGCTTGAAATATTTTGATTCTTTCGAAATGATATTCTATATCAGAACAGGATCTCAAATGATTTCTTTGATGTGTTTACTGCGCCAGTGGAAATGGATTCAAATCTTGCCAAACAAACGCATTTTTTTAATTGAAAACAAAAGCTATATGCCACCCGATCAGAAAGCTGATCAAGCGCCTCGATCCGAATATCAAGCCTTGATCAACTTTCTTGAGCGCCCCTTGGTCAAGAATGTATAATGCCACCTTGATCAAGCGTGGGTCAACCCTTGATCAAGATCGTGATGTTTGCTCCGGGGTAGATTTGTCATGACCTTCTGCCATTTGAAAGCACATCAATAATATATGAATGATGGAAATTATATGGGGCTGAATGTAGGTTCACCGTTCACGAATTTATAAGCGGTAGTGTACAAAAAGATATTGGTCACGAATCGACTTGTAATTTTACTATTCGCTTTATATATTTCAATCTCGATCTCAATAGAATGTCTTTAGCAAAATTGCAATTGAGTGTGACTGGGAGAGAGTTAAAGATATCGCGTATAAGATAAATGGCCGACGAATACACAAAATGATCCAAAATGTTCAAGTAGGTTTATTATTTGTACAAGTAAAAAATCGCTTACCGATACTTGAATAGAAACTCAGTGCATAAAATAGCACTGGTGTAAAAACCAGTTGAAATGTTCACATTATAATTTTTCTCGTCTATTAGCTCTGAGTTTGCATCTGAGAAAAGCTTCAACCACTCTTATCACGCGAATTGTTGTGTGCAGTGCAGAAAATGATAACCCGCTCCAGCATATGAAGTTCAATTTTTTTTCTTATCTTAAGCGATGAAAATCATTGAGAAAGGAAAAAAAAATCGAGACAAATCTAAAAACTAGGGCTGTTGATTGGCCGTTTCCCGGGCTTCATATGGGGCTGTCGTCTGTCGTCAGCTGCGTCTTGTTGTGCGCAAGTTTCAGCGCTTCGCCTAAACGTCAAATGTCAAATACTCTGCAAGTTTCTTGGTTTCTTTTATCGTGTATCTCAAGATTTATTTAATCACAATCTTCTCATTATCAAAACTACAAATACAACGATCTCACCAATGAAAAATGGGTATCTTATTTAGCTGCTGCAAAGAATCTTCGTCCTACGAGGATATAACACCTGACAGAGTAAGAGTCGAAATCCAGGTTATGTTTTGATAAATATTGTCATAGTCACAACACAACTAGTATTCGGCATAGACGTGTCTTGTTGGGCAGTACATAGTAGTTTTATACAGTTGAGAAACTATACTTTTGCCATTGTGAATGGTTTCCTTACACCGGTCTACACCAGTTCTATTTTGGATACAAAATGATTTTAAGTTTCCAGTTTTTTAAACAATTTTCAACAATTTGTTTTGGATATAATATCATTCTGAGCCTTTCTCATCTATGATTTATCAACTTTGTCTCTCATACCTTGGTAAAATCTTCTGTTCTGTAGGATGTCATCAGGCAGCAACAAGCAGAAGCTGCTGAAAGACGATTGGCAGCTCAAGAGCGGAGAGGGATTGGGAATATTGATAATGTCAAGCATTTACAAAAAGTGACAGAAGAGCGAGAGAGGCGAGAAGCTGCAGCAGGAAACATAGACAATCAAACGGGGCTCAAGGTAATTTTGATCCACCAATAGTATCATCATCAACTATTCATTCTTTGACTGAAAAAAGTAAAGTAACAACATGATAATAATTTATGAAGTCCCAAAAAAGACTATTCGCATACATTGGATGATTTTGTCAATGTAATGAGAATGGCTATTACGTATAGCTATTTCAATTTTACATATGCTGTAAAAACTGATTGAATAACCAACCAGCAGATTCATTCAGTTGGTTGGAAATTCAATCAAGTGGTTGAAAAGTCAACCAGCCGGTTGATACCATTTGTTGTGTGGATAGCTTATCGATCCAGTTGAAATTTTACAACAAAATTCTTACATGGATAAATTGCCTCAGTTATTCATAAATGAAGTATCAATAATTTCAGATTATCTTATCAACTGTTGTTAATTTCAGTGGCAAGTGAGTTAAAGTCCTGGAGATAGAATGAGTCATTGACCCTCTACTTGGGAAACAAAAATTGATGAAGGTGGGTTGATAACATGGTTGTCATTTTTGATCATGCTCCAGCAACAGCTGCAAATAGCTAGGTACACCCACCAAGGAATCACAAGTGTTATTCTACAGCTCAGTTTAAATGTAATGTAATTGCACATTGACAGAAGAACTTTACATGTATTAAGAGCAAGGAACCACATTTCCATACCATCACTTTACTAAATCTTGGTTATGCAACTTCCACTTTTCATTTTCTGCATATATCTATTTGTAGTAAACTAGAATACCAGCTTTAATGGATTCACACTTTTCCAGTATCTTTTCTTTCAAGAAATTTCATAATTTACCTTCTCATGAATGGAATTAAACTCGAGATAATTTGAAGATTGATGAGTTACATGCTTAATTGCTTTCTTGACTCTCAATTCTATGAAATACTCATCTCCGGAATTTACTTGAATGTTTATGTAGCTGGCTTCACCACAATGAATAACAGACGAGAAATTCGAATTAGTTCATCGTTACGCGATTCAAGTATAGCACTTTGATACTTACTTTGAATATTTAATATTCTAAATATTAACCACTTAGATATTTTGAATATCCATCACATTGTTGGATCATACATAGTTTAATATGTCATTATACAGATGTAAAATGTATTTTTCACTTTGTATGTTATGAATGATGTAAATGTTTTATATATGAATAATTTTATGATGTTGAGATTTCATTAAGCCATTGTAGAATATTTTCAAAATGCTTTTCCAAAGTTTTGTACAAATTCTTGAGGATTTGTTGATAATATTATACATCTACTTGTTGCAAATACCAAATTTTCCTTCCATCCCTATGATCACTAAAACTAAAATCGGGTGAATTCAACCAAAGTAGGTAGTTACGTTTTTTCCTAAAGCTTGAATAAATATGTGTTTTGTTGGGAAAAATTTTTTGATAGAACTACATCGCGAGTGGTGATCACTTGGAACAATCTTATCGTCGGACTTCTTGCTCCTAATATTCGCAAAATATCAAGATTATTCTATGAAAAGTAATAACGATTAGAGTCGTCAATTCTTTGTGATGATTATCTTACGTGGGTTTATCAATCATCATTCGACATCAATGGTTGCAATGGTAAAGATGCAAACATAAAAAAATCACGCGTACACTCAACTTGAGCGGTCTTACTTAGGTAATAGAATCGATTGTTCATTTGGACTCAAGTCTATACATCTCATTGAGAAGTGAGTTGCGCTTCCGAAGGATAACGGTAACGTCGTAGGAGGATAGACAAGAGCACATCACCCCGATCATCGTGAACCCAAATTTTATAATGAGGGCACGTTCTTACAAGATGACCGAACGCTCATCAAAGAAATCACGTCATGATCGTATCTCTGACAACCATGCTGAGAAGGACCCGAAGCATTCCGATCAAATAAAATGAAAAAATGAGGGCAACCATGCCGTGTAGGGTTAGGCACATGACACTTAATATTATTCGCCAAATTGGTAAATTGAATGATTTTCCCTCGGATTTCCCGATTCGGAATTTGTTCAGATTTATCCGCAAACTCGATCACATATCAATTGAGCTTTCAAACGCCGAAACATTAAATCTATATTTTATTTGCCAAATCCCAAATATAAATTGTAGATTATGTGTTCTGTCAAAAAACGCTCTTGTCTATAGTTTCGACTATCAACAATAAGGATATTATTACCACTACTGCTTTGCCTCGCGGTTAGTTTTCTTTCTATTTTTATTCTTGTATCATTTAATTTGAGTTATATATTTCATTCCTCTACTAGATGAAAGCAAGTTTTCGAGTAGGTTCTTGTAGAGAGAATTTTTTTTATATCGCGCACAGCCACCCCGGGGTTTACAAAGTATATCGTCTACAAATTCTTAAAGACATTATATCTATCGTCTGGAATGGAGATTTGCCGTGGCAGACACATTATAAAACAAGATGCAATAGAGAGGGATAGAAAGAAATGATCACGAAATCAACAGATGTTTTGAATGGTACTCTGTATAATTTACAGATAGGCCCTAACATGGATTTGTGTAAAACTGCGACCATGAAAAATTCATCACATTTCTTACGAACAGTGACGAGCAAAAATCACAAATACTCACTCATTAGTCTTGTGATTGGTGTATCCAGCCACTTCCATCATAAAAGAAGAGATTTTTTACGAAATGGTATGTGATGAGAAAACACACATTCAACTGTAACAGCACAATGTTGATTCAACACTTTGAATACTTTATTTGATGGTCAAGTTTATAGTCATCTCAATAGGATCTTTATAAAATCTCTACGACATATATGTACATATGTATCTATTAAAGTTCTAGTATTACATAAAATGATAAATTATTACATTTTCGGTAAATGTTTTTTAATTATTTTCGAGAAAACTAGAGATACAATATAATTCTTCAATAACACTACTATTGCAACTTTGTTGGGTACATTCAATTGAACAAAAGCGGTTACGCTATCTATCATGCGAAGCTATACAGTCATACTACTTTGAATTGTATAGCAAAGTAGAAAAATATAGACTATAATTTTTTCATGTTACATTATAGAAGACTGATTTGCGAACTATTTTATGTTCGCGCATGGGAATATCGTTCATGATATTATACTTGGAATGTCTCAATTCAAATAATAGTCCGAGACTCTAAATATACTTGAAGTCGTAACTGACTAAAATTATGACAACTGTTAATCTGACGTCCAGTGAATTGTTTCGACTCAACATTATCAGGTACTACTCACATCTCAAATCAATCAGGTCAGTAAATATACATTCACTAATAATACGGAGACGTCAAACACGGCATTGAATATCAATACAAGAATGTAACATGTAAGAAATAAATCTTTGCCAATTTGCAGAGAGACGTTCTACTCGATTGAAAATTCTGATTCTACATATTGAATTTACATCGATGAATTTAGTCGTATTTTGACAACGGAAATATGATCCGTATTGACGATCTATCAAATAATATCAATTTTGAACTTAAAAAATAATTGTCTGACTGGTAAAACTAGGCTAAATGAATATATATAAATTACACTTGTGAATCGCCATTAAGTATGATTAGATCTTCCCAATTCGATGTACCGACCATGATCGGAAGAGTCTTTTTGTCGATCTCTTTATCTCTTTACCGTGGGCTATTTGGATCTCCAGCGAAGCTCCATTATTCAAAGCTAGCCAAGTTCGGATCTCACTCGTAGCAGATGATGCTCCTAAAAAATGTAAGGAGGAGTTTATTTAAGCATTCGCCGAGACACTTTTCCATGTTAACGATGATCGAGGTGACGTATATGAATGAGTCATGAAACTGCTTTGGCCATGAACCAACATCTAAGCGGCACGAATCTTCGAAGAATTGTGTTTAAAAAAATTTTTTGTAATGATGCATTCAAAATTTTAGAAGTCGTTCAAGAATTTCAGACTGACGGTACTTAAAAAATTCATACATTTCTTCAATGACTGTATGAGAGTTTAAATACTGATGAGAGTGGATATAGGGATATCTTACCTAACAATTCGTGAAGTGTTATTCGTCTGCTAGCCAAAAGCTCTTTACTTGCACTACGAATTTCAAAAAATAGCAAAGCCTGACGAGGTATAGAATCATGATCAAGCTGAAAGTCGATGTAAAATTGTGGGTTTGGCATAGCGGGAAGCAATCGTGATTTTGCAATTGTTTTTCCACTGTTTACTGATGACGCCTTTTCTGGACTCGTACAGCTGTTGGAAAAAAAATCATCATTATAAATTCTCATGTGTGCATAAGACCCAATCTTAAAAATGATTCAAAACGGATAGTACTTTTGGAATTTGACTCGACAGTAAAGCTGGGCAATGTGGGCAACGTGTAAACCTTGAGCTTGCAAAACTTTGCCTTCGATTCCCGTGTACCTCTCTCTCACTCCGTTGGGAATTTTCAATTCTGTGAAAGAAATTTATTCGTTTGATAGAATACTTATGTGGAATACAGGATATACGATTTAAAGAATTGTGAAGTAAATATTTAAATACCATTTGGTCGTTGTCTTATTTTAGGACTAGCTTGTCGGGCTCTGCTCAACATATCGGGCTGCGAAACTGCGTGTGAAAGACCAGAATTTTGCAAAAGTTCTGTTGCATCGGCTTCGCCGGCACCACGTGGCTCTAAACTTAATGTGATGCCATTTTTCGAATCATTTTTTTCCTCAATATTAACTTCTGAACGGAATCTTCGTAGCCTCAAACCTCGTTTCATCTGTGATTTTGTAAAATTCAGTTTGCTCCATTCAGAATATTCAAATGATAATAAATTCATATCAAACTCTGTACCTTCTGTTTCATCATGCGAAAGCTATTATATTGCGGAGTTTTCTTTCCGAAACTATGATCAGGACTAGAATTTAAACTCTGATGGCTAGACGATATTTTTGATTTCGAATCATCAGTCTCATCTGCGCACTCGCTTATATCTCCGTTCTTTTTACCAGACCACACAATTTCGCTACTCGAATCCATATCTTTGGCTTTTTTGAAAAATTTTCCTGAAATTATCAACATAAAGGTAATTAACGCAATCATCGAGTCAAAAAAATTCTTATTTTATCTGATGGTCCAGAGACACGTACCGGTAAGTTTTGCAGTGTGCAAAGGGGACGAGTGAGCTGAATGGCTTTGTGGAATTGTTGGAGGTTTTATTAGAGTAACTGTTCGGGGTGGCGGAGGAGGAGGTACAACCGGCTCTGGATGTAACCTCATTCTGGATTTCTCCATCGATGGCCTTCGTATGATACTTGGAACTGTTGGCACTGGTATTGGTACCGGCAAATCTTGTGACTCGCTTGGACGAGTTGAAGCTTCGCTAATGGTGCTCGTGGCGCACGTACTCAAAGTCTGAAAATTCAATCGTCTCATTAAATAAAATGTTAGAGTTCATTGTTAGAATGATGATCTTAACAGTATCGTGACTTACCTCGCATTCCTCTGATAAAACTTTCAGTCTCAATTCTACCGACCCAGATTTTGTGCCTCTCAAAGTAAACCAATACGATTGATCTGCACTGGAAAGTTTTCGAATATCTTCCAATGTAAGAGATACCTTACCAAGGTAATCTTTCATGCCAAAAGTGTCATGATCCCAAAGAACCTGGTGAAAGAATTAAGCTTGAATTCAAGACAGTACTATTTGCAGGACATTCAAATTTAAAAAAATAGCGACGGATGGAAAGAGAAATTGTGAAGGATCAGTACCCTTGGTACTGTTAAGTGGAGTCTCTACATGGACTTTCTATGAGTCTCTATGTAGTCTATGTAGTCTAGTCTCTATGAGTCTATGTAGTAGAGACTCTATGAGTCTCTATGACCGAACAAATGTGGTCGTAATTGGAATAATTTGATGAAGGAGTAACCACTCATTTTTCATTCCTAAGTCTAGAAATCTTTATGAGTGTGTCCGTGAGTGCTGATAAGTCACACATCTCTCAAACGACAAATCTCACCATTGTTTGTCGAATCGAATGTAACGGGCTACCGTCAACCGGGGTAACTTTGGAACACGGGGGGTAACTTTGGAACAACCCAGGAAAGAGTGGTTATCACGCACAGTTGGCTAGGCAGATGATCCTGAGGCTATGATACCGATTCCCTCCACTTGGGACACGACGCATAATCAATGTTTTGCATTGGCGCGAGGGCCTCCAACAGCTTTCAATCCGTTTATAAGCTGAAGTCTTCAAAAGTACGTTTTCAATCCTACAAACAGTCTCTCGGAAAAAGTGGTCTGGTTCCGACTTTAGGAAGTCGAATCCAAGGTAGCTGAGCTAGAATTCACTTGACTATACACATATCTGGACAAATCCATTGTTATATAGGAGTATTTCCACGAAGTTTCAGTTTTGTGAAGTAAAAACTGACAAGTACGTATGTTTTTTTCAGAAACTGGGGTAACTTTGGAACACTTCTCCATGTACTCTAAATTATCTCCCAATTTCTACATCATCATCAAAACCTACTTACTTAAGTAGCCGTTGATGAGAGCTTCAAAATGAGCCAAACAACGTCTCATTTCGATCCACGGAAGCCGAGCTATGGCAGTTTTTGTCAGAAACCGGCTGTGAAGGTGTTTTCCCACTCGAGACTTACCAAGAGAGGTCACCACATCCGGATCACGGATTTGGCTCAAACTTCGGGAATAGTTTTCTTTCAGCACCAAAAGATGAAACCCAAAATTATAGACCCTAACGCTCAAGCGTTTCTGAGCTACAGCCAAGGACATTAGCATTGCAGGTATACCTATATGTATGATTTTTAACATGGGCCCATATGGGCAATGCTAATGTTTTCGGTTATAGCTCGGAAACGCTTGAGCGTTAGGGTCTATAATTTTGGGTTTCATCTTTTGGCTAGAAAAAGACTATTCCCAAAGTTTCAGCCAAATCCGTGATCCGGATGTGATGGCCTCTCCTGGTTATCCGCGACGCGAGCAGTGCGAGGGATGCTAGAGGTGTCTATGCTCGATTGTAGAAGTTAAATTCAACCAAATGGACTTTTACTATAGGTCAATGGAAAGCTAAGACACTCAGCTTTTGATTACCGATGGCGAGAATCGATCGCGTGACCTAGTTTATGAATTAATTGACGAATAATAAATGATAACAATTTATGTTCCAAAGTTACCCCAGTCCGTGTCTAACTTTGGAACACGACTTTCAGCACTCATAGCTCGAACCAGAGATGTCTAAATGGACCTTATAAGCACCACAATCGAAAGCTGAAACTGTAAGCTTTCATTTTATTACAGATACAATGCACTTCTGATGCAAGACGTACAAGTTTCGCGAGGTTTAAGGGAAAAAAATGCGATTTTTGTTCCAAAGTTACCCCGGTTGACGGTAGTTCAATCGATAACGTGAACCGGATCGATGAAGTGTATTAAAGTTTACAAGTATCATGTATTCTTGATCAAAAATTTATACGCAAGTGTCGTGTTATGATACAGAAACGCTTACGAAAATCGTTGAACTGATAAGAATGTACGAAGGTAATCAAAGAGTGATAACAACATTATAATTCTTGTTATCAAGAGTGAAAGATCTTAAACGACTTCCAAGAAATGATTCTTTGACAATCATGATTTCCTGATACAAAAATTTCACGAGAAGATATCTTGTCAAAATCTGCAACGAGATGTCTTTGGACCGCGATGATTTAACACTGGATCAATGCTCTCCAGTAATTTAAGAAGAATCTTTTTTATCTCGTGTTCCATCTCATGAGCAATCCATTTCAAGCCATCTACTCATACACTCGATTGGGATTTTTCAAGACATTATCCTTGGCAATTGCATCACATCTTGAGAAAAAGAGATAACGTAAGGAGTAGGAGAACAGGCTGGATCGACTGTCGAGTCTATACATTGCAGATATCGGAATGAATGAGTTTTGCAGCTACTCGTAATCAATCTCGCAATTGTTGTATGTGAATACAAATAAGTTCTCCTGGGTCTATTTTAAAAGATGAAAGCGTACATAATCAGGACCATGCATTTTTATCCGAAATGCTTCCTTTCTTTCGTGCTCTCCTGATCAACAATGCCTTTACTCAATCAAAAAATTTGTGTAAAGTATGATAGACGTGGTTTGATGGTTATTTATTAACATCATCTGTAGACATAGCCGAAGAAGTCAAAGAATACTCGTCATCTCTAACGTGCTCAACACGATCCTTGCACGCAGGAAATTACACGAATTAGGGCAGGAGAAATCAACTTTCCGGGATAATTCTCAAAAACAAAAGCTCCTCTTGAATGATTTTAATCCAATCTGAATCTACAGCCTTGCACTCAAAATCAATGGATGAAAAGTATTGTGGTACGAGCTTACCGGCTTTAAAAGAGTTGCACCACAACTATTGAGATTCACACAGTGAGACAGACACCGAGATATGCTACTGTTCTGGTATAAAATTTGATTTTCCTTTGTCGCCAACGGCCACACCACGATGATCGCACCGGTTCTCGTCCGATCACCGAAGTTAAGCATCGTTGGGCGCGGTTAGTACTTGGATGGGTGACCGCTTGGGAACCCCGCGTGCTGTTGGTTTTCTTTTGTTTTGCATCATATTTCAATCGTTATCTACATAGTTAAAATTTTAAAATAAAAATGATTAAAATTTAATCCAACTTTAGATGATAAACGCTACTGGGAAAAAAACTTCCCAAAGTTCATCGAACTCATAAATAGTGGTCCATTTGCGTGGTGATACAATGAGTGACACGTGTTGCCATCTTTAAAATAATTTCGAAAAATTTTCACTCATAGCTGCGAAGGCTACGAGAGTATCCCATTTTGATCTGAAACCCTTTGAAAAGCTTTTGCGAAACTCAGAGAGTCCAGTCATGATGGGACTGTCTATAATTGGGGGTATATAGATAAAAAGCTAGACACCAATTTCATAGTCTTGGTGAATACTTTTTGAATACAAAATAGAAACGTTAAAATTACATTAGAAGTGAGCTACACATGAAAATACAACGAGACTGAGATGCATGCTTGTACAGCGAGATCATTGGTGGTATTTAGCTTGAGGTAGTTTACGTAATAGCCTTTCTCGAAAAAATCAGCTCCATTCTATTCATGATGGTAAATTTTACTTTATTAAAACGTCTAAATATATGATTCCGTCAATAATATAAAAGGACTAAGTGAAAATGTAATTTAGTGGAATGTAAGCGCGATATGCACTCCATTAAGCGACTAATATATCATAAAATAAAAATTCAAACATCTCGGAATTTTTGTGATTGGCGTTAGAATGTAGAAAATTGTTCTTGAATACAATATTTAGGAAGCGAGCACGGCTGGGTGTCAAGGGAACGTCAAAATCAATTTATGCATTACGAATAATCCTGATGCTTATGTACACGCGCGTGCAAAGCATTTCAGTCTTTGGTTCGACTGGTCACTCTAATTCTTGCCATACAAGTTTCGTCGTACGTTTCTATATGTTATGTGTATAGTCGAACGACTCTTGATTCAAAACCGAGATTTTTTGCTTTAAGTTGAATATTGTGAAAAATAATGCTTCATGGATATGTATTTCTACTATGAGTTTATTCATGTTCATATTTTTTAGACAAACCATGTCTTTATTAGTATGTAGCTTTTCACCCATATGTCCCTAAGATGAACAATCCCACTATACTTGGATTCTCTAAACTTGCAAGCCGTGACAAAATGGAAAACTCACGCAGTGATCGCAGCTATGAGAGAAATCTTCTGAATCATGTTGATAACGCAATACGTATCGTTCAGTAACTCAAACTCTCATAACTATTATTTAGTCCGATATAAATTTTGGCAAGTATTTTTTTTCAGCATCAATTGATGATGAATGATAGCCAAGTATTTAAAATACGCTGCTAAATGATATGAGCAGAATGCTTTCTCACGTCGAAATGTGCTTAGACAACAGATTCCAAACATATTTTACAATTGAGATGATTTGTTTATTCTAAAAATCTTGAAGGATAGAGAATCGGCTTCGTACATTTTGTTCCTCTCGCCGATATCTATCTATTGTAAGTCACGGTTTTTCCTCCAGGCTTCTCCCTGGTCCTCCACGAATTTAACTTTCTCTGTCGTTGTCTGTGTCCGTCTGTGTGTGTGTCTATGCAACTTCATTTTTCGTCAACGGTTTCTCCTCAGCGTTTCGACCGATCTTTCTCAAATTTATGTGAGTGGTAGAGCACCATGTGAAGATGTGCTGGAAGGATTTATAGCCCAATCTATTAAACAGTTCTCGATTAATGAGTATCGGAAAATAAAAATGTTAAAATTTTCAAGAAATTATTAGGAGTTTTTAGAATTTATGTCTAGAAGAACTTTATAAGGGAAGTTGAGGTGACCTAATAAAATGTTAATCTGGCCATCCTTGATCGATTGGTTAATACGGAATTACGTTAAACTGTATGGGAAAAGAAATGTACATGATTTTTTTTTCATTGATAGAAGATTCATGATTTAATTGGTAGAGATAGATATGAATGAAAATTCCACATTAACCAATTGACGGAAAATGATGAAAAAATGGTTGTTTAAGTGACCCAAAATTTGATTTGTTGATTTTGAGAAAAGATATTTGAATATAAAATAATCGATTTTTGGAAAATTTTGACATTTTTATTTTCGCATACTCATTAATCGAGAACTGTTTAATAGATTGGGCTATAAATCCTTTCAGCACATCTTTACATGGTGCTCTACCACTCACATAAATTTGAGAAAGATCGGTCGAAACGCTGAGGAGAAACCGTTGACGAAAAATGAAGTTGCACAGACACACACACGGACGGACACAGACAACGACAGAGAAAGTTAAATTCGTGGAGGACCAGGGAGAAGCCTGGAGGAAAAACCGTGACTTACAATAGATAGATATCGGCGAGAGGAACAAAATGTACGAAGCCGATTCGCTATGAGTGAAGATTTTTAGAATGAGAAATGAATTTGAGTGAAAAAATTGAGCAAAAATGTCTTGTCACGAATACAACCCTTTCTCTTTGAGAAAGCAAAATTAAAAACAATAATAATATTGGAAAGAAAAACAAAAGAATACCAACAGCACGCGGGGTTCCCAAGCGGTCACCCATCCAAGTACTAACCGCGCCCAACGATGCTTAACTTCGGTGATCGGACGAGAACCGGTGCGTTCATCGTGGTATGGCCGTTGGCGATAGAATTTTTCCAAATGTCGCACCTGAAGGTATTGAACGTATCCCGGCTTCGTCCACACTGAATTCTTTTCAGAGTACTCGTTCGTAGTACATTATTTCTTCACATTGTAAGAGATTCAAGGATAAAGAAGGAAATAAAATTAAAAGATGGAGATGGTAGCAATAAATAAAAAGGGATCAACAAAAATGTCAGAAATCCAAGCCAAGGTGAAATTCGACGCTGGGGTGTCGAACGATGATTGATGAAACTTACAAATTCGAGGGTTTACAAATAGTTTATATAAAATTAATTTTGCATTCAACTCACAACGTCCAAAGTCTCGCCATTACGAGGTAAGCCCATTATTGAACTTTCATCCCAGCATGGATTCAGCGTCTTCTTCTTCACGCTGCTTCTGTATTTTGTCTCATTGTTTAGTTTGAATTCGCAAAATGGATCGCTGAACCCATTGAGATCCTTTGCAACGAGATCCTTTGCACGTAATAGTGTCACCTCCATGAGTCCACTACCGGTTGACAAGAGACTTGAGACATCTGATGTGGCTGCATCATTGTCTCGATGACTTAACAGTAATTTCTGGAACAACACAAAAGGGGCTGGTTACGACTTAGAGCATGTTAACTAATAAAGCACGATTTCTTTGCATTATCAAATACTACTTTTTTTTATACTTCTTAACAACTCGTTGAGAAATTTTGATGATATTGATACGAACAATTTTTTCAGAATTTTTCAAAAGAGGAAAAGTATAATTTTATTTCGTATCTTACCGCTTGTTGCATCCAAGGAAGACTATTTCTTTTCATTTTTGTTTCATCGTCTGATGCTACCTGATTGATACTATTTTTTCGACTAGTGCATAGTTGCTTCACACTTTCGACTGGATGGAATAATACTGAAACTGTCATTGTTGACATACCATTCGATCCACTTAATGTCAACTCTTTCCTGATTATCCATTTTGTTCCCTGAAATTCATCGAAAATGTGAATTTTTGACATTGCCAAAAATTATACATAATATAACAGTAATTTTTGAGTTTTGCACTGTGTACATTTCTAATGCCAGTGGACAGAAATCTAAAAAATACATCCATTACGTACCGGTGAAAGAGATAACATTGCGAGACCCAGCATGTCCGTGTCTGCCATTTTTGATATATTCCAAGAGTAAATGACGAAACTCAGGGAAACTTGAGAATAGTCCTGAACGAGAAATTCTGTGCGTGATTCCCATTGTGGAGAATTTGTGCCACGTATGTAATGTGTCGTTTTCACCTGAAAATTAAATATTTTTAACCAGAGATCGTTAATATAGGATATCGATAATATAGGCGAAGACTATATCGAAATGTACTCGTAAAAGTACACGTGCATGCGTGCTCATATGACTATGTGAAAATAAAATTCATTTATTCATTCAAGACCACCCACCTTTTTACGATTATTGAACAATAAACAGTATGGATTGCACTGCGACGTATCGCTATTGAGGTTCTCTGCCGAGTGAATGTATACCACAAGCACGCCTGTAAAAAATCATTTTCCCATTAGTATTGTAATGAAAGGAGCATCGATGCAGGCCCCTTGGCATGCAAAGACTTCGCAAAGACTACATTCATTGATGAGATTGTGATAGGGACATAATAAAACGGGGATATGAAAGGTATGAAGTCGATTTCAATCGAATCCTAAATGTATCCCACAAGAGGATGAATAATGAAATTGAATAGTGGAAAACTGATATATACCGGCAGAATGTGATTCCACAGATTCCGGAACGCTTGGCTGAGGTGAATCGGGCTCAAGACAGGGCAGCGCTGCATATTCCATTTTTGCATTTATGCTTGGAATATTGGTGCTGTTACGAGATGGTTTCTTCTGTTGCAGCAGAGTTTCTATCCTGCAGATCAATAAATGTCATTAAAGTTATGATAATCTTGTTTTGTACCGATGATCGTTGAGGATGGACGATAATTTTTTTTTTTTTATTATATAGAGTAAAAATGGATTTCTCCGAGGATTTTATGCTCGACTGTAATCATAGAAATGAGACAGGTAAACATTTCATACTCACACTTGTGAAATCTCCCAACTGTAAACGCCTAATGCAAGCTCATACTGAGCAAGTGTTATGGTGCTGACAAGCCTTTTGGCTTTGAGCTTTATGATGATGCGCTCATTTTCGAGGCTTCCAACCAAAAACGAAACGTCCTCACTCCAATTGGGGCCCAAATGAGAGGTGACACGTCGCTGCTCACCGATCATCACGACGAACCATCTTTCTTCGTCGCTGTTTGCTGCATGGATCGAAAAATGCTCTTTTAATTTGAGTGAAAGCTCTGGATTCATTGGTTTTCTGAACAACTACTTCGCGATCGTCACCAATCAAGTATGTATTTTGAATAAAAAGTTACAGTCCATTTTTGATAACAGCAGTCTTGATATATTTTTACGATATTTAAGAAATATTTCTTGTTACATGATTCCGAATTTTTTTTTAAATTCCAAGTCTCACGCGTAAGCTTCTCGGTATTACCATGAAACAATCTCAAAAATTCTAGATCTAGGCAGAAATAAAAATGAACGATACCCATACTTATTAGATAAGCCGTACCTGGTATTTGTTGTTGCTGCTGCTGCGAAATCAACGAAAGGCTGACTGTAAGTACTGCTTGTGCAGGTGTGGAATGAGCCACTGAAGCAGCATCAAATCCTGGTACCGGCCTCTCGTGAGCCCGCAAATCGAGTTCCAAGTGTCCTGGATCGACGAGCCAACTTGCCAGGGCATCTGACACAACTGCGTGAATCCAAGTCTTGAGTAAAGGTACCTCCATCATTTGAACACTTTTCAAGAGACGTACGCTAAACCAGACATCGGGTTTTTCGATGAAACTCAAGCTCAGGTGACTCGCATGTGGAAATGGTGCAGTTGCGTCTAATTGAAGAGATGCCATTATCGTGCCTGATACCGAAAGTTTTTCTACTGCGAGCTCCATGTCCACGCCCATACTGCAATTAATTGATAATTTTTCTAAGGTCAGATAAAATATTTTGAAATATCTGATATTTTGAATATCGCAGGGTTGTGAGCCACTAAATTGTAAGGTTTTCAGATTGCCTAAGATCTAGCGCTGTTGTTGAACAAATTCAATGATATTTGTGTTTTTTAAACAAGATTTTATCAAGAAACTCTTCTGTGAGTACGTCAGACTCATATTTTAATGAAATTATGGTAATAATTACAGTAATAAATTACATTTAGGTGTATTGAAGCTGTGATTTGAAAAAAAGTTTCGGAATGAGTCTCTTGAATTGGAGTTTTGAATTACTGTGTGGTACACGTTTGGAAGACAACAGTGAAAAGACAGAAGAAACTCAACTGGATTGTTTCAAGTAGTACTGGAATGTATTTGACATGTCAGTTGGCAGTGAAAATGACCTATTGATCGAGTAAAATGGATTTTCATCAAGTAAAATAACTCTGCCGATACTTACATGGCAGTTTAGACTTAAATTCTTCGGGAATATAAAAATTGTGGAATTATTTTCAAACTTGTGCACAAACCTCACTTTTTTGGGATTTACAAAATAGGTATTGGTCGATCTGCAATCTGGCGTCCCAAAGACTTGTCAGACATTTCTTATAAATTCAGTGGTTTTTAGGCATGTGTGGCTCAATTCAATTCCATCAAAATTATACGAAAATTTCTCTCTTGTAATTTCATTTGAAATAGCTTCTCTCTGCTCATAAAATTCCAGAAATCATCACGATTTGCAATTAACCAACAATTTTACTATATGTATTCAGAAATGACAAGATAACAGATGGGAAATATATATATTTGGGGGACTCACCCCTTGCCAAATAGCCGGGTGGCGATGAGCATGCGAAACTGTTCACAGTCGAGGCTGAGATCGGCCTCGATGCAGAGTTTGGTGCTGGTGGTACGTCCGATGACACCCTGTGTAGGTTCGTCGTCTCCATTGTATTCGACAGTTCGTATCCTCGTGATGCATGGAGTTTGCTCCCCCAAAGTAAGCTCCCTCAACTCCAGTGGCCCTTCATGAGGTCATTAAATACAAGCTTGTAAGAATTGCTTTAGGGACGTGACAATGATTTTGGCTGATATGTGTAAGTATGGGTGCGTGCACGTGTGCACACGCAAGCTTCGATCGATTTTCTATTCTTTCATCATTCACTTCGTTTTGAGTTGTTACAGTGGCCGAAAAACACAATAATTAGCGATGAAACTTATTTTGCACATAATTTTAGACGAAATTAGCTGCGGATGGTCGTTATGTGTAGGAGAGAGTGGAGTGTGAAAAATGTTGATAATTGCGATGCTGCATGGCTAATTGAATTGCAGGATATGCGGTCGACCGATTGAGTGAGTAGACGAGTATTTCAAGCGTGTCATTCTCTGGAGACTCTCAATTGATCAGGCGCTTTAAATTGCTTGTCGGCTTACCGAGTATGGCTGGTTTGGCATCGTTTAGTAGTGGTTCTAGTCGCTCCTTCGCCAAGGAATACAAACTAGCAGAACTGAATCTCCACCTGATGAACGTAAAACAAAATTCATTTCAATCGAACTTTTTTTTCAATCATGTTTATCGAAGGATGTCACTCAAGGACGAATTGGAATCATCACGAAGTGATTCAAGTTTAAAATCAATTTCGCTCAATCCATACTTACCTATTCCTAAGAAAAAAGGCCAGAACAAATGCTAAAAACATTTTTAAAAACTCACCACTTGTTAATGAGCAAACTGAGCCACTCGGCGGTCTCGTCCTTGTAGAGAGCTCGCCGTCGACGCAATCGAGCAAGTTCCTGGTGTAGGACCGTCTGCAGCAGCCTGGATATTCGAGCTCTAGTGATGGTACAGGCGATTGCGAGAACGAGCATCAACCATGCCAAAGACAAACCGGCTGTACCGATGATCCAGGCTATTGTCACACTCCCGCCAAGGTATAGGGCCCCTCGCAAAGCCTCTGAGTCGCGCTAGAAATCAAAAAAAAATTTCAATTAGTTGATGACGAAATTTTGAAAGGTATACGGAAAGCCGGTCGATCTGGCCAGTTTTCAAGTTGAAAATGTTGACAATATCAGTTTTGAGATCTGTCTTGATTTTTTTGCGGCATTTATACACATCCGGCAAACTCGGAGAACTGATTGGGAGTTGGTGAATTTGTAGCATTTCATAGCAATAGGGATTCCGAGAGAATGTTCGAGTACATGCCGTAATTTCAAAATGTCCTATTTGATATGTACATATTGACGTTTAGACATGTATTTTCTTCTTTTTTTACAAAGTTCTTGACTACCGTCAACCAGGATTACTTTGAACAGACAGGGCAACTTTGAACACTCGAGGTATAAGTTTTTAATTTTCGGAATCAGCAAAGTAAGGCTGCCCAAGGGTTCTAGAAGTATAATTTGCTTGATAGCGGTATGCGTGCACAATATTTTGCACCGGTGTGGGGGTCTCTTTCAGCTGTGAGAGAGTTTCCAACAAACATTTTGGATGGCATAATTTAGGAGCGAAAAAAAGTTGCTCCAAAAATTGGTCTCGTTCGAGCACTTCCATGGTGAATCCAAGTCCCCTGCGCTAGATTTCATTGACCCCTGCCGATATCTTGGAGAATCCATCGATACAATAGGATATTTTCACCTTGACTCAATTTTGTAGGGTAAAAACTGAAAAGTGCGTATTTTCCTCCAGACCGGAGTAACTTTGAACACTTAAATGGGGAAATACATGCTTTTTCGACGAATGGGGTAACTTTGAACTCTTCGAAAAACCGTAGTTACTCGAAAATCGGGCTAACTCTAGATCATACAAATTAATCCTTGCATTCCGATAATTCTTGATTTTGAGATTTGTGGTTGATATCATTAGATTTTCAAGATTCCCTAGTTGACTCTCTCAATTACTATACATGGAAGACCGAACATTTCTGGATTAGATTGGAACTTTGTGAATGCGAATTTTTCAATTCAAATGCAGATTGTGATCACAATTCAGATGATTTCTTGAAACTACTCATTCATTGTTTGAGTCCCCGTTCCAACTCCAGATAATCCAAAATGAGTGCATGATACTTCCCTGAATGCAAATGTATCACATAATGACAGACACAGAGCATTACCATGCTCGTTACTGGGGATCTTACGTTTCATCAATCTAGCGTTCAAAGTTACCCCAACTAGGGGGTCTAACTTTGAACACTTTTCAAATGCTCATAACTTTCGTCAACAACATCCAATTGGACTCTACTGCGATACAATCGAAAACTCAGACAATAAGCTTTCAATTGAATCTAGACACAATGTCATTATAATGTGAGACGTACAATTACGAGCAAGATTTTTGAAAAGTGATTTCAAAAAGTTCCGAGTAACCCCGGTTGACGGTAAGTTGGTAAGAAAAACAGCAACAAGTGGCCGATCCACGCGAAATGTTGCATTTTGCGTGGATCGTTACCAAAGTTTTTCTTCTCCCTCAAGTGTTATAAGCGGGAATAAGAAAGAAATCAAATCGTGTTAAAGTAGTCACCAAGGGGTGACGAAAAAGTTAATCATCGCGTCGCAGAAAAAGGAGGAAAAATAAATAAAAAGCAAGCGTTGTGCGTATCGGTTCTCGATCAGGCTAAGCCCTTTTCTCGATATTCTTTTTTGTAAGTGACGATGGCGAATTTCTGTTTCCAACTCTTGAAGCTGACTCATAGATTTGGTTTCTCTTCGACTTCATCGGCGGACTGGACCACGGCGGGAATGAAGTGTAACATAAACATTGATAAATGCGTATGTGTATGGGTACGTGAACACACGCACAAGCTCGCAATGGTGTATCGGGTTGCGACGAATACATTTTGTGATGATGATCGTCTCAAAATCGGATGCTTCGTAGATGCCTTTTAACAATTTGTTCAGTACGTCTCGAAAGTCTGACCTGAGCAGAAGAGCGCGGGATTTACAGGGAAAAGTAACTTTGAAAACTCGAGTAGAAATTGAAAAAAAGAGCTTGTGGCCGAAAATCAACATGGGTAGTGAATTTAGATCGATGTTCAGGTGGGGTTTGCCTATCAACGAGATGATGGAATTCGATGGTAGCTGGCTAATTAACGAGGAAGAAATTCCTATAAGCGATTTGATGCACTGTACTTTGGCAACTGTAATCTCTACTGTGAAACATGACTACAATGAAGCTTTGCAAAACATTAAGAGGACCGACGAGATGTGGAAGGTGACCGACAAAATGTGAGTGCTGCATGTTTTAGTTGATGAAAGAAATGTGCTAAAATTTCGTGCATAGTTTGTATTGGAACCTTGGCCATCAAGGTAATTCAAACAAAGCACTCAGATTCTCTGTAAGGGGAGATTCTCAGATTCTACCAACCCTTGCATGTATCTCGAGGTTTTGTTGAAAACACAGACTATTACATAAAAGCCATGCTGATCAAAAAGCTACGTGAAGGAGACGCGAGCGAGAGTGGGCGGATACATACGCAGCTTTATCGACGCGCGGAAAACAGCGTTTATGCATCTTGTGCCAAAAACTTTGTTCTACACGAAAACCTTGTTGGACGTTGACGAAGCCGACGAACAAAGTAAAAGTGAAGAACAAAGATTTTTGGCACTCGACGCATAATATACCAATACGACTCGACGCGGAGACTGCGTGTTGGAAGCATAGAAACACGCAGTTTCCGCGTCTCGCCGTATGAAACAGCATATTAGGCGTCTCGTGCGAAGAACAAAGATTTTTGGTACTCGACGCATAATATACTGTTCTGTGGAATTCCCAAAACAGGATCTGAATCTCTGAACGCGTGTAGAATTTCAACCTCATCTGAACTTTCAGAGAAGATTGTTCATAGGAATGAGCATATTCAGAACAAACGTAACTTTTCTAAAGTTCGATAGTTATCAACAAATTCTTGCGATAGCTGAACGTGGTGATTACGACTCTCATCATCTTCTTGCTAAAAATTACTGTCAAGTTCATTAACTTGCGCTCGCACGTACTTCACATAGCTATACTCTACCGGTCAAAAATTCATGTGTACGGCGGAAATGAAGAGTCCAAATCAGAAAATTCGAGAGAAAATTCAATTCCTGTCACTTTGAGCAGGTCCGAAATAACTTTAATTTAGCTCATTATGTAGTTTTTTTCAAGAACTTAGAGAAATTTTTTAAGTCTTTTCTTGCAGCACAACAGGTTTTTGGGGGGTCATGTCAAATCCTTGGGAGAAATCATAAAAGTTGAATCAAATTTCAGACCTCTGCGAATCAGACATAAATTCATGGATCGAATTAATTCAAAGAGTATTCAAGAGTAGGTGCCCAAAGCATCAAAATCCATTTATGGGAGTTATTCTAGGTCGTTTTTGAGCGGAGAAATGAACCTGCTGACGAAAGATTTCTCTCAAAACATGGGCTCAGAAACGATCTCATTTCTAAGCTGGTATGAGCACTATTCTTGGCTTTTTCCATCAACGATACAGGCAAAATTGAGAGAAATAATGGAAATATCACCTTGAGTCCAATTCCTTGATCTTTCGTGAATTGTGGGACTCTCTTTTCGGGGAGAATCTCTCTTTACTAAAACAGTCACAGATCGGACGAGAGACAACTTAGAATGAATTTTTAAGACGGATTTCGAAGCTCTCGGCTTCTAACCTTCAGGTACTTGTTGAACTATTCTAATTCATCATCCTGTATCTGATTTGCAGAGGTCTGAACGTTGTTCCAGTTTTTATTAATTTTGCTAGGGATTCAACTAGACCTGACGAAAACATGTTGAGCAGTAGGAAAAAAACTATTGAAATATATGTATAAAGCCACAGAATGAGCTAAAATCAAGTTATTTCGGCCCAGCGAGGTCACAGAAATCGAATTCTTTCATTCTTACGGTGGTGTAGATCTTCATAAGCATCTACACAAATATTTTCTTTCTTTGGATTTTTCGTCGGAGTAAATACAATAATTATATCGCTCGTTAGAATCACCTAGGTAAAAACATAAGATTCCATGGACATGTATTACCATGGAACCCGTAGATCCCGTGGTCGTACACGATCATAAATGAATCCAATTTGAAAATTTGTTATTTTTATTTCAGAAAGACATGACTCACTAATAGTCAGGCGCGTGACCGTGCCAGAAACACTTCTAAGTGGCTAAACTCGGTACTTCAGGACGATGATGGATGGCTCATCCGATAATCAATAATAATAAGAATTATTGTTTAAAAATTAGGGTTAGGGCGTGGCATTAATAAATAAAAACATCTTTCACGTTTTTCTCGATTTTCCCGTCATAAGGCGGAAAATATCAAACATTCGGGAAAATGTGGGGAGTGATAATTTGTGGATCTTCAAAAGATCTTCAGAAGATCTACAAAATTGTTTTGAACACTTTTTCTCGCAAATTGCAACCCTTTTAGAGTTATTCCTCATCAAAGTCAAAATCGAATTTTTTCAAACAAATTCGCTAAAATTGCTCATAATGGGCTTGAATCATTTTTCTAAGATGATTCAGTGAATTCGGAGCAGAAAAGATCTCTAGGTATTTTTTTTATCTTCCTAAACTTGATCGTTTTCGATTAGTGGAAATGGCCAGTTTCGCGACTTGGAACCCTCAATGCGGCACTTTTAAAAATGCATTTAGGATTGAGAGTCACGAAATCGGCAATTCCCATTACTCGAAAACGACCAAGTTTAGGAAAAAATAGCTAGAGATCTTTTCTGGTGCTTCGAAGCATCAGATCCACTGAATTGTATCAGTTATATGGTTTGAGCCCCATTATAAACAGTTTCAGCGATGTCGTTCGGACAAATTCGATTTTTACTTTGATGAGGAAAAGTGGGTTGCAATTTGCGAGGAAAAGTGTTCAAGTCGACTTCGGAGATCTTCTGAAGATCCATAAACTACGGCTTCACAAATTTCCCCGAAAAAAATTGATATTTTTCGATTCATGAAGGAAAAATTGAAAAATACGTGAAGAAATTCATGTTTTCATTGTTTGTTCATGCCACGCCCAGTTTTTCAACAATAATTCTCATCAACATTGATTATTGGATGTGCCACCTATCATTCAAGCCCACAACCGTCCTGAAGCACCGAGTTTAGCCACTGAGAGATCGAATTCAGAGGGTCATACGCCTTAACTATAATTTCCAGCTGATGTAACATCGATACGTCACGGTATTGGTCGAACATTACTCCACTACTCAGAGAAATCTTTCCCGGAGTTATTCTCAGGTTTTGAACACTGAAGGACTAAAGAGGAAAAATTCACATTAAATATAATTTTCCGTCAGAAATGTCACTTTTTTGGAACTCGAGACCGACTCCTGGGGAGATTTTTTTTCCAGCAATGTATGATCAGCATCGTGACGTATTTGGTGAGAACGGGTTTGAACCAGTGCATCGCAACTTTCCGGAATAGAAAAAATGTTGAAAGCGGTTTCATGTATGATCATGTATGATGTTCATAAAATCGTATGTCCAACACGGATAATGCTGGATGGAAACAACGCAATCATTACTTGAACTTAATTAAAACCCAGCAAGCTCATGATCATTATAAAGTTGCAAATAATTTTTCATAGTAAACTGCAAAATGACGGAATTTCGACGGATGTTGTTTACGACATCATCCAAGCTACCAAGTGGGAATTCCACCTCAAAACTGAGAACTCAATTGAGGCAGGAAGGCTTGCAAGCACCATCAGGAAACCAGATGGATCCTCCCCGAGAAATGCACTAGATCGTGGGACTTTAAATGGATGCAAAAGTATTGTTTGGGCCTCATTCTATGGATTTACTGGAGATGACGCAATTTTATTGTCCAAGCAAGCAATCCAAGAGAGTCCAAAATGTGCGACTTGGCACTTCATCCTGGGGCGAAGCTTGAGGCGCAAAAGACGT
This sequence comes from Eretmocerus hayati, assembly GCA_029851415.1. NCBI lineage: Eukaryota > Metazoa > Arthropoda > Insecta > Hymenoptera > Aphelinidae > Eretmocerus > Eretmocerus hayati. Next base: position 33,481,016 of record CM056741.1, on the reverse strand, counting down.
AAATCGGGACTGGGACTTTGTCCAGGTTCAGACGAAATGCGATCCCTTTGGGATGCTTTTGATATCTCTCAAGATCCATTTTTTGGAGTATACTTGGCCCAAGTCTACCACGAGAATGGTGATTATAGGATCACCGACAGACTAATGATGCATATTGATAAGATGAATTCACCAAACTTAAAATTGAGGCTTCATTTGGCCTTACTATTTCTGCGCATGAAAGACTTTGACAAGGCTAAGGAGTGCCTTGATTACGTCGAGATGCACAATCCAAAACTAAATATGTTCCTTCACTACAAAGGAATTTATTATATGAAACAGTACAAATTTGAGGTGAGATCATACTTTAATATCATGAGAATACTCAATCATGATTTTACAATCACGGTCCTCTGAATTCGTATAGGAGGCATCAGAATATTTCAAAGAAGCCAGAAACCACCAAAACTTTGGTGCTCATTTTAACTACGGCGTGTGCATGAGGAAGGTTGATGAAGATTTCAGCTATATATACAATTTGCTACACATGTTGGATATTTTTCAAAATCAAAAAGAATTCAAACAGCAGCTTCTGATTCTCATCGGTATCGAATTCTGGGAGGCCAGAAACTATACAAAGTCCTTAAAGAATTTCATTGATGGCATAAAAGTGGAACCGCAAAATGAAGCACTGAGGGTAAGTTCGAATCGATTCTACAGCCATCGTTGAGATTTAATGTCTACGATCATATTAACACTTGTCCTAAATGAATTTTCAGAATTTCCATCATACATATAAAAAGGTGAACTGCGACATTTTTGATCTTATTCAAAAAGAAATAATACCCGAATACGAATGTAGCCCCGAAAACTATTCGGTGGTAGTAGACAATCTCATACATGAGTTTCATGAGATTCGACTGAACATTATTCAAGCAGGTAAAGAGACCCCTCAAAGCTGATCAGAAACACTTTTTCGATGAATTATCACGTTTTACAAAGTACTTTTTATATCATTGATTATTTATATGATTACCAATTTATCTCTAGTTACTTTGTATTTTTCATCAATTTTCGTAATTTTGAGTAACATTATTAGAATAATAAATGGAATACATTCAAATACGGATGGGGTTGATGAATGCAGTAGCATTATAATAAGGTAAGTGTACCCAACTTGCCTCTATACCCAAGTTGCCCCCCTATGCCGATCTCAGAAATGGTCACTCTTGGACCTTCCCGCATATTTTCTTACGTTTGTTATGTTAAAATATGAGAAAGTAAGTAGTTTGCATCGACCCCGAATCATTTTTGCGTTCTCCAAAAATTTTAGGATTTTTCGTGTTTGCACGGCTACGAAACCACCGAGGGAATTGCAATTAGTAAAACCGGTGCGAATTTATTCACATTTGACCAATCTCAACGTACTCCAACGCATTCGATCCCTTGTCTCAAGACCTTTAAAATCCGCTCTTCAGAGTTGCGAAACTCTGATTTGGAGCGATTTTATGTACAAAATACGCTGCAAAAAGACATTTGCAATTTAAAACCAAGAAAACTTGTATCGGTTATTTTTTGATATTCATTCGGATTCGAATCCAACTTTTTGTCATTAACTTTTATTATCGGATATAATTCTTTCACCTTTGTGATAACAATCATAAAACTTACTCGCATGGGAATTCACTTATCATTCCAGATTCTATTATTTCCAATAAGTGACTGCGCATTAATTTTGTGGTGAGAGAAAATTCCAAATTGAAGTGAGAAATATTTCCGGGGTAAATTTGGATCTAAAACTGATTCTTGAAAGCAACAGGGCCCATGGAACGAGAAAGTTGAATGACGACTCAGAATTTCCAAAAGATCGACGAATGGCCTTTGTAAGATTACAAGTATCATGAAACTAGAGATTAAAAAACTCCTTTTTTGAAAAAGGAAACTATGATCGAAATTTTGTATTAACATCTATTTAGAATGAAAGAGATATTTTAAGTCGATCACAGAAAGGTTTATATGCTGATAATTGGATGCTGGATCGTTTGGACAATGGTCCAATAATAATTCTTGATGTATTGTAGTCAATCTCTCTTGATATACGGATTATAAGGAGTAAGGAGCTGATATTGAAATGGGGACATCACTGATACATTGAGAACAAATTCTGACATTTTTATGGACATTGGTAGAAGGGTTTAGGAGAGATACGATGACACTGAGAAAACAACATGCATACAGACATACATATGGACACACACAAGGCTTCCTTTTGAATGATTAACTGACTGTGCTATGTAATCGGAAATGGATGTACAGGGATACCATTTGATAGATCTCGGCAAGTAGAATAAAGTGAATCGATGTTCGTTTAGTTAGCGATTGAGCTAGGCGGTCAAAAAAGGGAAGTTCAAAAATTTTTCATGAAAAAATTTGAAGACGAAAAGTGTAATTCATATAAAAACGACTATTTGTATCAATATGGATCGGCAAATAATCGTCAAAAATGACTGGGCCCGCCGTCCAAGGGAGCTGAATAATGTGTCAAATTTTCAGAGGGATCCATACAGGCGTTGGCCAAATTTCAAGTGACATAGAACGTGGAATAAAAAAAATTCAATTTAAAAAATGAAAATTTCTATCAAAATTCCGTATTAACCAATCTCTTTAGAAAGATCAAGGAATACTTGGACAACAATGAGTGACCGTTCATATTCAGAATCGGAGGTGTTAGAACATTTGGACCAACAGGGTCTGAAAATGGTGTCGAAATTTAGGCAATCAGTTGAACGTGGGAGAGGGAGTAATGAGAGTATGGAGCTGTCAAGAGACTGGGCTCATCGCTGATCAATTTAGAACAAACCCTCAAAGTTTGAAGAAGATTGATCCAGGGGTTCAGGAGATATCGCGTGACAAAGGGAAGACAACATACAGACACACATACATACGGACATTTGAAAATATTTCACAGAGAGCGTTGTGCATGTCGGGGGGAATGCATAAGGGTAACATTTTATAGACCTCGGCGAGAAATATAAGATGGACTAACTTTCATTTGGCTACTGTTCCAATTAGAGGGTCAAAAATGGGAAATTCGGAAAATTTTTTTGCAAAAATTTCCGCACCGATACAATACTTTCTCTTCGAGAAAGCAAAACGGAGATGATATGAGAAACAAGAAGGCCGACATCGGAGTGTACCCAACAAGCCCCCATATGGTTATTCCGAAAGGGTGTGTAGTTACGACTTTTTCACCACTCAGAACGTGTTTACCGCATGAAAATAGGTCAGAAACAGTGTTTTGGGCTAGTTGAAACTACAAATGTCGCTGCACGGTGATGAAAACGGATCAAAGCGATTTTATGCCCTTCATCGCCTATTTACATTGTTTTAAATGATGGGGGCAAGTTGAGTACACACTTCTGTGAACTCTCAAAAACCACATTTTGGCAAAATTGAGACAGCTCGGTTCCACACAACAAAAAGGATTTCTTGAAATCTCACACTTCTCAAAATAGTTTTTTCTCAAAAAGAGAAACGAAAACAGTTCATTCAAATTAAACGTATCTTAGCTCATTTTCAAGGTCTTGAGACAAGCTACACAATGAGTTGAAGTACGTTGAAAAATATTGAGATTAGCTGAAGTTACTATGAAAAAAATGGGTACACTTACCTTATGTCAAGTTGCGAAAATGCGCGTATTTTTTCACGATGAGTACCGAGTACATTGTACGCGTTTGGAGGCGCTTTTTAAGTTGAATACTATAAAGTAATTCTTTTAGCGAATTGAGAGATTATGTGACTTTTCGATGCCTTCAATCCATGTAGAAATTGAGATTCGACACTCTGATCGTACATAAATATTCGATAGTCGAGGTAAATTCCTTCAAAAAAACCTCTCTCCCCAAAGTTGATTTGGCACACAATCAATGACGAAGCGACTCAAAATGAGAAAAAATTTTGAAGTGTCAAAACTGTGAACCTGAAAAGATATCAACGATCTTGTAAAATCCTTTTTTTTTATTTTCTCGCTTATACTCGATCAAATTGATTGCAGCAAAGGATTGTTCCAGAGCGGTTCAAGACTATATTCATCATAAATTTTCAAGCTCAATTTTTACACGAGTATTGATACACCACAATTTTTAAAAATCTTCACCTTTTGGTTCAATTGAGTTCTTATTATTCATACTCGAATAGAAAATTTCTTCATTAATAACTGCAAAACTATCAACTGGAAGCGGTATGCGAGTTGTCAATGACTTCTTCCACTGCGTAATGCCTATTGAGCTGCCTATATGCCTACATCATGGCTTCCTTATATCATGGAGTCCTAACTTTTCACCAATTCGACGCATATTTATGGACAAATGAAGTTGAGGATTAATCAACCAAATGAGATACCTTGTAATTCCGGATCAGTTGCCTAGTCCCTAAATTAGTCACCGCGCCGGGCCTGAGTTAATTGGGCGCAAAAACTATCTATTGATCGATAAGGCCACCGTCAAACGGGGTAACTTTGGAATACTTTTGATCAAGTCGATTAAAATTCTTCTGTAACTTTCAAGTCTTACAGTAAAAAAGCAATGTATCTGTACTCAATAGAAAGTTTACAGTTCCAGCTTTCGATTGATGGGGGTTGAAGTCTTTTTGGATGTTCCTGGTTGGAGCTACGGGTGTCCAAAGTAGTGTCCCAAAATCAGGCCCCCATTGGGTTAACTTTAGAACAGTAAAAGTGAAACGTGAGAATTTTCGATTCTGTTTCGCTGTGCGGCCCGAGGTACGGCCCTACCATTCATTTGTAAACACCAAAAATCCGATTTACTATATACCTCCATTGGGGATCCCATGTGTCATGGTAGATCTCAAGAAAAAGACTCTTGTGAAAAAGCCTCATTGTGCGTTTCTGAAGCTCAATCATGTGCTCCAAAGTTACCCCGCTTGGTATCCGAAAGAATCTGATTTTCTGAGGTATTCCCAAGTTCCCTCGTACCTCAAAAAATCATGTATTTTTCCATCCACGTTCTCCAAAATTGACCCGGTTTGCAGAGAAAACACGAACTTTTCAATTTTTACACTACAAAATGGACTCACGGTGAAGACACACAAATGTAACGATGGAATCGTATGGTTTGGTGAAATAATTGAGCACCATTACCCTGGATTTGGCTTGTAAGTGCTCGAAGGATACTAATTTTTTGGAGCAAGTTTTTCTCGCTTCACAATGATCTTTTCGGAAAAGTACGTTATAAACGATCACACAGCTAATCGGGGGTTCCACACCGTGCAAAAAATTCACCACACATGCTACTAATGAGCAAAAGTGGTACGAGAACAAGGGAAGAAGCTAGTTTTCAGGTAGCGGAGATATACGAAGTTTTACCATATAGTGTTCCAAAGTTACCCTAGTTGACGGCAGCTCATCAATATCCAATTTCTCTGACTTACATTTGAAAGTCTTATAATTTTTTCTCGTTTCTTCAAATTATTCATCTGATGAAAGTGTGAATACGAGTGTACTATCAAGATTTGGTGGCTTCGAAATGACAAAGAATAACTCTTTCGTATACGTTAATGCAGAATGTTTTTTCAACATAATAACGTATCTTTTTTTACTAAGTCTAGCAGTGTGAAGTACCAAATTAAACCAAGTAATTTTGTAATCATGTATAAAAATGAATGAGGTGTAAGTGAACTCCTGCCAGCACCAGAAAAATATTGTATACAAACGTTGGATTATTAGTGTTCTGGTCTGACGAGACGTTGACCATTCGGTCAATCTTTATCTCGGCCTGTGCCTCAGGAATCAGGATCGCATTTCACAAATACATTCATAATCTTCCAAACACATACATCCACCCTCACACAACCACATGTGAAAGCGTGTAGTGATCGTATGGCGATGACGAAGTATTTTGACGTGACTTCAAATCTTTGACAGTACAACTCCGGAGCTTCGAGTGCATGACATGAACGAAGCTAGCTTGACCACTCAGGCTCAGGCGATAATTCATTTTCGGGTGTGTTTTCTAGCACGTACAATTTCCAATCTGGAAAACTTGTGGATAGTGTTGAATCAATTTGATTTTCACAATGATTGAGGAATTAGAATCTCCGTTCAAATGGAATTTGGACGAAGATGTTCTTAAAAAATTTGATTTGAAATGGCTTGAGAACAACGAAGATATTCCGATAGTGGCGATAATGCACAATGTCATGGCAATATTTATCCGTACTATCCAAGAGGATTATAACGAAGCTCGTCGTCTTATCAAGAAAATAGATGAACTATGAAACACTGTTGATAATGAGTGAGTACAATTCAATGTATTTTATCTGAGGAGCTCTGACAACGAAGACAGCAGCGTCTTTGTTGTTGAGAGACGAAGATCACACAAAACAAAGGTCTCCGACAACTTCAGTAACTTCAAAAATTGTTGAGTAAAGTAGAAATATTTCGGTTGACGGAGAGGAATGAATCTCTCTTTGATGTGCAGAATACTCCCAACGGGATTGAAATTTCTTAAATATAATGAATGTCTCGTCTATCTGCTCACTGCTGACTACGTTGCTCCGTGGGTAATGCATAGAAGTACTTTCGCGGAAACTTACACGGAACGTGTAATTACTTCCCATTTCGACTCTAGTGACCTCCGAATCACCAAATTCTCAACTCCTAGATTTTTAGTAAAAGGCATGTTAGTTCTCGCGATAATACCCATGTACACTTGGACAACTCGCTACTAATTCGGGATTCCTCCATTTTCCTAGATATTTTGATGAAAAATTCTGAAGGAATTATACCTGTTTTCAATTTGCGAACGTCAGTTTTCTGCTTCAATTAGCGCAAATCGAGTTTTGCATTCCAAAAACGTTGTCTCCCGATATTTTATTGTACTGCGTGCGTTGCCTTTGTTCGTCACAGCGCACTGCAACATGATCTTCGGTTACCGAATAGATAGGCTTTCCTCATTAATTCTTCAAACATGTTATGAGAAGACGGGCAAAATTTGTAATTCAAAACAAATTAATAACAATTTTATAACGACTAAGGCGGTGGGTGGAAAAAGGGCGTAACTGCAAAAGGGTCATTTTGAGAAAATCAATAAAAACTTGATAGAAACCGCTAGAGACACAATTGGACGAGTTGAGCTGACTTATTTCGAAGAAAATAACATTCCCGAAACAGCCTAACCCGAGCTGGGGGATGAAATTTGATTTTGAGATTTTTTTAGCAATTTCAAAAAATGCAATTACGCCCTTTTTCCGTATACAGGGTCAAATTTCGGCCTTTCTTCCTTAAAAAAATGGAATAAAATCTCGAGATCAAGTCCAATCGTCTCAAAATTTTTTGAGAGTGTTCCTGTGTATGTTTTGAAAGCTATCTGCTCGTTAGGAGGGGGGGGGGTGCGATTCATGCTCCACGTTTCTATGGACACGAAAAGCTTTTATCAGTCGTGTGAAAATGACGAAGAATCATTTCCACTAGAGAAGGGTAAAACACTTAATTTGAAGGTAGAACAACATGTTTTTATCGTTATGTTAGGTGAAAAAGCGTTTCCAGGCTCTGGAGAATTTTTATAAAATTTTTCCTCGGTAATTTGGCTTTTTTCCAGATCCGCCCTCACTTACGCACTGTTACAGAGTAATTACGCCCTTTTAAATCTTTTTAGTCAGGTACGTAAGCCCTTTTTCCAAATCCTGTTGGGCTGAGCAAAAAATTAAGCCCTTTTGACATGTCACAGCAGTTACGCCCTTTTAGCCGAGCTTTCAACATTCTATCATAGCCGTTACGCCCTTTTAACATTCTATTATTGCACTTAAGCCCTTCTATCGTGCAGATGAAAGGGCGTAATGGCGGTTACGCCCTTTTATCTGCCAGATGATTTTTGGGATCTTGAAAAACGGATTTCGGGGTTTGGTATAAATCTTGGTGTAGGGGCTCAAAAAAAAGGGATGTCCGGAAAAAAGGTGTAATGGCGGTTACGCCCTTTTTCCACACACCCCGTCAATTGTTTGCGAGATTTCAACAAAACCTGAAAAGTTCCCAGTTTTCCGAACAGTTTTTCACGATTTTGGACTTCATAGTTCTTTCTTATTTCTTTCCAGCGCAATGGCAGAAGACGGAATCTCAACCCAACTCGTATGGTGCATCATTCAGAGAACCAAGTACGAGTTTTTCATCAAAACGGAAAATTCAATCGAGCTGAAGAAGCTTGGTAACACTTTGAAGCAACGAGTGAAGGAATCCAAGTTTCAGGGAGAATTCAAAAATTTAGGAACTCTCAGTGGATGTAAAAGTATTGCTTGGTCTATAAGCTACGAAATACCGATGGATCAAGCAGTTTCATTCGCTCGCCAAGCAGTCATCGAAAATCCGGAATGCTCCACGTGGCATTTCATCTTGGGAAGAAATTTGAGACGTTCTAGACGTAGATGTGGTTTGAGCCTTAAACCAAGCATGGAAGAGATGCTGTCATTCTCTAGATCATTCAATCTCTCTGAAAATCCCTTTTTTGGGATACTTTTCGCACAAGTTTTGCAAGAAAATGAGTCGGTGCGAGAAGCTCGATTTCTTCTGGGACGCGTTCATCAAATGGATGGCCAAAATTTAAAGGCGAAATTGCATTTAGCCCTGGCATTTTTACGTTTTAACGATTTAGACAAGGCTAAGCAATGTCTTGATTACGTTGAGGAATTTATTCCTGAATCCAACATGTTTCTGCACTATAAAGGCATTTATTACAAAAAACAAAACAAATTTGAGGTAATTACATTATAGTAATCGATCTTTCAAGAATAACCTAAACTATTATCAATATCTCTGCAGGTAGCGGCTAAGTATTTTAAGAGAGCATCCGACAATGAAAATTTCGGTGCAAATCTGCAATATGGATTGTGTATGAAGGAGGTCGACGAAGATTTCAGTTTTATATTTCACCTCTTGCTTATGGAGAAAAAATTCCAACATCATAGGGAAGCAAGGCAACAGCTACTACTGTATATCGGCATTAGATATTATGAGGAAATTAAGTTTACCAAAGCTTTGAAATACTTCATTCTGGGTATCAAAACCAACCCATTTTGTCCATCCCTGCAGGTAAAGCCATGATTTTTGACTCGATTGGTTCTCTGTGCAAGCTCATTGATGTGTAGCTTAAATTAACTATTTCTTTTATTCAAACAGAACTTCAAACACTGGAACAACAGGGAGACATACAATATTTTCAATTTTGTGCAAGAAAAATTGATCCCGGAAGGATGCGAAAATCATGTAGCTGATCAGTCATCGGAATGGAAAGATCTTTGTCAAGATTATGAACAACTCAAAATCCAATTAATGCAATGTTAGTGAGTCAGAGATAGTGGAAGGTATTCAACATGAGAAGAATTTCCCGGTCGACTTACAGAACAGTAGAAACTCTCTAACTCGAAGCTCCTAAACTCGAAAAACACCCTCACTCAAAGTAAAAGGCCGGTCTCTTGAGAAAAACTCTCTAACTCAAAAAAATACTCTCTCCGCCGGAATCAGTGGAATTCGCTCCCAACTCACTGATTCGCAGTGAATTTCACTGCGAATCAGTGCATATGCACTGAAAGTCAGTGGTTGGGTTGCACTGATTCCGATGGAGAGAGTATTATCACCGTGCGAAAACTCCCTAGCCGAGTCCCTATATAGCTCAAATATCTCGTCAGGTCACTTAATACGTTTGCTGCGGAGGCTGAAATCGATGATCTTTCCCCAGGTGCGACGGGGCCCACCGATGGAACCCGCTCCATGTTATTTCTTATAAAGCCAAAATTCTCAGCACTGGGGAAAAACACGCGGGGCCTACCGGTGGCCTCCGCCGCAGCGAACGTGTTAAAATCCGAGTAAGAGAGTTGCTACTGTATTACTTGTGTTACATATTCTATACCTTAGAATTTGATAAATTAATACCCAACATGTCCCCATATGCCGATCTAAGAACTGGTCATTCGTTAATTTTTACATTTTGTACGCTCAAATTTGAGGAAATTTATAATTTGAAACGAAAAAAAAAAAAAGAAAGTCAGTTTTTGCATTTTCCGTGTTCGCACATTTGAGACCGCTGATGAAACTGCGATTAGTGAAACCGGTGCCGAAACTTTTTGGTTAGACTAATCGCAACGTACTTTAGAGCATTTGATTTTTTTTTTTTTTTTTTTTCAAGACCTTGAAAACCCGTTTTTCTAGAGTTGCAAAATTTGGATGTGGAGCGATTTTATGAGTCAAAAATACGGAGATCGTTTTCAAAAATGTAGCTCAAAATTAGTGTGCACCCAACATGCCCCCACAATAATATCTCGAGAAGATTTGCAGTATAACCTTTTCCACCATGCACTCAGAACGTGTTCATCATGTCAAAATATATCGAAAATAGTGTTTGGAGTCGGCGGAAAGCCCCAAATGTGGTTGCACACCGGGAGAAATGATTTTCTGCATTACATCACCGACTTTTTTTTTTTTTTTTTTTTTTTTTTTTTTTTTTTTTTTTTTTTTTTTTTTTTTTTTACAGAGACATCTCGACTCCAGTCGATCGAGATCAGACGTACTTTAGCTTATGTTGGAAGTCTTGAAACAAGCTTCGAAATCTCAAGGAGATTAGTAAATGTCTAGGTAGACCAGAATTGTTGAGGCAATGGCTCAATGGTGGCATATTGGGTACACCATCTCGCGGGCTCGCGAAAAATCACATTTTGGGAATACTGTGATAGTTCGGGTCTGGTTGGTCAAAACTGAACTAATTGCAGGTCATTTCAAAGATCTTGAAACAAGCTTTAGAATGCGGTAAGATGCGTTGAAAAATGTTCAAGTGGGTCAAAACTATTAGTTACGTGAAGTTGGCCCGCCACTTTGAGATGAATACACCAAAAAATCAAGCAAAAAATCCTGAGTTTAATGGTACAACTCTTTTAATTTGAACAATTCGACCATCTGAGCAATGAATTTTCAAAGTGCTGAAATATCACCTCCTACCAAAACACAATAAACGCTCATTACCCCGCAAATATATGCAGTAGGAAAACCCACGCGGGCTCAATTTGAAGCTCTCAATTTGACCATACTTATCGATTCAATTATCAGAACTCATCACGATTCACGCAAAATTGTTTGAACAGACTGGAAGTAGTCCCCGTGTATAAGGTATGGGCCGGCAGGGGAGAGGCAGCAAAGGGGGAGCATGCCATGGTCCGCATAGTCCTCACCAGTAGGCACCTGCCCATACCTTATACATGGGAACTTCTCCTAGTCTTTTCAAACAATTTTGCGCGAATAGTGATAAGTTCTGATAATTGAATCGATATGGTCAAATTAAGTGCTACTAATTGAGCCCGCGTGGGTTTTTCTACTGCATATATTCGCGGTGTTATGAGTATTTATTGTGTTTTGGTGGGGGGGTGATATTTCAGCACTTTGAAAATTCATTGCTCAAATGGTCAAATTGTTCAAATTAAAGGAGTTGCACCATTAAACTCGAGATTTTTTGCTTGATTTTTTGGTATATTCATCTCAAAGTGGCGGGCCAACTTCACGTAACTAAAACTATTGGCAAAACGGCTAAGGAGAGGGGGGCATGTTGGATACACGGATACACTTATGCCTTACATTTTTCTGTGTAATTCTCCTCATGATTCTTGATGTCTATCATTCCCATGAAATAATCATGACAAATGCCAAAAGTTTTGATATTGAATTCACCACAAGTGTCCGTCAGAATCTCTTGTGATATTAAGATTCATAGGCCTGAATATTTATGGTGATTATCAGCAAAGATAAATAAAACTAATAATTACGTACTCATCCACCGAGCAGGACTATACCGTAAGAATAAAAGAAAACAAAACTAGTTTTTGCAAAACAGGTCCTATAGATTAGAAATATTCTTTTCTCTTTCTTTGCGCCTCGACTATTCTAAACGAACTCTCTTAACTTCTCCGAGTGAGATTTTCCACTCGGATTCCGAGTGAAAGTCCAATTCGCTCGGTAAAGAGTCAGATATCAAAAAAATTGAAAATTTCACTCCGAAGTTCGAGTGAAGTTTCACTCGGATGCAAGAGTGAGACGCTCAAATCAAATTTAACTTATGTTTTACCGCACGTTTGTTACTGATGGATCAATGCGTAGCTCACAAAGAGGAAAATAGTAGATTTCCTGCAATATTCGTTGAAAATCTGAGCTAAGAAATGTCAGTATCCTCTTCCATCAGTTTTATAAATGCATGTACAGACCAATATTATATCATATTACGTATAAATTAATCAACCCTATTAATATAGAAGCAATGCCCTGTTACCGGGGAAATGTAGGTAAGCATGTAAAGAACTGAGCTTCAATCGATTATAATGTGGTGGTGAGGACACCATCCTCTGAAAAGACGTTTTGTTTAACTGAATTTTTAACTCAGATATTCAATAATCATTGTTTAGTGTTTCTTATTACAGTATGTGAATAATAGCTTCTTAATAATATGTTTAAATAAAAACTAAAGAATCAATTTTTGACTGAGGTGAAAAGTTTGTCAATTTTTCATTCATAAAAATTTAGTTTTTACTGACAAAATCCAATCACCTGCGAGATGAAAAGTATGTAATTCGCAATAAATAGATGGAATTCTTAGTTGTCAAGATATACACTATTAAATAAAAATAACAACATTTGATTTATTTCAATGGACAATTCATGAACTGAGCAAATACCATGCTTATCCCGCTTCAAAAAACATTGATCTTATTTTTTAACACGTTTACTGCGACAGGTCCCACAGGTGCGACCGATTTTTCATTTTCCAATCTTTGCCGACTCAGACAGGCTCGGAAAATTCTTCAAAAATAATGTATCGTGGTGGTTTACTTCACCAAGGTCATGAACAATGAGCCGAAAACGAGTCTATCTCCATATGGGCGTTTCTACCCAATCGCGATAGTCCTGTTCATGACCGAAATAAAATTACGAAAAAACAGCGTTGCAGCGAACGTGTTAACAATTTCAGGTTATTCCACACATTTTGCAGAGCGTATTCCATGATTGTTAATGATTCCAAGATTTTTTATGTAAAAACATCTTCTTACAAGGTTGGAAGACATGTGGTCGGATCAACTTTCTCTAGCGTGTTTTTATCAAGTTCGACGGATTGTTGTTGAAGTGTCCAACAGGGTATACAGTTTCGAAACTAAATGGAGTATTTTTAATGCTCACTTGCAAAAATATCATGAGTTAGAGTCCCATTTTACGTTATTTCGCAACAACAAACAGGTGTGAGAACAAAATTCTTGTGGGCCTGAGGAAATAATTTCAAATTTTTAGAATTTTCGATCCGACTTGCAAACTCTAACTTTAGACTGGTTCATCATAGAATATCGCACGAGGAGCCATTTTATTTCAGCCCTTGGTCTTATCCTCCAAAAAAATATCATGCTGAGTGTCGTGTAATCATAGTTCATGAACTGAGAGCAGGGGAAGTTCCAGTCCACAAACCGTCCTGAAAAGGCTCAAATTCAACTAGATTTCCGGTACTTTCACTTTTCAAAAGCTCGTATAAAATCGGAATCCACATAGCACAATCACATTAATTTTTTTCAAGATCTCTAAATTTATTGTGATAGAAGATCTCGCTACGAGGCTCCCATTCGGAGCCATACGCTTCCGAAGATGGCGCAAAATCGCAGTTCAGGGCATTTTTTTTGACATCACGTCAAAAAAGAACGCACTCTAAAGGTTTGATGGATATATAACTACGTCCGAGCCACAGGCTCTTGAAAATGGCGAAAAATAGGCAAAAAATGGCCAAAATGGACTTTTCGAAATTCACAAGGCCCGCAAGGGGTCTCAAAAATTTTCCTTCTAACTGAATTCCAGTAGTATTAACCACAAAAAATTTTTTGGGGCATCTTAAAAATCCGTCGATCATCAAAATTCTCCCTATCTCACTCCAGATTGACCCAAGTATATTTCACTTGACAATTGACAGGAACGCTTACCTAAGGCTCCTCTCGTCATCATTTTGAAAAATTGATTAGGTGACATTAACATTAAAATATATACCCGCTCACTTCTTTTGAATACCAGAAAATATGAAACAATATTCCACGTGTGTTCACTACTGTATAGATCCAAAATCACTTGATTCCTCACATTTCAATTACCCCCGATGACTCCTGATTTTTCAGATTCTCAACCTGAGATAAGCATGCGCGTCGCCGGCCCTGTGGGCCAAAATTGATCGAAAACGACCCTTAAATCGAATAAATATTTTGAATTTTTTGAAATCATCTTCATCGTCTATGGTCAAATTATAGGCCAAGAATCTCGTTATCCAAGTACATTAAAATCATGAAAGTCGTCTTACTGCCAGTCATTCTAGGTGTTAGAAATTTACGAAAGAGACAGCGCTTCTTGAACATCCGGGTTGCCCAAACTTATTCTTGTTGACATGTAAAATTCTAAAATATCTCAATTTTCACACTTAGAGTATGCAACAAAAGCCATAACTCCAAACTGAGGTGCACAATTTTTCAGAGCTGTGACTAGAATGCATTCTCAACGCTCAAATAATCAATTGCTCAATTAATAACTAGAGAATTGTAATCGACTAAACATGATTAATGAAATTGAGGTAGGTAGTAACTATTAGTTTTGGACTTCACTCTGCGTATCGGCCGTTCGTTCATAAAAGCAACGATACTTCTTTTTTGTGAGTGATTATGATAAAATTTTGTTTTCTACGCTCGGGTCTGACTCATAGATTTGGTTTCACTTTGACTTTAATATATATCGGGCTGGACTGGGAATGAAGTATAACATAAACATTTATAAATGCGTGTATGTGTATGGACACGTGCACATACACACAGGCCTCGTGTTATTTCGTGTGATGGTTGCGATGTATTTTGTGATCGTTTCAAAATCGGGTGCTTGATTCAGCCAGTACGGCACGAGAGTCTGCTCTGTGCAGAAATAGGGCTTGCAAGCAAAATTTTACTAAAAAATTCGAATAGAAATTTTGAAAAATTGAATCTTGTGATCTGACTAAATCATGGGCGAAGAGTTCGAGTGCCCGTTCAGATGGGGTTTGCCTATCGATAGAATGATGAAATTTGATTGCAGCTGGCTAATTGACGAAGAGGAAATCCCTATAATTGATTTAATGCATTCCACATTGGCAACTGTGATCCTTACTGTGAGACACGACTACAATGGAGCCTTGCAAAATATCAGAAGGACTGATGAGATGTGGAAGGCGACCGACAAAATGTGAGTTAATAATGAGGTTAACACTTGGTGAATGTAAAAAATGTGTTTGAATATCGAGGTGCTGGAATTTTGAGCAGAGAAACTCAAAAATGACTCGCTGTAAAAGACGCATTTTTTCGTCGAGTAACCGCTTGCTATAGTCTGTTACGAATCGTTGTCGGCGCGAAAGTCACGATATTTTTTTGCATTTGTTGGTTTCGCGAAGCTCTAGGCATGATGGATGACACCAAGTGAAGCTAATGAGCAACGTTACATGAAATCATCAATCCCACCCTCTCAATCAATCCGAATGCTCTGAAAATTGTTGCTACAGAATTGCTATATAAAAATGATCGAGCAGATGTTTCGTTTTCAAAGCGTTGCCATGGTTACAATACAAACTATGAAGATGGCTATCATGAGCATATTCGTGGACCGAGGAAAGATGAAAAATGCCCTGTAGATCACGGAGTGGAAGTTCTAAAATGTAACATGAAATTTGAATTCTCAAAACTCATGAAACAGAGATCTACGTTTTATCCGTATTCTCAAGGAAAGATTGAAGTTTTCAATCAGTTTGCTCTCATTTTTCTGTTATTGCCAACTGTGGAAGGATCACGCATTTTTTGATATCATTATTTGTAGGATAAGTGTTCAAAATTACGAAAACTTTTGAGATTCAGAATGCTACAAACAGAGCAGTAGTTACAACTTTTGTAGCCTCGTTGAAAAAAAATAGCTGTGAAATCTGTTGACTTACGCCGACCCTCATTGTAATTCTGTAGCAGCCAGACCAAAGAACGTAACTCCATTTCGAATGAATATTTTCAATTTTAGCTTCAATACTGTACTCTGATGATTTTATGAGAACCCTTTTACACTGCGAGTGATCTACATAACTTATCAATCATTTGGTGTAGTCAAGACAAAAAAAATTTTCAATGCAAGCGTAGAAACGTGTACAAAGTGGCCAAAAGTCCATGTTTCCAAATCCTGAATTTTCGATAGCATTCACACAAATATTCGTCCTTTCTAGAATTTTCAGTAAATCAACTCTTTTAGACACCAAGTATCATAAAAATCGAGGACTCTATTCCTCGTTTGACCGGATTATGAGTGAAAAAATGACTGAATTTATCGTTTCCGAGATCGTTTCAATACGTTCGCTCCACGACGAAGTGGTTCACATTCTGTCACCGGCATTCTAATCCATATTGATTCAAACTGACTCAAAAATCATTCCAAGTGGAACGCAATCGCGTTGATTTTCTTCGTTACAAACGTTAACGATGAGCACGAAAGTTGACGTCGGCATATTCTAATTGTGTAAAGGAAAATCGTCAAATCCATATTTTTCTGAAAATCGTGGAAAATAGTTTTTGCAGTGAACGCATTCCACGCGCCCAAGATAACCACTCATAATAAAGTTTCAAATAATTTTCCATAGTAAACTGCAAAATGACGAAATTTCGACGGATGTTGTTTACGACATCATCCAAGCTACCAAATACGAATTTTACCTCAAAATCGAAAACTCAATTGAAGCAGAAAGGCTTGCAAGCACCATCATCAGAAAACCAGATGAATCCTCCCCAAGAAAAGCACTAGATCTTGGGACTTTGAATGGATGCAAAAGTATTGTTTGGGCCTCATTCTATGGATCCACGGGAGATCATGCCATTTCATTGTCTAAGCAAGCAATCCAAGAGAGTCCAAAATGTGCGACTTGGCACTTTATTCTGGGTCGAAGTTTGAGACGTGCAAGGCGTAAATGGGGACTGGGCCTATACCCATGTTCTGAAGAGATGCGGTCCCTTTGGGATGCTTTTGATATATCCAAAGATCCGTTTTTCGAAGTATATTTGGCTCAAGCTTACCAAGAAAATGGCGATGATAGGGTTACCTACAGTATAATGATGCGTCTCTATCGAATGAATTCACCAAATTTGAAATTAAGGCTTCATTTGGCCTTACTATTTCTGCGCATCAAAGAATTTGGCAAGGCTAAGGAGTGCCTTGATTACGTCGAGATGCACAATCCAAAACTAAATATGTTCCTTCATTACAAAGGAATTTATTACATGAAACATTACAAATTTGAGGTGAGATCATACTTTATTCTCAATAGGTATATCATGAGAATACTCAATCATGATTTTATAATCACGGTCCGGTAAATTCATATAGGAGGCATCAGAATATTTCAAAAAAGCCAGAAATGACCAAAACTTCGGTGCTCATTTCAACTACGGCGTGTGCATGAGAGAGGTTGATGAAGATTTCAGCTATATATACAATTTGTTACACATGTTGGATATTTTCAAGGATGAAGAAGAAAGCAAACAACAAATCCTGATTCACATCGGTATCGAATTCTACAAGGTCAGAAATTTTGAAAAGTCGTTCAAGCACTTGATTGAAGGCATCAAAATAAGGCCAACAAGTGAACATTTGCGAGTGAGCTCACTCTTCTTACTTTATTGAAATTCGATGATTCGACGGAGAAAAATATGTATTCATTAATTACAGAACTTCTGGCCCGAGGAGAAATTGCCAAAACGAATCAAAATCAATATTTTTGATTTCATACACGAAGAAATAATACCCGTGTACAAGAGCAGTCCCGAAAAGTACTCTCCAAGGGTGGAAAATCTTATACACGAGTTTTATACCATATACTATTAGACGTTATTCGAAGGGATTCAAAAGCTCCCGGAAGTTGAACAAAGTCACATTTTTGATAATTTTACTTATAACATTATAATTTTCATACCGACACTCATTTCCATGACAGATAGTCTAGGTTTGTATCTATAGTTTCATATTTGCTAACAACTTCATTAGTTTTGAGTACTATTCTAGAAAAATATTGAATAAAGAATACATCTATATACATTTGAATACGTTTGGCACACTCACTTGAGAAGCTTTCCACTCATATGTATAGGCAATAATTTTCAGAGGAGGGCACAGTGGTGTCTCTAAAATTCGGAAATTATTTTAGTTTCAATGATATTCTGCTAGCCCGCGGCAAATTGAGGGGAGCTTTGTTTGTTATCAATAATATATACACGATTCCATCTGATTAATTACAATGAATGCAAATGGCTCGGAGTGATATTTTATCAATCATTAGTTCATTACTGAGTAATTTCTGTCTGATCGTAACTTCACATGAGATACTGAATCATATCTTCAGATGAAAGGGTAGAATTCAGAATTAAGCGACTGGCGAGGCGGCAGGTAAGGTATTAGTTTCCAAATCATTCTTACCGCACGACGTTTGATACAAAAACTCTTTATGAATAGTAAACCCTACAGGCAATTCCTATTACAATCATAAGGTAAGTGTGCCTAATATGCTCTCACTACTTTTGTTTTGCTCATACTTTCGGTTCATCTCCATATTATTCAACGTATCCTAGCTCATTTTAAGGATCATTTCAAGGTCTTCAAAATCAATCAAAGTACGTTTGATCTTAAGGAATTGGAACTAAGCTATCTTGATTTTTGCATGAAAAGATTTTTTGTGAGTTTTTTTATTACAATGTGTTCCTAATATGCCCCCATAGTCATTTCGCGATTCTGAAGCTCTGGAAAAGCGATATCGGTTCCGGAGCATAATCATAATGTATTGAATGGATAATGGATAAATCGTCATGATTTAAGGTATTCTCGATAATTTAGAACGCACATAACCTCAAAATTATCATAAAAATCGATTTTTAGCATATTTTGGGAGATTTGACGCGCTTTGAAGGTTCCACGCTGCTGGATATAGCTAAATACACATAAGACTACTGTAGTCTAGACAAAAAAAGTGTTCATAGTGGTCAGCGGCATTGCGCAAAGCGTTCTATATCCGGAAAAAAGGGGTGGGATCATCAAATTAGGAACACTTCACTTTCTTTAGTTGTATGGGCGTAAAATTGTCTAGAAATCAAGTTTCGCAATTCTTTGGAGAGAATTCCAAAGTTGGGACAGAGACAAAGAAAATGAGGTGGAGTACGTTGGGATTCGTCACATCAACTTTATTTGGTATAGCTTTTAATGGCTCACAAAAAGCATCCGAAAGTACCGAAAACCACTTTTTCTGATCCAAGGAAATCGCGGGACATTCAGGATCGGTTGAAAATGTTGATTATCTCATAATTTAATGTATAACAAGCATGAAAAATGCTCTCTTTCACATGAGATAGTATATTATGTGACGAGTGCGCAGCACGAGTCGCAAACGACATTTTCTAGCTGTTCTACGTCGGAAGCGCGACTTTAGACGAGTCCTCGCGTAGCGAGGACGAGTCGAAAATCGCGCTTCCGACGTAGACAGCTAGAAAGTATTTTCTTCCAAGATCTAAGTATCTAAGTATTTAAATACGGGGAAAAGTGAACCGAGTATTGGTTGCCAAGACGTGCATGAGAAAGCTGGAGTTATGCATCTCCTTAGGAGGTCATTGTTTATGTTTGGGCTTCATGAGACGTTGACCATTGGTCAATATATATCGATTCGAGATCGTATTGCACAAACACAGTCATGAAGATACGCACACCCACCCTGACCCACACTCAAGCAAATGCGCGTAATGAACTGATGATGAAGTATCTAGACGGCTCTTCCAATGCTTCACAGTACTATCCTGGAACTCTAAGTGCGCGGACAAATCTTCCGACAAGTTAGATAATCTCTCATTTATTGAGACTTATCCATCTAGCTAAATTTTTTGTCGGAGAGACTCGAAAAAATATGGAATTATTTTCTGCCTTCTGCCATGATTGGAAAATTTGAGTCTCCATTCATATGGAATTTGAAGGAAGATGTACTCGATAAATTTGACTGGAAATGGCTTGAGAACGATGATGAAGATATTCCGATAGTGGCGATAATGCACAATGTCATGGCGATATTTATCCTTACGATTCAAGAAAATTACAATGAAGTTCGACGTTTTACCAAAAAAGTTGATGAGCTTTGGAACAACGTTGTCGCTAATGAGTAAGTTCAATTCGATGATTTATGTAAACACCTCTGACCATTTTCTTGTGGGTTCTGTTGCATAGGACTTGATACGGTCGTGTCCTTGACACGAGATGGCAATATTTTATTTTCTTCATTTTTTCGAAGACTTCTTTTGGAGCACAAGAGGTGTTATTCGACATCTACAAACAGTAATGTAATGTACACTCACCGGACATAATATCTAAACAAATCTGTGAAAGCTTTCTTGTCCCTGAGCTGCTATTTGGAATCTTGAGATAGGATTTCGATTCTTATTGGTCCAATATATATACACTGTAACGATCGTCAAGACACCATAAACGGTCTGATTTGGATTAAAACATCAGCCCAAGGACGGAAATACTTTCCAGACTTGTTAAGGTTCGGCTGCAGTACTTATACATTATGAGAACGAAATCTGATACTCGACAGTCAAAGTCCTTCAAGGATATCACACCATGTAAAGTAATTTATCTTCATATATCTATAATATAAATGGCAATAGTATATTACGAAACAACTTTGATTCTTTACGCACTGTCGGAAACTTTTACACACGAGGGTAACAACTTTACGCACTGTTGAGATTTCTTTACGCACGACCGTCAGCGAGTGCGTAAAGAATCTCAACAGTGCGTAAAGTGTTACTCGAGTGTGTAAAGTTTCCGACAATGCGTAAAGTATCGAAGTCGTTTCGTACGATATTTTTCGCAATTCGATGTGCGTAAAGTTTTTCCTTACGCACCGAAAAAAATGGTCTTTACGCACTAATTTTACGCACATGATTGCGAAAAAGTCTATTTCGCGTGGTAAAAGTCATGTATCATACGACCCAATATAATATTCGACTAAAAAGGGAGACAAACAGGGTGCCCCATAAGTCACTTCCCCTTCAAAACTTGAAAATGGCTCCGGGTATCGAAAAAACCTCGAAACGCGTATCTCTTCGGATCAAGTAAAATGCTCCAAAACGGACTCATATTTGACTTCGAATGTGAGCCTAATGATTTTCTAGAGGTCAAATTAAACTTCTCATTTGAGGGACCCCTATATTTGACTCCGAGTCTGAGCATAACATTGTTCATCCAAAAATGACTTACTGACAAATTTTTATTGATAATCTCCTCAAAGTCATTTTCAGTATTGTTATCACTACTCGTACTTTTAATCCGAATTGTGATGAATTTTGAGTTTGGATGACTCCCTGCCAATTCCGATTGATGAACCACGAAGATCATTTTGAGGTCACTAGTCTCCGAAGAGTAATTCGATTTGCCAGAGCTGAGGCATTATTCTAGGTCGGAGGAGAAGATTGATTCCCAAAATATCCCCGGTTCCGTCCGGTCCTTAACCTGGGACTCTGATGTTCCAAGATTTGATGAGTGAGCCATGATCTCCCTGATCCAGACTATTACCTCAGCTCTG
Organism: Eretmocerus hayati; assembly: GCA_029851415.1. NCBI lineage: Eukaryota > Metazoa > Arthropoda > Insecta > Hymenoptera > Aphelinidae > Eretmocerus > Eretmocerus hayati. Next base: position 33,459,366 of record CM056741.1, on the reverse strand, counting down.
GTACGTCGAACTACAATGAGAAAGAAATTTGGCTCATCTGAAAAAAAAATTATTTGCATTGAATACACGCGGTTTTAAATATTCCTTGAACGGTATTTCTTTAGAATGAGTAAATGTCTTTTTTGAGAATCAATAAGGCTCGAATTTATAGTCGTAATTCGGAGTCCGGATAAGCTAATCCGCGGCGTCACAATCGCCAGTCCTGATAGATTCGCGAACTCGCCGCACCGATTGTGGCGCCTCGGATCAGCTTATCCGGACTCCAAATTACGACTATAAATTCGGGCCTAAAAATTTTTGCGTTCTGAGCATACATTAATTCAGAATTGGAAACTGTTTCTTCACTCGCTATAAATGTGAATGATATCGAGTTTTCCGAAGGAAAAATATTATTCGAGTCCGATAAATATTTCAATGAGTTTGATATAAATTTAATTAAAACCAACACTCAAATTTCAATTCTACCATAATACCTTTCGAGCTGAGAGATGATTATGAGGGTGCTTATACAACCTGATATTTCATCCTAAATCTAAATTCTTTCAATTCTCTCGGGAAGAAAGACATTCAAATGAATATTCATTTGCTTGCAAAAAATATTCTCCCTTTTACACGGATATTTATCCAAATTTACCACTAACATTTTGCCGATGGTTGTTATCATTTATTATTAACCAACATTATTTATACTCGTGTTACAGTAGTAGAACGCTCGCATCATATATTCAAATTATTCGCACATGCTTATCGCTCACTTATAACATCGCTTCGCAGTGACATCCGTTATATCTCATGAGATGCTCTGCGAGCCATGGTGCAAAGGAGTGGTGTGTTCAATTCGTGAACGCGTTTTCGACTCGGTTTACGCATCCCCCGGCGGCAGCCATTTTGACTGTCGACAGAAGCAGAAGACAGCGCGTCGCGTATGATCGCAGTCACACCTCACACGTGTTGTTTTTCGCCATCTGGAGAATCACTATTGCTTTTAATGTTGATACCAAAGAAATGCCTCTCTATAACGTGTATTTTTGTCATAATCGGAGGTGAAGTACAAACAATGGGAAAATTAACTCTTTTTATATCCCAGATGATGCACATATAGCCAAAAAATGGGTTGAGTTTTGACGTCGTGATGTGAGCAAACTCAAAGAAAGTAACTACTTTTTTTGAGTTTGCTCGAACTCAAGTTATGAACTTCAGTTCGTAATGTATGCCATTCTTTATCAAACATTGACTGAAATTATTCTGCTCCCATACCCCAGTTATCAAAATCTTCAATTCGTGTGTGAACAGGTCATTCTTAACCAAAATTAGTGATAAGGCCCCCAGGACAATATTAATGATAAGCCTCCATTACGATGCAATCGTTGTAGAACAAGTACTATCATGTGAGGGCCCTCAAAATAATTGTAGTCCATAATTGATGACACCATCCACGCCCATTCGGAATGCTACCACATTCCATTTTTCATGATACCAGGCGGGGGAATTACGCTCCCTGCCACTGGAGTGACCATGCTAGCTATTAGGATTCGATTCATAATTGTTAATCATAAATATCTAGAGTTGCGTTTAGATGGGATCTTCTTCCATCAGGACTTGAGAACACAGATTTGAATATTATCAAGTTACAAAAATATGAAGGGAAGGCTTGCCAGATCGATCCGACATCTCTGGTCGCACCACGATCTACCTGACCAGTAGGTCAATTTCAAATGAACAATAATTCCCTCTGTCGCTCTCATTGGCTGGAGAGCCAATATGGCAGCTCGCCAGGGGCAAAATCTGATTGGTTGGGAGTTCACGCTGTGCGTGAACACACCATATCTCCCTTGCACCATGCTCTGAGCTTTACATATGAATCGAGGCCCTTGTTTAAGGCCAGTCCGTAGTGCTTACACTTGCTCACTACTCCATAGATGGCGCCACGGTGATTTGCATAGCGTAATTCCAACAATATTTAATTTCTAAATAGTTGCAAACACTTTTTGGACCAGATCAATGAGTCAGCGCACTTCCCAATAAAATTTCCAATCATTTGAGCTTGGTCGCGTCTCAAAACTCGCGGTATATTTTGCGAGATTCGGAAAATGGCAAAGTGCATGCCAGCGTGGTTCCTACGATGCGGCAGCGACAGCTCGAGATTGCGGTTTTCCAAATCCTGCAAAATATATCACGAATTTTGAGACGCAACAAAGCTCAAATGATTGGAAATTTTATTGGGAAGCGCGCTGACTCAATGATTTTATCCAAGAAGTGTTTGCAATTATTTAAAAATTAGATATTGTTTGAAAATCTGCATGCACTCCGGTGCGTGTCTGGTTGCAGTATTGCGGGGACTACGGACTGGCCTTAAGCCGCTTGCGAAGAATGAATCGGTAGGTTACTATCCAATCAGAAATGAAGATTTGAATCTCATGGACATGATAGAATCGTGACTCACACCTACCGGTCAGGATGATGTAAAATCAGAAAAATTGCTATTTTCAACTGACTTCATGCACATGGTTCACAACAATTCGACTTAAGGTCAAAACATCTAAGATATTGTAAAATAACTTGATACTTTTCTACACCATCTTTTACAATCCCGGACTTGAAAAATATTCTCATTCTCGTTTCTTTGCAGTGAATTGGAAAGAGAAGGAATTTCAACTCAACTGGTGTATTATATCATTCTGGCAACCAAGTACGAGTTCTTTTTTAGAACGGAAAGTTCTATTGAGATGAAAAGGATCGGTGAAATATTGGAGGAGGAATCCAAGTTTCGGGAAGACTCTACGATTCGCGCGACTTTGAATGGATGTAAAAGTATTGCTTGGTCAGTATGCTACGAAATATCCGGGGACGAAGCTGTCTTATTTGCCCGCCAAGCAGTCATGGAAAATCCGAAATGTTCTACTTGGCATTTCATCTTGGGTAGAAATTTGAGACGCTCTAGGCGTAAATGTGGCTTGAGCGTTAAACCGAGTATTGAAGAGATGCAGTCATTTTCTGAATCATTCAATTTATCGAAGAACCCTCTCTTCGGGGTATTTTTTGCCCAAGTTTTGCAAGAAAATGAGTCGATGGAGGATGCTCAAAATCTGTTGTATCAAGTTCATCGGCTGGATAGCAAAAATTTGAAAGTAAAATTACACCTGACCCTTGCATTTTTACGTTTTTTCGATTATGTCAAGGCCAAAGAATGTCTTGATTACGTTGAGAAATTCACCCCTGAGTCCAACATGTTTTTGCATTACAAAGGCATGTATTACAAGAAAAAAGGAAAGTATGAGGTAGTTATACAACGATATACATACATATTTCAATTATTTATCTGCGACTACTAAGGATAATCTAAAACAACATCATGTCTATCCCCGCAGGTAGCGGCCGAGTATCTTAAGAGAGCATCTGACAATGAAAATTTCGGTGCAAATCTGCAATATGGATTGTGTATGAAGGAGGTCGATGAAGATTTCAGTTTCATATTTCACCTATTGCTCATGAAGAAAAAATTCCAACATCATGAAATGAAGCAACAGATACTATTATTTATTGCTATCGAATATTATGAGCAAGGCAAGTTTGCTAAATCCTTAAAAAACTTCATTGAAGGTATCAAAGTCAATCCAGGGAGTCCATTTTTGCAGGTAAGGTCGCATTTCTCATTGAATGTCAAACCAAATTCATGTAAAATCGAAATTAAGTTTCCTTCAATCACGTTAGAGATTCAAGCACTGGGACCACAAACAGACCTGCAATATTTTTGATTTTGTACAAGATAAATTAATCCCGAAGGGATACGAAAGCCACCTTGCCGAATTATCTTCAGAATGGAACGATCTATGCCAAAATTATAAGAGCATCAAAACCGAGACAGTGCGATGTTAATGGGTCATACGTGGATAATGTTGAAAGTGAGACTAAAAGCTTTGGTCTCATTTTATATTTTACAATTTACAGACCGAAAATGAAAGCGAAGATCCGTCGTGACCGAGATCGTGACTCTCAGCAATTTTTAAGGAATAAAAGAATACGCACCCCTCATCTACTCAGTAAAGGACTGCCCTACGTTGGCTCCGAAGACGAACCTCTCATGGATACGGAATCTTTAATCAGTGAGAATAGAAGATACATATAAGTTTCGTTAATATCGGGCAAAAGAGACCTACCGATAGCTCCCATGGAAGATCTTGCAAGATGGAATTTTTGCGTCAAGATGAAACTGCTTGGAATATTCATGAGCGGGCAATACTACAATGATCAACTCGAAAATGGAACCGCCGACTGACAACAGAAATTTCTCTAGAACTACGCATCTCAGGTTGTTGGAATTACTCACAAATTTTCATGATAGGGACTCTTCCAGGCCAAAATTATTATACATATTATATTATTTTTATCCTTTTTGTACGTTTAGTACATGTTACTCCAAGATTGAATGTTCATCCCTGAACTATGTTTCAAAGTAAAAACTCCAAGAATCTATGTTAAACAGATGATATTACTGAGTCTTCCGTTGTATTTCTTGAATATTATCATCACGAGAGACAATTTCGAGAACAATTTAACGGACAAAATACATTCTTGGGTCCATTTTCCTTTCGTGACTTTTCTTTTGTATTATATAACGCTTTATTCAATCTCTGCTGAAATTATTTAGCATTGATTACATATGAAATACACATAATCTTTTATGCTAAATATTTCTATCAAATTTGGTGATAGAATTGAACAATAATAATGGGTCCATTCTCATTACAGCTCAATATACATGAAAATCTCGTCTATAACTGTAAATTGCAGTCTCTAGGGGATTCGTGAATCAATTTGCAAATATTCACTTGAAGATTCGCAAGCAGGACAAAGCTAGATAATGGAAGAGTCAATTTGATCTTTCTGAGTTGCTTGATGAAGTTTGATTTCAATCGCTTTCGTGATTTCAATAGCTTATTGAATCGATGAGTTTCCGAAATTGGTTTGGTACAAAATCGTGGCAAGGGCATCATGCTAGGTATAGACGTTCCCTGCCACAGAATTTTAGAATCAGATATGTAACAATGAATGTTCAAAATTCCATGGATGTGCGATGGGTAGCTCATGGCTTATTTGAATATTTTCGAGTGGAAACTGGAAAATTCAATTGTTGACCAACATTGGTGATTTATCAACTGTTCACTGATAGGAGTTCTGTTTTATTTCTTGAATCCGATGAAACATCAACACAATTTTTCTTGCAAATATGCATTCTTCACTAAATCATGGGAATGAATAGCACTCAGGAGAAAGATACATTACCAAACAAAAGCGATGGTCAATTCATTTTGGTGTTTGATTCTTGTTGTGAGCAAATTCCTGGGTGGCCCTCAAAAATCGTTTTGTTAACGTTCCTCAACAACTTTTCCTTATCTCAGGCGTTACCTATGCGATACACTTCCAATGTATACATCCTTCGATTCACTGTTGTACAATTGACATGCAAGAGCTGATCTCCGCGTAAATTAAGAACAGAATTGAGCACATTTTTCACCAACTCACAATTGGACTAACTTTGAAAGTCTTGGACTGCGTTTTCAAGAATTATTTGCCAACTATCCTAATCAAAAGTACAAGTCTTGAGTTGAGAGAAATATTTCTAAATTTTTAGAATCTTCCAATATCTTATAACCTGACAAGGGCAGTATTAGGTCTTTGACTCACGGATTCGTCTGAAACTCTGGAGAATGTAATATTTAATTTGTTATGAACCAAAAATTATCAAAGCTCAAGCTTTCATTTTGAGGTATACCGAGCAAAATTGAAGCGTTGCCGGGTAGAGGCCATTCCATTTTAATAAATGAATCAATCAGTCTGAAAAATTTGGATCTGTTATCGGAAGTGCCAGTCAAATCTATGACCCGATAACCTCACACCTATTTTCCATGTATAAAACCGCCAACTCCGCGAAACCAAATACCACCAGGATCAGTAGGTGCCAACTTGCAGATCGACGCCACCTCGCCGAAACTGGCTTTCATACGATGAAGCTTCGAGTTGAAACTGTGGAAAATAGCGATTCAAGAGCTTCAACCACTCACGGATGATCCAATGAATATAATGAAGGGCTGAAAGCACAAGAAACGGCCCTGACGAGGGCTGGTTTTGTGATAAGCTTGGCGGAAATTAGGTGTGCGTCGCATCGTCGGACACTTTTATAAAAATCACGGAGCCTCCACTTAATAATATCATAAATTCTGAATTTTTTCATGAATCTTTCTTATGACTCAAATAGGTCAAGAATTTCTTATTTGAGCATGTACATGAAAACCATGAAATTATCAATGTTTTGCCTTAATGTGATCATGAATGTAAAAGGGCATATTGCCCGTACAATATTTAAAATAAAATAAAATAAAATAAAATGAATAATTACGAAAGAGTTGGTTCGTTTAGAATATTTATCGCATCTTCCCGAGTTCAAAACACCTTCGGAGATTCCTAAAATAACGCAGGGTCAAGAATTTATTGTGAATTTTTGACAAGGATGATTCTAATGTATGATCTCAATTGTCACGCGAGTAACAATACCAGGGTGTCCAACGAAATTGTGATCTTCGATTCCCTGAGAATTCCCAAGCTTACAGCAAGAAATTGAGAAATTCCAGCACCTCAGATCAAACATTTTTCTCGATGTCTAGATTATGAAAGAATGAATTGAAAGGAAATAACACCACCGATCAAAGTTTGCATACAGCTAAAAATTAAATGTCTGGTTTAGAAAGTTCAATAACTTCGGGTTCGTCCAAACCGACTTCAGCTCGGCTCATTTTGTAGCTTTTTTTAAAACTCAGACCTCTGAGAGTCAGGCAAAAATCGGTTGATCGGAATCATTCAAGGGGAGTCTCAGAGAAGTAATCAAGAACTTTGAAACCCATGTTTCAAGTTATTCTAGGTCTCTTCTGGTAAAATAATTTCTTACAAGTATGAGCAGAGTAAACCTCATTTTGGAAAAGTGTCTATACTTCTAAGTATAAGTAGATTGAGCCCTATTTTGGACAATTAATCTTTCGATAAGTTCGAAGGTATCCCTCTAGTCGGAAAGTGTGCGGAGTAGCTTTTTACAGGACTTCCTGAGGTCCACAAAATAATGTCCTGACAATTTTCCGAATGGTGCATCTATCATAAGTTATGAGGTTCCATCATTTCAAATGTCCTAGATTTCAATCTACTTTTACGAAACATCATAATTCATATTTAGTGCATCCAGTATGTTTCAGAATGCCGGAAGATTATTCGGACCACTTCAAGTAGATCTCTAATAAATATCCAAAAGAGTACTCGAAAGGTGTATTGATGTCCCGAGATATGCTGAAAGTGCGAAATATAATTTAGGATGTTTCATCAAAGTTCAACCCTGACGATTTGGAGCGGGGAAGCTTACATAACTTGAAATAGACGTACCGTTCGAAAAATTATCGAGACGTCTTTCTGGGTAGATTTCGACAAATTTTACCAAGAATTGCTCCACACATATTGTCACTAAATAAGATCAGTGTATCCAACTAACCCCCATTAAGCCATTTTCTTAATAACTTTGGCCCATCTCCATATCTTTCAACGTACCTTAGCTCATTTTAAAGCTTGTCTTAAGACCTTCAAAATAAGTTGAGGTACATTCAATTTGAACCAATTGGAGCCTAACTGTTTCAATTCTCCCAAAAGGTGATTTTTGAAAGTTTACAAAAGTATGTACCCAACTTGTCCCCATCAAGAGGATACCGGATACCGACATTGTCGAGTTTTCGAATTTCCCGATGAGTTTTCGAGATATCGGGATTCTACTAAGTAACGCCGGTTCTGTATGGCTCATAGAATCGGCGTTACTTGTTAGATTTTTGACATCTCAAAAATTCATCGAGAAATCCGAAAACTTGACCATGTCGGTAACTGTACAATATTGATAGGACTCCGACATCCCCTTAAGCCTTTTTCTGAATAACTTTGGTTTACTTCAACGATTCTCAACGTGCTTTAACTCATTTTGAAGCTTGTTCAAAGACCTATAAAATGCACTAAACTACGTTCAATTTCGATCAATTCGAGCCGAACTGTCTCAATTCTCCCGAAATAAATTATGGAAATCGGCCATAAAGTATTTTTATCACCGTGCACGCACATTTGGAGCTTTTCGGTGGCCCCAAACAATCTTTCTGACCCATTTTGACGCGATAAACACGTTCCGAGTGGTAAAAAAAGTCGTTCTGCACGCCCTTTCGAGATAAACATATGTATGGGGGCATGTTATACACTCCGATGTTGGCATCCTTGTTTTACAAATCGTCTCCGTCTTTTGCACATAAAACAGCTCCAGATCCGAATTTTGCAATTCTGAAGAATGGATTTTGAAAGTCTTGAAACAAGGAATTGAATGCGCCAAGATACGTTGAGATTGGTTAAACTCAAAAAGTTTGGCATTAACATTACTAAACGCGATTCCCTCGGTGCTTTCTTAGCTAAGCAATCACGAAAAATAGAAAAATCACTTTAAATTTTTCGGAGAACGCAGAAATGATTCGGGACGACGCAAACTATACTTACTTTCTCATATTTCAACATAACAAACGTAAAAATACGCTGCTAAAAGAGATTAGCAGAATGCTTTCTCAAATCGAATTCATGAAATCAACCCTTCATCTATCGATTATCTGAAATTCGAAATATTATAATTTTTCATTATATGATGAAAATAGTTTCATCCGTTTATTCAAATTTTATTATAAAATCCATTCACTTATACTTCTTTATTGTACCTTCAAATAATATCAAATATGAATGTATTAAGTACCCTGAAATAATACCCGAAAAACATTTCTTGAAAAAAAAATTCGAAGAAAAAAGGAATAATATGGCTTCATAGCTAACCCGAAAACTCAAAAACGCTTTATTTTTTATTTAGTCAAAAACGCTTCGATAGATTATTCTTAAACTCTGTGAGTTGATACAAAGACTCTTACGCTAAGGCCAGTGAATTTTGAGCATCATTTGATGTTATAAACTTTTTTATGACAAATTTCCAATTTTTATTGAAAAAGCATATTTTAAAAATGATTTGGAATTCCTAGTCCTACTTGAGAAAATTTTTCAGAAACGTAATTCTGATGTTTTTCGAAGTGCTAAATCGATTGGTTAAAACGGAATTTTGTTAAAATGTAATGATCATGGTCTTAGAGACCAGTGTAAAAAGAAGTACAAGTCTTCCCACTTTATTCTAGCTTCCCGAGAAGCTAGAATAAAGTGGGAAGAAATAAAAACTGTGTATCAACCAATCGATTCACCACCTCAAATAACCTTTATATTGAAGGACTCATATTTTTCAAAGGAGGAGGAAAATTTATAGATAGTTTTTAAGATTTGGAAAAATGAGAAATTTTCAGAAAAAATTTTCTAATTCGGGGGATAATGGTCGGGGGGTGCTCAAATTAAAGGGTTTCTATCTACAGATGACAACAAATATGTGTGCGAAATTTGAAGAGGATTGGTGGAAACATTGAGGAGTTGTGCTGAGACATGCATAGAAAACAAAATACATGTACACAGACACGGTCAGAGGGCTCGAAAGATGGGGTGATAGTAATTTTCCAACGCATTATCAAGGAAAAGTGTTACCTACAGTCGATAGATCTAGGGGAAACGAAGAGGACAGCACAATTTCCATGTATCCAAGAGCTCTATTGATGGAGAAAAAAGTTTTTTGAAAAAAAATTCGAGGAGAAACGGAATAATATGGCTTCATAGGTAACACGAAAACTCAAAAACGCTTCGATAGATTATTCTTAAACTCTGTGGGTGGATTTGGAAGACTCTTCCGCTGAGGCCAGTGGATTTTGAGCATTATTCGATGAGTATTTTTTGACTTATAAACTTTTTTGTGACAAATTTTCGATTTTTATTAAAAAAGCATATCTTAAAAATGATTTGTAATTCCTAGTCCTACTTGAAAAATTTTCAGAGAAGTCATTTTTGATGTTTTTTGAGGTGCTGAATCGATTGGTTGATACGGAATTTCGTTAAAATGTAATGATCATGGTCTTAGAGACAAATGTAGAAAGGGGTACACAGAAGCTAGAATAAAATTGGAAGAAATCAAAATTGTGTATCAACCAATCGATTCAGCGCCTCAAAAAACCTTTATATTGAAGGACTCATATTTATCAAAGGAGGAGGAAAATTTATAGATAGTTTTTAAGATGTGGAAAAATGAGAAATTTTCAGGAAAAATTTTCTAATTCGGGGGATAATGGTCGGGGGGGTGCTCAAATTGTAGCGTTCCCATCTACGAATGCTACCAAATATGTGTGCAAAATTTGGAGGGGATTGGTGAAAACAGTGAGGAGTTTTGCTGCAACATAGAAAGGGAAATACATGTACACACACACACAGACACGGTCAGAAGGCTCGGAAGATAGGGTGATTGTAATTTTCCAAGGCGTTATCAAGGAAAACTGTTACCTACAATCGATAGATCCTGGGAATACGAAGAGGACAGTACAATTTTCATATATCCAAGAGCTTTCTTGGAGAAGAGAAAAATTTTTTTAAAAATAAATTCGAGGAAAAATCTACTACCATCAAATGAAAGCTTTCTCTTTTGAGAAAGCAAAAAATTGCCGGGAGGCCAAGGAGTGCCCATCCCCGAGATCGGCATACGGGGGCAAGTTGGATACAGAGGCAAGTTGGGTACACTTATCTTAGATATCTACGAGATTTTCGGTACATTAATGAGATAACGCAAAATTGGTACTTTTCCGAAATGGGGCCCAATTCATACTTGAGAGGAATCATTTTACTCGTCATTTTGACAAACGAATCGATACGATTTGGGTCGAAACGATTCCGCAATGTGTATTAGGCCCTGAAAGCAAAATTTGGGAATATTTTCATGACACCAATCACATCTTGAAGCGAGTTATGTGTGTGAGATTTCGATCAAAGCAAGATATAATGCCTCTCGCCGTAGAGACTCAAACCAATTCTAGCACGAACTTGGAGTCGTAACATATTCCAGCAAAATGCCCTGAGAATTCCAGGTCTTCCAAAGCAAACTGATTCCCTGATATTTCCGGCGGTTTTTCGTGGTTTTTTTCAGATCGATTCGATTCCTGAATGCTGAGCAGCTACGCAATTTTCTGCATTGTAATTCAACTGCGTTCTCTGAACGCTCAAAAATTGTAATAGAGTGAGAAAGAAGATCATTCAAACATTGGTCCATCGAGTTATGGGAGGATGTTTAGGAATGGAATGATGTGACCATTAGCCGTAGACATCATCCCACCAATCGCCCAACATTTGTTTGATTCAAAAACTATTCTAAGGCGGAGATCGGTAACTATACGTGGATTTCTTCAATACATTCTATAATATCGAAGAACCTTTTGGAGTATTTCATCGAGATTCAGTGACTCTGAAATGATGCTAATTTACTCTTCAATTCTTCAGAACCCTACTCTTTTTACATTCAAAGCCGTGAAACGAATTTAACTGAATCAAATGCGTTGCCGTGTAAATTACGTCTGTGTAAAGTGTGAGTCACTTTTTTCCAGCATCATAAGTATTGTGCATTAAAAAGTAGATTGTTCAAATTTTGACCTGGCGAGGCGTTGACCAGCAGTCAATTTTTATCGTCCCGACTCCGAGGTTGGTGTCCCGAGATCGCATTGCATAAACACATCAGTAATAAACGCACAAACACACATACTTACACACCCACATGCGAATGTTATGTAGTGAGTGCATGGTATGGTAACGAAGTATTTGGGCAGCCACTTCAAATCGTCCACAGTGTATAAAGGATCGAGTACGAATCTGAAGCTTCGAGTGCGCGCACGAATCTATCCGATCGCTGCTCAACTTCCAATTGCGAGAACTCGTAAAAGATATTGAGCCCCCATATCAATCATGATTGGAAAATTTGAGTCTCCATTCATATGGAATTTGAAGGAAGATGTACTCGATAAATTTGATTGGAAATGGCTGGAGAACGATGATGAAGATATTCGGATAGTGGCGATAATGCACAATGTCATGGCGATATTTATCCTTACGATTCAAGAGAATTACAATGAAGCTCGACGTTTCACCAAAAAAGTTGATGAGCTTTGGAACAACGTTGTCGCTGATGAGTAAGTTCAATTTAACGAATTTTATATTTCTCTCACGGTAAATCTCATGCCCTCCAAACAGGGAGATCCTCAGAAGGATCTCCGAAAGCAAGGTTCTTTGAAAGCAAGCTTTTTAGAATCAACAATCGTCTGTGAGTACACGAAAAATTTTCATCTGCATGGGCGTGGGTGAAAATGAACAACCTCTTTAACGTGTTCCTGTATCCGTTTACTGACTTCGCTTATTGTGTGCACATACATATTGATTAGATATATTGATATTTTTCAAAATTAATTGTCTACTTATGAATGTTAGTTCTCCGTCTCCCAGAGAATTGACAGTGACATTCGCATTTTTCACTTTACCGCAACCAAGAGTCAAAATGTTTTATCCAACCGATCTTTTAACGTGCTTCACCTCATTTGTTTTCTTCTTTCAAAATCTTCGAATTCTTATTTTCGGCGTTGCAAAACTCGGATTTGAAACGATTTTATGAGGAAAATACGGACATGGTTTGCCAACCATGCAAGCCAAAAGTGGTGTGTACCCAACATGCTCCCAATGTGGTTATATCATATGTATGGCTTTAAACTATAACTCTTTGTACCACTCAGAACATGTTTATCATGTAAAAATATATCGAAAATAGTGTGTAGAGCCGGCGGAAAGCTGCAAATGTGGTTGCACACCGATAAAGATGAATTTTTGCACTACATCACCGATTTACATGTGTTTGAAGGATTGGGGTCATTTTGGGTACACCCTGTCGCAAACTAGCAAAAAATCACTTTTTGGGAAAATCATGATAGCTCAACTCTGGTTGGTCAAAATTGAACGGATCTTATTTTATTTCGAAGGTCTTGAAACAAGCTTTGAAATGATCTGGAATGCGTTGGAAAATGTTCGAGTAGACTGAAAAATATTGGCAAAATGACTTGAAGGGGGGGAGGGGGGAGGGTACACTTACTTCCTAATTCATTTTTATATCATTCATCATAAATGATTTCAATGTTCCACTCATGTGGATGCTGACAATAAGAATTGAAATTGTAAATCCAAAAGTACCCAACACATACATGGTTCACAACACTTCGACAAAAGCTCTAAAACCCTAAGATGTTTTAAGGAACCATATCCCGAAGATAGTTCCCTTCTTCACTACAACGGGAGTCCTTAGTCTCAGATTGATTTCATGCTTAGAGCAAGATGCAACAAATTCAAGATGAGCAAGCGCTGCATATGGAGCGAGATTTGATCATACAACAAGCGTTATTCCAGGATAAATTTTAGAACTCACAGTCTCACTATAATGCATCTTGGTTATGCTGAGCGAGTATGCTGAATGTATAGGTTAGATTAAACTTTTAAATTCGCAAATGATTGTAGAAGAATTAGATCTATTCCTTGAAATAGATTCATGATCAAGATTCCTATGACTCACGGACACCCGCAAATCATAATCATAAACAAATTGATTTGTACTATTCAATTTGGAATGTTTTCACAACAAAACATAGTTCGTGCATCATATGACCCGTGCGATTCTCAGGATCAGATGAAATTCGCATCATTGTCAGACGATAAATCTTCATTGAGTGCAAACGATCTTAATATCATGTGTTCTCCTGAAACGAAAAAAGGGAGCGGTTTTTTTTAATTTGATGGTCAGACTCAAAACGATTCTAAGATGCACCAGTAAGACATTACGGCAATCTGACGAGGAACACCCAGGGGCTGTGGAACACGTACTTGGCTGAAACTCTGGGGATAGTCTCCTTTTACTACCAAAAGCTGAAACCCAGAGCCGCACGTGCAAATGCCCAACCGTTTCCAAGCTGCAGGCTGCAGCTCATAGCATTAACATTACGAGTATATCTATATATGTATATCTTTTTTTAACATGGGCCCACATGGGCAATGTTAATGTCATAAGCTGTAGCTTGAAAATGGTTGGGCATTTGCAACTGCGGCTCTAGGTTTCACTTTTTGTTGGTAAAAGGAGACTATCGCCAGAGTTTCAGCCAAATCCATGGCCCACAACCCCTGGATGCTCCTCGTGAGTGAGAATTTCTTTCTGAAGCGTTCCAAAATATTCAAAGAATATTCTTATTAGTAAGAATTCTTATTCTTTTGCAGTGAGTTGAAAAAAGAAGGGATCTCAACTCAACTGGTGTATTATATCATTCAGGCAACCAAGTACGAGTTCTTTTTGAGAACGGAAAATTCTATTCAGATGAAAAGGATCGGTGAAATATTGGAGGAGGAATACAAGTTTCAGGAAGACTCTAAGATTTGCGCGACTTTGAATGGATGTAAAAGTATTGCTTGGTCAGTATGCTACGAAATATCCGGGGACGAAGCTGTCTTATTTGCCCGCCAAGCAGTCATGGAAAATCCGAAATGTTCTACTTGGCATTTTATCTTGGGTAGAAATTTGAGGCGCTCTAGGCGTAAATGTGGCTTGATCGTTAAACCGAGTATTGAAGAGATGCAGTCATTTTCTGAATCATTCAATTTATCGAAGAACCCTTTCTTCGGGATATTTTTTGCCCAAGTTTTGCAAGAAAATGAGTCGATGGACGATGCTCGAGATCTGTTGGATCAAGTTCATCGGATGGATAGCAAAAATTTGAAAGTAAAATTACACCTGACCCTTGCATTTTTACGTTTTTTCGATTATGCCAAGTCTAAGGAATGTTTAGATTACGTAGAAAAATTCACCCCAGAGTCCAACATGTTTTTGCATTACAAAGGCATATATTACAAGAAACAAGGAAAGTATGAGGTAGTTATACTTATTTTAGCAATCGTCAAAAATAATTTGCAATTAGAGATATCCCAAAACTACATCAAGTCTATTCCTGCAGGTTGCAGCCGGGTACTTCAAGAAAGCTTCAGACAATCAAAACTTCGGAGCAAATCTGCAATATGGATTGTGCATGAAAGAGATCGATGAAGATTTCAGTTTTATATTTCACTTATTGCTCATGGAGAAAAAATTCCAAAATGAGAAAGAAATAAAGCAACAGATTCTTCTATTCATTGCGATGGAATACCACGAGCAGAGCAAATTTGCTAAATCTTTGAAATACTTTATCCAGGCTATCAAAATCAACCCAGCCTGTACATCCCTGAAGGTGAGGCAAATTTCTCATTGGAATACGATGATCAAGCTAATGTAAAATAATGACGAACTTTCCTTCCAAAACATCAGAAATTCAAACATTGCACCAACGACAAAGAGTTCTTCGACATTTTTGACTTTGTACAAGAAAAACTAATCCCGAAGAGATACGAAAGCAACCTTCCTGACCAATTATCAGAATGGGACGATCTATGCCAAGATTATGAGAAATTAAAATTGAATAAGTAGGAAAATGAGACAAGATAGCGTTGATTGATAAAGTGAGTAACGTGTAACGAATGTAATGTTAATTCAATAGAAAAAAGTAAACTCGAGCGGGGCGATGGGAATTGTTGAAACTATGCCAGATTGAAAAAGATTCAGCTGATTCATCACATTTGGGCGTAATGATTTACATGTAAAAAGTATTGTAAATAAGACTGAACTCTCCGAGTTATCTGCTTCACACCTCATGTATTATGTACCTATCATGTATTATATCCTTAGCTATTATATACATACAACCTATCACCACGTTGATTTCAAGATTAATTATGATTCTCAACAAAAAATCTTACCGAAAATATGTTGTACCTGACCATGTAACAAAGGGCCCTCAAAATGAGATAAACTCCAAACATTTTGGTAAAAGGAAGGATTTTGGTTATAAAAATCTATGTAGCGGGGGGGGGGGGTGGAGGTTGGCGGGCAGAAAATTTATTGGTTAGGTAAAGAAAATGTTTCCCAATCAGAAAAATGAGATGCTTCAATATTCTTCTCGATAAAGTTTTGTAAGTAAAATCAAACTTGGAATTTGGATTGACGGTAGTTGGAAAATCTTATCGACAGTTTTTTTTCTACAGTCACACATGCATCTCAAGGTACCCAAATAGTCACTCACACAAATTCACAAGTATATAGAATCGTTCAAGCCGATATCATATTATGAATACATTTACTCTTTCCATGCATATAATGCATACGTATTTAGGCTTAAATGCTTATCACTGAATCATGTTTCTAAGTAAAAACTCCAAGAATTCTGTGTTTGACGGATGTTGCCATCCGGTTCCCGGTGTTACTCCTTGGATAGTTTCATCATGAGAGACAGTTTAATGAATAAAAATGATTCTTCAGTGTTATCTTTCCCCCGCTATCTATATTCCACTGAACTACATTGCAATTCGTTTCCAAATCCAGGATAAAAAGCATTGGGGTTCGATTGATCACAGAGTGGTAACGTCACTTATGTCCGTCTTGAGTATGAGGAATGGACGTTTATCAAAAACCACCATTTCTTTACTACTTATAGCATGATGCACTGTGGGTGAAAGTGCACTTAGCGCACGTGTCATCAACTCTTATTCACAGTTCATCAAAAAGTAGTTCGATACACTCGCCTGCGGCTCGGGCTGAAACTCACATTACTCAGATGCAAAAAACAGTTTTTGAACCCTCGTCTCGAAATGTACGATTGTGGTACGCGCGCTTTATCGACATGGGAAATGACTAATGCCCTTCTGAGAATGTTTTCGAGTTATAGACTGTGAATTCAATTTCCGACACGTAAAAAAAACTTCAACTGTCGATTCATAAGGAATTTAGCGCGAGTTACAAAACACTTATTTGACAAAAAATCGAATAGCCATTTGAGTTTTTAGCCTCACAATCGACATAACTCGCGAATGAACATCAAGCTCCGGGTTCGCACTGGAGGAGAAATAACTGTAAGGACTCGTGCAAAAATGTTAATCATTCGCGACTGGTGAATGATTTACGAATGATTTAAGAAGGGAAAAGATTAAGGAGGTAGGATAATAAATGACTTTTTTACAAAGAATCGAAGGGCCTATATTATTGTAGATCGTGATTCCCCGCGTAATTTCCCATCGAGAAAAGTATATGAGTTGCCGCGAAAATTCACGAGAAAAAGTGATTTCAAAATCGAACTTTCAACCCTACTCTTACAGCTACACTCAATGTTTTTTATCGGAAGTGATGGGATATTTTACCGTACTCATAATTCGCGTCATCAAAAAACTAGGTCAAGAAAGCTGAGATTCCATATTTTCTAATAATTTCATGAAAGTGATACATTGCCGTACGTTTGGGAGAGACATTTAAAGTTTGATTTCGATGACATACAGGTTGCGGTGCAGAAATATGCGATCGAACGCCGCTGAATTCGAATACGCACCACTTGGTAAGCTGTAATATCGTTGTCTGAGCTGGTAGATTCAAAATTTATAGGAATGATGACATCATATAGAATGAACGGTAATATTACAAGACAGAATATGTAATTTATTGAAAACTCAACTTATATAAACTGGATAGAAAGATACTGCCGAACTCTCTACTTTGCACAAGAGGTGAGGAATACTTATCCAATCTCTTTTGTTCGTCTTCAATACGTTGAATTTGAGATATGAAATATTCAACCCATGGTATTGTGAAAATTGCCACAAGAGTTACGAGAATGGCTTCTCTTATTCAAAATCGACTGGTATGCGCATATGGGAGTACGTTTGGCGTTTTCTATAAATTTTTCCTCTTATTCGCGAAGCTTGAACAGACAAACTGACCAATTAATGTGCCTCTCGTCCGTCTATAACATTTTGTAATTTCTTGAAAAACTCCATAGCATTTTTAGTTACTGTCAACTGGGGTAATTTTGGGACAGGGGAGGGGGGGGGTAACTTTTGGCCAACCCATGAAAGAGTTATCACGCACAGTTGGCTAGTCAGATGTACCGGTTTCCTCCACTTGGGGAAAGCATGAGCAATGTTTTGCACCGGTGCAACGCCCTTCATCAGTTGTGAGTAAACTTATAAACAGACTTCTTCAAGAATATGTTTCCAATCCAAAAAAACAGTCTTTCGGAAAAATGAGTGTGGTACCGACCTTTGCTGGATGACTGCAAGGTAACTGGGCTAAATCTGTATACAGATATCTGAACGAATCCATAGTTACATTGGCGTACTTTTATCTCCGGTTTCCATTTTCTAGCGAAAAAACTAAAAAAGTACGTGTTTTCTTCTGCGAACCGAGGTAACTCTGGGACACGACTTTGAGAAACCATATATAAGTCCGACCAAGGATGGCCGAATATACATTTATACCTGTCAATCGAGAACTGAAAATGTAAGTTTCCGATTGATCACAGACACAATGCAATTCTGATGCAACCGGCGCGAGATATACAAGTTACAAGAGTTTCAAGGAGAACAATGCGACTTTTGTCCCAAAGTTACCCCATTCAACTGTGGAATCCCCTATAGAATGTATGCTGTCCCAAAGTTACCCCAAACCGGTTTAACTTTGAGACACGACTTTGAGCGCTCATATCTCCAACTAGAGATGTCTAAATGGACCTTATAAACACCACAATCGAAAGCTGAGACTGTAAACTTTCGTTTGACTACGATACAACGCGCTTCTGATGCAAGACGTACAAGTTTGGCGAGGTTTAAGGAAAAAAACGCGATTTTTGTCCCAAAGTTACCCCAGTTGACGGTATCAGCTTCCTCTGCTTAAACGAAAGACTTGCTCTGGTATTCAAAGTCGTCCTTAACCCGTGGTTTACGGACGACTATGAATACCAGCGTAATAAGAGCTCACGAGTAGCACAGAAAAATGTTAAATAAACAGTATATAGCAGAAGGTGTGTTGATCTGATTCGCTCGTACGTGGATGCGGTAATCAAGGGACAAATCCAAAATTGTGATGAATTATTTACGACATTTTTTGGACTCAAAAAACACAATTCGAAACGTCTAAATTCATGATTTGAGTTCACGAAGAGAATGCGGAGCATTCAAAGGCGTAGAAAAAAGATTTCTGCATTGGTTGTTATCTTGATTAGCGAGTCACTGATATCCAACCTCCCTAGGGGTGACGAACGCACCTATCAAGGCGTTGATATACATGTATGAGCTGATGGTAATATATAGACCGCGAGCTCACGCAATTTTGCGTGTTGCGAATCTTTTTTAGGATTCTAAATTGATGTATACATACACAAGTCCTGCAAAGCACAGGTGCTATGTTTTATGGCCCAGCCTGATATAATTGAGATAGGGCACATGAGAAAGCGGCCGTTTTATGAGGAGAGCAATGTGTCCTGACGTCATTGTTGAACTCGTCAATAAACCCTCGAAGAACGATCGATTATTTTCTTTAGAGTCAGTAGGCATCTGATTTTTCACCCAATTGAATGAACCTGCCACGAACAATTCAATTGTTCGCAGACATTCACTGTTACGATACCGAGTTACTTTGCGCGTTAACCTTAAAAATGTTGTCGTCGGACAAGAGATGCTGGTTGTTTGAAATGTGTAAGAGTCCAGACTAGTTTGTCTAACCTTATCGTGATTTTTCATTGAATGAGCTTCGAAATTCGAATCAGGGTCCTTGGATGCCTCCCGAACTAAATTTTTCTAACAAATTTCAAGGCCGTATTAGCTGATTCCAAGTCTGCACATCTGGTAATACAGTTAAGGTAAATATCCTCCCAAAATTTTTCCCTCAATTACTGAATTGTGGAACACCACTCCCCCCCCCCCCCACGTCGAATCTCAAAATAACGTGGCATCTTTTCGATGAATTATCTTCTCCCGAGACCAGCTCACTATTATATGTAGGGGAGAGTGGGGCAAAATTGGACGGGGGCAAAATTGGATAAGTGAGATAGCTCGGTCGGAGGCGAGTCTAGGCTTTCGCCGAGTAAAAACATTTTCAACACCATCACAGACAATGGTTTTTATCGCGGTTAGACCTCCCAAAACGATACTGGGAGGCCACGCTGACATAGGAGTGCTTTTCGAGAGCCTCGCGCGGTTTATTTCGCAAATGCAAGATTACACGCTGCTTCTACCGAAGTGCACTGGCTCAATCGCATCATTTGGGGGTCAAAAACTAGGTCACAAAACGAAGATTTTGAGCCGTCGTGGGTCGAAATCGGCCCACTTGAACCCAAGTTATCGCAATTCTGCGAAAAAAACGCCTGGGGGCATTTTTGGACGAATTGGTGGGGGCGAAATTGGACAGTGCTAAATCCCATCTAAAATCGGTCGACCCATCGCCTGTCCGTGTTTTTCGATGGTAATTGCTCGTATCGAGGCGCGTATGCGTTTGCGCAATTTTTTCGAAATGCGGGAGGTTCAAGGTGAGTTAAGTGATTGAAAATGCGTGAGAAAATGAAGTTACGATGTCCAACGACCGTCTCAGGAGTCAGTTTAGAGGTCAGAAGTCGCTTTCAACGTGTTGAGAGTTAGTGCTCGATTTAAGCATTTTCACTCTCGCATTCGGTGACATTGCCTCGAATGTTACACACTATCAGCGGGATCGTTCATGTAGGGGCGAGTATGAATACCTCCAATATGAAGAAAAACCAATGACAGTCGACTCTTAGACGCTGCGAGTCGATTGCTGATTTGCTGAAGACGATAGTGCACCAATGAAGAGCCTATCTCATTAATGCCGAAGAATGACACAAAAATGGTCCGCTTGTTGAGACTCTGGGAGGATGTAGAAGTCGCGGGTGGGGTCCCCTCTTGATTTGGGGTTATTACCACGTCTTTTGGTGGGTAAATGCGACTCTAATAGGTGAGGAATATTGCCGTATACCTCAATTTTGGAAGGCTGTCCAAATTTGCCCCCAAAACTTGTCAAAAGTGCCCCCAAGCTCGGGGCGAATTTGGACAGATTTTTGTTTTTCAACTTCAAGAAAAAGTATGAACGCTGAGACCTAGGGGTCTGAAAATTTTTTTACAATGTATTCAATAGTTGAACTTCAAGATCCCATAGCGCGCCTAGCCCCAAGTATCGCCAAATAGCCCCACTGCAAAATCCGTCCAATTTTGCCCCACTCTCCCCTGTAAATGGTGGGGCGGAAAGTCAAAAAAGTTGAAAGACAATTCCTGTTAGATGAGATTCTTAGTACCTCCAAGATCATTTTCCAACAAAAATCAACACAACCATCGACGAATTTCAGAATGAAGTCAATTATTCGATTTTTCGATTAGGGTAATGCGGACTAATGTATAAGTTCGTCTTTTTCATGATCTTTTGTGTGTTTCGTGGTTTTACCGTAATATTTCGGAAGGGGTGAGCTCTATCGATAAGATGTGTAGAGAAATAGGTTCTTGTAAATTGTTTGAAGATTAATAAGATAATAAGCTCATACTCGTGGAAGGACTGGATCCACCCTAAGTAACGGGAAACACTTCGGGAGAAAGTGATAGACTTCTCGAAGTTTCTGGCATATTTTTCTTCCATCTGAGAATCAGCGGCTGTTCCTCGTTTATCGAGGGATGAGAGAATACTCACTTGTAGATCTTCATAAAATTCTACAAAAAACCATTTGCACACATTTTATGATGAATATCATGCCTTCTAAGTTATCACGGCGAAATATAGAAAAGCGGGAAATCGTAAATGAGACACACTTTTACACACCCTTTTCAATGGGAAAATTGACTTTATCTCAAAATTCACCGACGAAAGATAATGATTTTTAGTGGAAAATGATCGTGCAAGTAGCCGTTCATTCCGTTGATTTTTGACTTTTCCGCCTTCCCGGCCCACCCTGTATACATTCGACCAAAACAGAAAGTCGACATGGTCTC
This sequence comes from Eretmocerus hayati, assembly GCA_029851415.1. Classification (NCBI taxonomy): domain Eukaryota; kingdom Metazoa; phylum Arthropoda; class Insecta; order Hymenoptera; family Aphelinidae; genus Eretmocerus; species Eretmocerus hayati. The sequence continues at coordinate 33,437,490 of CM056741.1, read as the reverse complement.
ACTTAAGCTGTAGAAAATTACATACAATTTTTTTGTTACAAGAATGAAAACTGTGCTCACCAATGATTTTTGAGCAATGGCGATGGCAAATTCATCGTCGGCCGCAGGATCGTCAGGAGTCATACTCGAACTTGACGAGGGAGTGACCCCGTACGAACCAGAAAAGTTACCGGCAAGCGACCTTATAGCCGCTGCCGTTCCTGCAGATGGCGAGGGCAAATAGCCCACGGGACTGTTATTCGTCCCGCTATCTCGCTTTCCTGAAAATCAAAAAATTAATCATCACCAAATTGATCTTTCTCCTTAAGACATAGATTGCAATAGGAGGTATGTATAAGTAATATGCTTTTCGTAAAATATTGTGCTCAGAATGAGGAGACATCATTTTCAGGGGACATATTATTCAATCGATCGTGACGCGGAATGTCCAATTGAATATGAGATAATGTGTTGCTCCCATTCTACAATGGATTTTCTTAGAAATGTACCGTAATGCATTCAGGGTCGAATTGCTTATCGATCCAAGGCAAACAATGCGAACTGGAGAAATGTCCTAGATTGATGGAGAGACCATTTTCCAACTGAGCGTGGCATCCAATTCATTTGAGCAGTTGCTACCTTGATATCGCACTCTATTTACAAGAGTTTATACATTGATATTTCATAGAACCGAATGAGAATCGAATCACATTTGAAAGCTGAGGGATATTTCATAAAATGCTCTCGGAAAACATCATGGTCATAAGACCATAGCTTATCATTTCCTCTATACGATTTTTGCAGCAAAGAATAAAAATTCTTATTGATCATGGAATTTGATTCATTCCGTACCCTTTACATTGATAATATTTTTTAATTCTTTCTTATTTATCTCAATTTGTGATGTTCTGATAGAAATTTGATAAGAATTGAGAATCTTCAAAATCGAAAGGACCATTCCTGCTATCAAAGAAGATCGATATGACTAAAAATCTTGATATTTTTTTATTTCAAGTAAAAAACTTTAAAATCATGGAGCACACTCCCAGACAAGCATAAGTAATAAAAAACATGAAAACTCATCAAGTTTCGGGGTCGACAACTCCATATTTTTGTGTAGACAAACTCTTTAATCAACACTCGTGTCAACACCTCGTAAGGTCTAGCACACTCTTATCGCAAAAAATTTATTACCCTCAAAAATGCTATCGATTCTTTTCCACGATTTGCGCACGACCTTGCAAAGGGCCGTCTCAACGCGATATTCGGACACAATAACATCACATACAATCCGGAAATCCAAATATATACTAAGGTAAGATTTTGGGGGGCACAAAGGAAGACACGACGACACGCGACGCCAAATTCTGAATGTACTGACCATGTATTACTGACCCACGACACTAACGACGAAAGCAGGACACTCGGATAATTTAGTTGCCAGACTTGTATAGAAATGGTGCCCTCGAGAGTCTTATATGGATGTTATATGCGGCTATACGAGCGGAGGACACGATATCCAGTAGCAGACACGCGGAAGTTGCGTTAGTGCAGAGGTATGATACTATTAATGTGATGATGAGCTTATTTAAATCAGGTGTAGTTTTAGTTTTGATATAGATTCTGTTCCTAAATCGCCACAGTGGATTTTTGTCTGATTTTGGTTATTTTAGGGTATCTAAGCACTTATATCCATGATTGCTGGAACTCAATGTAAAACCAAGAAGTAAGCCATGAGATCATTGATGAGATGTGTGTGAATCAATAATAGAGTTTTCTATTGGAAGCCTAATTTCGTTCTATCAGGTTGCAAATGCGAGACTAATTTCAATATTTTCAGTTGGAAAATGTTTTCAAAGACAAGGACAACAGCAACCACTATTATTTTTTCTTCGACAAGGATCAGTCATACAAATATCAGCATAGAATTTTTTTCCAATACCTTTAGTCACGCAGGACTCGGAGCAGATTTTAGTGGATCTGCAGTACTTTGACCAAGGCGTTCCAAAGATTGGTTCATTTCTCACACATGTTTTGTTCACAAGGCCAGACTAAATTGTTAATAAAACTAGTTCACGCTCAGAAGTTTCGTGCATGGGTTGTTTTGTTCCGACAAAGTAACATGGCAACCACTTACTCGATAGAGAAAAAATAGTGAGGTGGTATCAAAAATTGAAATTCTGAAATTCAGAGGTCACTGATGAGGATAGGTAACGCTATTCTTCTGCTTGCTGTAAAGCCTTGGCTGTTATTTCTACTGAATCTCACCTTCACAACGAGGAGCCCTCAAATTACATCTTTCAAGTTAGGAAGAAAGTTCAGACCGGGATTGAATAGAAAAATAAATTAACCAAAACCCGTATGCCTAGCTTCTGGTGGATATTGGAAAGAGTCCGTTCTTCATCGACTTTCAACGATTACTGAAAGATTGCTATTGCATACCTCATACATGCTTCCGTAGATCGCGTGCAGAATGTGGGATTAAATGTTCCCAGAAAAAATTATTGATCAAACGCCTATATTCTGAGATAAAATATTTAAATAATGCTGAAACGATTCGCGGGTTGACTGCCCTATCTAGTTCTAGTCTATTGCACTCCGTTGGTCAATGGAAATGTGTAGAATGGACATAAAATCAAGTACTCTTAACCGTTCAAGAGTACTCGCAAGGAAATATGTATCGATCGTGTGATTGATTATCCCAGACTCAAGTTTTTGATCTTGATTTCTTTTTCAAGAGATTTTTAATTTTAAAAAGAGAAGACACTATTTTGTTTTCATCTCCTCAACTGCGTTCACGTCAGATTGTAATCTATAAATGCACAGTTCATCTCGGTTCGATACAATTTTTATAACTGTGCTAATATCTATCAGTTGATTGAGTTATTCGTCTGCAGTAAGCTGAAAAATAGTTTTCGACACGCTGTGCGGAAAAGAGTCTTTTCCGTACTGATTTCCATTTTTTTTGCACAGTTTGTCGAAAAACACAGTTCGATACACGGGTGTAAAACCTATTTTTCGCATCTCCCTCCCGTGATAAAAATAAGTGCCTCGTGATCATATATGAACATGTTCTCGACCGGACTCTGGGCATACATGACCAACTATGACCATGAGGCCGGAGTCATAGGTCATCATTGGTCTCCATACTTGATCCTAGGAATTCATGTTGGAAATGAAGCACTTCATTATTGCCAACTCGAAATGTTTCTCATACCGAAGCTTCGAGATAAGTGCCCTTGGGACTCCAACTGCTAGGCCTCCATCCTATATTGAAAATGTCATGTGTACAACCACTTGATTACGATACCCTATGGCCATGCACGAGTTGGCTTTGTGTGCCTATGACTACCCATGGAGACATAATATTTTCTGAGGTCATAGATGGTCATAGATGACCATGGTTCGGCTGGGAACATGTTCATATATGATCATGAGGCACTTATTCTTACTAGGGTCTCTTCGGCTACGGCTCAGGCCGGAAACCCATCACTCGGACGCGAAAAGAAGTTTTTACGATTTCCGATGTTTGGGTGCCTACAAAATTGTAAAAAAATGGTATTCGCAACTCGTTCATGAGGTTCCCCGCTTCCGAGCGATTATATCGACCTTCGCCTGCGGCTCGGGCCGAAAACCAATCAAGCGAGCTACAACCTCATAAACTCGGTGCAAAATCTACTATTTTCTTACCGTGTATCGAAATAAACAATTTTGACACCCTGTGCGGAAAAGTGCCTTTTCCACCTATCGAAATGTACCATTCTTGATGGAATGTTGAAGTTGAAAGTTTCTGTGTCAATGTAATCAGTTGAGACAGAAGTACAAAATTTTTCTATCTTGATTTAATCTATTCTTGTACTTATTCATGTTGGAACGAACATGAAAGGCAAATCGTACTTTCGAGTCCATCGATCTATTTGATTAAATGATACCTCGGATGATACCAAAGCAGTACAGATGATCATTTCGTGTGTAAGATATTTTCTCACACTCCTTGACCATTTCGAATTTTTAAATCATATCAAAAACCTCATACCTTTTTTGAGAGAGGGTCGTTTCAAGTGTCTCGCCATGAAGCTTGACAACAGCTGCATCCTCTCAAAGATCCAAAACTAACCACAACAACCTCTGTCTACTCACTACAAATCCAAAATAATTGAATCGTTCTGGAACGATCAAAAATAGCAAAAGTTCTCTTGGAAAATCTCAAAAAGTCCTCATGGTTCACCGTAAATCTTCTTAAAATGTATAAAATAATGGCAGAATACCGGCAAGGCATATGGTTGTATCGCGCGCGTCGATGGTGAACTGAAGACCGGCTTTCTTCAGAAAGCTGAGCTTGAAAGCGGCAAACGCGTGCGCGCAAGCACCGGTTCATCATACCTATACGATGCCCGAATTTTATATTCCATCTATACTATGTAGTATCGCGTGCTCAAGTTCATATTCTTCGGTACACTTTGTCACCCAAAAAATTGATTTGAACATGCACGAGTGATTCTTTTCTGAAATCGGAACTTGGGAAATTCCGAGGAAAATTCAAATTCAATCCTCGATGATTATCTCTCAAACTGAGTTTAAAGAAGTTAGCCTCCTAGGCTTGTTCCACAAAAAAAGGTCGTATGAGCGAATTACACAATCTTCCCCTGGCATTTGAATTTTTCCAATATTCGCATCCGTCATTGAATAAATATAGGTACCTGTTTGTAGTTGTAATAAAATTTCGATTCTATGTCATATAATGCCTCAGAGAATGAATCAGTCTCTCTCAACATTGAATGACAGAGCCAGCCCACGTTACTCCACCTTTTTCAATAGAATCAAGAAACATGAGATTTCGCATAGATCCGGCAGGATCCACAAAGACCAATCCTTCATCGTTTCATGAGAATGATGCGAGATCCAATAATCGAAATGTGCATGACATTTTGTTGTTGGAACTTTCATGTTTATTGTGATACATTTTCATGAGCTTGTGGTCATGGACGTTTGTGTAAGTTTCATCTGGAAAAGGCAGCCTCTCTCAACCTTTCCGATTGAGCTCTTCCTATGTGGCAACTCCGAAATTAAGAGTGAGTTTCACTCTTTCGGAATGAAAATTCCGCTCGCAACGAAGTGAATCTCATTCTTTCCGAGTTACCACGAAAGGGGGGGGGGGGTCACTCGGAAAGGTTCAGAAGGCATAGATGATCTATAATCTCACAGATGATGGGTGATGTCTATTCTCACGAATAGTGGAATGTCGCAAAGATTTGGAACATATCTTTTCGCAAAATTATGGTTTGCATGATGATTGACTACCGCATGTGTTGAGCTGCGCACCTTCATACGATTTTGGTCCTTCATGTTTCCCTAATTAAGTAAGTTATTTGTGTTGGAAATAGGTAAAAACCCTCGATTGAGGACATTTTCGTTTATTTCACTTGCTCCTGTAGCGAATGATTGGGATCAATTGGGGCCTTGATATAATTCCTGAGGAAGCTGCGTTCACGGATACTCGAGGGATTACTAATATTTTTTTTTCAGATTCTCCCGAGCGACCGTATCACAGTAATTGTATGTTATGGATGTTTTTATGAATTTTACGTTTTTGGTGAAAATCAAGCTGAAAGGAACCCTCAAAAATCACCTTTTGGGAGAATTCAAACAGTTTGGCTCCAGTTGGTTCAAATTGAATGTACCTTAACTTATTTTAAAAGTCTTAAGACAAACTTTGCAATGAGCTCAAGTACATTGGAATATATTAAGATGGGTCAGAGTTATTAAGAAAATGGCTTAATGGGAGCAAGTTGGGTACACTGACCTCACACGGGGTGGGGGGCGGTTGGGTACACACCAATTTTGGCCTCCATTTTTGCGACCGATCTCCGTATTTTGCACATATAATCACTGCTAATCCAAGTATAGCAACTCCGAAAACAGATTTTGAGAAACTTGAAAAAAGAAATCCAATGCTCTAGAGTACGTTTTTGGCCGACCCAAAGATTTTCAGCGCCGGTTTTACAAAACGCAATTTCGATGCCAAAATCTTAACCAAGTAAAAGCGAAAAATGCAACAACTCATTTTGCATTTTCTGCAAGATGCAGAATTCATCCGGGGTTAGTCCAAGACACTCATCTTCTCATATCGCACGAAGGTCAACTAGCGCCCATTTCTGAGATCGGAACATGGGGGCGTGTTGGGTACACTTACCTAATGTCTAGTTATGAATTACAGCGATCTTGAAGATTGATGTACCTCGTTGACCCAAAATGGGGAAACGTTATGCCTACTTAAGTATACAAGCGTCTATCGCTGACTTAAATCATGAAAAAAAAAAATCGCTCAACAAATCAAGACGCGTAACAACTGGTAGGTTAAAATTCTGAATTCAAAACAAGTTAGCGGTTTATACTCTTATCGTTTGTATATCAGCTCACTATCTATTCTTTCTTTTTTCTCTCTCGGGCATGATCATCATATCGCTCCAGATCTCTAGATACAGAGTGTGCAAAAACTCAAGGCAAAAACTATCCCAATCATGAAACTCATCCTATGAATTGGTGACCCAGTAATTATGCATGGATTGATTAAAAAAAAAAAAAAAAAAAAAAAATCGTGGAAATCCAAGTCTCGCAAAACTGCAAGATCACGGCTGTTGGAAGGCCCCAAGCTAAATCGAGTTCGGTCAAGCTCGTTTGAGTTTATGGTAAAATGTATATATGTGGGAGCTATAATAGTTGCAGTGGAAGTAAATGCAGTTGGCCACATTGCCTCCGGGTGCATAATAACGGTACCGTGCGTGCAATGATCTGCACGTGTGGCGGCGCGTTGCAGCCCGGAACGCTTTGACGCTTCCGAGATATGCGTTGAAATTCTTCATTTTTTTTCCATTTTTTTCTCTCGCTTTATTTTATACTAGAACTTGATATGGATATAGCGCATTCATCAATCCATTAATCCATTATAAAAGTAAGCAGTTGGTTCAAGTCGTTGATCTCATAAATTGCCGTGGAATGTCAAAGATATGATCATTGGACATGATATAAGGAAAAAGCATGCATTTGAATCCTTTGTTCATAGATTGTGGGATAGTATGATGATTAGAGCTTGGGTTTGATTTTAACGGACTACTCATCATGGCTTATTATATCAAAAATCAAATCTGTCACGAGTCGATATGCTCAGTCGATCGCTTACGCGAGGAAGGTTATAAAAAGTTTGATGAGTGTGATTGCACAGTTCTCTGATTAATCGATGATTGGATACCTTACAGATTCTGAATATCGATCGAGGTTGAGATGTTATCTTGATTGTAAGTGGCTGAATGAGTAGTTCATCAAAGTTAAATCTATTTCTTATTATATCGGTGTATGAATGACACGAATAGAAGATTCGTTGTTGAAAAGGTGGGATCTGAATGAATTGTGAAAAGAATACGAGTGTGAATAAACATTGAATTTTGGATGCAGCTTAATTAGCGTCTTGAGTGCAGCGAACCTGAATAAGTAAGTAAACAACTTTCTCAATTCTCATGCGTGAAAAAAGTGGACGGGGGAGTCTGATTTATGGATGGTGCGGCTAAGGTAAGACAATTAGCATTGAACTTTTACTCTGATTCTTGGCGGAAACAGAGGGCAATTAAATTCCTCTGATTGCTCGAGGGAAAGGCTCCGAAAATGGTGGCAATTGAGAGTGCGAAAGTGAATTTATAGATTCAAAAGAGTGAAATTCAGACCAGACACTGATGTAAGGCCAACTTACTTTTTACATTGCGACAATAGCTTATTTTTGTGTTTTAAATGCACTTGTTAGTGGAATGATTCATGAGTTCTATACAAAAACTCAAAGTAAGTGTTTTAGAAGTCATTTGAGAAGATGTAGGAGTCCTATTCGGCGAGCATACTTATCGACATTAACAAGTTCACAAACTATTCAATGAATTCTTGCAATATCGCAGTTCTGGTAAGTAACACTGATTCTATGAGGACCAATTAGCAGAATCGACGTCATTTATTAAAACTGTGATGATGATCGAATATGGTTTGTGAATTCGACAATGTCATTATCCAACATCCTCTTCAAGGAATTCGTACGATACACAAATTATTAGGGAAATTTCACAAAATCCCGTCAATCATTCATCGGAATTCGTTCATTTTTCTCTTTGAACGTGAGTAATCTAAACAACCAATTCACCACAAATTCCCAAGTGAATCTACCGGTATCCAATCTGATTTTGTGATTTTGCTATGAAGATTTGCATCATTATTTTTCAAGAACAAAAAAATAAAAAATGAAAGATCTCACGGAAGTACAAAATTGCGAGATGAGATGCGGATATCTAAAGTAGATTCAGGCGCACATAACCATTTGGGGCAATTACTATGAAGAGCATCCTATGGAAATTGGATCTAGGAAATATTAGAGAACGATATACATACACCAAGAAAGAAAAAAAAAGAAATAATGAGCTTTCGAGAAGATTACGCATCATTTCCGTAAATTCAATCTGCCCGTTCGCGAAAACGATAAAACCGCGAATTGAATTGATCGAAGTGATAGAGCATACTACTGTACCTATAATAGACTAAGACCGGTCCCGATATGCGTGTGTGCGTCTATAATATTTTATAATATAACGCAATCTGCTCTCTGTCTCCCTTCATATATACCTAAATTATACGATACTGGCAAGGGCTGATAATATAAAACCAGTAAGTTTATCCAATATATCTCGATCTATAATAACGTAATATACGCCGGCATTCTTTAGCGTACTACACTCCTAAGCAAAAAAAAATAGTGAATAGCTTGATGGTGATATTCTATAACAGAGTGGGGAAAACCGGTAGCTCTCGAGAGTTTTACAAGAGAGTTGCAAGTCAAGTCATACTAGAAACTCTTCACGCGCGCAAGCGCGCTGACTTTCAAGATTATTGTAAGGGAATCACCAACAACCATTGCATTATTTCTTATGGTACAAGATCGGATTCGCCCGTATTGAACGATAGTACATTATTTGTGCGCACCACACTCTTTTTTGTGTGAATGTGCGGCTCTAAATTCCATTATATCAGAAGTGATTTATTTTGTCGATTTCAGTCGTCAGGAACTCTCGGAACTCTCTTTAGTACTCATATGATAAAAAAAATTGCCGGAATACTCCAACCAACCCGAATCGAATCTTAGAACATTTGAAATCTCTCATAAGATGTTGGCCCACGTATAATCTCTGAGGTTTAAGACGTTCATTCCTCTTGCCTCGATCCTTGAATCTGGACAAAATCAAAGGCTTTGGCGGGTTAGAGGTGCGGCGCGTCTTGTTAAAGATGTAAAAGTGAGATGCAGGAGTGCAGAAGCGTCATACTACGTTGATACGCCTTGAATTTAAGATTTGCAGTGGGTCAAAAACTTTTGTCCTGTCCTAATTACCTGGCATCAATTGAGATTACACCAGTATCTCCCAGGATGACCAAGATGACATCATCAAATGATTTGTGTCTTTACCCGAATATGGTAATTTCCTCAGAGTTTAAAAAATGTCGACATTCCAACACAGCTCTTGACTCCTCTGGAGATATTGAATAACGTACTCTCAATAGATGTAACTGAATTAAAACCAAAATCGATCAATTTCATTAGTTACAAATACTTGAATATATTTGACGAAATTACATGCTAGATTCGACGCTGGGTTGTATGGCTATGCTTAGCTGGCCATCCGTTCTAACATTAGGAATTGTAGCTACTAAAATCCGATAGATGAACAATTTTATCTATAAATTACCCTTCGGTAAAGAGATTCGTAAGAAAATAGTTTGAGAAGGTTGGCTTTCAGGGTCTTTTTTCACCCCTCTCCCATCTTTTTAAGCAATTTATCTTGATTCATCAATCATCACAATGAATATTTCAGGTTAAACGTTGAAGTCAAGAATTTGACCCAGACATTGTCCTAATAAGTTGAGAATTTGAAGTTTGAATCTCAGATTGATAAACATCACAAAGCTTACTTGGCTGGGTTTCACTCGTTCTCGCTCTTTTTCATGATTTTTAATAAGAAGAAGAAATATCTGATGATGAATTGCTCAAGCAGTAAATTTTCTTTATCGTTTAAACGTGTATCCTTGATGAGTTGCCCAAAAATCCTGTTCCCAGAACGCGTCAATCGTATTGGTAATTCGCTCTCGATGAAATAGACAATAAAAATCAATGTATAGCCTCCACCTTACTTTGATGTTTTTTCTCTTTTTTCTCTTTCTTGACATTGTGCAGATATCAAAATATTACCAGAAAGAAGAATCAGTATCAACTAACCTCAAGCACCTTCTATCACATCACAACACAACATTAGTTCATCATAACAAAAACATCAAAATTCAGAATCAAAACAAACTTGAGATATCGAAAATTTCGAGATACGCCAACTTCTCGATTAGCCTGCGGATTAATAGGAGGGACTAGATATATGCATGCAGACCATCAGACTCCGATGTAACCTTTTTTCTTCGCGGTGGTACATATGGTACCTAATCTGGACGACGGAAATGATCGTGACCGTTAGTAAAATAGCTCGCGCGAAAGAGGATCTATAGAATTACGTCTTTCAAAAAGGGAAGATCCCGTACACAATGTGTTGTGCACACTTATTAAACTTGGTATTAGCGAGTACTTCTTGACTGCGGACAAAAACGTTAAACCTACCATAATAGACTTTATACGCGCAAGTATTCATAACATTTTTTTTCAGGATATAAGTATCCGTATTCTTGGAGTGCGGCATCCATGGCGAGTGAAATTGCACCGCGAAGCTTTTTTTTATGCACTGGTCTCAAGTATAAGTAGAAGAGGCTACTTGGTTTATTTTCTTCTGTATAAAGCATGTAAAATTGTCTAAAAGTGGTTACTAGAAGTATTATAATACACAAGAAGTACTACCGGGTCGCCAAGTTGACTCCTGTGCATGCATGCTGCAGAAAAGTTCTTTTTTTTTTTTATGAAATTGAGCCCTGCAGCTTGAGACTGGCGTAGAAACTGGTGTATAACGTTACCAGCTGCAGTTAATAAGTACTATGCCATAGAATATGCAAGCTCTTTGACTTGTTTTGAATTGGACGGGTTATGGTATTGTGTTTACACGTGAGCTGTTGGTACCTTTTGTATGTAACAATAATAAGCTGAATTACCGTTATTCCAGAAGTGAAAATTGCAGTTATTTGAAAAATGACCATTTAAATGATATTACACCTGCAATGATTGCAGAGTTATTGAACGAACTTTATGAATTTTCGGTGATATTCATAACCTTTCGAGTGATTCAATTTTATAACCCCAAATATTGTGCGAGAACGCGATTTAACTTTATAACCGCCATATTAGAATATCATTCGTTAAATCTTTCTACCTTCACTTCCGCCCATTTGATTTTTGAAATATTAGCGAGCGATTTTATCCAGACTCCTATGTCATGATTTTTTATAAGATGCGAGTGAATCATTTCTGCTAGAAAGTTACAAACGTCGAATCCGCGTAAAGTAGAATCTATTAAACGAAATATACAATTCAGTAATCGATAATTTCCATCGAAAAACGGAAAGTTTCAAGTACTCTACAAAATCAGACCTAGTAGTAACCTTGAACGACAATCTGCATTATCTGTAAAACATTGTGCAAGACGAGATACAAGATGCAAATTGTACTCTGATGGTTACGGGTGAATATTCTCACTGCATTGGGTACTTACTAATTAATGGTCAGACCATCAACATGTTTCTGGCTCTTGTTGAACCGCACCTGCTGCCACTGCATAATGAGTATATCTAAGGGTGCGTCCACAAATATGCATATGCAGTGCACACGTAAACATGTGCAGCTCATCGAATTTTAGCCAAAATCAGACGGAACTCGTCGAGTTTTGCTTTGGATCAGCCAGTAACGAAGCAAAAGTACAAACTGACTCAAATCGGAAATTCTCCAATTCGAGCCCTTTAATCTGTGCACAAGTTCGATGAGCAGCACATGTGCACGTGTAATGCAGTGTATTACCTATATATGCGTATAGTGCACTGCATGTGCGTGCATATGCATCATTTGTGAACACGCCCTTACGGTAAGCATAAAAGAGCCCGATGATGCATGCATGCAGGCCATCAAAGTATAAGGAAAGAAAAGGCGGAGCCGCGTGTATCCGCGATCTTTTCTCTTCTTCTCAGCATCAGAATCTTTACGCGTGCAGTGTGCGCAAATATCGAACGTCGGAGTACGAATGAAGGGAGGAATGTGCACGCGCCTTGCATACACACTGCATACATACAATTCTGTATTCATCGCACTACACGAGCAATCCCGACAAAAGTGAGCTTTTTTCAATTTTCAAGCTTGCACAAGCTTTTGCAAATCTGAATCTCCACTGGGATATATTCAATGGGTATCCTAACAGAAATTCAAATTACACCAAATTATCTGTCAGAAATTATACAGTAAGCGATTGCACGTACTCAATTTGAAGATAAGACTTGGAGCATCAAAATAAGCACTTGCAGCATACTGTATGATTCCTGAGTCCAACTTTATTGCAAACACAAAAAGTAGCCTGGATTATCCATCCCGTCCGAATTACCCGGTTTTACGGTATGTCAAAATGCGGTGAGAATATGTCAGAATAAATACATTTTTTGGGAGATCCGCGATTGAAATTTTTTGTTTTTTTTTCTCAATCTACCTTGTTTATTGAGATGAACCGATATATTTTCAGCTTGCTCCGAGGGAATTTGCGTCTTCTATCATTTTCTTAGTGCAAAGAGACATTTTTTTGCATTTCTTTGGACATTTGTCATTTTGAAAATGTTTCCATCTGACTTTCGCGATTCTCGGGATCGACCGCATAATTATAAAAACATGTTAAACCTTCGCTGGCGCACTGGGGTCGAATAGACCCAAGGCCTATTTCATGAGATCACTACGCTCGGAATTCAAGGTCACCCGGGCTAATAGAACCGTTTGTTGGTAGACGACGACATGTGTATAACCTCGTGTGTAACTCATCGACCACGAACTAAGCGAAATGTTCGTGGGGTCGTAAACACCGGTGAAAACGACCCCAATGTGCCAGCTATGTTATTTAGCGGAAGTGTGCCAGCTAAGGGTTAAAGATGCCAAAAAAATTGTTGAAATCGAAAAATTGAATATGGAAGCGACGCAGCATCAATTTTTTGACGTGGGTCGAATCGACCCAAATGTGCTATAGCTATATTATTTGGGGAAAGTATGCCAGCCTATGAGGGTTGATTCAAATCAAATTCATAATCAGTTTTGACCTCGAAAAATTTCACTTCCGGTGGCATCACCCACATATCTTAAGATAACATCACGCAACAACACTGCAACAACTGTATACGAATATATGAACGTGAGTGTATAGAACGAGTACTATGTTGATGGTGGTCTAAGTACATATGGGAGGGGGGGGGGGCAAGTACGCGTGAGAGAACGAGCGAAAATAAGAGCAGAAGAGAGAAGAAGTAGAAGAAAAAGAAGAAAAGTATGGAAGGATGAAGGGCAAGGGGAGCCCTTCGAGCCGTCGTTGTCGTGGAAGAGTAAAACAGATTGCGCCTGTGTATGTATACATAAATCGTACGTAGAGAGCATCCAGAGAGTGACTGAAATGCAGGCTTATGCATTCTGTACTCAAAACGAGGCACCATAAGTACTTCAGGCGCAAATGTGCATCGGATGAATATACATATGTATATATAGCACAACGATCGTCTTGCGAAAATACCATTTCAAACGTCGAGAACAGTATACATACATCAGTTTGCCCCTTGGGGCTTTTTCGCACACGATAGAACGCATATATACAGCGTGAGAATATCAATCCACCACCATAACCACCACCCGCGCGCGATCCCTTTTTGATTGCCCTCCGACGATAAGATTTCTCTCTCCATCGCGATCCTCATTCCGACTTCCAATATAACGATTCGGTTCTCATCTGCAAGGAAAACTTCATAACTCTATGTTTTTTCACATTTGAACTGATCTGGAATTTGTGATGCACGAACAAGTATAATAAAATCGAATGAAAAAAAAAAAAACTAGTAAAATTGGATATTATTGAATATTGAAAAAATTTTAAAGTTGACTTTTATTATCAAGCACGAATGGAGTGTGGTGCTATACACACTGCGTCGGGAAGTCGGGAAAGTCGAAGGTTGCCCCATATGAAAAATTTCTCTACGATCAATTATTTCTAGGTATCCTCACGGTCATTCTCCCGAAATAATCAAAATTATCCTCCAATGGATTTGAAATGAAGTTAATTCTTTGACTTTTACATTATAAATTGTACGTAAAAACTCGTTTTTCTCATGGTTTTTATTCGTTTTTTTGCTAGGTTTTTCGAAATAATTCTGGAGGGATGAATTTTATCGAAAGATATGTAGGATCGTTTTTCAACAAACCTTCAAAGATCTACAAGGTGAAGTGCTTCTTTCTATCCAAAGTCGAGGAACAACCGTTGTGAGATTTTTAAAAGAAAGAAAAACATCGCAAGAACCAATAGATTCCTCGCATCATCTTTTCCACAATTTTTATCAACTACCCAGGGTGGGTCAAACTTCTTGATGATGCGATCGCATCATTAGATAGGACTTTCAAAATTCTACAAAAAATTATTTAATACATCTTTCGATAATTCTCACTTCTTCGGACTTATTACAGAAAAACCGCGAGGAAGACAAAAAAATCGTGAACAAGACGAACTTACTCATTATTCATGATGGAAAAATCGAAAAATTGACATTATTCCAAATTTGATCGAAGTTTTTTTCTATTCTTCCGCAGGGTGTCTAGCGAACCTGGAAGACTCGGAGAACCTGGAGAAAACCTGGAATAAATTTAGTACCTGGAAAATCTGAAATATGGTTATTTTTAGATCAAAAAACATGGAATTTTCGGGTTTTGTTACAAAACCTGGAAATTTTGTGAGAGGGATCCGAACCAATCGATTTCTCAGTCGAAAAAAAATCATCAAGAATTCGATTTGCTTTATCACATGACTAACATCAATTATAACTGATGTTAGTCATGTGAACAGCAAATCGGATTAAACAAACTATGTATAGTTTTTAACGTAACATATCAATGTTACGTGAAAATAACCGATCTTTAAAAAAAAAAAAAATGACTAACACCGCGCAAGAGTCAATTGATGGCTCAAAAGTGATATCCACGTCACATTCCTCGTAAACTTTTTCTTCGAAATGATGTATTCAATCATACTTATAATGCAACCCGGGACATCATGAAGAATCATAAATTGTTAAAACTCGAAGTGTGGAACGGTCAAATCTATCATTGCAAGCTTTCTCATGTAAAAATTTGTATTCGTACGGCATTATTAGAGTATTACCAAACCTCCCCGGAAGAATTGTTTTACCTACTACCGACCTAATGACAACATTCATGCAAGCATGATGAGTCCTTATAAAAATCGAAACTGGAGGGGGGGGGGACAAATGTCATTCTTGTCAAGTAACCCATCATTTGAGTACGACAAATTTTAATTTCAAAAACATCAATCATGTACAAAAATTCTTCGACTCTTTGGAAAGGAACCTGAAAAAATGACGTTTTCGTGAACTTGGAAAACCACGAAGCAACCTGAAAATCCATGCTAGGACTTCACTACTAGACACCCTGTTTTGGACAAATGAACGGAGGAATTTTTCGCATGGATCAACCTTTGACTTTCCTCCCGACTTTGGGACGCATGCAGCGTGCATCCGCAGTTGTGTTGTATAGAATTTCGAGTTCTTCGACCTATCCCAAAAATGTTAAAATTCTATATACCTTATGGCACCACGAATAGTGTGTTTTGAAGAATAAAAAAGAAGATAATAATAAAGGAGAAAAGGAGAATGCTTCCCTCATTGTGTGAGCGAATTACTTAATAAGCGCCTTCTATTATAAAGTGTACAACCGCCCACTTTTGAGTCACGCGCTGCGCACGCCAGGCGCGTGTACTGTATAATAATCGTTATAGGATCGAAAAAAAAGATCTCTCCCTTTTGTCCTCCTGCTGACCATGCATCAGGGCCTATTTCAAACACCATACTAATAGACCCGAATTTCATTATTCGAAAGGGCACTTCCCTTCTATTCTTCCATCCATACCTTTCTTACCTCGAAACTGTGTGTCTAGATCTCAGCTTATATTATATATACCATTCTCACCCATCTCTACCAAACATAAAATTACAGAGTCACGTAAATTACCGTTGGTCATCTAAAATATTAGTTTTGTTCATATCCAACCTAAATCAACGCATCAAAAAGTTCATTGACCTCCCACACACATATATATCGACAAGCATATTTTCATTCACAATCCGTTCACTTCAAGTATATCAGTATATAACGTGAACCGATTGTCGTCAATATTATAAATATCCCACAATCGTGTACATAGTAAATGTACATACATATCTACGTACCATAGAATGACATTCAAGTATATTTATGCTTGTACTAATATTACTACAGACTAGCCCCTGTCCCAACATCAACTGAATCAGAGAAAATATGCATTCGGGATGTAGTATTGAAGTGAATGAATGAGAGAAAATGCAATGTCATATGTGACTTTTAGCTTTGGAAGAGAGAATAATCGTTGAGTGGGCGAGCTTTAACTCCTGCTTATACAATTTCACATGCATACAATAACCAAAACGTAATAAAACATTCGCTTGACAGGATATAGTGGACGACGATTGTTCTCTGATGCGGTGTAAATAGTCAAAGATCTATGCATGCACACCCACGTCTATTTAGATAATACAGATGAAAACAAATTTTGTATGATAATACGTATCTCTGATATGTGATCTGAGCATTTTGCAAAATTACTATTTACGATATTTCTACACATTGTCGAAAAATTCTAGACACCCACACTGATTTCTGCAACTGGTGTCTATTGCTTAGTTTGCCGAAGTTTTATGAACAGTTAGAGAAAATTTAATAATTTGACCTCCCATGCATTCACAGTAGAAATGCAATATTCAATTCGTTCACTTTGTACGTCACTTGTCGAGGACGGAAAGAGTTATCTAAATACAAAATGACTCGTGAATAGTTGCAAAACTATTAGTATGGGGGTAAGTTGTTCTCCAAATTCGTTCACTAATCTGGGCACAACAGGATAATTTTGAGCTCAAACGATCGGTGGTATATCCAATAATCGATATGAACATGATTCATTGATTCAGAAATGGGGCTTGGCGTATAGCTAAACAATAAAAATATGCAGTTTTTCACGTCTTTTTCGAATTTTTCCGTTGTAAGTAATTTTGTATCGATTTTCGGGGAAAATTGTGGCAAAGTGATTTGTAGATCTTGTGGATATATCTACAAAAATATATACCTACATTTCTCCCCAGGAAATGCATGTCCTCGGATTTGTCCCTTGTCAGTCAATCAAATTTGTTCAAATAAATCAAGTGAAGTCAGTGATAGTGGATTAAAACTATTTTTCAGAGACAATCGAGTCAATTTTGAATAAAAAAGGTCCCCTGGTTGTCTACCTGAGTATGGTCGGTTTCGGATTAAGGGCATGGCGAATTTTGCGACTTTTTGCTCTCTTCAATTTCTATCATTTATAGAGATGGAAAATCACAAAATTCGCTTTTTTCATTGCTTGAAACCCATCAAACTTGAGAAAAAATACGAAAAGACTTCTCTTGATCAAAATTGACCCAATTATCATCTTAAGGGGATGGTTCGAGCCCGTGTATTGAGAATTTCAGCTAATTATTTTCAACAAATTCGATTCTGACTCAGATGAAGGATAACTCCGGAGGGGTGTATTTTCCAAAGAAGAAAGTGGAGATATTTTCGTAGATACTCCAAAGATCTAGACATCACTTCAGTCACTTCAACTTATAACAGATAAAATGGAGAAACTCGAAAAAAGGCATGTTATTATTATTGTGCATTCACGCCACACCTCAATTTTAAGTCAAGAATCGACTAATGCGTGTGTGGTATGTATTGTCAAAATTGCGATGGAAGCTCTCAAAAAATGTTCCAACTAAGCCACCCTATCCGCGAATACGAGTAAATGAAACCTAAGAATAGTGATTATGAAAGGTATGTTTTCATCGTCCGCAAATACCAAATCCGCGAATAACGGGGTTCACTGCATCAGCATCTTTTCATCCTCATGATCGAGAATTTACCTGTTGGTTTCTTAGATTTTTATCATATATGCCAATGCACAAATCAAAGGTTATCAAGAAAATTAAAAATCAAGCATATTACGTCTACATAAATCTGAGCAAAATTTTTGTAGAATTGTATTATTTTGCTACTTGCAAACTTGTAGGTTGATAATACAACTGGAAATACAAGAAAAACGTATCGTCGCTCATCTTCCATAATAAATGAATAATTTTAATCATTGAAAAGGATGGAATTGCTGAATAAGAAGCTTTCGCAACGAGCTCGTGCCAAGAAACGATAACGTTTTTGCAAATTACAAAATTATACGATACCAAGTCGAAGGAAGCCCTCATCATAATTGAAGTACAGTTTCTCAACGTTGTTGTCGATATCGTGACGTAATTTTCAAGCTGAGGAGAAAACACGATGGTCGAGAGAGACCAACGATATATCTATAAATACTGGTAACGGACAATTTTCTCCTCTCAAAGAACGAGCAAGAGAGTTTGTGAGAAGATCTCGTTCATGACCACGAAAAACGGTCACGATGAGCCTCGTTTTGCGAGATGACGCTTTTACAGACTTTTGCCAAGGCCATACTTTGCGAATATTGAGTCGGGTATAATAATGGAAGTCACGAAGGGGACACACTTTTGCCTTCGGCTAGAGTCTTGGAGAAATTGGATTTGATTGGGCTGGCAGCGGATAAAAAAGTCGCGGGGCAAGGAACCAAAATACATGATTACAAAAATCATTGGTTGAGGTGTGATTGATGAGATACAACCTTGTTATAATCGGGCTATTGGAAGACCAATAAAATCAATTTTAACACGTTCGCTGCGGAGGCTGAAATCGATGACCATTCCCTATCAGTGCGGCGGGGCCCTCCGGTGGAACCCGCTCAATGTTATTTCCCATAAGGTCAAAATTCTCAGCACTGGGGGAAAGACACGCGAGGCCCACCGTTGGGCCCCGCCGCAGCGAACGTGTTAAATCAATATTTGCCAGAGGTTATGACATCAATTTCCGCCAGAGACGGTCCTGTCGAGAAAGGACGAATGAAAAATCAGAGTATTGCTGAAAGTGATCCAAATTTCATCAGTAACTTTGATTGTGTTAGAAAATATCTCAGAGATGAAAGGAAGATCTTGAAGATGTTGTTCCTGTGTTGAGAAGAGCGCACAATATACATATGCAAGTTATAGCACAAATTTTAACCCTAATACCTGAATCATGAAAAGGTAAGTATCGTGTTCAGGATAGACATCGGATATATAAATAAAAACATCTGTAAGTAGAGTCGTAACATTTATTAGAAATTGCAAACTAAATAGACAGTAGGCCGAACAAACAGAAGAAATGCTGTCTGACTCAAAATACGTATCATAGCCCAGCCGGTACTTTGACCTGGTATAATCCTCGGAATTTGTATAAGATGGAATCATCAACGTATTCTTAGCAGTATGCACATCAGAGAAGAATCATTACCTTTCATCTGATGCACACGCTGAGGAAATTGGGAACAATAATTTTTAACTGGTGAAATCTCCAAAAAAATTATGAATACTACACTACTACTCTAGTTTCAAACAAACTTTGCGGAGATAATATTAGATCTACAAGCTTGAAATGATGAAGAAAGACGCTCATCACAGGGTTGACTGCCCCAATATCGATCGTTTTCTCGCACATCATGAAATTCGAGTTTGACCACAAGTATTAGATTCTACGAATACCCTTCTGCAGGAACCGCAAAGACGAAAAAAACAAACTTATTGGTGTCTCTTTCGCATAAGATTGAGCACAGGTAAACATTAATTCCCTGATGCATGCCCCAGAGTCCCAGCGATGTTAATGTGTATCTTTATCACCAAAAAATAGTTCTTGTATATAATATTAAGAAGCTCAAGCTAAAATTTCAGTTCAAACTGCTGCAGCAGCTTTTTGGTATGTATGGAACCACGAAGGACTGTGAAGTGGGCAAACGACCCATTGAGTGGGCATACATACATAACATACACATATTTTGCGCGAGGGAACGGAGGAAAGAATAAAGAACAAATTGCAACCGCGAGTACACCAGCAGCGGCTTTGAAGAAACTTGTGGTGAGCCACGAGGCGAACACGAAGGGTTTCACCCGTGACAACAATGAATTTGCAAGCTGCGCGACACTCTGTGATGCCACGGTTTATAATCGTCGTCTCGATTATTGTCACCCTGCGCGCGATATCACGCGATACTAAATCAATTTCCGCGCGTCTGTGCAGACTCCATATCGCGCCCCTCTTTACTTCCCCGCGATTCCGGGAAATTTGTTCCATAGCACATATCAACTCCATGTTGAGAGAGTTGAGTATTTGGAGTGTTCATTCACTTTACAAAATTCATTCTCATCCTTCATGCTCATCACATGAAAGATATGCCATCTTTCATCTCAACCCGATTTGCTATTTTTGAAGGCACTTGGCACTCTTGGCAGATCGTGATTTTTATGCCCATCAAGTTTTACCATCCAAACTATGAAACCGTTCGATAGTCCACCCATGCTGGTTTCCAACTCGAATATTGGCTAAATATGAAACAGAAGCACCTGCGTTGCAATGCGCGCTTCTGTTATCGATATCTACGAGAACAAGTACCTATGAAAACAACAACACTCGAACATTATTCAATTCTATGATTCTTGGCAACCGAACTCGGCAATCGACATTGCAACGTGTTCGAATAAGACCCATACCATAATAGCCGAAATGCTGCCACCGCTCAGGTGCGACATCTGAAGACCTCCTATCGCCAACGGCCATACCACGATGAACACTTTACAAAGTGGATACATACCACCAGAAGCATTCATATATTTAGATCAGAAAAAGTTGATACAAGATAAAAATAACATCCCAATTCTATACCATGCCCATAGAAGAATGAATGATAGGAGAATAATTTATGATCCAAATCTCGACTGTCTGACAAACAATCCACTTTGGAGATTTGCCAGGGTTTTGCCAGAAAGAGATGTTGAAGATGCACACAGATTTGAGAAAAAATTCTGGTGGTTAGCCGATGATTCCACGCTAGACACTTGAGTCTAGCACTTGTATATTCTGTGAATATGTAAATAGTCCCACCTGCTTTTCTCCGCCTATCCCTTTCTTATTCCTTCTTCCCAGCAAAAATCCAAAAAATCAACCAAAAGTACCTCCCAGTTTTACTAGCCAGTTTCTGGAATGGATATGAATACGAACGAAATTGTCTTCATCCGCAGGAATCTACGATTCCCCATTAACAAATGAAACCAAATGTACCAGAATATATGGACTAAAAGAAATATCATGTGACTTTTCAGAGCTGAGTGCCATTTAGTCTAAAGAAAGAACCAACATGTACATCCTTAGTTTATTGAGGATCTTTACTGAACTACATGTATCTTTTTGGCTTCAATAAACAGTTTAGAAAAAAAAAAAAAAAAAGCACCGGTTCTCGTCCGATCACCGAAGTTAAGCATCGTTGGGCGCGGTTAGTACTTGGATGGGTGACCGCTTGGGAACCCCGCGTGCTGTTGGTTTTCTTTTGTTTTCCGTCCTATTTTATTTTTTCATTTTTTTTTATTCTTGAATTCTTCTAATTCTACTCACCTTTGGGGGACGAACGCAGCTGAAAAGGCCTGCTCAGCACTATCGTTATTACTTGCACGTTTTCATAATACCAGTGATCTTCATTCTCACCACTCCCGATGCCCACCGACTTTTCACTTCTTTTTTCATTTTGGCTCCGAGTTCATTTTGACGAGATTTTCGAGAGCATTAATGGATCAAAACAAGCTGATCGTGGCCTCATTGGGGCGCTAAGAGATTTCATGTAGAGTTTTCGAGATATCTTTAGGTATTTTTGAGATTACGGACTCTTGTTGGACTTATTGCTTTTTCGAACTTGCAAATACAGCAGCGATAACCGTGCCGAGCGTGGTCTCGAATAAAACTTTGCAGAAACTGAAGAACGCGTTCGAAGCGTTTCATGAAGTATTTCATCCAAGACGGAAATGGGGGATCTTTTCGATTTTTGAAGGAGAGCAACGAACAGAGTGATATTTGCTTACTCAATCGTTATCAATTGCAGATTCTAGGTATTCTCTCGATTACTACGTCAGGCGTGAAAACGTAAGTCTTTGACAGAGCCATTAATAACCACCAGAAACATGCACGAATCGAGAAGAATGCCTTTAGGGCACGCTTCTCCCATTTTATTTTGTTCGTGGCTCTTTCGCAAAAATCAAAAAGATTCTCCTTCCGTCTTGAATAGAATACATCATGCGGTGGACGCTCCAAACGCCTTTCTCATTTTTTGAAAAGTGTCATTCGAGACCACGCTCGGCACGGTTATCGCTGCTGTATTTGCAAGTTCGAAAAAGCAATAAGTCCAACAAGAGTCCGTAATCTCAAAAATACCCAAAGATATCTCGAAAACTCTACATGAAATCTCTTAGCGCCCTAGTGAGGCCACGATCAGCTTGTTTTGATCCATTAATGCTCTCGAAAATCTCGTCAAAATGAACTCGGAGCCAAAATGAAATACGCTGCTAAAAGTGATTAGCAGAATGCTTTCTCACGGCGTTATATGATGATAATTTTAACGAAGAAGAAAGTATCCTATATTTTGAGTTTTTCTTTCGAGGAAGCATTCCAGAGAGATTCGGGTCATCTGAAAGGAGATTTTTCCAACAATATCTATTGTTTGATTAAGAGAAAATTTTGATATAGTCGGTTTAAAGATGATTAAACTGGAGTCCTTTGTGGAAATTCCCTTCCCCCGAAAAAATTTTCATATGAACAATGTTTTACGGATTTTATGAAAATTTCGTATCAGCCAATCGATTCAGAATGGCGCATAAGTAAGTCTTTAGGTCATTAGAATTGAGATAAATTAGTCGTAAAGGATGATACGAGAGAAAAATGAATATTAATTCTAATTTTCTACTACTTTTTGAGTTATTCTTTTGAGGAAGCTTCTTATAGAGATTCAGGCCATCTAGACTGAGGTTTTTTTTAACAATATCCATCGTTTGGTTGAGACGGAATTACGATGCAGTGGGTTTCAGAAGGGTTAAAATGAAATTTTTTGCGAAAATTTTGATTTTTTCGGAAATTTGAGATTTGTGAAGACTCAAATGAATTTCGGTATTAACCAATCGATAGATAATGCAGAAAAAACCATAGTTTAGGTCATTGAAATCGAGATAAATGAGTTATAAAAGAAGGTACGAGGAAAAAATGAATATTAAGAAAGATTTCCCATTATTTTTTCAGTTATTCTTTAGAGGAAGCTTTTTAGAGAGACTTGGGCCTTCTAGTCTGAGGTTTTTTAAACAATATCCATCGTTTGGTTGAGACGGAATTTCGATTTAGTGGGTTTAAAAAGGGTCAAAATGAAATTTTTGGTGGAAATTTTGATTTTTTCGAAAATTTGAAATCTGTGAAGATTTCATAAAATTTCGGTATTAACCAATCGATAGATAATGCAGAAAAAACCATAGTTTAGGTCATTGGAATTGAGATAAATGAGTCATAAAAGAAGGTACGAGGAAAAAATGAATATTAAGAAAAATTTCCCATTATTTTTTCAGTTATTCTTTAGAGGAAGCTTTTTAGAGAGATTTGGGCCTTCTAGTCTGAGGTTTTTTTAACAATATCCATCGTTTGGTTGAGACGGAATTACGATGCAGTGGGTTTGAAAAGGGTTAAAATGAAATTTTTGGTGAAAATTTTGATTTTTTCGAAAATTTGAGATCTGTGAAGATTTTATAAAATTTCGGTATTAACCAATCGATAGATCTTGCAGAAAAAACCATAGTTTAGGTGACTCAATTCGTGGTGAGGCCGTGTGAGAAAAAGATATTCATGTATTAAAAGTCGAAATTCGAGCACTTTTGCTTGAAAAAGCCCATGGATCAAATTTGACTGGGAGCCGAAAGCTGCCAAATCACTGGGCTCTCAGAAATTGGATTCTTCACAACTTGTAGAAAGCCAAAAATTGATATGCTGAACAGAAAAAGAGAAAGCGTGTCCGATAGAAAACAACACACACACACACAAACACACACACACACACACACACACATACACGGAAAAAGGGGTGCAAAGATGAGTCTCTGACGGGGTTGGAAGGGCATTAGGGGGAAAAGTGTTACCTACATTTGATAGATTTTGGCGAGAGGAAGAGAATGGTCTTTGGCTTTTTTAGATAAAAGGAATTTTGTTGAATAATATGTTGGTTTTAATGAAAAATTTGATCAAATTTTCGTTGGGGTGAAAACAAAGCTTTCTCTTTAGAGAAAGCAAAAAGAAGTGAAAAGTCGGTGGGCATCGGGAGTGGTGAGAATGAAGATCACTGGTATTATGAAAACGTGCAAGTAATAACGATAGTGCTGAGCAGGCCTTTTTAGCTGCGTTCGTCCCCCAAAGGTGAGTAGAATTAGAAGAATTCAAGAATAAAAAAAACGAAAAAATAAAATAGGACGGAAAACAAAAGAAAACCAACAGCACGCGGGGTTCCCAAGCGGTCACCCATCCAAGTACTAACCGCGCCCAACGATGCTTAACTTCGGTGATCGGACGAGAACCGGTGCGTTCATCGTGGTATGGCCGTTGGCGATAGGAGGTCTTCAGATGTCGCACCTCAGCGGTGGCAGCATTTCGGCTATTATGGTATGGGTCTTATTCGAACACGTTGCAATGTCGATTGCCGAGTTCGGTTGCCAAGAATCATAGAATTGAATAATGTTCGAGTGTTGTTGTTTTCATAGGTACTTGTTCTCGTAGATATCGATAACAGAAGCGCGCATTGCAACGCAGGTGCTTCTGTTTCATATTTAGCCAATATTCGAGTTGGAAACCAGCATGGGTGGACTATCGAACGGTTTCATAGTTTGGATGGTAAAACTTGATGGGCATAAAAGTCACGATCTGCCAAGAGTGCCAAGTGCCTTCAAAAATAGCAAATCGGGTTGAGATGAAAGATGGCATATCTTTCATGTGATGACCGTGAAAGCAGGGGTGAGAATGAATTGTGTAAAATGAATGAACACTCCAAATTTCCTGGAATCGCGAGGATGTAAAGAGGGGCGCGATATGGAGTCTGCACAGACGCGCGGAAACTGATTTAGTATCGCGTGATATCGCGCGCAGGGGGACAATATAATCGAGACGATACGACGATTATAATCTAGGTAGTCAAATTAGCCTCTAATAGGATGGATGAAGAAACTTTGTTCACAGCGTAATCGTAATCTCATCATCAGCCTGGCACCGCGGTTTAAATAACCGATTTCTTTCATAGTACTCAATCTTCAACAGGTGCATGCAATGGGAAAATTATCACTGAAGGGTGAGAGGGGCAAAAAACGAAACGCCGGAGCGAGAATCGTTGCAAGATTGTCAACTTCTTTCTATAGCACGATAAGAACTCGTTTGAGTGCTGAACGAAAGTGCATGCAGATCGCAATGTAGAGTGCAATGTAAGCTGCAACGCGTGAGAAAGACGGGCTGTGGCCATTCACGCTAATATTCGTTGCTTGATTCGCGCTGTATACCAGCAGGACCGCTACACTTGAATGAATGAAATTGGCAATTTTCTGTGCAAAGGGATTGTGGTCATAGTATAAGTACTAAGGGAAACATTGCTCAATCATTCATGATAGCCAGTTTTGAGAGAGATAAAGAGTGTAAATTAAAGAATATACGTCTACATCTGTGGTAGAACTTGATACCTCGTTATTCTCACGAGCCACGTTTTTGCACTATATTTTTTCAAAATTGTGGTGACATTGGCTATTACAGGTCGAAGATTCGCGTTCCTGATTTGAAAAGATCCTCCGACGCATGTTCGGAGGTACTGACCGTCGTTAATATTGGATTTTACAAAAAGTTCTTGATAGCTGTTTTAGCGGAACGTGGTTCGAAATAAAATAAAAACGAGTTCGATATCATCCAGAGTAATTGAACTTACAATTTAATATCAGAAACTGCAGAAACAAACTTGATATCAGCAACTATCACGCGCGAACTGTATTCGATATCAGTGGACTGAATAACTAAACTAAGCCGGCTGTTTCTGAGCTAGTTTTGACAAAATATTGAAAAATGTCGTTATTGTAATAGCAGTACCTTCTCAAGCTCTCGCGCTGTTATCTACAATTTGTTGAAATTTTCTCGCTCAAGAATTCATTTTTCACTTCGACCTTTGCTAATGTGTCGAACAATGTGAAAAATTCTTTGAAACGTTCGAACGACAATCTACCGTAATTCCCTTGAAAAACCCCAAAGTCCGCACGACTACCAACAAGCTTCGGTAAAGTTTGTACCCTAAATTTTGAGTCATGATACTAATATTTGTTTGGATATTCAACATAGTTTCTATGAATATTAAAAAAAAGATACAATCCTTTACATTAGGCTCTTGAGTCGAAAGTAGCACTCAAGGACTCGTGACCATCAGAAACACTCTTTGAAATTAGCTTGCTCTATCATTTCGCAGTTGGCAGTTCCACCCTAGTATTAAATTTTAATCACACGCTAGCTGCATTATCTCCTTTTGCAATAGCAATTCAAAAAAGAACATCACCTCATCACTGTCATCTCATGCAATATAATACAACTTTTTCTCTCATCGTGAGCAGCTTATGGCAATAATCCTTGCTTTCTTGTTCATAACTTCCCTCGATTGTCTGTACATCGCAAAAAACTTGTCTTATCGATTGGTATTACAGCTACTACTTACTAAAAACAGGTCTACAATAAGTGTATACTAAGATCTAAGAAGTCAGGTTCCTCGAGTCAGGTCGTCATCAACTTCTTGTCTATATAAGTAAATGTCAATCGACGATACGTGCACGTTGTAAAGGAGATATTTACACCATGGGTAGTACTTACGTCGTGTTTTTTAAGTATTCGAAGACGCACGAATGTTTCTCAGAAATAATAGTAACTTTAGCTATTTAACTTCGCCATGGTAGTTCTATAAAATAGGTATTATGAAGCTTCGACGACCGGTAAGAATTCCTAATCACACACGCAATTGTACGCACAATTATATACCTCTGAAAGCAATAAATATACACTTTTTACACAAGGCAATAAGTGTATTATATCGCAGGTGTTATGCAAAAATCGAAAGTAGCACGGGAAAGTGAAAAAACACTCGTCCATCAAAAGGAATCTTCCATAACACATCACATAAAGATTGTAATAACTGGCTATGTGTAGCAGACGCTTTCCTTATTCGCAGCCGGTGCAAAAAAAAAAGATATCCTTGCTATGGACGACGACGTCGTGCTCAATTGCTACACAGCATCCCGGCGAAACATCGTTGGAAAATAATTGTCGGAGAAAGTAAAGTTGCCTGCTCTTTTTGAAACAAAAAATCATCAAGTACCTCTTGTGAATGATACATACCTGCAGCTCTTGAAATAAAACTTCAACCTTCGTTTTTCGTCCCTTCAGTTAAATATATAATGATGAACGGAATGCCGCATGTTTTCTCCAAACCGCGTCGTCGGCATCGAACAGCGAGCAAAGCAGCTGTGACCGCTGTAAACACCCACACACACACACACTCACGCAAAATTACAAGTTGTAACTTTGACACTTTTTGGGGCAACTATATTTATAATAACAATGATAGTACGGCACTTTGTGATAAAACAGTAACGAGACACTGATAACCTTGAATTTATCCCATAGGATAAATGTCAAGTACTTGTAGAGATATAGGTATAGATATAAGTATGGACCGCGTGTTATATGGTTTTGCTTTTGCGCGAGGTGAAGGGACTTTGCTGCGCGCACTAACACACGATATGGTGTACTAATGCAGGCTGCAGGACGCGCTGCTGACGAGCTACTACTGATGCCGTATGAAACCCATGTAGTAGACTTGCAGAGGTGCTATATGGGGGAAAAGAGAAGAAATGGGAGAGATAGTTGGGGTCTCGACTGTCTCGTGCGGAGTCTCCCTGTTAGGAGGAGAGAATTAAGGTGCGGTGGGTGATATGGTGAAGTATATTTTCCATGGGATGATGCTCATTATGCGCGTGTGTGCTTTGAAAGCTCCCCGTGTAAGCTGTAACCATGTGGCCTTATTTTACTTCGTATACACTATGTAAGTTATATGAGTATATTTTGGCTGTAATTTTCTTTTCCTATGTAAGTATTCAATTTACTGGAAGCACGCCTCCCGTATTTCCATTTCGAACGTGAAAGCTCAGCTTTCTTCGCGCGCTTAGACAATTCAACTCAAGATCCGCGCGATATTGACTAACAAGCTTACAACTCTGTTTGGATGCGCTAGATTTGCTCAATTGCGTTGTTCCCCCCCCAGCATAGATCTATTTTTGCATTTCTTCGCGAGCTATTTGTGTTTTTAAAAGCGTCTCTCTCACGCTCACAATTTATTATACAGTACCCGCCAAAATGAATGGAACACGGGTTCCTTTACTAAAACCGCTATTACTCGAACATCCTTGGGTCTACGGCAATTTTACAAAAAGCATTCGAAAGGTGAGAAAGAAAGCTATCAATCCGTGTCTTCCAAAAATTTTTTCAACACAGAACTGATGTTCTTGATTGACTCCGAAAAGTGAAAAATTCTTCATCTCAATCAATTATCGATCATTTATCGGAAAATCACGATAGAGTAAAAATACTTGCGGGATATCTTGTAGATCTTTCCAAGACTTTCAAAATCGTTTTTTTATACATTAGTCTACGGTTTTTTGCACCCCAGTTACGAGCGATCAAGTGAGAACAAATTCACACGCGTTGAGGGTAGTGGAGATACAAAAAAATGCGTAATCCACGATTTCGAAGTAAAATCTTCACAAATTGGTAAAATAAGAATCAGATATGTCTTAGAACGCACCTGAAACGATCTCAGAAAGCTTGAAGAAGAAAAAGCTTATACGAGCTTATACCTCGAGATCAACAGTACCCTCGGCCCGCACCAACTTCTCTTTGCCAGATCACTTGTAACTCGGGTGAAAAAACCGTAGAGTATAAACGTAAAAAAAAATGATTTTGAAGGTCTTGAAAAGAGCTACAAGATCCCGTGAGGATTTTTGCGCTATCATAATTTCCCTATAAATGATCGATGATTGATTGAAATGAAGAATTTTTCACTTTTTGGAGCTAATTAAAACACTGAATTTATGGAAAACCTTTTAAAGGACATGAATCGATAGCTTTCTTTATCATCTTTCGAATGCTTTTTGTAAAATTGCCGTAGACCCAAGGACGTCCGAGTAATCGCTGTTTTTGTAAGGGAATCCGTGTTCCATTCACTTTGGCGGGTACTGTAGGTGCATCGCAATCGCAAGTGTAAAGCGGTTCTTCATTGTTTGCAGGCTAAGATTATTATAAATAATACTGACAAATCTGGATTTTTATAATTCGATACATATAAGATTAATTTTCCAATAGGATGATATTTTGATGGTAAAATTCAATGAAATATGTAATTGAATTGTTCAAGATCCTCGTTGGATAATCATCACAATGTTGAAGATTAAAAACAAATTGACAGGGCCCTTGACTGTTGCAGTTCCTGGTGCATTACGTATGATCATTTCAGATTGCTCCCGAGTGTACCCACGGTAAATGTACCCAACTTGCCCCCATATTGTGCAGATCTCAGAGAATGGCACTCCTATAGATGGCCTCCCGGAAATTCCTTTTACGTTTGTTACGTTGAAACATGAGAAAGTAAGCAGTTTGCATCGACCCCAAATCGTTTATGCATTTTTCAGAAAGTTTAAAGTGATTTTTCCCTTTCACGTGTTTGCACAGCTAAGATTTTTAATGAGATCAAAACACTTTCCAGTCTTGTAAAAGTTGGTCGATGTCCAACAGTACTTTATTCCTCTAATATCACACTCTAGTTTCTCAATACTATAATTTTCATCTCGATGAGTTACAATCTTTCATTCTCGATCAAGATGTCATCTCTCTCTCGTGGATTTTTCAATCAGCCAAAAAGATAATCTTGTACTCAAAGAAATATTTTAGCAAAGTCTACGAACTTGGGAACTTAGATTGAACTTGAGTAATGTCGAAAGTTTGTTTCGTTTTCACAAGGTACAGATGCAAACGAGACACAGACAGATTGAAGAGGTGAAGCAGACGAGCCCCGGGGACGTGAACCTTTCATTTTGCACAGTTGAGTGAGCTCTTTCAAAAGGACTTTCCATCCTCAGCTCACGTATGTATGTACACGTAGCTACATGACACTTATCCTTTTGTGTTTGCACGCTTCGGTGACAATCGCTCTTATCTCTCGCAAAGAGCATCAAACTTTTACGCTTTTTAGTCGGCTGACCGATGTGAGTATGCGCCATTATAATTTCTTACCGTGTTTTTTTTTTCATTTTTTCCGCCCCCGACGGACGAACTTGTATCCATGCTCATCGGTTAAACAATATTAAAAATATACTAATATTTGATACTCCCAACAATGTCAATAATGTTAGTAAGAATCCATGAACATTTACAACAGTTTGCTGGAATATTTCCAACATCTTACTCTTAAATCTTACTTGTACCTACTCTTACCAAAATTCTTAAAATGGAAATAAAGCACTGACCAAGATTTGATTATAAAGGGCATTTACAGAAAAGCAAGCTTACGACGAGCTGGATACCAGGATACCTGGAACAACATGAAAGCTCCAGTACAGCGTCTTGAAAAATTTGAGCTTCTTGAAGCACTTTCATTTTGCAGAAAGATTATGAAAAACCCCATTGTATGGAAAATTGTAATTCTGAAAAATAAGACTTTTTTCTACAGCCAACTACTGCGATCGCACTTCAATGTGATGATGCAAAGTTTGATTTTTTTGCCAGGCTAATAAGTCGAAAAATAGAACAAGATTTGAGTTTACGTAAATCAAAATTATGAGAAAATGGGACATGATTCATTTCAATCTCGTCGGTTATAAACTTGACCACAAATTAGCTTGAACTCATATGAAGGATAGTTTCTACTTTTACTACATACCGGAAATTCTCGAGAATACACCTGACTTCGGAGATGAACTGATTTACATACGACACCGAATCGAAACGATTGAAGAATAATTTAGTATCTAAAATCAAGAAGTTTGAAAATACATATATGTGCGAAATTTATTTACATCTGTACACATGATTCAGATAGGATTGATACAAGTTATGGAGCGACTATATGTACAAAATATACATCAGACTTTTCTAAAAGCTACACAAGACAAAAATTATCAAGTTGAATTTTTTAGATTTTTCCCGTAAACTTAGAGTATTTCTTATAATTATCGTAGGTAGTCTTGAAAACCTGTTGTGTCGATGTTGGTAAGGTCCGAGATAGGAAACTTATTGCGTAGCGATCACAATTGGCAAGGAGATGGCAAATTGAAGACTCGATAGACGCCTGAAATGATAACGAATTGTTGAAGTTGGATGCGCGATTTCAAATGTTTCAAGTCTACAGTAAGGGAAATAAATGAATGTATGTGTAAGCTGTTTAGACTCGGAGCCAATTAAAACCTTCACTGCGATGAGCCCCACCGGTGGGGCCCATCGCACACAGGACCCGAACGCGATTTTCGTCGTTGCAGTGAACGTGCTACAGAGCCACGTCATTACAAAGTTGCGTCTTTCTCTCTCATCTGATTGTCGAAAAACATTTTGTAGGCATATTTTTCATTGAAATATTTGGAATGTGAAAAAAAACTCTGCTGGCGGTCCGATACTTCATTGAAATGTACATCCATTTTTAAAATTAATCTCTTGCTCTTGGCTGAATAAGATTCCATACATTTTGAATAGTCAACAACTCATATCAAATTTTCTGAATCTTACCTTTAGGAACCGAGGCAAGACTCCGGCTCGAGTTGAAGCATCGATCATATCGGCGATCAAGTATGGACTTATCCTTCCAACATGTTTCTTCAATTTAGCAAAAAACGTAGAGAATCTGGGAAAAACATTTCAATTAGTTCCTCAATTTCCAGATTGCACAAACGCACTACATACTTTTCAATCTCGACAGCTAGGATTCTCAATTCTTGCTCATCAGACAAACTTGTGTTCTTCCCCTCCTCCAATATGATCAAAAATACTTTCCGGAAAATGTCGGTCAATACATGAAGTCTATCGAGTACAAGATCAGTCTTTGAACGTAAGAAATCTATGCACAATCCTATAGCTTCTTGGCAGGTCATCAATTTATAGTCTGCATTCAATTCGTTTAGACACTCTGATGATATAACAAATATAGAATCAATTATTTTCTCAGAAGGTGCAACTGTCCTTTTAGATTTTACAAATGCTCTGAAAATCCTGAGCACAAACACAGACGAACTTTTACTGATTTCTAAACTCAGTAAATTATCAAAAATATAATTTATGGATGAGCTGAGTGCTTTCAATCGCACTCCTTTCATTTCGGCTTTGGCCAGACTTTCCCAAATTAAGACTACTTTCTCCAGAATTTCCTGATCCCCAGTGATAAGAGTATTCACCTGTGAACAAAGTACAAGTATTGAGCATATGTTAACGTGATAATCAGCCGATTCAAAAACTTATGCCTCATGGCCTTACTGTGTGTTTGCTGAAGTTGGTCGCAAAGAAATCAAACTCCTTGTCTTTCAAAGTATCGAAAAAGTAGTTCAAAAGCTTGCTGTCAGGATTGTTGATTGAAAGGGTGCATAGTTTCTTCACAATATCATTATTTAGTTCGAAATTTCCTCTATTTTGCAGAACAACACATGAAAGTTTAAGAGCCTCTAGAGTAAATTCGTCATTATTTGTGGTGCCAGCTTTCTGGAATGGCGCAAAAAATTAGTCATCAATAAAAATCATTCATCAGTAGTATTATCTAAATAAGGAAGTTCATTACCTGCGTGATCAAGCATAGGGTCTTCTCCACACAATTTTTCAATTTGTCTTTGATTTTTTTTCCATTTGTCAAAGTCAGTTTCAAGCAGATTCGAAGTGCAGCAATTTGATGAGGGTCATCCAACTCTTCTTTGAGATTCTTAACGAACTTTTTACTGAGTTTAGAAAATAATTTGAGTTTGTATGCTTTCTGGTCATTTGATAAAGTTTTACTCTTTGAAAAATCGAAACAACTCAGTAAGATGGGTGTAACATTTTCATTACATGCCTCTTGGCCAATAAATTCCTCCCAAAATTGGAGCATATGTAGACTGTTCATAGATAATTTACAAATTTTGGAAAGGACAGTAACATTATACTCAAAATGTTCAATGAAAGAATACGGAATTGTGAACCATTCCAAGATATTGATATCATTCGGGCGAAGTAAATCTAAAAATGAAACGTGCAAAGATGCTTTTAATAGAGGCTTTTGACTATACTGTATTATAAAATATTCAATGATTGCTTACCAAGGTATACAAGAGAACTGTATTTCTCAATATCATGATGTAATTGGGTTTCTCTCTCAATAAAAAATAAGAGCGAGAATAAGAGTAAACGACTATTTGAGTCTAGGCAAGAAAGTGGCAAGCATGATAGAAATTTGAGATGTTCCTCAATTATGGTAGCAGCTGCTATGCAATTAAGTCCATGTTGTTTAATCTCTAACTCCTCTTCTACAGCCTTTATAGACTCTTTCAGATCTTCATCAAGCCAACTGGTTGTAAAACCTCTCTGGAAGCACAACTGAAGAAAATTAAACATGATCATTGGAATAGAATCCAATCACCTACCTCCTTCATTTGATGAAAAATGGCTCTTGAACAAGATAAATTACAGCAAACAATAACATTCTGCATAGTCTCGAATGCTAGAGATGTGCATAGCAGTCTTGATACTTTGAAATCATTCTCTTTGAAGAATGATAACCAACCAGAATTTCGTTCAATCAGGTTGCAGGCTTCTCTCACTACCGATGAAGCAATGGTTGACATTTGATTTTGACTCAGTGAATCTATGATTTGGAAATGTTCCTGCAGGATAACTTTCCAAAGTTGATGGATGATTTCCTCATTTAGTGATTGAGGCTCTTCCTTGTTGTGGATAACTGTTTTTATCAGCAAAATACGCTTCTGGTAAATGAGACAAAATATTAAATCAAAAGTGATGGGTACTTGAAGAATGATCATAAGTTTGATGTTGAACATAGACACTGAGAATGGATGTAAAATTGTTTTGTAATGTCTGCAGTGTCTGAGACACAAAATTACAAAAAGACAGATAAATGATGCATACATATTATATTGTAGTAGAATAGGTGGAAACAATGATTGTTTTGTGACAGCATTTTAAATGGTTCAATCAATATCAAAATATTCAAAAAATATCAAAAGAGTTGCCTTCACTCTTCCATCAAGAATTCAACAGAGCATTGCATCACTCACCAATAGACGTTCACATTCACTGTCATACAATTTTTTTATCTGCTTTCCAATCTTCTTCAAATGAGAATCAGTCATTGGGAACTCCAATGGACTAGTAACAGTATCTTTTTCATAAAAGAGTAGCAAATCATAAGATTCACTCCATATTTTCACCATGGAGTATAGGGCAACAAAGAGTCTTTTCTCAAAACTACTGTCATCATGACACAGTAATTTTGAGAAAGAAAACAAAAGATTCCTCAGATCAGCTATTGCAGTGAAAAACTTCGTCTTCCATTCTTGAGGCAGACTACTGTCTAAGAAAGTACAGTGCTCCAATAGTGCAGATAAGAAAAATGAAACTATTTCCACTGATGCACAAACTCTGACTGAAATGAAATTCAGATTTATCCTACAAGATCACTTCTGTACCGTTTACTAGAAATAAGTCTTACCTGGATTTGATGATGTTTCGAAATTATCAATGCAATCTATTTTGAGATGATAATTGAGGGTATTGAAAATAGCAAGTAACTGAGAGGTTGTAGTACGATGTTTGAAATCCTCTCTCACAACACTTGTAAAGCCATCTGATAACTGGACACCTTCTAATTGAATTGGAGAGCTAGTTTCATCATCTGCATGACTGTTGACAGTTACGAGTAATTTAGAAATAAACTTCTGATGTCTACGTAAACGAACACTGGCTGTCCACAACTCTTGGAAAAGGTTGTCACTTGCTATTTTGTCCCCTTCCACAACTTTTGTTTCTGATAAGATCCTTTCAAGAAGTTTTTGGGAAGGCTCTTCCACAATTGAAGGGTTGAGTTTTGCAACTGCTGTGACTAAATTGCAGTCTGATACTTTCAAACTTTTCTTCTTCAATATGATTTCTTCAACAGCAGTTCTCAGAAATTTTTCAAATGTCATACCATCCACCTCATGGTGAAAGTTGTAAGAAATATTTAAAGAGTTTTGAAGTATGATGCATAAAACTTGTCTGGATTTTTCTTTTGATTCTATGCATCCCACAAGTTTGCGTAAGACTATGTCCAGTAACGTAGGATTAGTCTGATGAATTTTTGCTGCATACTGGAATAACTCTATGAACGTCTTTTTAATTTCTTCAAAGTCTGCAATAGCAACTCTTTCTCGGAAAACTCTCCAAAAATGTTCTAATTCTTCATTTTTCTCATCTTCCTTCAAGGGAGGTAGTGCAAGGAATTTGATGGATCTAGATAAAGAAAAAGATTGTAGAATTGGTAGGGAGGTGAAATCTAATTAGACGGTATTTGATTAATTGTTTTCGAAATCTTACTTGTGCTTATTCGACAAGAGGAAATCCATTGAGTGGTAATTGTTGAGTGATGAGAATATCGTGATCGCCGCCGGTGCTTATTTTGGATTACCTAACCTCAGCTGTCCACCAAAATCTACACGTGGTTTGCAGAATAATTTTTCCGCAAGTGACCTGGGTGACGATTTGAAGTAAGCCGAGCGTTGCGACCATTGTGCGAGTTATCAGGGTCCTCTTTCAAATTATCATTTTACAAATTAAGAAAATTGGATTTTGCAAAAGTGAAGGTAATTCAATTTTTTTTCAAAGCTGCCTTAGTATTCTCAAACAGTTTACATACGGAAATATTTGACAGAATCTGTGATTATTGATGCCTTTGATCATCAAGACTGAGATTTTAATGAAAGCAGATTTGAATGACTCGTTTTTGATGGTGCGACGAGGAGTCATGGAAGATGTCACTTTTTGAGAATAAAATAATTTTTAGAATTCACTTCGAATTACACAGCAGTAAATCATCGACCAAAAACACCCAAAATTGATGCAATGGGAGGGCCGAAATGGGGTTTCTGTCCGATTTTTTTGGAGGTTATGGCCGGGAGACCGGTGAATTTATCAGTATTATATTGTCACGTTTAAAATATATGCACATAATTTTTTTCAACCCGATCAATCGCTGGGAACACCCATAAACGAGGCAATGGAAGGGCAAGAATGGGGATTTTCTCCGATTTTTTGGAGGTTATGGCCGAGAGACCGGTGTATACTGTCGGAATTAGTTGCTTGGCTGAGGGATCGTACCACAGATTTTTCTTCGAACAGATCGATTGCTGGGAAGACCTAGAAATAGGACTCAGACTGAGAGCGATATTCATTTCTATGTCAATTCCTATAGGAGATTCTGGGTCGGAGACCGATGAATACTGCCGGAAAATATTTTCCGATTGGAAAGCTGCACCCATATAATTTTTCGACCTGATCGATCGCTGGGAACACCCAAAATCGACGCAATGCGAGGGCAAAAATGGGGTTTCTGTCCGTTTCCTTGGAGGTTATGGCCGGGAGATCGGTAGTGGATTTATCAGCATTATATTGTTACGTTGAAAATATATGCACATAATTTTTTTCAACCCGATCAATTGCCGGGAACACCCACAGTATACACCGGTCTCCCGGCCATTACCTCCAAAAGAACGAACAAAAACCCCATTTCGGCCCGCCCATTGTATCGATTTTGGGGGTTCCCAGCGATTCATCGGGTCGAAAAATTATATGGGTGTATATTCCCAATCGGAAAATATTTTCCGGGAGTATTCATCGGTCTCCGACCCATAACCTCCAAGGAATCGACATGGAATATCGCTCTTAGTCTAAGCCCCATTTCTAGTTCTCCCCAGCAACCGATCTGGTCGAAAAAAAATCTGTGGTATGATCCCTCATCAAGCAACTAATTCCGAAAGTATACACCGGTCTCCTGGCCATAACCTCCAAAAAAGACATAGAAATAGAAGTGAAAATCGCTCGAAGTCTGAGCCCCATTTCTAGGTCTTCTTCCCAGCAACCGATCTGGTCGGGAAAAATTCTGTGGTGTGTCTTCCGACCTCTTCGAGAAAACTGGTGACTTTTCACCGGTTTCCGGCTAGTAGTTACCGAGAAAAAAAGTTATTTGACACAAAAACCTTTTTTTAGACATGATTTAAACCTCGGACTGGAATTTTGAACATTCCATCGTGTTCCTGAAGAAATTTCCGAACAAATAGAGCAAAAAAAAATTCGATCCATGATCGGTCAAAACTTCACCGACATAAACTTTTCGTTTGATCGACCCGAGACAGTCGACCTACTCAGTGTACTATGAAATTAGCTAATTGGGAATCTTGTGCTGGTTTCCGATCTTTTTAACCTTTTTGAACTTATTGTTCTTTTCTTTCGGGTGATGCACTCTCTTTTCAATTGCGCGCGGTGCGGTGCTTGCAGAATCCCGTGCGTATATTTTTTACGCGGAAAACACAATGTTGCTTAAGCGTCTCATTGCGCCGCACCGTATAGAACCCTCTCAGCAGCTCGAATATTTGTCGAGGCAATGATTCCCACATCATTAATTTCCTGGCGTCATTTTCGGGAAAAATAGAAAGTCAGCCGAAAACGCAGACAAAAATGTGACAAAATTAGTGTTTTTGATAGTTCATCGACTTGCATTTGAACATCATTACAAAGTATTTGCTTCCTCGACATTATCCCGATCTTCGTCTGGGCGGCTTGGCCCGGAAACTTCCTATCACTTGGATGCTAGAAAAGTTTCTCTACAACCTTTGGTCGAAATAAGAGTACATTTCGCACCGAGTTCATGAGGTTGTAGGCTCCTGATGAGCAGATTGATCGGGGAACCTCACGAATGAGGCGTGAGTACCGAGTATTTTTGCAATTCTCTAAGCATTCAAATACCAGATAATTGCAAAACATTTATTTTACAACTTCATAGTATGATCACACATCGTCCATCGAACGCATATAGATGCCATAGCCGTCTCGATAGCCGTAACTTCATGACATTTTCAAAAACTGAAATTAAATATATACATGTATTGAAATCAGAGTTAGGAGTAGATTCCATAGTTTGTAATGCCGATACTCACTTTACGCCTAACTGATGCGTTTTGCAGCAGTTGAAGCTGTTTCAAGTCATTGTACTTTGGCACTGCGAAAAAAATTTTGAAATCAGAGTTTGCGATGTGTTACGAGTTACATAGTGCTTCCAGCTATCACGCCACGCACAATCCAGGCGTAAAGCTAATAGTCTAGGTCGTATAAGTCAATGATTCACTCCAGGGTAGATGATCGATTACATACTGGAGCGAATGATTCCATTGAGAGGGTTGAGAATTTTCCGTCCATCAGAGCAGACACTGGACTTGATCTTAGCATGATTACTAATAAGAACCGTTGATGCTTTGGATGAATTAGATACCATTTGCTCAAATACCTGGTAATATCCGTATATACGACCCATCAATTTGGACTCTCCATATTCGCAGCCATCCCATTGATAATCCGATTCTTCGGCTAATCGCAAGTGAATCTCATTGTGATGAATGATGAATGTGAAAAGACTGGCCTCGATTGATTAATCGATTGCAACTTATTCGAACCTAGTTAGTTTATCAATGATTTTGCAGGCTGCCGAGTGAGAAAAAAAACTCGAAAATTAAGCTTTGATCACTCGGTGTGACTCAACGTCTAAATATAAGTTTTTCAGCCTTTTTCTTCACAGTACGAGCTTCCTTATTTTTGATACTAAGTAGAAGGTCCGGTGCTTTACGAAGTTCCAAATACCAGGTCGTGGCATAGGCGGATTCAATCATTACTTTTCGATTAAAATTCTCTAACAGGCATTCGTAGACTTCAATTTCAAAAATATAATCGCGTATGAACACAATATCCCATACACAAGATTTCTCGTGAAATTTTTCGATGAAACTGGATAAAGATTCATGAATATTATCAGACTTCGTCCACGCCTAGACATATTTGCACCTATAGTGAAATAAATTCGCGTCAACAATTGACTTGTACTGTTCTGGTCCTCAGGATTGCTCAACTTTTTTCCCCGACAGAAAGGGTATGATTCCATAGTTTTTCCGTATTGTCTTGTCCAAAATGGCGTACATATTCCCAGTTCCTAAACATCTTCCGTTCCATCTCATCGTTAGTAGAAATCGATTCGTTCGTCTATTCTTTCCGTCCCGGAACGATATATGTCGATTTCGGGAAAAATGACTCTTTTACACCATTCTAGTCTGGGGAAAAGTTGAGACATTTTCGGGACTAGAATGAGACTAGTCCATATCTCATGAATCTCCCAGAAACGGCCAAAAAAGAATTTGTACCGCTCTGACCCACAGCTATCCATAATATTGAAATCGTGGAAGTTTGGGGGCTCAGAACGTTTTTCATGCGCAACCTAGGGCTTTGAAACTTCATTCGAGTAATTCGGGATCTTTTGATTCCATCAAAATCGTTTAGATCAATCAGTTCACAGTAGGGGGTGCTACATTCATAAATAACGAGTTTGATATTTAAAAACCAGAATATTATTAGTCATACACGTACTCGTAGCGTCGTATTGTCAATTATACATGTAATTGCAGCACATACAAGAGAAGAATAGAGCGTTTCATCCGCATAAGTTGTTACGTTGTTTCGTAGTATTGTGGAATCGTGAATTCGTTTAAGGGCTTTCATCCATTGAGATCAATTATATTTCAAGATAGCAAGGAAACAATGTATTTCTGTATTTCATAATTGTAACAAACGAACTTCAATCAAGAGTGTTAATTCAATCGATTGTAAAAGAGAGTTAAGGAAGTCTTACCCCGAGAACCATCAATTCCATTCATACATCTCTTTTTTCGAGTTTCTAGACATTTGACCACCAAGAAGACGATTAGAATACTGAATCATTCTTGATCATGATTGGTCCACGGCTATACGGAGCCTCAAATTGCGAGAATCAAAAGTATCTCCGGCAAATGGGCTTCCCGCTCGGAGACAAATTTCAAAACTATGTAACATTACACTGTAAAAAAATTTCTGCTTGAATATTCAAGAAAATGGACTTGAAACTTTTTCCAAGACGCTGCTTGAATTGTTTTTCAAACAGATATATTTGAAAATTCAAGAAGTACTTGAATTTTCAATAAATTATTCTTGAATATAGTTCCGGTCCCATAATTGAATTTTCAAGAAGATATTCCTGAATCGGCTAGTGCGCATGCACATCTACATACTTGCTGAGCACATACACACAGTGGTGGTGGTTAAGCGCTATCGTCGAAAAAATTCAAGACAAAAACTTGAATATTCAGTTTAAAATTCTTGAAAATTTGAGTCAAGTACCGTTTCTTGAAAATTCATGTATACATTCTGCTTGAAAAGTCAAGAAATTTTTTACAGTGTATAAGATGTTATACATATATCATACACGATTAAATTTGTCTGATTGATCCCAGCTCATGTATGAGCGATTCTAAACTTTCAAGTTATATATACGGATAATTGCCCACAATAAAGATTATACTCTGAATTCGCCGTAATTTAGGTCTTACCAGATCGTGGATTTCTTCACTGAACATAAGTCAACAAAAAATGAATTCACCGTGATGGCACGTGTCCTTGCACAACACTCGTCCTGAAAAAGTACGATTTTCGAACACTATCAGCGAATTATATAGAGCAGAAGTCACTATAATTTTAATATATTAATTGTGAAATAGTATGGTACAGTTGTGAGGATCTCAATTGTTATAAATACACATATCGAACAGTTTTATTCAACGTGACGCATATGGGTGGACTCGACACCATCTGATTTGTGATCCTGCTACTCGAAAATAAATGGATCTATTCGAGGTCTCATCAAGCATAATTAAGATCAATAACTTAAGGAATGATAATCAATCGGTATCTATTCATTCTATCCGCGGTCAACTCTCAAAATCGAATCGAAAAAGTGAAAGATAGGCGCGACTTCGAACGCGCGCACTGCAG
The DNA here is from genome assembly GCA_029851415.1 of Eretmocerus hayati. Classification (NCBI taxonomy): domain Eukaryota; kingdom Metazoa; phylum Arthropoda; class Insecta; order Hymenoptera; family Aphelinidae; genus Eretmocerus; species Eretmocerus hayati. Next base: position 33,396,080 of record CM056741.1, on the reverse strand, counting down.
TTCCCGAGTCTGCGAGAAAGTAGCCTCTCTCCGAGGTCCGCGCTACATTGGTTGGGGTATGGCCCTCGGCGGCTGAATGTATCAATCTCTGCAGTCCCGGTTCAGCAGCTCGATCTTCAGAGAAAAACCTTGTCCTTTACACTACACTCACCATGACTGATGCAGCAGTAGCAGCAGCCCCCGCGGCCCCGGCTGCAGCCAAGAAGTCCCCGAAGAAGACGTCGGCAGCGAAGAAGCCTGCCAAGCCCAAGACTCATCCACCCGCGGCGGAGATGGTCATGGCCGCCATCAAGAGTCTTGCCGACAGGAAGGGATCTTCTCTGATCGCCATCAAGAAGTACATCGCTGCCCATTACAAGTGCGATGCCGAGAAGCAGTCGTCCTTCATCAAGAAGTTCATCAAGTCTGCCGTCGAGAAGAAGACCCTCGTCCAGGTCAAGGGCGTCGGCGCATCTGGCTCCTTTAAGCTCGCCGCCAAGGCCAAGATCGAGGGCGAAAAGAAGCCCGCCAAGAAACCAGCAGCCAAGAAGCCAGCTGGAGCCAAGAAGACATCCGCAAAGAAGCCTGCCTCGGCCAAAAAACCAGCTGCTGCCAAGAAGCCCAAGGCAGCCAAGGCCAAGTCGCCCAAGAAGGAGAAGAAAGCTAAGGCGCCCACCAAGCCCAAGGCACCCAAACCCAAAAAGGCCGCTGCACCCAAAGCTGCTGCCAAGCCCAAGCCAGCTAAGAAGTGAATTCGCCCCTTTTCCTTCTTAGCCTCGAACAAACGGCCCTTTTCAGGGCCACCAAAGTTTTTGACGTGTGCAAACTGTTCTGTTTCGCTTACGCTGAAGTTCGGACTGGTAATCGTAGCCAGTGTTGAGCCAATGCCTGGTTCGTGTTCGTACCTATGCTTCTGTTGATAAATATATTCAGCTGCAGAGGACCGGGTCTGCAGAGGGTCCTTTATGATCCGATCGGGTCTAGTCATTTTCAGGCTGAAAATTGATTTCTGCATTCTCGGATATAGATTCACCATTCAAAGCATCTGTTTTGAAAACATGCCTTTCATGTCCTCATTTCATTTTGGTTTGACTGATATTCAACTTGACGAAAATTTTTGCACATCAAGTTTTAACTTTGTGGGTATTACTGATTTTATGGTTTAACTACTCAGCCATGAGCGAGAATTATGTTCATTTGGATGAAAGGCTTTTTTATTTTTTCATCCCTTTTCCATCAAAACTTGATCTTAAACGTACGCCTATCACCGCGTCAGAACAAAGGATAGCTAAAACCTACTCAAATGAGATAGTTATGCGGGATTTTTATCGATACACGTTCGGCATAGGGGTGTTTGTACATCTCGATTGGCGTAAATAATGAAGCATCTTCGGCATTCCAGAGCCAGGTAACAACAAAAATGCTCTAGTAGTTGAATTTCAAGGTCGAGAACTATAAGGGTGCGGCCACATGAAGGCGGGAGCGCCATATTGGACTCGTACCAGCTGTGAGTGCGACAAGGAAGCGAAACTTCGTGCCACATCAAGCTCCTTGTCGCACTCATGGCTTATCGCGCCAAATTTTTTGCTGCATGTGCAGGCTACTGCCTTAAGGTCTTCGATGGTGTAACGCAAACTCTTCAAAACATTTTTCTAAACGCTGATTTCACATTTGATATTCTAACATGCGGCCGATTCCATCAATGCTCACTCAGAAAAGGAGAGAATGAGTCGAGAAATGTTGAACCTTATAACCGCTTAGAGCCAGAATTGAAGCCAATGATGTTAGATTCAATCAATATAATCAATTTATTATTATAATTAATTGCTTCCAAAGTCATCCAAAATTGCGGACATTGTTACATCCACTTGACCCCCTCCACTTCTAAATGCATGAGAATATACAGTACCATACAAAAATATGTGAACGGTGGCATGGAATACTCTCTTGATTCTCCTATATACATACCGTCGATTACTCGGACCCAGATTAACGTAGAGGAATTTTGTAAAAAGAATTTGGAAGAGAAAACATGCTAACTTTTGAGGTTTTGGAGTTTTTTGCAGCCCTACTCAGTGTTTTAAACAGCTCGGATAATATCAAGACCTTTGAAAAAAAAACATCTCTACTCGATCAGTTGCAGTTTGGACGGGGGTTAGAGCAATATCACAAGAAGCATCTTCAAGAGCGGAAAAATTCCATTTGCAATGATTTTTCGAATATTTTTTACGTCGTGCGAGCAAGAGTGTGAAAGCTCTCGAGGTAGCCAAATCCTTGAATTTTCGATGATAAACGGAGAAAAACGTCGAAAATCGACAGCCTGGATTACTTTGAGCGCCCTGACACTCTTGCTCGCACGACGTAAAGAGTAATAAAAAAAAACTTCGCAAACGGGATTTCTTCCGCTTTTCAAAATGCTTTGACCAGCTTTCGAACTGCAGCTGATCGAGTGAAAATGTTCTTTTTTCGAAATTCTTGAAATTAAATCTGTTCAAGCCACTAGAATGAAGGGCTGCGAAAAAATTCAAAACCACAAAGGCTTAGCATTTTTTGCATCTTTGATTGCTTTCTACAAAATTCGTCTGTTTTGATCCAGGCCCGAGCAATCGACGTTAAAGACAAGAGAAAAATCCATAGTACCGTTCACGAATTTTCACACGGCACGGTAAATTCGACGTTTAAATTCACGTGTGGCATTAGGACGGGTCTGAAAATCATAATTTTGAAAATTCGATATCTCTAGGGTCGCATAAGTTGTGTTTTTGTATCCAGATATGGAAATATTGTGGCAAAAGGCATCACGGCTCTTTCAGGGACTGCATGCGTCTTGATTGAGAAACTTCACAATTTTCCCATTTTAATTTCACTGATTACAAAATAGCTTTGACGCGTCTCAACATTTTGCAACGTGCCGTGGATCATTTCAAAGCTTGTTCAAAAACCTTCAATATGAGTTGAAGAAAGTCTAATTTAGACCAACCAGCAGAGCTGATCCATTTCAGATTTGAGCAGAAAAAGTTCGTTGTTGAAAATGGAAAAAAAATATGCCAAACTTTTATATATAAAAATATATATAAAAGTTTGACATTGTAAAGCTAGCTGAGTGATCAAGCCTCGAGAACTCGGAATTGTTGCGGATAAACTGAATTCATTCCGAATTTCACCACACTTATAGACGCCAGTTGAGATCTGGATAAGCTTGAAGAATTACAGCGATAATCTTGCAAGATTGAAATTCCAGGGCTAACCTAGGAAGATGTGGCTGAGGCGAATTCATTCATAGCCTCTTTGCTGAAGCCTGTGAGTGTGAGTGGTAGACGGAATTTGGGAAAATATAGCCACATATAAGGGGCAAAAATTACGGATTATCGAGGGGTTCAATCTTTCAGCAAGCTTTACAGAGCTCGGAATAGTATATTCTTAGTTATTTTCAGAGACGAATACCAAGTGCTATAATCTGAAATGTGAACCATTTCAGCTCTGCTCCGTTTAAACTGAATTGACCGGAGTTTTGAAACGAGACTCAAAGTAGGCTGAAGTCAGCTAAACAGTGACGGAAATTGAGGGAGCTATGCAGTTTTCTCGAGGTTTCCTATTTGAATCGCAATTTTTATTTACATAAAACCTTTATGGCTCTTGCCGCAGTTGAAGATTTCATTTCTTATCAACCATTGATTTCTTCCGTATTTACACGTAGAAACACACGTTTTGCAATCTCAGTCGTGTGGAATTTTCAAAATTTTGATATTCGGCTCACCGCATTAGGCATGCCCCGAGTTTTAATCTTACTTTGGTTAAAATAACTTCACATGATCCGGAAGGGCTTTGAACATTTTTATTTTCAGAAATACTGAGTGAAATGTATTTAAATAGTCTGCCGCGAACGATTACTTTCCCTAAAATCAGATTTATATTCGAATTTCTTCTTTCCGTGCAGTTCGTTTCAATTTTTCCAAAAAACCCGATCACGTGTCTTGTGTTCTGTAGAAATCCAGGAAGTACGTACTCAAAAATTCAGATATTTTGTAGTTATTTTTAGATACCAAGATCGTGTCCGTGGAAGAATCTAGGCTGGTTTTTGCCCCCAGAAATGTATACGCGTACCTCTGGCACTTGCGAGTTAAGATCAATTTTAAGCGAACATTTGGGATATCCTATTTCGCAGAAGAAGGACAGTGCGTCAATTCGCTGTTTGGAGTATCAGTTACATGACATCTTTGATTTCTTACCTTTCACGAGGAGTGAAAAAAGATATTGAGAGAACAGAGTGACCAGATTCCATGAATCTATTTATTGGCAATTACTGTCGAGAGGCGCGAGCTTACCGATAAGAATTACACTTCATTTTCAGCCCATATCACCCGGTTTGTTCCGAAACATAATTTCTTTGCAAAAAGAACAGGTCTAATCAGCTAAGTTCGAAAGGTCGTTGGTGATCACAAATTGGTAACCATATTAAAAATTATCTCCAAGAAAGTTCCAAAGAATATTGGTTACGGCGGCGTACATAATATAAGGTAAAAGCGCCAGGAATGGAACATGGCTACTTGGGCGCCTATACTGGAACACCCAATTTACATAGTTTTTTTACCACGAGAAGTCGATCCTTCATCTGAGTAAAAATTTCTGTGTTCTTTGATACTGTACATTCCAAATTGACGCTGTGCAACGCCAGCAAACAATTCCCAATTCAAGGACAAATAATCATGGGAGGCGCGAGCTCCTAAGCACTGTTTAGAATGTTCCATGCACTCGAAGACCCTACCTTGAAGAAGGCGCCAAGAGTGGAACAAGAATCTGTTCTCGACTGGAACAGGTTTTATATTTCCGTTGTATCGAAAAAACACCCGGGAATCGATACTATCTAGTCACGCGTAATTTGATCCATATTCAGCCCAACACAAATAAACAACCAATCATATCTATCAAGTATCCTGTAATGACTCCAAAGCACTGTTTCACTATGAGGGACTATTCGCGTTCCAACAAGGGTACCGAGCTCAGGATTCGTTATACCACTACAGGAGACAACAGATCCTTTTGAAAACTTTCAATTACTTTGATTATTTACAAATAATCCTCGTACGGCTTCTAAAAATTGGGCTGAAAGTGGATATCTGTATTACATCCAATTCGCGGAGTTTTATTGAAAAATTGTATGTAAGGCTACGCTCTGATTTTGTAGCGTTCGCTATTTGTTCCATTACTGGCAACTCTATCCTAGTATTGGTTGCAACAGTCCAACATTAGACAATCCATCACCCTTGTACAGATCATTCGATGATTTAGAAGTGAAAGTTGACGACATCAAATCCGACAGTCCCGAATCAATTCCACCAAACACTGAAAATTGGGCAACTCCCGGTGGTCATCGTGCAAACGCCAGTACAGACTTGGCATATATCACTCAAGTTGAGTAAGCACCTAGTTTCAGACACTGAAAGGTGAGACATGTGCTTGCAGGACAACGGGATGAATAGAAATAACCATGCGTGAAATATTGGTGGCCCTGAAAAGGGCCGATTGGTATGGAGGATATGACGGAAATTAGGCACGTTCTCCTCGGATGCGACGAGCTAGCTGGATGTCTTTGGGCATGATGGTGACTCGCTTGGCGTGAATGGCGCACAGGTTGGTGTCTTCGAACAACCCGACGAGGTAAGCCTCGCTTGCTTCCTGGAGGGCCATCACCGCAGAGCTCTGGAAGCGCAAGTCGGTCTTGAAATCTTGGGCGATCTCACGCACCAAACGTTGGAAAGGCAGTTTGCGGATCAGCAACTCGGTGGACTTCTGGTAGCGACGGATCTCACGAAGAGCCACGGTTCCAGGCCTGTAGCGATGGGGCTTCTTGACTCCTCCGGTGGCCGGGGCACTTTTTCTCGCAGCCTTGGTGGCGAGCTGCTTCCGAGGGGCCTTGCCTCCGGTGGACTTTCTCGCGGTCTGCTTGGTGCGAGCCATTGCGTTAGAGGAACTTTGAAATAACGAAGATAGTCTGAAGAGTAATCGACGTTGACGATGCGCTGTCTGTACGACGAATGAATTTTCGCCACTGGAAGTGGCCCATTTTGTGCCCTCGCTTCTGCGGCGCTGCCAACTGCGGCGGAGAGCTGCGATTGGCCGACGCGAGGCACACCGCGCAGCGCAGTGGGGGTGCACGGACGAGAGGGCATAAATACGGTCATTCCCCCTCTCCGCGACTCACTCTGAGTTGAGCAGCCGAAGTGCTAACGTCGCAGCGCATCAATCTCCACTAGCATCTCTACGTACCATATTCATCATGACTGGCAGAGGCAAGGGTGGTAAAGGATTGGGCAAAGGAGGAGCCAAGAGACACAGGAAGGTTCTTCGAGATAACATCCAAGGCATCACCAAACCCGCCATCCGTCGTCTGGCTCGTCGTGGAGGTGTGAAGCGCATCTCCGGACTCATCTACGAGGAGACCCGAGGTGTTCTTAAGGTGTTCCTCGAAAACGTCATCCGTGATGCAGTCACTTACACTGAGCACGCCAAGAGGAAGACCGTCACCGCCATGGACGTGGTCTATGCCCTGAAACGCCAAGGACGTACCCTCTACGGATTCGGCGGCTAATTCCTGTGCTCCCTATCATTCTCATCAATCGGCCCTTTTCAGGGCCACCAATTCATATGAACGTTGATCATATGTTTGTCTGGTTTCACATTGGTTCCCCTGATGTGGCGTGAGATTTATGGTAATGTGTTGCTGATTGTAGATTCGATCTGCCCTTATCTTGCAATCGATTTCCTTGTTTTGACAACCCACGTGAGCTTGAGAGGGCACTTCGTCGGGTCATCACTGTTCATTTTTTTACAAATAATTGTCTTTCAGCTTTAAATCCGTCCGGAGAGTATGTCGATTTCTACTCGACCACATGATAAGTGGTTGAACAGTACCTAGGTAGGTAATGAAGCTTCAGAGTGCTCGTTTGAATGGCGTTGGAAAGCCGCATGTCATATTTCACTGAACAGATGATTACTCGAGACGTAGTATCAGACAACGTTTGTGTTCAACTCGCTCGGATACTATGAGTGAAATTCGACTTATTCTCGGAACGGATTCAGGGCTATACTTCCAATATGGCGGCGGACTACACATTTTTGCACTTAAAAGTTCGTTTATTCATCTTTAGGTCTTGAATATATCGAGAGTTCATTCATTAATCTATATATCATTGTGCCTGACCCGCTTGGGATCGTACCAATACAAATAAAATATATGGTCTTGTATTCATAGCTTTCGCAAGTCATTCGAAAAATGTGTGACTTCGTCTAGTCTTGATTGTCATGCTATAGGAAAAATGTGGAAAAATCCATATAACAAAGATATTTTGAGCGAGGGACCTTTTGAAGTCGCTCCATTTACACACAAACATACTCTCTCATTCATTCACCATTTATTACATACAGAGTATTTACATGATGCGCCTTTTGCGCTGTCAGTGCTACTTCTTTCTTTATTTACATCGTCCGTATGTGTGGAGTATATGTCATAATATCACAGTATGACGAAATAAAGGTCAGAAATAGATGAGCAAAAGAGCGGCGCGGTGGCAGGGGTTTCCATTCATTTTCGAGAAAACCATCGCTCAAACCCCGTAAGAGTAAGCGAAAAAGTTGTTAGATTTTTAATTGCGAAAATTTCGAGAAAATTTTGAGCTATCGCACATGTCAATCAGACCATAATTGAGGGATTCATAGAGCCCGAAGCGAGAAAAATATCGGAGCGAGTCGAGGCAGAATCAGTGGCTTGAAGGCAAAATTTTCAACTCGCTCTAGTTTACTCAATTCTGCTCGGATTCAGATCCACGAGGGCTCAAACTCTTCGTTTTCGAAAACCCTACAATCGCCTCGCATATACTGTTGCCTCATCCGAGCTATGGTTTTTGAGCTACGTGCATGAGAAGACCACCGCGAGCACGTCATCTCCCATTTTTCGATACGCATGAGATACGGTTGATTGACGAATTTTGAACTACAAATTATGGGGAATACATACTTGCCAAATGTCGGGAGAATCGGGAAGGAAATTGAGTCGATTTTATTTCGGTATTGGAGAGTATGTAATTTGAAAAAGAATGCTACGCTAAGAACTGATCCTTCGATACCCCCGATTATAAATTTTCCAGTGTGCACGTCCGTGCATCTTTGCCGGAAAGAATCAACGAAAAAATATCGAGGCGTGTATTCATTTTGCCTAAGGCCAGGAGGAGGTTTATATTGCAACTAAATTGAACAGTCCATCCTCACTCCTTACCCTGCTGGATCAAAGAATTTTGTATCATTAGCCATATGTCACGTGGTCATAAGATCAATGTACATACTCTCGAATCTTTCCTTCTGTTCTGAAACCACGATTGAATAGAAAATTGTGATTTATGTAGTAGCTGTCAGTGTTCATGAACTGAGATTGATAAAGTTGCAGTCTGATCGAGTACGGTTTCGGCGGCTAGATCTATTTCCTTCTGTGAGCAATCACTCGATCCTTTCCAAGGCCAGAATTCACTGGATGTTGGTCGTTCACTGTTCTGATTTAGCTTGTCTGATTTCTGATGTCTGGATGGTGGTCAGAGACTGTACAGATCTTTACAGATTCGAATGATAAATAGCCATAACTGCGCTTAAAGGCATTTCCTTCTGTCTCTTCGAAGAAAAGTTCATTCCGGGATTGAAGCATCAATTTTGACAAAACTGCGAAGTGCCAAGTTTTAGCCGAGCCAGAGTTGCCCATTTTGTATCCCCACTTTTAATGATTTTAAAAAGTACACCTGGAAGCTCTTGTTCTTTGCGAGAAGGAAGAATCGAGTGGATAAATGTCTAGGTAAATATATGACAGCATCTTTTTATTTTACAATTGTTCGAGCATTCTGCATTGCTATTATCCTGTCAGAATATGAAATATTGCATCATCAACCATCATTTACTGGGTCAGAGAATCCAAAACTTCTGCAACCTGTAGATTCTGTGTGCATAGAACATTATCTTTGATGATATTGGAATCTTAAGGAGTTCGATGGAGTCTAACAATCAGAGCAGATCATGGTGCGAAGTATGGTGAGGCAAAAAACGTCAAACTATCTAATGAAGTTGATGTCATTATTCAGCCCATTTTGTCATTTCTACATCGGTATTACCGCGAAAACTTACACATTTTGGACCCAAAAATTCAGAAGTTGAAATTCGATGCTCACGTGTCTATTCCAGTTTTCTCCATTCCTTTTCGCATATTGAGTGATATTACAAAACATATGCAAAAAAATTTCTGGAAAGAGTTAGAATGGTATATGTGATTTTCACATGTATAAGACATAGGGAAAGAAGTACATGGACCTGACATTTGCGATTTTTAATGTTTTGTGTTTTAGCGAAGAATGCTGACGCGATGGGACCAGACGACCTTGAAATTTGTGTTTGGTGATCCCCATTTGGGCCTTAAACAAAACTTCACTTCTCCGTCTTTTTCGTGCTAGGAACGGATTTTGCGTACATGGACCTGACATGCATGGATCTGGCATTTCGGGGTCATTTCGCCCTTGAAATCGATCGCAAAATCGAGGAGTTGCCATAGAAACTTCTCCACGTATATTTTATCTAATGTCATCATATTTTGATGGAAAAAATTGTTCGCGCTTACATAAATTGACTCGGTAGGGTAACGCGTGGTATACATGGACCTGACATAAGTTAATTATGGCTAATTTTCGTCGATAAACGATTGAACAGCACTCAGAATCTCAATTCTGGACTTTTTCTCGCAATGTGATTTGATTGTTTGACATGTTTCCTTGAGATTTCGTCCACGACAAAGCGACCTAGAGTGAATTTAGGATACGCTGTGAGCACTTTAAAGAATATTCTCATTCTTGGTGAAAATTCCATAACAAAATTGAGGCACATGGATCGAGAACTAAACTGGGCATTCTGGACATAAAACCTATGAAAAATGTTTGGTTCAATAATTTATTTTGAGAGAAAAAATTGGCGGTACCGACTGCCTTGAGTATTTCGACGCTGGCGCTTAGAATATAGGTTTAACCGCAAATATAATAGTACATGGATCTGACATTTCGACCCTTGACCTTTGAAGACAAAAAGACGACTTGATGGGCCGACCTGAAACTTTAGTAGCAATCGTATCTCAATAGAATACGTGTCCGAAAATTTGAGTGAAGCGATTCGGAGCTTGTTCGTCGAAATACAAGATCATAACACGTTCCGGGTAAGTTTCCGCGATAATACTCATATAGTCAAAACGAAAAAGATTCCATTTCATCCATTTGATAAAAGTAGAAATGTCCATTCTTTTGAATGCGAACAAAATCACGAGCAAATTCATGGTATTGAGTTTTGTAGCATGGGAAAATACATAGACAAATCTCTCTGAACGATTAGGATACCCGAAAGCTTGCGGCAGCTACAACCCTGGTTCATTTCAGCTTCTTGGAACATGATTGTGCTTCTTTCAAATTTCACTTCAAAATGTTTAAATTGAGGTCTTGCACATTGATTCTCGATCAGACGGTCAAATCATTCAACAGTTAGACAAGGTCCAAAAGTAAAAAAGTATTTCAACGCTTTCCAATTCAGAGTTTGAGATGGTGTGGCGCTTATGGTTGTCTAATCTAATCCTAACGTGAACAACTTCTTTCTAGAGCTCTGGAGAAGTCAGCATCAAAAATTGAAGTAGGTTCTGAAATACTGACATACTAAAGTCTCGACTAACAAAAGCCTTCGCAAATCTTAATGACTGAGGTATTTCGAACTCCTCCCTTTTGACATTGCAAAAAAAATGCGTACGCCGACCAGTTTGACATTCTTCATCGGATAATCTGACGCTTCTCATTCACAAGGAGAAATTGATTTGTTGCAAGCAAACGAAATGTTCCCGTGCCAAAGTTTCATAGCTTCAGTCTAGGAGTTGAACTTGGAAGTCAAAATTGATCTCAAACTATTTCAACAAAGTATACTTACTGTATATCACTCAATCTGTTCGCGAAAATAACATGAGAAAAGGCTATGGAAAGTCTTGAATCTCACGGAATTTAACCTTGAAACAGAAATGGACATCCTGTTGTATAGGCCACAACCCATGAATTTTGAATAATTCGTGTTCAACAACAGCTGGGGATTACGCAATAGATTTCAGCGTTAATCAGTCAGAATAGATGTCAAGAAGAGATAGTCAGGTTGGCTTTTTGCGGTATCTAGATCGTTATCAATTGATTATAAACTTGATGTTGATTTACATCATCAATCCATTCAATCACGTTCCTTGATAGGGTTGCTCCATCGTGTATGACACGTGTCACACACCTAAAGTATGGATTAGACCATTTTCATCATGAATACCTCCGTGAATACTCCAATCATACGCTCACATTTATGTCGTGCAGTTTCCATACTATGACAAGCTCAATCTTCAGATAATATTGAGAGACGCTTCAGTCTATGCATCTGATTTTCGCAAGGGAGTAATATTCTAAGTACATGGGGCATAATGGTATCTGAACCAATCTGGAAAAGCCTTTTCGTGCCAGAGCTGCTATTTGGAATCTGGAGATTGGACCCTATAATTCTGATGGTTGCTTGTACAGTCACGATCATCGATACACCACAAACGGTTTGATTTCGAATGAAATAGCAGCTCAGGGATGAAAAGCTTTTTCAGATTTATTCAGATATTATGTCCGTCGAGTGCACATTTAGAACTATAGCATGAGTGAGATCAAAATGGAACATGATTTTTATGCTTGTTGAGCTGTATGTATTTGATGAAATAAATTCCAATTTCATCCCAGGCTTTCCTTCAACCTGACAGCAGCCTTGCTCAACGAAATTGTTAAAACTGAGTAGAATGGTAGCGAGATATGCTATTCGTTTCAGCTTAGAATATTGATAATTTGTTCGATTAATGATGCGAGTAAGCTGGATCAACCTAAAATTGACGAGCAAAATAGAGTAAGGTAGTTCAATATTTCTTAAGTCTAAAATCTGGAACCTATAGTGTATCCATTACACGGGCACCAAGTGAAATGAAATTTATAGTGGCTATAATAATGTGTTTATCATCTCAATACATTCGAAGTAACGGTTATTACGGCGAAGAACTGAGCTTTGCATATAGTAAATGAAACCTCTATATTCCATGACGTTCTTAAAGCTAAATAATGTTGGAGAACGAATTTTTCCCAGTCAAACCGATCTACACAATATTCAATACATTTCGTTTGGTATTTCACTCGAATGAGTAGACGCGTATCTGTCGAGGATTTTGATTTTAGAATTTTGATTACAGACTGGATAATTAATCCAGTACGCGTAGTACCACTGGAACTCATCAGAATAAATGTTTGCGAGGAATATTTCATGATTCCCACGCACCGTATCCGTGAAGGTTTGCAGTTCATTGCAGTAATGATTTAGTTAACTTCATAATCGGATCTCGTTGTTAAACTGCGTGATCCAGTGTCACAGAGCCTGTAGTCGATCGTTAATGAGAATAATTCATCAAGAAAATTACACTTCGAATAACGCAGATATGGTCTCGATTCTAGCTGGATGAACGATAGATAGTTGCTACGTTTGAAAAATTGGTGGCCCTGAAAAGGGCCGATTGTGTTTGGGAAAGAAAGGTTAAGATCGTTTACGCCTTCTTCTCGGTTTTCTTGGGCAGAAGGATCGCCTGGATGTTCGGCAAGACTCCACCCTGAGCGATGGTCACCCCGGACATCAGCTTGTTGAGCTCCTCGTCGTTGCGGATGGCCAGTTGGAGATGACGCGGAATGATCCTGGTCTTCTTGTTGTCCCGGGCGGCATTGCCAGCCAACTCCAGCACCTCGGCAGTCAAGTACTCCATCACTGCGGCCAGGTAAACCGGGGCACCGGCTCCGACGCGCTCAGCATAGTTGCCCTTTTTCAGCAGACGATGGATGCGGCCAACGGGAAACTGCAGTCCAGCCCGGGATGAGCGACTCTTTGCCTTAGCCTTGGATTTGCCAGCTTTGCCACGTCCAGACATGATGAGTAGTTCGAAGAGATAAGTCGCAAGTGAACACCTGGAGATGCTCTCTTGGAATAATTTTTTTCGCATACCTCGTGAGAATATAGGGCTCTTCTGGGCGAGCCACGCCGAGCCAATGACAGCGCGGGGACGGCGTCCCGTGGTGGGGAAATGTGCGGCGCCCGTCGGCGGCTCGAGCCAGCGCCGCGTTTCCCCGGCAACCGCCGTCGCGCTCGCCTCTCATTGGCTCGGAGCGGCTGCGCGTTCCAAATCGAATTCGATCTCCAATGTGGGCGCAAGCAACAGTTCCGACTGATCTCCCGAGCTGATCAGAGTTGTCTCATCAACTATCATCAACCATCGTCTACCATGGCACCTAAAGCTAGTGGAAAGGCTGTGAAGAAGGCTGGCAAGGCCGCCAAGAACATCGTCAAGGGGGACAAGAAGAAGAGGTCGAAGAAAAGGCGCGAGTCTTACGCGATCTACATCTACAAGGTGCTGAAGCAGGTGCACCCGGACACCGGCGTCTCGAGCAAGGCCATGTCCATCATGAACAGCTTCGTCAACGACATCTTCGAGCGCATCGCATCGGAGTCTTCTCGTCTGGCTCACTACAACAAGAGATCGACCATCACATCCCGGGAGATCCAGACTGCCGTGCGACTCCTGCTTCCTGGTGAACTGGCCAAGCACGCCGTCTCCGAGGGCACCAAAGCCGTTACCAAGTACACCAGCTCCAAGTAGATTTCTACTCCTCTCTCAACAATCGGCCCTTTTCAGGGCCACCATTCAATTCATACGTACAGCTTACTGTTCCTGTTGCATTGATTTCTTGCACAAATTCGGACCATAACTTCCATGAATAATTCAACAAATCTCAAAAGGCAACCACCTTAGACCTTCAGCATGCTTGCAGATATTGTAATATATGAATCTACATTTATTACTTTAATTGATACGAAGATACTCATTTATGGAACGAGTGTGTGTGGACTTTATTTTCCTATGATAATAAGAACAATGTGATGCACCAGATGGGACTGTCTTTCAGTCAACAAGTTGATGATCAAACTATCGAAAATATGTTCCTGACGACTATTCTGTTCACAATCATGCTCGAGGTCATGTTGCTCCGTATGCAGTGAACCAAGGAATGAGCAAGGAAGCAAGAGATTGTCTTTTAAATGTACCATATTCCATTCCACGAAAACGCATTCCTGAATAGAGTTGGGTCATTATTAGAAGCTGAATGCAAGATAGGTCATAGTGAATTTATTCTGGTTAGCTATCTAATGATACAAAGTGTTATCATTTGCACAATCTGTTTGCTTATATCGCTGCTTAACTCTGTAGATTTGTAATCAAAAGTAAACTAGATCATCCTTTTGGTTGATCATAGGCGAAGATGAATCATCAAGATTTTCAGTCAATTATCAATCACATTCACACATCATCATTTTTCTATTATCACTACCTAAAATTATCCTATCAAATGTAAGTAATAATTATCTTAGCAGTCTTAAATCAGTGAATCAGATACCAGACTAACATTACAGCCAAATTACATATATGTATTCATTCGAAAAACGAGAAACACATCAGTGTAAGAAATTGTTGTTATAATTGACAAGAGATGCACAGTCTTTAGGTGTATCATTTTCCCATCAATAAATGAGACGTCAGCATACAGTCGAAATTTCAGCTGTATCAAGATATTCCCTCGTGAACTAATCAAAAGTTTCTGTTCTCCTCAAATAGTTTATCAAACTCCAAAGAGGTTGACAGTGCAATTACTATAGCTCAACTAATAATCACGTCTTCATACGCCCAAATCTCAGCTCTACAGTTGGGACAGCCTGCGTTCTATAATAATTTCAAGCCTTTGTTAAGTACCCGTGAATTTGAGCAACGATCACAAAAATTTGTAAGACCAAAATAACTCACTCTCGTTCCCTTGGTCATCCATTTGTATATGCAATCTTCATGAAAAACATGAGCGCAAGGGACCAACTCAACAGCGCTATATTCGTCGGTGTAATCCAAGCAGATCATACATTTTGCCACTGGTTTCCTGTTAATATAAAATAACTCAAGTCATCAAATGAATCCAAAAATTTGAACTAATTCTTCAAAATGCGAGTTTTTTCCATTCCATTGCTATTGAGCCAATTCCTAATATACGTAAATGAAGAGGTAAATGAGACTCATATTTTCATCTTTAGAAAAAAGTGCTTGCATTTCTCAAGCATAGAAAGCTCCGCTTTTTCTGAACTGATAGACTTGGGTTTGGACACGATTTATCAAAATCTGGGCATCACGACACTTCATGTCATATGAATAATTTATTCAAGTGATCTAATATTCCCTAGTCATTCTGAATCCGAAAACAAAGAAGTTCCAAATCAAATAAATTATGAAATTCTAATGATGGGGAGAACCTCTATTCATTTTTTCTTGGGTTCACTTTTATCTCACTTCCATGAAGAAAATGTCATACATTTTTACATTGAGTTTTTCCAACTTTAACGGCGGGGCAAAGTTTGTTGCAAAAAATCAAATTTTCAATCTTTGTAAGTATATAATTGTGGAAATTGGTTGATTTGAGAAAAATTATGGTGAATAATGCAAAAGGTATAATTCCCCGATACTATCCGAGTAAATAAACCTGTCTTCATTCATCTCAATACAATATTCAGGATACCTATCATATTATTGTCACCATATAGACGTGGTCCCTCTTTAACGGTGTTGATAACGACGAGGATAACAATGTCATTAATGTCTCGACTGTACAAAACTATATCACTGAAACTCAAAAATATAAACGAAATTCGTCAAAAAGTCGAGCAAAAATTAGAGCTAATGCTTATCGTGACTGGCTTTGTTGACTTTGACCTTATGATTAAGAAAATTTTTTGGATATTACACCTATAAGGAATTGTAAAGAAGTCGTTTTTTACCCGCACGTGCTTTGATGAAGATACACGATTAGCCGATCGAGTAGCAGACTCTCCCCTATACTTTTACCGCGCACTCTCAGCGACTCAGTTACTTTTTTCATAATTGCCGAGATCATTGCCATTGGGAGTCTGCAACAGAAATCATTTAGCGATTCAGTTGCAGTTTATCACACTCTCGAGATTGAGTCTGGTCACATTTTGAGTACAATCGAAAATTGATTTAGTTCTCATTTAATTATTCTATCGAATTTTTCCCAACCACGATAAAAGATCCGCAGCGATATCAAATATCTATCCAGATATTATCAACAAACCAATATTTTTCAGTTCATTCCGAACAAGGTCTTTTGAATTTCACTATGCTAGCCGGTACGTACAGATCATACTCTTTTACGCCGTAATACATGAAATTAATGCTCTAATATTTTCGAGGGAACATACTTTTTTTCTTGTCATTCCAAATTCATCTGGTAATCACTAATTCCATTACAATCAGGAAAATGCTCTAAGATGAAGAATTGATTCGCTCAAACAACGCTGTACGATAATGTTATGATGTTTTTAGGTGTGTATGGGGCATAAGCTGAATCTAAAAAGTTCACTTCTTAAATTACACTCGAAAGAATTTTTCGCATCTGTCAAGAATATTCGTTCATTGTGAGAAACATACCCGTAAATCATCACATTTTTTATCAGCGTTTAAAACATACCGTCACAGTTCATAGAATTCACAAACTTACCCGCAGATAAAATGTAAGAACGATTCAACAGAGGCAATTTTTTGCTTCACCAAGAGCACAAAACCAACAAAAATGTCGATCACAAGGAGAAGATGCTCCCAAGAAGCTACTGCAGCAACGGGATACATGTTAAAGACCCACATTGCTGGATTTTTTTCCCAAGTTCGATGCATCGTCTCCGCGACGAGCGACGCTGAATCCGCGAAAACACTGACTGAGCTCGCCCACGCGGTCGAAATTTCCAATAAGCTGGAAAACTTGGGCTTTGAAATGAGCTGTATTTTCTTTCATTTACCTCCTCAAACCCACATCTTCGAGTAAAAGTCTTTATTGCTGCATGGTGTAGAGGGGCAAAAACGCCCTCGCGCATATGTTGCTAAAGATGAGCGAAGGAAAGAGAGAAAGCGAGATGAGATAGTGGTAAAGGAAAATTTGAGCTTATGAGATGACGAAGCGCGAAAGGTAGGTATTATAGCCAGGCTGACGGGTCGCGGATTTCGGGATAATTACCTCGCGGTCGCGGACCGGCTAGACCTCAGGCTAGACTCGATGGCGCTTATAATACCTGAGACCCTGCGAATGGATTAGACCCATTCGGACCTATTGTAATCCTGCGCGAATGAGAATTCCTATAGCGACAAAGGAAACTGCTTATTTTTGGTGGCCATCGACTTATTTCGTCGGTACGGAAAAACAGTATCGCGGTGGATAGAAAGTTAAATGGCATCATGTTCGTCATCTTATTAATTTCATGAATTTTCTTTCATCGGGTGAATGGTTTTTTCTTCATCCCGCAATTCACCCCAAACCAGTAATTTAGGAGTAAGGGTGCGGCTACATGCAGTTATTTTTGGCGATTCTGAGACAGCGGGACAGCGCCTCTAGCGGCGATTGAGCCGTTTTGCACTATTTTGCCCATGTAATTTGAAGCAAACGCCACCGCAGCCTCCGATAGAGGCGCTGTCCCGCTGTGTCAGAATCGCAAAAACGACTGCATGTAGCCGCTGCCTAAGCGCAGTTTCAAATCGTCATTTTGCATATAAGGTAAGTGTACCCAACTTGCCCCCCATATGCTGATCTCAGAAATGGGCACTCGTGGTCCTTCCCGCATATTTTTTTTACGTTTATGTTATGTTAAAATATGAGAAAGTGCGTATAGTTCGCATCGACCCCAGATAATTTCTGCGTTCTCCGGAAAATTTAAAGTGATTTTTTTATTTTTCGTGATTGCTTAGCTAAGAAAGCATCGAGGGAATCGCGTTTAGTAAAAACAGTGCCAAATTTTTTGAGTTTAACCAATCTCAACGTATCTTGGCGCATAATTCAATTCCTTGTTTCAAGACTTTCAAAATCCATTCTTCAGAATTGCAACATTCGGATCTGGAGCTGTTTTATGTGCTAAAGACGGAGACGATTTGTAAAACAAGGATGCCAACATCGGAGTGTACCTAACATGCCCCCTTATGTTTATCTCGAAAAGGCGTGCAGAACGACTTTTTTTTAACCACTCAGAACGTGTTTGTCACGTCAAAACAAGTCGGATGTAGTGTTTTGGACTGGCTAAAAGCTCCAAATGCCTCATGAATCATGAGCCCAGAAGTTCAAGTCAGTTTCGACTTTCGAGCAAGTTTTCGCGGAACTGCTCATATACCCTATATACAAATATATGTATACAGCAATTACAAGCTGCCGGCGCGGTGCGTGGACGTTTGGTGCACGTGTAGTAACATGCCCGCCGCAATCTGCAACCTCACCAGTTTTCTTAGGAATTATTTCATAAAATAGGACGACACCATAGGAAATATCGACAAGTTACTTCACGAAAGGTATAATGAGCAGAAAAATTGCATTTCTAGTGCTTTTTCTTGTAAAAGTACAAGTTATTTCATCTCTGTCAAACAACTTGTGGGTTATGTGTTCCGTTGTGTTCTCCGGTGGTAATGGGATGAAGTAAATTCATTAGAACTTGAATCAGCATCCCATAATCAAATCTTTGTTTCAACTTCCTTCTCTTCTTAGATTTTTTATAAGAGTCTTTGTAGTACTATAGCTTCCCTTGCGTACATAGGTACTCAAATTTCTAATACTTTCAGCACTTCTCAGCACTAGCTCACCATGGTCAAAGTGAGAAACAAATTTGGATCTCTGTCAGATAAGTTTGCCACTATCAGGAAAGAAAGAGATAAGTCAAGGAAGACTATCTCACCTTTTGAAGTGCATGTCAACAAAGATAAACATAAAGTGCTTGGTAAAAAATTGAAAGTTGATTCAAGTTTTAGAAAGAGGTGAGAATTTTCTCATATTCTCCTTATGCTACTATTTACTATTTGTCTAAGTGTTCTGATTTTCATAGGGGTAATGAAATCGGGGTAAAGATTGGAAATACTGTTAAAAAATTGCAAACTCGTGGTGCAGATCATGGTTTACCAGGAATCACACGTAGCAAAGCCATTGCCAAGAGAAAAAGTACGCTCCTGCTGGAGTATAAGGTCAAAGATAAAGATAATATTTTTTTGGATCGACGCATTGGAGAAAAGAATTCTGGCATGTCTCAAGAAGATAAGGCAATGGCTAGGTTTGCAGCTGAACGTGTAAAAGCTCATTCCAAGAAAAACATTTTCAATCTAAATGATGAGGAAGTACTCACTCACAGAGGTCAATCTCTGATGGATATTGAAAAATATGAAGATCCAAGAAGTGATGAAGATGATTTTAGTGATGACGACAACAAGACTGGTAAATTGGACAAAAAGTTTGTGGAGGATGCTCATTTTGGTGGTGGAGTTCTATCCAAACCCAATTCAGAAATGTCAAGGAAAGATATAATTGATAAGCTGATAGCAGAATCAAAGAAACGGAAAGCAGAAAGGCAGAAATTACGTGAACAAACAATTGATTTGACGGAAAAACTGGATACAGAATGGCGTGATTTATTACCTCTTGTTACCTCTAACAAGAAAACTGATGAGGAAAGTGTAGGAAAAGCAAAGATCAATGCCTATGACAGGGCCATGAGAGAATTGAAATTTGAAGCAAGGGGTGTGCCTTCCGATAAATTGAAGTCTGAAGAAGAGATAGCTAGTGAAGAAAAAATCAGACTGGAAAAACTAGAAGCTGATAGATTATCCCGTATGAAGGGCTTTTCAGATGAATCAGAATTTCAAAAAAACCACAGATCAGCAGATGATTTGGATGATTTTAAAATTGAAGAGATTACAGCAGAGCCATCAGATGATGAAGAAGATGGCAGAAAGAGCATTCTCAAAAATATTCAAGAACTCAGAAAGCCTAATGGTGCAAATGTTGACAGTGGCGAAGAAGAGGCAGCTGAGGAATCCAATGAAGATTCTGAGTATGATGATGATGAAGAAGATGAAGAAATCAATGAAGATGCTGAGAATGACGAAGATGAAAATGATGAAAAGGATCAGGGAAATGTATGTAAAGAAATTTGTGATACAAGTGAAGGTATGGTAGAAGTAGATCAGACTACTTCTGAGCAATTGTCAGCAAACAACGAGGATGCAGAATCTGACAAAAGTTCTGAGGCTTCTGAGGATTCTGAAGACAATTTTTCAGATTTAAAAGCATCAGAATCATCAGATGAGGAGAATGAAGAAATGCAAGCAAATCCAAAATCAGTCAAAGTAGATGTAGTAGGCAGCAATGATAACGTCTTGAAAATCCAAACTGACAGTGGCCAGAAGAAAGTTGAGGACAGTTCAAGTAACAAGGCAATCCTTAATGTTACAGAGGATGAGATTGAAGAAAGTTTAAGAGATGCTAGAGCAGATGCATGTAGTAAAGAGAGGGAAGCTATATTAGAAAAAGCCCGCCAAGAGTTACCCAACACATTTGAAGCTCCAAAAAGTTTTGATGATTTAGTCAAGTTATTCAAAGGCAGAAATCCAGATCACCAGGCAGTTATCGTTGAAAGACTAATCAAATGTTATCATTGGAGATTGGGAGAAAAGAACAAAGGAATATTACTAAGCCTCTTTTCGTTCTTATTACAGTATTTAGAAAAATCTTTGAACACTAGCTCACCAAAAAAATTGGTGGAAACTTTCCAACTTTTTGACAGATTGTGTCCGCACTTTTATGACATTGCTCATGCCAGCCCATTTGAAACAAAGACTTGCTTACATGATATTCTGAAAGAAAAACATGACACATATGAGGGTACGAGAAAAATCTATCCTGAACTGTATATAGTGAGTATATATTCTGAAAATAGCAAACAAGTTTTATACTTTTCATCCTATTTTCATCCTATTTCTGACTAGATTTATGATCGTTACTTAACACTATCATCATTCATTCAGCTTGAGATCAATAAACTCTAGTCCTCTGATTCCTATTAATTCGCAGTTTTTTGATATTCACAAAGATTTTATGCTGTGAATATTTTTTCTCTAATACTCGTGCTCTTTTAACGATTTATTATTTTTTGCAGCTGATCTTATTCAAGTTAGTTTCCATCTTGTACCCAACATCAGACTTCAGGCATCCAATTGTCACACCATGTTTAGTTTTCATGTCACAAATACTACTGAGATGTAAGATAAAAGACAAGAGAGATATATCAAAAGGACTATTCATCTGCACTTTAATACTAGAGGTGAGTTGTAAGATTATGTTTCATTATTAATTCCATTATACAGACTTTACAACCCAGAACCCTTCTTCCAGTATAATTTACTCAGTAAAAGATGGTCGCCATCAGTTATCAATTACCTTAGAGGTGTAATTTATGTATCAATGCCCAAACCATTCTCCAAAGTTATAAAAGTAGTCCCACCATTCAAGAGTGTTGGAGAGACTAGTAACATGTTGGTTCTTGAAGATAATCACAAAAGGTCGAGTGCAGATCCTCTCCTTTTGAAAATGCAAGTAGCTGATTTCTTACCTGGAGAAATAGATGATGATTTTCGGATAAGAACATTTTCAACAGCTGTTAGTCTACTTTGTGAATTTCAACAACTGTGGAATGAGCCAGAAGCGGCTTTTTCCATCTTCGAGCCGATTCTTGTCTTACTGAACCATGGATCTCTGAAAAGATATCCTAAGAAAATTAAAGAAAAAGTCCTCGTTTTAGTGGATGATTTGAAGAAATTGAAAGAAAGAAAACTGGAGTATCTAGCTGTTGAAAAGAAGAAGCCAACGGGAATCAAGATGTATGAACCTCGAATAGAGGCTGTGTAAGTGACCATCAAATTTCTACCTCTTGTTACCGAATGTACGCTATTTCTACCTAGCAAAAGTTTAATTATGCATCAGTTAAACGTTCTTGATTCAGCTTGATGAGTAACTTGATTAGAGTTCATTTTGGTTAATTTGTTGACTATAACTAGGATTGATACCAAACTCAATGCAATGATTCGACGTTCAAAATGAATCCGACTTCAACCTGACTATTTGATTGAATTTCATAGGTATGATGGCAAGAGAAACAGGAATATGTCCAAAGTAAAAGCTGAACGAGAGAAGTTGATTCACAAGTTGAAGAAGGAGACAAAGAGCGCAATTCGAGAGATCCGTAAGGATAACGCTTTTCTCAGCAAAGTAAAGATAAAACAACAAATTGCAAGTGATGCTGAACGCAAACGCAAGGTCAAAGAAATTTATGGCGAGGCTGCTGTACAGCAGAGTGAGTTTAAAAAATTGAAAAAGAAGTAAGGATCTGTAAATACCGTATCTGATTGTATATTTATGTATAAATTGTATGAACGCGAAAACTATTTGTCGCAATGCGACTTCAAATACACTTTTCACCACAACATTTGAATATTGATTCAATGGATGCCTGATGAGTAATTTCATTTAAATCCAAAATTTTTTGACAATCTTGTCAATAAAAGTTTAATTCATTTTGTACCACATTTGCTCGATATTTGCATTATATTTTCTCTGCCGCTCTACTAGTCACTTCTGCTTGAGGATGAACATTATTATTTATTGAATCGATCAACATTGCCCCTTTTCACTCAGAAAAGCTGAATGAAACTCTCGGATTTCACCATTTTTCTCTGGATTTTTTCTACCAAAGAGATGAAATGCTCGCGAAAATTAAAATTCCAGATCATTTGGCAACCGAAATGATAATATAGAGCAAATGGGAGGAATGAACTTATAAGAAATCATATTAGGATAAACAATGAAGCCATGCATTGATGAGCCAGAGATGAGTAGAACGAGTGTGTGAGCATGTGTGTGTATGAATTGGCGCGATTTAAAGAGCCAACGGTCGCATCAGCTGGCTCGATTCGTGTTTCGACTTGTTTCGGAGCACGGCAGTTGCTGGCAGTTGCAACGCGGCGGTTGAGCCGACCAGAGCCGACGACATCAAATGCATCTTGTTTGTTTACGCGGAGCTGGGTTGCCGCTATTTTAACCGTCACCATCATTTAAGTATATCCGATATCTATCCACAACATGGATAGATATCGCAACTTGTTCAAGCAAAACAATTTGCGAAGTAAACGGAACAACAAGGTGCAAGAATTTCTTCAAGGAAGAAAAAACAGAAGGAGCGAGGCCATGGATACCGTCAGACAGTTTACACCAGAAGGTAAGTTTTCTGTTTTGATTTTCTGTTTCTCACACCGTGAATCCAAAGTTATCCCCAAAAACATGGTCGTTATAAGATAAAGCATCGGAGAGTATGTACGGTGTAAACTCCAAGTATTTTCAAATGTCTGAGAATCTCATCCGCGATCTCATTTATTTCAAATTCAAAGATGTTTATCAGCTTGGGCATTCTTTATTCATAATTTCTACGGGAAATCCGTCATTGAGAGATTATGAGCAGCGTTCAAAATTTGAACTTCAAATCCCATCCAGGTTCGTAATGTCCAACGTCCAAGCAGACACAGTCCTGAGCAGACATTAGAGACCCTCCAGGATCTGTCTCGTCTATTCGAAGGGCATCAACTCTGTCTCCAAAAAGCCTCCTTTTTAAACGCTTTTTACTTGAATATGGAAGGAAGTAGGAATGTCAAAGTGTCGGGTTCGAGTTGAGTTTGGCTTCTATTCATTTTGCACATCAAAATAAGTGAAAGATACAAATTCAATATAAATATAAAAAATAGATTCAATATAAATATAAAAATAAAATAAAAAAATTAATTAAAAATAAAATAAAATTATAAAAATAAAATAAAAATATAAATATAAAAATAAATTCAATATAAATATAAAAATAGATTCAATACAAATATAAAAAATAGATTTTAGGTATTTGTGAGTGAAGTATTTCAACGGAAAATGGGCGATGAATATAATGCAAATCTTCAAGTTTCGGTTCACCGTTGTAATGGACATGTAATGGATTTGTATTTTGAATGTGATGCTGAGGAAAACAAGCAAACAAACAGAATTAGGTATACGTTTAAACTCTCGTTCTAACTGCAGTCTCAAGGACAAGTCCCAGACCATGTTTTCGTCGGATTTACGATTTTCATGGTTAATTATTTGTCGGTGAATCTTGTAGGTTTTTCTGCTGATTCTGATTTTCAATGAAAGTGGAAAAAGTGGGACGGGCCGAGGGGGCGGACATTAGTATCAACAAATTTTCATCAATATTTGCCAAACGCGCTCGCAAACGCGTCTGGATAACGATAATATTCATAATTTTACCTTTTTCCTCCAAAAGTTCAAAAAGTTTAAAAAATGGCGTCCCTTCCAACTTACGTACAATTACTCTGTTTTACAGTGGGAGTTTTTATCAATTTTAGATAAAATTGCTCTCTGGATTCACCCCATTGAGAACAAATTAAGTTTCATCATCAGGATATCATTCAGCATGTCTGTATTATTAACAAAAGCGAGATAAAGTTTTATCATCACTTTCCAAGCAATTCAAGGCGTGTGGCCTGCAGTATCGTGGCTCGTGGCATCGTCTATCCACCTTCAGCTTACGTATCCATTACACATACCTCGCATCCCTGATGCAGCCCTCTGAAGCCGTGAAGTTCTCGAAAATGTTGGGTGATTTTTCAAAATTTGACAAGATTTTTCTGAAGATATCTGATGAGTTGGAAAATTATAGAGGGTAGCTATTTCTCCAAGAACATGACTTACGAGTGGATTTCGCGATTCATTAGATGTTAGATATTTTCGGGAAAATATTAGACAGTTTCTCCAAAATCTTCCAGAGTGCATTAAAAAAGTTACGACTGTAGTGGAACCATAGTGGAAGCCACAGATGGCAAGTGTGTCCCGTGGCTATGTAACTCGGTTCATATGCTTTGAAACGCTTGGAAAATGATGGCAATCGTGGTCCTGCTCTGGGTAACAATACGGACTTGCAGGAAATTTTTTTTAATAATTCTTCAATTCTAAACCTTTATGGAGGCCAAGCGAAATTTGGACTGAGATGTATCGAAAAATTCCATTGTACAACCGGGCTGATATCATTCAAACATTAAAAACTTCGCAATTTTTGAAACTTTGATTATGACACGTTCACAAGTACTTTTCATTATGCTCAAAATAATCCGAAGAATATAATTTTCTTGAGTGAAAATACGTAATTTGCAACTGTTTGTGAGGAATTGTTTATGAGAATTTTCACGCCTCACTCTCCAACTTTGTATTTATTTGAGATATTGGATCCAACAGATCAATCTACATGTAATTAACCCGGATTTACCGACTCTTATTCGTGCGAATCCTGAGGATGGCGGGAACTCATGAATGCCCACGAAGCCCGAACTGGAGCACTATGCTCGAAATTCGATATTTTCCAAACTAACTTTGTTTCTCAAAAAGAGGAAAACGCACAGGAACCAATAGTTCCTCGAAACTTTGCCCCCCCCCTCCCTCCCTCCCTCCGTATTGAGGGTAAACAGCTTTTCGAAGTTTAATAAGTTCGAATCAAACAACAAGATAACATTTCAGAAATATGACGATTTTTCGAGAGGTCATCATACCGAGCACCGTTTGCTATCACTCAGGACAGAAGAACATCGATTTATGCTCTAATAACATCTTAGAATAAGTGTTCTCCCATTTCTTTGTTATTGAATATTCACAGTTTTCAACATCATCGAAAAGCTTTGTGCAATACAAGAAAATTGATTGTGTCAGAGCTACAATTTTTTTGGGAAATAACACTTGACCGAACATTTTTTTTCCTGATTTTTTTCAAAAGCTTTTGAGTGGCGCATAAGCGGCTATTGCACACCAAATTTTGTCTTGACTGTGGTAACATTAAAACAGAATCACTTCACTGCGCGTCGATGATCGAACTCAATTGAGCTTAGATACTACAATATTAAATATTTTGATGCTTCAAATAGATTATCTTAAGTAATGTAAGGTCAGTGTACCCAACTTGCCCCCATTAAGCCATTTTCTTAATAATTCTGGCTAATCTCAATATTCAAATATGCAAATTATATCGATAAGGTAGATCTCATCGAATAATAGAAAAAAATATAATCTCAATATTTTCCAACGTATTCTAACTCATTTTGAAGCTTGTCTCAAGACCTTTAAAATGAGCTAAGATACGTCCAATTTGGATGAAGTGGAGCCGAAC
Source organism: Eretmocerus hayati (assembly GCA_029851415.1). Lineage (NCBI taxonomy): Eukaryota > Metazoa > Arthropoda > Insecta > Hymenoptera > Aphelinidae > Eretmocerus > Eretmocerus hayati. Next base: position 33,369,842 of record CM056741.1, on the reverse strand, counting down.
TGTTTGAATTCTCCCAAAAGGTGATTTTTGAGAGTTTACAAAAGTGTGTACCCAACTTGCCCCCATCATTTGAAACAATGTAAATCGGCGATGAAGTGAATAAAATCGCTTTGATCCGTTTTGATCATCGTGCAGCGACATTTGTAGCTTTGAGCTGGGCCAAGACATCGTTTCCGACCCATTTTGACGTGATAAACACGTTCTGAGTGGTAAAAAAAAGTCATACTGCACGCCTTTCCGAGATAGCCATATGGGGGCATGTTGGGTACACTCCGATGTCGGCCTTCTTGATTCTCAAACCATCTTCGTGTTTTGTACATAAAATCGCTCCAAATCAGAGTTCTGCAACCCTAAAGAGCGGATTTTGAAGGTCTTGAGACAAGGAATCGAATGCGCTAAGGTACGTCAAGATTGGTCGAATAAAAATAAATACCGGTTTTAGTGAACGTGATTTCCTCGGTGATTTCTTAGCCGTGCAAACACGAAAAATGGAAAACTCACTTTACATTTTCTGGAGAACGCAGAAATGATCCGGGGTCGTTGAAAACTACGTATTTTCTCATATTTTAACATAACAAACGTAAAAAAAATTGCGGGAAGGTCAACGAGCGCCAATTCTTGAGATCGGCATATGGGGGCAAGTTGGGTACAGAGGCAAGTTGGGTACACTTACCTTATTTCTCACCATGATCGGTACTTGTTTAATCATTTTACAAAGTCTGAGAATTGATATTATAAAGAAACACGCATGGCATCTTCCTCTATTGTTCATCTATCTTGCGAAGCTCTAAGAAATTCGTGATATTTCTTTTTAGATTTCGTTATTGAGGGCGAAGAAAAGCTCCCAACAAGTGCTTCAAAGAAGCAGAACCGTCCCTTCGTCGTGGGAAAGGTGAGGCACAAGATCCATTCGCCGCCTTTTCTGCATCAACCAGTGGGCTCGAAAGAAAAGCGGAAAATCACTCCGCTCAAGGTATGAAAACTATTCTCTCCATAGAGCATCACTTGAACGCAATCGTGCGTAAGTTGTGCATTAGTTGGTGTATTACACATCATATTTTTATTTATACCTTGCCCGAAAAGTGTGCCAATAGAATGTGAAAAAAATGGAGGATAATGAGAGCAACTAACTTCTCATTTTATGAATTTTGAATTTCTATCATGAGTCAAGCTTATGAAATTGAAATCTTGTTCTAATTTTAATTTTAATTTCTACCTTTCAGTCGTTTGCCCCAACCAACTATCAGTTTCGGAAGAGATTTTTGATAAACAGTCCAAGCCCGACAAAATATGAAAATTATAGACTATCTCCGTTCTCGAAAAAGTCATCGAGTAGTAAAAAAACTAATTCAAAATTGGCGAAACCTGACGGAGATCACGTGACGATGCGATCGTATAAAAAAGTCACTCCCGCAAATCCGCACCCGAACGAACCACTAAATACTCCAGTATTTGGTCGGGGTGAGTTTCAAATTCTGTCACGTCTATATTTGAATAATGATACTTTCCATGACTTTGCTACAAAAATATTATGGTTGCAGAGAATTGCGAAGACATTCATGGAAATGCTAGAAAACAGCTGTGGCCAGATCCATCTGAAGAGGTAATTTTTGGGCGGTCTAATGTAGCTCGAGCTCTGAAGCTCAAAGATTCAACTCCGAGATCGCCTCAAGGTATGCGTTTAATTATTTCAATCCAGCTCATGCTGAGCTTATTTCTATCGAATTCCCCCGCTGACTGCGATTGACTTTGCTTAAATCCTCCGTGATGATATTTTTGGATAGGTGTTATGTATTATGTTGTCTTGAATATTAATGGAGCCCTTGTCTGCAGGTCCATTCGAAATTAAATCTCGTGAAATAAGTATTACACAAGAAAAAGAGGATATTATCTCATCCAGCTTGATGTAAGTTTCCACTTTTCCATAACTGGATTACTCTGGAGACAATCATTATATTGAAGAATCTGATTTCGCAGGTTCCACAAAAAGTTTGAAAAGATTGTACAAAATATGGACACTGATTATTCTGATCAATTCGATGTGTCTGAGCCTGGTAGGATCGAAAATTCTCAGTCGTTCGTGAATGACAATGAGTTGGTGGTTGCTGAACAAGGGGCGCCATCAAATAACCAAGACCATGAGAATGATGATTCACATGTCACGAGTAGAGTAAGTTGAACCTATCAAATTGAGATATGAATGATAACCCTCCCCAAAAATACTAATTCATCATTCAACCCTACTTGATCTCAGGGTACAATAATGTATTTATGTTTTGCAGGTTTCTAGAATAACGACTAGAAGCCCTCACAGGTTGATCCAAAATCGCTCAGACAATAAAGACAGTATCTCAAAATCCTTGAAATCTAGCCATGAAGATAGATTTGATGACGAGAGCTCGCAAAACTCACTATCCAATGACACCAAGGATATGAGTGATTTGACGAACCAGTCATTGTTGAACACCGAAAATGATTCGAGTTCTTTCAACCTCGGTCAGGCAGATGTGTTGAACAAGGTGAGGAAAAATTGAATGTTACAAATATGTCGCGTTCGTAAATTTGATTGCCTTGATCTCCTGATCATGGATTGGAACAGTATTGACAGTTTATCGAATTATTCTTATATATGATATGAGCTGAGTTTTGCAAATGAAAATTCATCTCATATCATTATTTATCGTGACACGACTTAGAACAAATAAATGCAGCCAAGAGTTTGACGATGATTCTTTACATTATAATCTTTCAGGCGTTTGACGTTTTTCCTGAAAACATTTCTCATCATTGCGGTCAGAAAAATGCATCTAACCTGTCATCTCCGATATCTCTAGAATGCAGAGAAGAAATGATGAATTCATCGCCATCAACAGATAATTCACACAAGAGTTCTGATAAGGAGGTAATTTGTTTGAAATCCAGAATCGAATTTCTGTGCTTGTGTGGAGAAAAATTTCATTTTTTGGGCCCTTTGTTGTAAAAAACCTTTTTTCGGAATCTATAGTTTGAATCATAATATTTCATCTCTAAACTAATTCACAGGATCAAAGTTCTAGCGAGGAACGAACAGATTTACTATTCTTGCGCACGACGACTTCTCTAGACTGCACGGAAAAACAAACTAGAGATTCCTTAGAAAAATTTGACACAGGAATGGATAATAATAAGTCGTATGAAGCGCTATCAGATATAAGCTCACCAACCCTCCTAGTACGGAACCCACCCGATTCGGATGAATCACTTACAATGCAAATATTCCCTCCAATCAAGGTATTTGATTGATTTTTAAGACTTCTTGCAAAATTATCCATCACCTTGTGCATATGGATTTTTGTTGAACGTGTGTATTCATGACGTGGATTTCTTTTATGAAACAGAATTTCCATACGTATTGGACATATTGATTTTCTAAGAGGTGATTGCTTAGAACCTGATGTTATTGGTCAGATACATTCACTTGTACTTTATAAATTTGTACTAAATATTTTGCATCATATAGATCTTCACTAATTCCTGTTATTGCCACATTACTTGAAAGTCTCGAATATTCCGACCTCTTTTTTGACCAATGAAGATTGTCGTGTATATAAGTAGATTTATTCGATTATGCTAGTTCGGAGCACTCCGAACAGCATATTCGAATAAACCTAGTCAGTGCAAAAAATGTAAGGATCATGAGTCCACTTCATGTTCCCAGGGATCATCGAGCATGTTACGTAAGAAAGAAGAAATTGTACCTTCTCGCATCGCTGCATTGAACAATGGATTAGAATTCCAAAAAGTCGCCGAATATTCTACAACAGATGACTTTTCTCCTTTGGCAACTACCGAGCCAAGTCCTGTAAATGTTCTAGATATATCATCCACGATTACTACGGACCTTGAAGTCAGAAAAGGCTCACTATCACCGGAAAAGAACGCTTCCATAGAGGAATTCGAGGTTTGACCGTGTTTTTTTGTCTGTGAGTTAGTTTCTAGAATGTTTTAAATCTACTTTGAATTGATTTGATATTCTAGGACCCTCTGGATGTGCATTTATCGGATGACAATCAGAACATTTCTTCACTCAGTATTCGAGAAGAAGAAGATCCCGATGGAGAGGATTTGAAAAAACATGAAAGAATTTCACAAAATTATTACGGAGTATCAAGGATAAATGTGTATGTTGATCCTCCTTTAGATGAACAGAGATGCTCTACTGCTGTCAGAAACAAATCAGAATCCAGTCATGATTCGTTTCAAGAGAATGATGAAAGTCTTTATAACTCGACCCAACGCCCAGAAATGTCTTTCTCAAAAAGAGGGGAGACATCCAACGGTAGTGCAAAGAGCTCGTCTTCCACGAGATCGTTGAATAATTCTCCACCCAGTCTTCAAGTACGAAACAGCGATAATTTTGATGAGTTGAATGACACCAAGGTCATGGAAACCGAACCCAGTGACGGATCCGACGAATCGCCAATGAAAACTCCACATGATCTCCCGAGGCATTCAAACCAGACTGATTTGTCGCTAAAAAGAGCTACATTTGGAATCACAGAATCTAATGCTGGTGATTTTAAATCAAGTTCCGTTTCTCATAGTCCAGATCGTCGAAGCAAACCCCAATTCGCCGAATTGAGGAGATCATCAAGATTGTCTCAGACGAGTAACCAGGTAAAGATATTTATTCATTGATAAGTAACTTGACTTTGAATATTCGCCTAATTCGAGAAAAAATACCAAAATCATATTCCTGTCTTGCCTTGCCGGCGAGCAAAGATATTTCGTTGCGAGAATGATTCCGTAGAAGGTCTAAAGTTGGTTGCGAGACTTACACATATTCAGCTATACGAATAGACGTTTTAACTTGAACTTTTAAAACTTGACGCACTTTTCTAATGATTTTGCAGATCAATGAGGACGTATCGATACCCGAGAACCTTTTTGCAAGTACGAAAACAAGTTTGCAAAATAAGGAAATAGCATCGAATTCCAATACATCATTTTCTAATGAAACAACTGCGAAAGACTACGAAGTAAACTCTGAAGATGAAATAAATGATGTGTCAACAATTTCATTAGGTAATTCAGGTGTGAATCAACGAATGACTGACAAAAGTTTTTCTCTCGGCTTTAGTTCCGTTAATGTATCGCAAATACATCCCGAATTTGAAATTCGAATTTCAAAACAATTCCCGATAGCTGAGACAGCTGACGAGAAATATGTGGAGGTATTTGATTGAGTTTCACCTATAATGTCCTTATGATTCATATGGGATGATTTTCATGAATCTTTGCATTCTTAAGGTGAAGGCTGATGTGATGCAAACGTTGTCTTCTTCACAAAGGAAAGGTTTGCGATCCTCGAGCAATCAAATGAAATCAACAGAACAAAATTGTGATAGTCCAATCTATTCGATGAATGAAAGTAGTGCTGATTCTTCACAAAATTTATTAGAATTGATGGCTTCTCAAGAATTGGAAGAATCTGTTGGTGACAGTTCAATACATGAGGTAAGTGATAAATCTAGTTATTAATCTTTTTAAATATTGCTTTGTTTTGAGCTGTTGAGAATCCATCGATTTAAACTTTGATTCAGGGTGGAGAGAAGAATACTTTGTATACCAGTAGACGTTCTTCAACAGCTCTGGTAGAACCACATGGACTCGGAACTCAAAAAGAATTTTTAGAAGATGAAATTCTTGTTGAAATTCTATCTAGGAAATCGAGATCTTCATTGAAATCCAATAGCTCCGAGGTTGACAAATCATTTTCAAACACCGACTCACCACACAGCGTAAACCAGTCCTCAGTAGTAGACGAAAAATTGCAAGAGGTCAAAAATGACGGAGAGCTCGAAAATGTTGAGGATCACAGTGAAGTTCAATCAAGAAAATCGGAGTATTTGGGGACATTTACCAACTCCGAAGTAGCAAACTCATTTTCTAGTGTTGATAGATCGTTTACCACGAGACAGTCTCTAGCAGAAGATGTAGGATCGCATCCAGTTGAGATTGAAGAGGACTCCGAGCGATTTGAAACTCTCATTAAAACGTCGTCAAGAAAATCAAGATATTCATCGAGATTCAGCATCTCCGAAATAAACAAGTCATCCACATATACCGATTCTTCAATTCCCGCTACACAGTCTTTGAAAATGGTCTCAGAATCGGACGAGTTTGAGGCGGATGAAGTGCTTGGTTCCAATGAAATCGTGAATGAAGTATCTATGAATGATTCAAAATACTCATCGAGATCCAATAACTCTGAGCTGGTAAAATCGTGTTCATATACTAGTTCATCGCATGCCGAACAGAAATCTTCAGTAGCGGATGTAGAATCACCAGAGATTGAAGCTAGCAAAAAACTCGAGAGTATCAAAGAACCCAATGAAATCTCATCGAGAACATCAAGATGCATGTCAAAACATAGTAACTCAGAGCTAGAAAGATCGCTGTCAAAGAACCATTCGTCGCACATGGCAAGCGAATCTCCAATAGTAACCGTGGTATCGCACGAATTCGAGACTGTGGAAGTTCCTGCCAAGAATGTAACTACGTTCGAAATTTCCTCGAGGAAATCAAGATCCTCAATGAGACTTGATAAATCTGGGGTGCAAGAATCATTTCCAAGTAAAGATTCATCAGAGGATGGATCTGTCAAGAACTTTGAAAATGAGGTAAGAATTTTCTTAGTTTGCCTATCAATGCTAACGTAAAATCCAATTGATCGCAATATTTCATTCTCAGGTTGATCCTCCGAATCTGGAATTTGCCTCAGAAAAGTGTAATGAGTCAACTTCATTGGTAGAAACTGAAATTGCGAGCATTAACACAAAGCAGGGCGAGTCCATGCGAGCTGCAGATATTTCAAGAACGCCTGTAAATAAGAAAAAAGAGGATCATAGAGTGGTAGAACTTCTTTCTATTGAGAACAATAAAGAGAATTTGGAGCCCAACCACAACAGCATGCAAGGATCACCTTATAAATTGAGAATCAGGACTCCCAAAAATCAATCAAGTCCAGCCATGATCTTGAAAAATTCAACCCCATCGCAGTCTCGAGATGAAATTTCAGGGAATACCTCAGCTGCGGTACGTATGAATATTACAATTTTGAATAACATAATCCGATCAACATTATTTATATTTGAATTATTCCCATGTATCAGCAGAGCATCAAAGAGGAGATTTCAAATGCATCCTCAATGAAACGTCAAGAGAAAAAGAAATATCTTGGAGTTTCTAAACTGATCAGCACAGGTACTTCAGAAGAAGGAGCCAGTGTTCCAACTTCCCCGTACAGTTTGAGGATTAGAACTCCTAAAAGTCAAAACTCGACTAACAAACGAACTCCCCTAAAGTCACGAGAAAATGTAGAAATTGGATCAGAAGTGAGGAAATTTCTCTATGAATATCCACGCGAAAATCGTATGCTAGAATAACAACATTTTTTTTATGCTTGCAGAAGAGAGACACAAAAAATACACCAGAGAGTGCAAAAACGTATACCACTGAGGAGAAAAAGCGGCGAAAAGGACGATTAGGCAAATGTGTTGCAGAGAACGAAACTGATAATGGCGATCCATCAGACAAGTTGGGAACTAAAATGCCTCAAAACCAGGAACTCTCCACCTCAGCTGAACCAGTGATTCTGATGGAGTCCCAAGAGCAGCCAAATCCCATATCGACAACAAAGGTATTTATATTATTTATTAAATTTTCATTTTATTTCAATCAACCGTTCGTCAGACCTTTATACAGTCATCATAACAAAAATTTGAAAATGGTGAATATCTAAACATATCAGTAGCTGAATCAATCCTTATATTATCGAAAAAATATCTATAGACGTACACTACCGCTCATAAATTCTGGGACGGTTTAATACTGTTATTAGCAGCAGACTTGAATCAAACAATAATGAGCGGTGGCGCTTCAGTAGCCAAAAAGGAATATTTCATCCATCATTCATCATATACAAATGATTTTTTTACTCATGACCCATACATGTTCAGAACCCATACCACAGAATTCACTATAATCTCACTGAAAGGCCTTGTCAAAAAAAACTAAAAACTGGAACGAACACCTCAATCTTGAAGCTGCTGCTTTCTGGAACTCCTGAATGCCTGACATCCAGAGACATCCCTCTGACTGGAACATTCTTCTTGACTGCGAGAAATTCATACTGCAAATTTTATGTTGCAAACTTCTTCAGCTTCTCTTTTCGCTGGGATATCAGAACTGCTTTTTGACATCGCGTCGGCTGACGGCAATATACAACTGCTCACTGCACGTCATCCTGGGGTAACTTCACCTCCACTCGGTTTCAATCAAATCAAAATCAATTGCTTTTACTGCTGTTGCTCTTGAATCATGGCCTTGTGTCAACCGGCTTCTATTTCTACTTTGCTTGTAGACTCTGAGGGCTACTTCCAAAAATTCATACTGAGATGCAAAAATATTTATGCTATACATACTATCCGTTGCAACTAATTATCAAGTACCAATTTCACTTGATCACACGGTGTCCTTGCTCATCACTGGACAAATATTCTCGTCATTGGTTCCATATACATTTGAGAGATCAGAAAGCTAAGTAAGCCTTGTACTTCTATACACTTCGGAGGCTAACCTGGGAGTCGGAGCTTGAGCTACTATTTACTCAGAGCATTTCTCACCTTCAGCTTTTTATCTCGTACACAGTATCTCGGTGGACCATTATCATTTCACTTCAACGAGTTGCAAAAATAACTTCACTTCTTCAGACTCCTCGGTGAACGTCTTCATGAATCTGGACATTTTTCTCAACAGAATTGTCGGTGTACTTCTTCACAAACGCACATAAAACTGGAGACCATAACTTCTCATCTATTCAATTTTGTTAGCACTCGTAATATTCCATCATCAGCTCTTCCTTCCCTCGTTCACTTTGCCAGTTGCTGCTCTGTATGCAATCAACACTGTCACGGAGTAAACATAACGTTGCCTCGAGCTTTTCGTTTTTCATATCGTAGAACATCATCATTAGATTTGAAGCACAATTGACCTTGCTAACTGACTGGGTATTACTTGGTTATCGACTGTACCCGCACTAATCTGGACACAACAACAAACTTTATAGCACTGCTCATCCTTTAGTTTGCGACAGAAGCTTTGACCTTGACAACTTTACAACATATCACCTCACGACAGCTTTGACTTGACATTTGCCGAAAATCTTCGTTCTGGAACTTTCCAAATCTGTTACGATATATGCGTGTATCTGATAATTCGGTAGCTAGCACGATTCCAACTATTTTTCAAAGGTTTGCACTCCAGCACTATTCAACTTTGGCGAAGCACATGTTACCTTTTCTAATCACGCGGTGAACGCCTTGGACAGAGACATAACTTTCTCCACTTTCTCAGCAAATTATCTCACGGCACATATCGACTGCTCCGAATCGCACTGTTCAATCGCGCACGATAATCTTGGTCCATTTCTTCGACTTTGTCTACTGAACGACTCGCCATTGTATCTTTCGGTATCTTCGACGTATATAATATAAACTCAAATTGCTCCAAAAATCGGCTCCAACGGCTCACTCACAAAATTCAAATTTCTCAAACGGCTGCACACACTCACAAGTCACAACGGAGACACTTGGGTGCCTGGGCCCATCACCTGTTATTAGCAGACTGTAATTTGTGATACAGTGGATGTGAATGCACTTGGAGTGATGATACAGGGATGATGAGGAGATAAGGAGATTGGCAATAAACTGTGGTACTCGGTAGTTATGCTGGTAACTATGTGCACTATATTGTCGAAAGATATAACACAAGGCGAGAGCAACGCCATCGACTTCATGGTTCCTATCGTACGTCTTGGCGTACACTAACGAGAGACGCGAAGAACTGTCGCACTCGCGGAAACTATTAGACAGGTAGTGTGTGTTACTAATAGAGTTCACACATACCAATAAGATATTCGTTAAGCTATAAAATTGATCCTACAACAAATACCCTCCCTCGAAACAAGGGTTTCTCGTACTCTATGCGTCGTAGGGACGATTCTGAAAAAAGCAACTTGAAGAACAGAAAAAATGTCAACTTTTGAGTGGTTTGGGTGATTTTTATGGATTATGTCAGAGGTACACAGTTGATCAAAAGTACACAGCTGGTCAAAAGTTAGAAATTTTCGAATAAATATTCGCGTTTATTGATACATCTACAATTTTGTTGCAAATGAAGATACGATAATTCTGCAAACGGCATCCTCTAGAGCAGGAAAAATGTTATGAGTAGCTATCTTCTGATTATTTTTCACGTTCCATACGTAAGAACGTTTGAGCTATCAAAATACTGAGAACGTTGGTATTATACGAAAAATGGCACCTAAAACGGTGAAAAACTATCATTCTGGGTGTTTTGATAGCTCATACGTTCTCACACGTGGAACGTAAAAAGTTATCAGAAGATGGTACGTGTAGAATTTTTTCCGCTGTACAAGATGCCATTCGCAGAATTGCCGCATTTTTGTTTGCAACAAAACTGCAGGTGTATCGATAGAATTGAAAATTTTCGAAAATTTCTAACTTGAGACCCCAATCTAGTACTTCTGAGATAATCCACAAACATCATTACTAGAATCACTTAAAAGTTGACAATTTTTTCAGTTGTTTGAGGTGCTTTCCTCAAAATTGTCCTTACGACGCATAGAGTCCGAGATATCGCTATTTTGAGGGAAAATGATAATGCTTCCAGCGTTTACGAATTTATGAGCAGTAGTGTACATTTGAGAATATCATGCATTAAGCAATAATACTACTTGATAATATCAATTGCAAAAGATGAACGATTTCATGAATACATGAGTCTATCAGAAACTATTGGTTGATCAATTTGCTTGCTCTCTTGTGTTTCTATGATTGGGTTGTTGGAGAAGAAGAGATGACATTTCTTAGAATTGAAACGACTACAGAGTCCGACACCACTCTGAAACAGAGTCACATACTTATGAAGAATCTTGTGCTTACGCGTCAATGCAAAGTCTATATTTTAATCCTATTGTGCTTACGATTGAAGGATTTGGAGGTGGAGCCTGTGTTGGAGACACAGACAACAAAACGCCGAAGAGCAGTAAAAGCCAGTAGCAAAAACACCATTCAAGATGAGCTCGGTATTCACAATTCACCTTACAAATTGAGAGCTAGAACTCCGAGGAATGGGAAGAAAGAAGCAACTTTGACAGTGGATTCAACCCCTTTGAAGTCTCAAGATGAAGTGGAACAAAGTGCAGAGACAGAGGTATTTACATGTTTTTCGAGAACTCGTTTATGATTCCCATTGTTTTGAAATATGTTGTGTTGCCAGAAAAATCAAGATGGAAACGTTGCAACAACTCTGAGCGACGCTGCAACCGTGAGCTGCAGAGGAAAGAAACCCCGAAAAGCTGCAAAAGTCCTATTGAAATCACAAGATGAAGTGGACGAGAATACGAAGCCAGAGGTACCTACTCATTTTTCTCGAGTTGAATTAATGCATTCGTGTCTTAACTGATCATTTCCATTTCTTAGATGGTACAAATGGAAGAACTTCCAAAAACACTCATTGAACCCGATAAAAATCAAGAGGGACCGAAATGTCGGGAAATCGCTAAAAATGTCACCAAGAATCTTGTTATTAAACAAACAGGCATTCCAGATTCCCCGTCTAAACTGAGGAACAAAACACCTATAACACAAAAGGGTGCTTTGGAAAACTCAACTCCGTGTAAATCCCAAGAAAAAATAGCTGATCTTGATGTAGAGGTGAGTTCAATGCAAATTGAATGATAATTTTAATTTTATGTTTTAGTACCCTTTATCAAATATTTTTGTCTTCACTTCCAGGAGGTGGCAAGGGATGAAGTCTTCCAAACGCCAAATGAACCCGGCGTGAAAAGTCTCGATAAAAAGAAGAGCCGCAGAGCCGTAAAGAATATCAGTGAGTCTCTCGCAGTCGAAGGTGCATCCGATGAGGGTTCAAGATACAAATTGCGATCTAGAACGCCCAAGAGTCAGAAAGATACAATATCCGTGGAAAATAAGAAATCTTCATCGAAGAAAACGCCACAGAAGAAGGTGCGTAGTTGATTGTACTTTTCTTTATCAAAAAAGTAATTCTATAACAACGGAACGGTCTGATTTTGATTGTTTTTACAGAGAACTCGAGGTGCAGTGGCTCGTGCTCTTCCCATGGATTTACCGGGAATCGTAATCGATTTCGAGAATCCGTCTACAGTGGATGAAACGAATGAAAATTCACCTCCTAGTACTCCGAAGTCGCCAATTGTTGTGCCTTTCCGGAAAGAAAACCCGCAAACTTCGAAACAACAAGAAGTTGAAGCGGTCGATATCGCTTCTGATGATGAGGTGAGAATCGTGTTTTGTGCTCTCTAGATAAGAGAATTTTTTTGCTGATCTCTGACATCACTATTTGATTTAGGAACTGGATTACAGAGAGTTTCTTGCTCGGGTCATCGCCAAAAGAGCCCTAGAGGTAACTCTATCGCCGATGACTCCTAGTTTGAACGCGCGTCGCGCAAAAACACCCAACAAAATACCGGTAAGGAATTGGTGTTTGGATTACTCTTTTTGCTTTTGGTTTGGGTTCATGACTCGAAGTTGGTCAATACTATATCAATAGTTCTTTTCCCCATTTTATCAGTAGAAGACAGCACTTCTCTTCCTGATAAACCATCAATTTACTTTCATTAATTCAGATCTACAGCTGATCCATCAACTTATCAATGACAGTTCTTTATTTCATTTCAGGGTTTGTGTATCACGAGTGAAACTCCAAAGACACCCTTGACAATTGTACCTGCGCCCATTGAAGAATCTCCTAAAGCCAGTATGGCAAGCCCTATGCGCCTACTGTCATTGCGTAATCGTGCCATTTCCATCACTCCTTCTCCAAAGAAAAAGACTCCAAGGGTAACGACATTTTCAAATGATTTATCAAGTTTATGAAGTTAATGGAATCAAATGTCATTACATTGAATTTATCTTCCAGAAGCAACTTTGAATACTCATCAATGTGCTGGAACAATGGAGTTACAGTATTTTGAATCAAGATATTTTAATAATCGAACGTAAGAAGATTTTAGAAATGTGTAAGTCCAAATCTTTATTTTATTTACCCTGAACTTTTTTTGAATTGTACATAAATATTTACTTCGCTATATTTTTTAGCCTATTTGGAATTAATTTAATTGTATAAAATGTGATTGGAAATCAGAACTTTTTTGATATTATTTTGAGATAGATGCAGAACATTTATTTCTTGTGAAGTCTTTGGAATATACTATAGTTATTGAATAAATGTACTTATACACTGTTGATGTAATGAGTGTCGAGCTCTTGAAACCCCTTTCCATCCAGCAAGTTCTGATCTTTTGACATCGGGTGAAGCAAAATTTTTTCAAAAAACTTGGAAAAACTTGAAAAATATTTCTGAAGTTACGGATCCCTAATGTCTCACGAATTCCAATACGTTTAACGTTCCCGTAAAATCTTAGCTTATCTAGATAATATGATAATAGATTTGATTGAATCAGACATTTATCTGTCATAATCAGATTATTTTTCTCAAGAATCATAAAATCTCACGGATTATCGTTCAAATTGAATGACACATGTCGGTGCATCAGTTTTCCTTCAAATAATGAAATGACTGCATGCGATTCTGAACTGAGCTGAGCACCAGTGGCTTGTGACATTTGCATCTTCCGCTGCATGCATCTCGGCATGCATCGTAATTTTACACATATGATGATGCACACGTCAACGTCCGTCGCTATCTTATATATTTCTGCAGAAACTTTCACGCTGCGTGTATTATGACGTGCGTGGGCGCGTTGATGCACTATGAAATGCACTAGAAACAGCGTCAATTCGTCACGTCAACATCAACTTTCATTCATAATCGGGAAAGCAATATTCCCTGCTGCACCGCTAAATTTTTTTTTATCCATATAATCTCGTGGTGATACAGGTATAATAATAAAATACCAGAAGCGGGTGATGCCTCTGCATAATACCTAAATCGCATCGAGATTTTCCCCACTCTACTCACACACACACATATCCTGAAGAAAAGAAAAAACACGATGCATTATATGAACTCGAAGCATTGCATTCATGCAGTAAAGTAAGTACACTTATGTTATAGCGTTATGAGTAAAGGCGGAAGAAAGAGAGAGAAAACACGAGAGATCGAGAGCGCGCCGCAGTGTGTTATATATTGCATATATAGAAATATATATATATATACAACAAATCGGAGAAGGAGGGCAAGATCAACACGGCGATGATGCAGTACAGTAGTGTCGCGGACAGGCTGCAGCCAGCCGTCGACGCCCGCTGCTTGAGTGCAACGCGATATATTTGAGAAACTTGCATATATGCAGTTCATCGCGCCCCGTGGACGTGGCCCGGTAGTTCATGCAGTCGTCTACTCAGCAATTTTCGCGTGTAATATACGCGGGTGTGTCCCATATAATATAACAGCCGACGAGGATGAGCTAAGAAGCTGATGTAGCTTTCCCATCAACAACCGGGGTGTGTGCCTAAATCAGCGCGTGTGTGCGTGTGCGTATATATATATATGTGAATGTGTGTGTCTGCATAAAAAAAAGCATCGAGAAAGAAAGAAGAGAGCGAGAGAGAGAGAGAGAGAGCAGCTGCAGAGTTCCAGCATCCTTTTGTTATGACGCTTCCCGTAACCGATGCCACCGTAGAAGAACTCCAGGTGCATCGGCAACTTCAACACAACTCCAACATGATTTAGTTTTTGCATATAATACGAGGCTGTCGTTTTCGACGTGTGAGAAGGAAAAGCAGTAGTGGGGCACTCACTGCATCCCAGACGTCATGTTCGGGAACCCGCTAATATTTAGATATCATCAGCATCATCAGTATTTTACAACAAGATGACGACTCTCTTGATGGGTGAGTTGCTGATGGATATCAAGACCATCATCATCATCAAAACTGCCGCTGCTTCTTCTGCACAACTGCCTCCAAGCCAACAGGTGCACCGCGCCCTCGGCGATAGTGGAGTGCTGCCACTGCCCTGCTTCTTATTCTTCTGCTGTTGCTGCTGATGATGCACTCACGCTGTCTCATGGATGACGCCTGCTACGTCGTCGGGTACATTTGCTTTTTTACACATGCTTGCAATGCTTTCTTGTAAATAGCAGACTCTACTTCTAATACTTATGTAGAACGTATCATGGTGATGGTGTTTTGGAAGGTTTTTGGCTCTTCGCGGACTCCTAGTCTCTGATATGCATGCCCCGTGCTCTTGTCTGAATGATTTGGGTGGTTTGTGATGTACGAGTAAAGAGACGAGTTGATATTTTCAACTGGATATCCAATGCATCCAATTGCAAATCATGGAGAGTAATGCTGCTATGTGATGTGGATTTTTGAAGTAAGAGTTCTTCAAGGCGCATACCAATGTAACATTATTCAGGCCAAATTCTCTACTTTCAAATAATGACCAATGTTTGTCTAGTTTGCTTCATTATACAGAGTTAATTGATGCCATCACATTAAAAGTAATTGCCTGATCAACTGTCTAATCACTGATCATGCATTTGATGTCTTCTCCTTCTTGAGAATGGATCAAGCTTGGTAAAATTATTGCTCAGATCAAGTAAATACGCTTCTTCCTGCATATAATCATTAATCTAAGCTTAGCATAACATTAAGCCCATTCTAGCTTATTCCTCACAAAGTTAACTTCTTTATGCACAAAGATCATCTTTTGGACTTCCTGACACTGCTAAGCATTTCAGCACAATTATGTATCATGAAAATATCGATGGTAAATTCACTTGGATGAAGTATTGCTATGTGTTTCATTCAAGCTTATTCAAGTAGACGGCGTTAGGAGCATAGCATTTTAATTTGGCTTTAAGTAGCCTCTTGGAGGGATGAATGGAACAACAGTCCTACGTAACAGTGTTAGCGGCGCAGGAATCGGTGAGCCGTTCCCTGTTGCAACATTGGTTGTTTATAAGGATGATGCTGGATATGGGATGAAAGTCTCTGGAGACAAGCCAGTCTATGTACAATCAGTCAAACCAGGTAAATGAAAACAAGCATCATCACATTTATTCACTAGTGATGGATTGTTCAGCCTTACTGAATTTTGTAATTTCATCCATATTAAATTCCATCTTGCATCACCAAAAATCACTCAGTAACATTTTTCATCTCAAAATAGTGCTATGCAATGCTTTATTTGGTAGGAGAATTGAATTGCACTCACTGCTATATTTTGTTTTTGGGCCTCTAGTCTCCAAGAAAATTTTAATCATAAAAGCCAATTGATTTTGTATCATTCTGTCCTTTGAATCACATATTGAGGCCCTTGTTTATAAAAACCAGTCAGCCATTAGATTCGCCTTCATATCTTTTTGACCTTTCATGGCTTAATAGTCAAAGTGAGACTCGTCACTTCCAATGGAATCATTGCATTGCATCTGGAAAGGAGATAGAGTAGAACAATATTTGATTAGGGTTTGAAAGAGTTCTTTAAAATTCTGATTACTAGAATCATAGATATTCTATTCCAATAGTACTTGCAATTTCGTCAAGTCATTGTCATGCGTTTTACCTCAATTTTCTTATAAACTCAAATTCTCTTACTCATAGGTGGCGCAGCAGCAAAAGCTGGCCTTCATCCAGGTGATAAAATTATCAAGGTAAGATCAATTTGTGAGAGTTGAATTGATATTGCATAGTGAACTAAATTGATTGAATCATCTATGATGTAATGTGTTTGCACTGTGCATGATCAAATCTGTTGTTTTGTGATGCTACTTGTTGATATTTTCATGTGTTAATTGCTAGTTATGTCATAGAAGGGTATTGTATTTCCTAGGTAGAGTATAATTTTTGGTGGACATGCATCCATTTCTACTTTCTCTTTGATTGAAGTATCAATAACATCTTTAGGGCTAAACTTCAACATAACATTCAGTCAATCCTTTAAAAAGTTGATATATATTTCCTATAAACCATCTGCTACGGTTGAGTTACTGGAATGGTTTTGAATTCCACTTCTTTTCTTGTCTACTACCCATTATTTTGAACACATATTATATATATATATACAATATATACATTGGGAAAAATCCTACGAAGGTTCCGTTTACCAAGGGATGAAAAAGACAAGAGGATAGAAAATGATTTCTCTCTTGCAACAAAAATCAACTACCCTTTGAATGTCATGAAGAATAGATTACATCAATGCACCCTTGTAAATTTTGTTCCAGGTGAATGGAGTAAATGTGACTGAATCAACTCATTCGGAGGTTGTTGAGCTCATCAGAGGTGAGTGATTGATAAGTATTATATTTGATTCACTCCAGAGCCATCCTTCTTTCTCTTTTGTCATTATAAAAATCAATTATGAGAATGTATGTATGCATTTTGATTATGTACTTATTTGGATAGTGTACCTGGTTGTGAAAGTAATTTATACTTCATATGTTATTGAGTTATCTTAGAATGGTGATTCATGGTTCTAGCAAGCTTGGCATTTTATTGTATGCCTGAACAACCTTGATTTATGGAAGGCTTATGACCAAAATCAAATTGATCTCGTCATGTTTTGTCAATATTTCATTAGAAAAAGCATTGAGATCAAATAGCTATACCTATTATATTATTTATGATATAAATTCATTTTGATAAAGTGGTTCTCTTTTTGATTGGGTACCTCATCTCAAAATATCTTCACTCTCTACAATTCTAGCATCTGTGCAAGTGGTTTTAACAGTGCAACAAAAAGCTGTATCAAACATGGCAACTGGACTATCTCCATCAAAGCATCACCGTCCAAACAGTCTATCAACTGGATCTGTGTTGGTATCCCCAGTGCAAGCTGCCACATCTCTTCATAGAGCCTCAACTGTTCCTGGTTCCTGTACAGAAAGAATCACAGGACCTCAGCCTGTTGATGTGAGTTGAAAATATCAATAGAGAAGTTGATAACGTAACTTGATCGATAACTGATCCAAACTTCCATGCGATTGGCTTTGATTTACCGATTTCATCGTTCAAGTCGCTGCAATCATCTTGTACCAAATGTTCGCGTCCTTTAGATTCGGAAAAATGTAAATCTTCTTTGAATTGCAGCATGAAAAGAAACGCCAGTTGGAAACGCAACGAATATTAACGTTACAATTGATGCTTGAAAATGAGCAAAATCATGTGGATAAACTGAGGAGTGAACTAGCTAAAGCAGCAGCAGGAGGTGGCAATGCAAACAACATTGCTTCATTGCAAGCTGAACTTGCCAATGCAGAAAGGAGGGTGAAGAAGTTGCAAGAACCACTTGATCAGGTATGAACTCATTAACATCATGGGAGATTTGTGTTTGTCTGTGTAAATATTCATGTATAGATGAATACGTCAAAAATCACCATTTTAGTATTGACTGTTTGCATCTTGGTTGAATTCAATCATCCCATATGGACATGTTCAATGGATCCGTGCATTGACTCTTCATTCACGATAGTTTTCATTTTTCCTTGGGGAGCACATAATGAGTGGAACATCATTGAAATTTTTATGCATTACTTGAGTTAAATCTTGCAACAAACTTGGCAGTTCTTGTTTGTTTTCATAATACTTGTTCGATTTTGGTGCATGATGATTTGAAATAACGAATCACTTTCCAAACGATAGATCACACAGTATTGGAACTCACAGCTTGGAAAATTCATTTACAAATACCCTGACAATGGACGTGTTTTTTTGCCCATTTGATTGCAAGCCCAAGAATTTTCTTTAATTCGATCCATGGGAATGAATCAAATTATCATTTTCTCATTATTACAAATCTGATCAGTTTGATTAAAAGCTAATTAAGCTGAGAAACTGTCTAGTCTATTGATTTGAAATCCCTATGCTTCTTTCAAAAGGGCTGCTAGCTAGATAATTTGATTTATTCTCTCCCAATGAATGTTTGGCCTTTTACTTCGTGAGCAATGGCTTCGCGAGGATATGGAAAGGACGATCTCACCAGCTTGTGTTGTGTCTTACAGCTTTGCCCGTTGGTAACAAACGCCTCCTCACCCTCAAATCAACATGCACATTCTTCCTCTTCCCACGGTGGCGGTGGTGATGCGCCACCGCCACTACCTTCCCGTAAATCCCTGACCACCAGGAGTCTTTCCCCACCCCCACTGCCACCACGACCATCCCCAAATTCACTCAGCATAGTTCAGTCAGACCAGGAAAGACACTTAACGCCTCCCATCGCCAGAGTTCTACCACTCTCTGTAAGTAGGCTTCTCAGAATGCACCAACGCTTTTTCTTTTTTATTATGGATTACAATTTTGTTGCTCTGGCACAATAGCAGATTGAATATTGATACAAAATTCAAGACACTCGTTTAGCACAAAAATATTTTACTACTGGTGTTGATGTATTTAACTAGCAACTGATACAAGTGTACTTGATATTGAATTGCTTCTTTTTTATCACTGACGTTTCTGGTATTTTTTGATTCCACATCTCATCGATTGTGCCTATCTTATCAATGATCAGAAGTAATTGCGTAACTCAACTAATGTAATTCAATATTGTATCAGTATTCTCTGTAACTTGGGAGACAAAACTCTTAAAGCTACTTGGATAAAGGTGTCAGCTGATTGTTTTTCTTAGCATTAAACTGTCATTATTGTGATTTATGTTAATTTTCTTTGGGATCATGGAGTTGGCATATCTCAGAGCAGTCAGGGTAAGCTAAAGAGAACGCGTAGTCAATGTTTAATTGTCATAACTTGAATATTTGTTTATCTTTGTCGTGTCTCATTAGATTATGCCTGTGACTTGAATCTGTGATCGTTCATCTGAATGTTTATTCATCCAACGCAAGACACCGTTACTCATTCGTTGAATCATTAATATTACAAAGATCAGAATATAGGTCTTGAAAATTCATTTCCATCTGGATAAAAATCCTTTAGCTTTCTAACTATTAGGACCTCAAAAATTGTATGAATCTCCTGCCATTGATCTGGCGAAATTGAAATAGAGATAAGGGACCCTATACCAGCTAAACTAATACCTATGTAATCACAGCCCTTCTGATAATGTTTGAGTCAAACTCATCTGTAAATCGGTCTGAATATTCTACACATTGACTAGGAGATCGAAGAAAATGTGTGTAAACGCGATCAATTTCATCTCGAAATCACATTCCAAACAAAGTCTGTTACTCGCTTTGTCTCTCAAAACCTCGTTCAAAACTGACACCGATCGTAGAGTGAACCGAAACAGCTCGATACTAAGTTTCAAATTTTCGATGTTACTATCTCTGACGACTCATTTCAATTCGCAGTTCTCCCAGGGTGGCAGCTTGAGCGCGAGGCACCAACGAGTGAGGTCTAGTCCTGAACAGTTGGGGGTGGTTTCCCCGGCAGAGGCGAGTAGAAGACTCATAGCGTCCGAATCTATGGGTGAGCTTGCTGCAAAGCATGCTGCCACGGCCAGTGGTAGTAGTACAAGCAGTAGCCGGCCCCAGAGTGCGGGTATCGATCTCGATGAACCTCCTGGGTATAGAACGCCTCCAGGCACGCCACCACCGCCATATCCTGCCCCCGTTCTTGGCGAACTAATGTCCAACTCGGCCTTGCTCGGCGAGGTGAGTAAAACCCTCCAAAGACTCCTTTTCTTGACTGTCACTGAACAATTTTGAAGTCGCTTAATATGTGGTTCAAATTCTTATTCGCGGACACAATGATTGAATTAGTCTAATAATCGAATTTCCTGACTAGACTCCTTTTTAGGTGGTTTTTTAATCAAAATGTTTTTATCGTAAAAAAGTCTGTCACGGCCTAGAAAGAATAGAATAATGTTTCCTGTTGATGAACGAATGACTATAAATATTTTTCTAACTTCCGCCATTTCGTTTGGTTTGTAGAGTATTCATGAGAATTTTCATGCTGCATCCTCGCCGAGGTCACAGAATGTGTTGGATGGATGCAGTCCTGGTCTTCCGATGATTCAGCAGCCGATTATGTCAATGGAAGATGACGACATGAGCGATCAAGAAGTTGTAAGCATCGTTTAGAATAATTGGATCTAAGCTGCCTGTTGTCTTGAATGACTTCGCAATTTGATTCTGAAAATCAATTTTCTCATCATTCGCAGGGCCAATTGGAGGATCACGGACCGTTTAAATTGTTATCAAAGCTGTGGCAACATCATGCTCACCTTGCTGTTTTTATTAATTACGTTATTTCAAATAGCGACCCCTCTAGTCTGGTGAGTATTACGCAATTGAAAACTCGCAACTATCTAAACTGCCTTACGATAGCATAATTTTTATATTTCCATTTCAGTTGTTCTACCTTATAACCGACTTGTATAAGGAGGGCAATGCCAAGGAAATGAGAAAGTGGGCTTACGAGATTCATTCAACTTTCCTTGTACCCGGAGCTGTAAGTTTCTGCAATTTTTCGGAACTGAAGTGAGTTGATCGTTTTGATATACATTTTTTTCCGTTTTACAGCCACTACGTTTAAACAACGTAGACGAGAATGTTGCCCGTGAGATTGATGACGTCCTGCTGAAGGAATCTGACAAGGAAGAAATTCTGCGAAAAGTATGTCGCGTGACATTGAATATTGACTAATAGCAATCGTTTGATGGCTTGTATTCATTGATGATCTTTTTCCTTAGATATTTTGGAAAGCTAGAAATAGAGCTAAGGAGGAGCTGAATGAACAATTAGCTGATTTTCAACAAAAGAGGATTGCCGGATTGGGAACCCTATTCGGACCAACTGACGCTCAATTAGATGAGAGTGCTAGTGATAAAAATAGAGAAACTAAGATAATTGAACAATACCTCCTACCCCACATGGAAACGCACTTGTGAGTATCCACATACAATTCCTGCTTTGAATAATGTTTATATTTTAGATCATTTCACTGATCTTGTCTTGAATTTTACAGGGAGGACGTCGAGAAGGAGAATGTGGATCAACGCAAGTTTGCAACCGCAACTAGTCTTGCTACAGTCTTAACAAAAGTATTCCAAGTGCGGCAAGTGTCCTTGGATCGTGTACCAACGTTTGTCGCCAAAGACAAGTCTCATATCAAAGCTCGGTTGAGTGCTGCGAAACAGAGGAAAATGGCTGTGAGGGGACATCATTTTGTAGCGAATCAGTACTTTACTGTAACGTACTGCAATCACTGCCAGTTTATAATCGGTGGTATAGGTCCTCAAGGTTATCAGTGCGGAAGTGAGTTTAGAATTGCCTCTTCAATTTTTGTCGAGTTGATAATAATGTATATTTTGCTCAATGATTTACTTATATTGTGTTAAGATTGTTCGTTGAATGTTCATCGCCAATGCGTTCGAGTTGTCGAAGAAAACTGTCCAGGCCCTTTGGTTCGAAAAGAAAAAGGAAACGATCGGATCAGTAAATTGATGGAGCGCATTCGACCGGAGAAAAAACCACCATCACATCATTTGACACAAAATCAAATGCTTCACAGTGAGTATTAGTTTTCACTATGAAATGGAACTTTGCATTTAGCATCTTGTTCGATTGTTCATAATTTCTGTCCTTATTTTTTGATTCAGTCGAACGTATGAAGAGAGCTGAGGAAGAGCACAATTCCACAGCTGATGGCGAGAATGGTGAGTCTTGATTGTCTATATTTGTATCTCACGTGGCAACGTGATTTCGCGAGATATAGTGATATAATCTAGGAAATTATAGACAGCCTTCAAAATCCAAAATAACCAATGACTGCGAAGTGTTTTGACATGGTACATTACTGAAGTGAACCATAGATCGAAACTATCCCTATAGGTATCACTGCGTTTCTCAACGATCAGCAATTTTTCTTCAAAGGAAATAGAAAACTGAACATGGGGAATAGTGTATCGTTTGGTGAGAGGAGATAGAATGAGACCACTAGAGATCAAAAAATTTTAATATATCCTTACTCATGAAATGCTTGAGGATATTATTCCAAGCAGGCTCACGTAGATTGGAATGCATACCTCACGTTAACATCTTTAGATACATTTAAATATTGCTACGTCACATTTGTTCATATTTCTCTCGAACGTGCTCTTTCTTTGCTCGTTCCAGCAGAAATCCTTTCGAAGCTTTGTAAAAGAAACCCATCATCGCCAAATATCTGCGTAAAGCTCTTGAAAGAGTAGCGTCTCGCTTCATTTGAACATTTAGTCCACAATGAGATCATCGCAAATTTCAACGTGTGCGATCTCATATGTACATACACCAAGAACCAAACTCTGGCTTTCTATAATTAGTTACCTACCTAAGACGTGCAAATTCAATGATTTCATTCTGCGCTCTCGCTTAAAAAATGATACCACCTACAATATTTTAAAATCTCTACTTCAAACTCGAATACAATAATGAATATAGAATGTCTTACTGTTTATTTTGCATATAGAAATAACAGCGGTGAACAAAAAGAAGAAGATCTCATAAAATTATCACAGCGCTAACAACGGAAGCGAAGCAATTCTCAGAATTCATCCACCAACGACCGACGTCTAGTTAGCGTTCATATATAACGCAGTTTGAATTCCGGTCCAGACTCTTTCCATGCACCATACATCTTTTACATACTCATACATCACGTATCTTTTACCTAATAGGTATATCGATCGTGTGTTCATACATAAATGCTTATTCTTGAAGGAGAGAATTTCCGATCGGAAGTCCAAGGTTGTCGCATCGTATCGGTAAAAAAAAAAAAATAATGATCCAACGCGAATCGGTCAATAACAATAGCGTCACGCGCCTTCATCCTATGTATATAACACATATACATCATGAAACGTTTAGCAAAAGTATCCGGCTGCAGTTCAATCTGACCCCGAATATATATCTGTAACGTTATGTGCACGAGATGCATAGTATTTTATATACAAGTTTCGCACGGGCAGCTTTACTCTCACGCTTAGCCCGCGGCGCGGTACACTTCAATCGATACGTATGTACTTATAATACAATGAAAGCCGAAGGCAACGTGACGATGAGATCGGCAGATCACGAGTATATCAATGGACGATCGATACAAATCGGTTGACTTGAGATATATCGACTTCCGCACATATGCCAATATCATAGACTGATGGACTGACTGACATGACTCGAGAAATTTTATTTTTATTTTTTAAACTCATTTTATGTTAATTTTAGATGGAATGCTGGAGATGGTGTACGTCTGACTTATGAACTTGGCCAAGTTTTACGATGAATTGTAGTTGGCGGGCTTGATATACGCACAACGGCTTGACTGGTTCATTTTCGAGGCCCAATACCGATAGATAGTGAATAGAAGTTCCCATGCATCGACACGACTTTGGTCGGATTTATATTTACTGTCTTGGGTGTCTATATTTTATTTAGTAAATGAGAAATTAATCTCTTATCTGTATGGTATAACGTTGTTGTTCAAGCCACGTTAACGAGGATCATCGTCAACTCGTGCATTGTCGATTGGCGCGAAATGATTTCTTGTAATTGACGTAAGGAGTTATTATGATTGCAGCGAGTTTGTCTGATGTGAATCAGACTGTTCGTTACTGACATTTTTACGTAGTTGAACCCACACAAGTTTTATAGATATAGCCTTGTTAATCTTTGAAAATGAATGAACTCGATATGTGCATACTTATTTACCCGCAGGTTATTCCTGTTGGCAAAGTCTCGTGATTTTCAATTTGCGCTTGGATCAGAACAACGTAAGCACATCATGTTCATCTGCGTTCAGCAGTTCCATTTTGAGACATGGCGTCATAGTGCAATTCGACAGACTGTCGGTACACCAATCACATTTGCAATCGTCGCAATGCTGGGATGCCCATTCATCTGTTTTTTTCTTTTTTTTTCTTTTTTTTTTTGTTGATAATTCTGGTTTTTACCAGTTGATCAAAACGAAAATTGTTGACTGGTGTTGCTTTGCCATTTGATGTGAATTCTATCGTGTGAGAAAGTCAACAATAATACTTGATTCGTTTGCATTTTATTTAACCTAGTTTCTTAAAGGTAATAAAAATTTTGCAAATTGATTTAAGCTTTTTTAGGTCTCTTCTTCGAGTCCTATATGGCTACTTGTAAATGAATCATTTTATATTGTGAAAAGAGAACAATGAAATAGATGTTTTATGGCTGACTGGTAGTGACACACATATTTCAGGAGACAAGTTTATCAGATGAAAAACTATCTTCTCTACTTTAATACTCTATTCAAGGCTTTTTTAGATACCTTGATGAAGATGAAATTTCACGTGACAGCATATTTTATCAATTCTATCGAATTCTATAACAACAGGTGTGTTAAAGGGATGGGATTTTGAATCATTTCAATCTCAGAAAAAGCTTGTTTTCCCTGAATACTAAAATTTGACGGTGATTTATCCGGGATCTCCATTCTTCGACATGTGAGCAGACGAATACACTGATTTTTTTCATCGTCATTGGAAGATTTCTCTCGACGGATTATCCCCGGATTAAGCCAGTTTTAAAAGAAATCGAATTGATCGCTATGATCAAATCTCCGCTGAGGAATGGAATCAATTATTTACGATTTTGAAACGTCGGATGATATCTTTCACCGTTTTTTTCATCATCAACGAATCAATTTCTCTATCACCAAAATAAAAAATTCTCAAAAAATGTATTAATTAAAGTTTGAAAATTTATTATGGCCGCTTAGCGTTCGATTACGAGCTTCTATAGCTATCAATCGACATCAACAGTATAGATAATGCAAAAAAGAGCAACAAGTGTCGAATAATAAACAATATATATCCCCGCTCACTTTAGTCTAATTGATAATCGAGGAAATCCGCTAATTTAGCTTTAACTCAAACGCACGCAGTGTTTTCATCATCCCGTTCTTTCTATCTATTCAGAAAATATATAGTAATACACATTTATATTATCACATCTCGTTGCAAGCACAGCTGCAGGCGGTATAACATAGAGTTTAGCAGATGAGCTCAAGAGAAATCAACCAACGGGATCACCCGTTGCTCATATAAGGGGAGTAGTATATCGCACTCTTGAGAGCATTTAGTATTTAGTACTCTATACTAGGTTGACCCTATAACATCAAGGCGCGCAAATTCATGTGGATTAGAGTTTATAGTTTATAGTTAAATATAGAATGAACTTTTGGCCATATATTCTGAGAGCATTCCTGAATGATGCGCTCCGCGCTTTACCGCTCTGATGGTGCTTTGATATTTTTAGGGGTCTTTGGGAATGCGATGCTAAATAATATCTACATTGAAGAAAATTGTTCCTATTTAATAGCTATGATCTTAGGTTATGAGGGATATTTGGATAAGATCTCTTCTATATAGTCAGAGGTGAATTGAAGATATTTATCAAAAATCTGATGAAAAATACATGAAAAAAAAGTAAGGTTTTTGTGTAAAGTATCATCGTCAGTGAGTAGCAAGAAATCAATATGACTATGACGCTGTAACATTTGAAGTCAGCGATTTTTGCACAGTTTAGCAAGAACCAAAAATTTTGGTCATGTGGCAGATAATGAATAATGAGCATAAATACGCCCAGTAAATGACGCGATATGCACGTATTACAAATGGATTGCTGCAGAATTGATAGTGAAGTTAATCCACAGTCATCCACAGTTCATGAGGAAAGAATGAAGCTGTCCTTGAAAATAGCTTGCAAGGAGCTTTCACCACTACTCAAGTTGAGCTTGCAGCCATAAAGGCATGTCGCATTGAAAGGATGAAAAAATCATCAATATTTCTCTATCTAAGCTTCTAAAATATGCATGCTGAAGTGCCCACAAAAATAATAATCGACGTCGAGCTTGCAAGCTCTTCCCTAAAAATAATTCAAATACGCAAGACCCAGCACTTGATCGAGTGAGGCTCAGGAACAGGAGATGGTCTAAACTAATTTCGTCAAGAGGAAGTAGACAAAATTATCACTCAAGTCATCAACAATAATCATCCTTATGACATCAGTATCAGGGGAATCTTTTGCAAAAGGGCCCATGCAGCTTCTCGCAATCGTCCCTCTCGTCACTCACATGCTGCTGGTCTAGTGGTCTGACACTCACAGACACATACTTACACACTCATTCAAAGCTCGACCGGAAGTGAGGGAAAGAGTGAGAAAGAGAGAGATGAGAGAGAGGGGCTTCGCTCAGGCCAGCAAAGTCGAGAAACACGCGGGCCCTCTTGAAAATGTATTGTATATGAGCCGGCAAATCGCTAGTGTGCAAGCCAGCAGCTGCTCTCGGCTGTTCTTTTTTTCACTTCATCGTGTGTGCATGCATGATATTGCCATCATGCATGCTCGTCGATCGTCGGTCGTCGTCGTCGTCAACTCACCGCGCTTCTGACTCTCTGAGCTCTGAACACGCGGGATATAACTTGAACTTCAGTGAGGCACCGACTTTACCTCCGAGTAGATCGCTTTTCTGCTCCGCCTTGTTTTTCTTTTTTTCCATCAATTCAAATACTTCTTTTCTTCTATTTATCCCAATGTGGTGACTTTGTTATTGTGTTTTTGTGTCTCTAGGATTTTTATCCTCTATAAGAAAGTGTAACCGGTAGGATACAAAATGCGAAAGAGGAAGGAAACAGTTATTGTGAATTTTTCACCTGCGGAAATGTGTTTACAATTTTGAGGTTCAGTATGTGTGTGTAGATATAGATGAAAACAGCTAAGGCAGACTCTGGTATATTATTCGCAGGAGTATAAGCGATCAGTAACGGCTAAAAGTTTGCTCTTACCGAACACACGCCATCAGAGTTTGCGGAATTTTGATTCGAACGAGAGGCACTTTTGAAGAACGTGTAACGGTTTTTCCGAGAAGAGATCCAGTGGTTGATTTGGTTGTGAAAGATTTTGATACAGTGAAATTTGGTGGTTGTGAAAAGTTGTTGTTTATTGGTGAAACGAAAAGCTCGACTTGCAATCTTATTGCCAAATTGAGTTGAAGGTTGAAAATTCAAGAGGTGATTGTGCACATCAGTATAGCGAGAAACTTTATGTGAGTTTTACAATCAAAATTTTATGTATCTCACGATTTGCGCCTCATTCTTTCCGTATCAACATCGACGGTTAATTAAAAGTTTCAACTGAACTAAGAGTACTGTCATGTTGTGTGTTTTAGTTACAGTTAGACCGTTCAAAATAAGAGTCATGAAGTAATTTCGAATCGGAGAACTCTTCAGAATGAGTTTTATCATATTTTTCACATATATACGGTAGCACAGATCCAGTTGGCAATTCCACGAGAAGAATCAAACGAGATAAAAATGAACTCGTTTACATGTGTTGCGTATTATCAGAAAAATGTGGGTTTGATATAATTTCCCAATGCGTCACGTGACCGTTTTGATAGCAGCAAAGTACTTATACATATAAGATCTTTCGGCATTTCAAAATAATTTATTCATCTCCATTCTCCATGCGATGAATGCTTTGACGTATCGAGGTAGTCAAAGCTCTCGTCTCAACAGATTATAATTATTACAAACGTATATATACATTTGTATATCACCTCTCAAGAGAAAACACGGCTCGTCGATCATGAATTATTATCTTCTGTCAATCGCGCATTCACGTTCTCCTATGTATCGACTTCTGTTACGGGTCTGATTTCCTGTCTTCGAAGCGATAAAAATCGATAAAAGTTTGCAGAACTTTTATTCTGCAAGGCCATATAGTCCTGTTTTGAAGAAAATAAGTAACCAAGAGTGCTGACGAACATTTGACTCATTCGCTATAAGGTTAGACTCGCGCGTCAAAAAAAAAAAAAAAAGAAGAAAAAATTACGCAAAAACTTGCCGGGATTCGTGCGCAGCTGATTGCGATTGAACAAAACAGTTGTCTAATTTGACCTCTGAATACATTCCCAATATTGCTTGTATTTGAAACTTCATCAATTTTTGAAGGTTTTTACATCATAAATATTCACTATTTGTTTTTTTGTGCATTATTTACGAATTCAAGTGGATTGTTTTACAATACTTTTCAACGCTATCAAAATGTGATCTTTTAGAGGTCAATAACATTCTTCAAACGAGAGGTGGTTTAAAATTCCACCAATTCAAAAGAATTCAAGTTCAATCTTTCTTGACCCAGAAATCAAAAGCAATCACGGCCTTTTACGTCTTTCATCATTCACCTTTCACTCAAAATTCCTTTAAAAACGCCAATATATCTCTAGCAAGTCACACCTGTAATAAAAATTGAGTCTTTGCTCTCCGCAAAGATCGCTTCACGCAAAACTCACTTTGGCGCCATTAATTCGTTTCCTCGGATTTGCGTTAAAGAAAAATTCCAGCTAACCAAGACGCACGACTGTTGTATGTGTATACCTACCTACCTATACCTATCATTGAACAAGGAAATCAGCCTTAACACAGATTCAACAACAACTCTTGTCTTTCGTATTTAACGATCGTCTCGGTCGTTGTTCTCGTTTTTATATAAAGTAAAGTGAAAAGAACCAGCTCAACTCGTCATCTTCTCTTGTCTTTCGAAGGACAGAAACAAATGATTTCAGATCCTCTTGTACTTACTTACAATATATCTATATATCAAAATCTCAAGCCACTTACTCACTTAACACCTGTCGGAAAGAATGAGACCGCATCGCAAGATATACAATAATTTAATACTTATATTATCCAAGTCTCATTTTTCGCACCTCTCTGCAATTCAATCTACTACAATCCATGTAGCAGACGACACCAACGACATCAAACACCACCAGGAGCAGCAGCTGTGTAGTACAGAGCTTCAAAAGATGTTGGAGCTTCATGCGCCCGTGCTTAGCCCGGGCGTAATTTTTGATACTGGAGGATTAAATTCTAGTCATCCAAATGACGATGAAGATGACGAAGATTCATCATCTTCACCAGTACCTAGTGCACAAGCTAGTCCTGCACCACATAGACGAGGTTTTGGTCGAAGTGGTAGACTCATGCTTCAACGAAAGTTCAAGGCTAAAGCAAATGTTCCAAATAAAGCTCATCATCATCATCATCACAGAGCTAATGTAGTTAAGGAAAGAAGAGGTTCTTCAGCTATTGCTAGAGTTTGGGATACTTTGGCAACGGTTCGCTGGTCGACCAATAATAATGGTAGCAAAAGCCCAAGAAATGCTGTCAACAGTGATGCGATATTATTAGCCAAGTTAGAACAATTGAGAAATGCCGCAGAAGCTGGACAGCAGATTAGGAGTAGCAGCGATGCAGGTGATGAGACGGTTTTTGGAAGATTTTTCTGGGAAAAATATTGGAATAAGTTCGCCGGAGATCTTATAGTTTAGATTCATTGGCTAGGTTTTCACATTCACTACCGAGAGCTTAAGACATCGAGATAAGCATTTCTCACATTGAGGATATGTTTTCTTGATAAAACAGGATGAAAGAAGGCAAAATTGGATTTTTTCCGAATTTTTTCAATTTTATTTTTTTTTCTCGCTTGCAGTCAGGCTCGACCTGTAGTCCCATTCATCCCTTGTATCGATCAAGACTTATGAGAATTGTTTCAGATTTTTCTGACGTGTCCGAGAAAAATAACAGTTGACTATTGGAAATCAATGAAACAAAATTTGTCAATTAGAATGAACGTTGTGAGTGAATGGGTTTTAATCAACTCTCGGAGAAAGGATGAATCTATTGAAACAACTGCCTGAATGAAAAATTATTTTGAAAACTAATAACAGGATTATTCTGGTATGCGAGCACAGGAATGAAAGGAAGTACCGCTGGATTATACAGGGACTCTTATTTTTGTTTCATTTTTATTGACTCTCGCTCATAAATAACAAGTGATATCGGGCTGGACTCATTCTCGCACGAATGCTGTATAATTTCGCCCGTTCCTTAGACAAGAAGTGCGTGCAGCGGGAAGATTCGCTCCTGTTGGGAAACACCTTGTATACACTTTTTATTACATTCCGCCGGGTGTAACATCTCACCAACACGTTATATTTTCATAAATACTGATTTGTTACTGAACATCATTCGACTTGAAAAAAAGAACGTAAAAATGTGAAAAGATTTGCAATCAGGCTGTTTTATTGGAATTCCAACAGCAGATGTATACATTTCTGCGGTAATTGTATTGATATTGAAAGTAATGCGCGAGCTGCTCGTAAATTTTACCTAGGAATTGAAGTGTGCGACGCTTCCTCGTTAGTATAAAAGTCGTTCTCTGCAAACCACTCAATCATATTTGTCTGCTTGTATTTCAACCACAGCTTTGACAAAGTTTATTGAGCTATGATTCAAGTAGTTGAAATTCAAATGCTTAAGAAGTAGTGTTCTCCGGTTTAAATCTAGTATTTGAAATTGCTTTTGCACAAGTGCTCGACCTTGAGCTATGAATTTCTTCATTTTTGATTCATAAGATCATCATTCGTGTGCTCATATTAGTGTTGTCGTTGAGATCGTCGCTCTTGTGATACTACACCGTCGGATGGTTGTTTCAATATGACTTATTTATCTTTGAATGTCACGTAAATGCTCGTATCAGTGCTCGAAAAATCTTGTCCGATTGCTAATTCCAAGGCTAATGTTGAAGTGTTTCTGCTGATTTTCGACGATGTAGGTGGTAATCATCACGAATATTTTGTAGCAGTTTACATAGCCAGTTACCTCTTCACAAACTCGTGTGATCAAAATGTGTGGGCCTATTCTTGCCTTGCCTGTCAGAAAGTATGAGGATTTCCAACAATTTCTTTCTTCTATGAGATGCTTAAAAAATAACTAAATTATTCATCAAAGTGATCGAAGTATCGGATACCCTTTGTTCGAACTTTTGGATTTGATAATTTCCTTCAAATTTTTAAAATTGTATTCTAGTTTCTTGCATGTATTCAGTTTGATACTGATGGAACTTGACAGATAAATGATTGGTATAGCAAATAAAATCTTCACATAAAAGAAACAAAAAATATTTGGGTTCATCCACTCCGAATGATACACTGTAAAAATTTTTTTCGAAAAACTTCAACCAACTGCTTGAATGAAATATTCAACCAAATGGTTGAAGAAACTGGTTGAATTTTCAACCAAATTGGTTGAATCTTCAACGAATAGTTGAATTTTCCATTCAACCAGCTGGTTGAATTTTTCATTCAACCAGTTGGTTGAAGTTTTTCGAAATTTTTTTTTACAGTGTAGGTTTATTCGTGTCTTGCAATAATACATGGGGTTCCGTACCCCTGGTGTCAATAGAAAATTTTCAATAATCAGTATTTATGGCTATAGCAAATTCTTTAGAGCAGATCTCAATTACAAGACGTTATAAATCGCCCACATTGGAATTTTGGATCGAAATCAGTAATCGTATTCGAAAAACCGGTTGCTCGCTTTTTTTATGAAGGCCTGTTCGGTCCTCAATTGAGAGTCAAAAGTCTGGTAACGATGGTTTGAAATCATCACATCTTTTTTCGTGTGCGAATGACGTCGTCCGCAACTGATTTCTCATGTCTACATACCTAAAAATACGAATCTGTACACTGAGCTCAGATTGACAACTTCTCGTGCTTGACTACCTACCCATTGATTTTTGCTTTGTGTAACCATCTGGTATGGCAGACAAAACGTTTACCCGAAATCTTGTTAGGTAAAGAAAGCCTTACATCAACAAGATGAAGGTAGCAGATATATTTTCAAGCATTGACTCGACTTTGATGGTCAGTTTTACGAGATTCTAATTCTGGTTGTGACTTATTCTTTCCAGAGTTCATTGACAATGCCTGAATTTCATACCAATATTATCTTCTCTTTTTCTCCGTTGTTTTGGGCTATTCCACAATACTCAGGTGTGTCATGAAATTTTCATTAGATGCAACCGAGTACATTTTCAGGAAGACCCCCCCAGTCATATCGAAACTCATATTTTTAAGCGCACAAAATCTCATCCTCATCCTAAACCAATTCGTGACTCACTTTTGGCTAACTATCAAAATGTTCTCTTCTCATAGAAACATTTTACCTACGCATACCCTGAATATATAAGTCCAAGTTAATGAGCCGCTCAACTAAAATCGTCGATTCAACCGTTGGCCACTAATATATACACACACCTTTCGTGAATCATTCCTTATAATTTTCCCCAAGAAATTCATATTATATTGGGAAGTTACCTCGGGTCGTTTTGAATGGCCCGTGGACCGGTATTTACATCAACCGACACGTTTCCCTCGATTCAAGAATATGCATGTATAATTTGAGCGGCATTCCAGCGCAAAAATTCAACGACTACTGCGTATAGAAACTCTCTCAATCTTACAGTCTTGGTCGTGGCCATACCCTCTACGCATTTTGTCCACTGTACAGTGGACATGGCCGAAACCCCGTGAAAACTGATTATATTCGTGATCATTTTTACTCGGCGCACGGTAAAAATCTGAAAAATTTCGAAAAATCTGGGACAATTTTGAAGACTCACTTTCTCAACAAACAAAGTTTGTTCTATATGCTTCTACTTTGCTCTATATGCTTCTACCATGGAAAAAATGGTAAAAAAAAACCAAATTTTTCAATCGTGTAATATTAACGTTATCATCATTTTTCAACTAGTGAGTGATATTTCTCGCGATAGAAAATTCTTTGAATACGTCGAGTGAGGTCTAAAGTCAGCAGGTTAAAGACTCGCTCTCGAAAAACATCGATTTCCCAAACAAAATCTACTTTACATATTGGATAACCAACCTCAGTACACACAATCTTAGGCGATTGAAAGAAAAATTGCCTCCGATGACGAGATTTACAGAGAGATGCAATCGAATCCTGTTTATTTCTATAACGGCGCCGCCGCCAAGTGCAGCTTTTTCTAATAATACCACTATCGGGCCATCCTTTTCCGCGATTTCATCGGCCTTGGCTGTGAATCCACCTTATATCCGAGACGTGTTTTTCCAGGCTGCATCATCATCATCATTAGACTTGATCTGGATTTGCTACTGCAGCAGCTGTCGTCGCTGAATATAGACTTATACATATATATCTAATGCATTTGCAATTATATCCTTTGACGCCTCTTATATATAGAAGCTTTGAGGATGATTTTGCTAGCAGGCATACCTACGTTTCCAGAGTGTGTGTCTACCGTTAGTAATACTCTCTTTGATCAAGCTAGACGATCGAGACGGAAAATTTCCTCTATGCGTGATGCACGAAGGGCTTTTCTTTGCTCAAGATGTGTATGTTTGCCGTATTATATACCCTGGGGACTTTTCTACTGCTGCCGCTGCTGCTTCTACTTTTTTTGCAATCGTGGCAAAATTTCCGTTGCACTATGGAATTCTTTGGATCGAGTTTAGAATGGCTTGGGGCTTTGATGACTGATTCTTGGGTGGACGAAAGAGGTAGATCTTGACTTCGAGCTTGAAGTAGATCTGAGATTTGAATTTGATATTAGATTGTGTAGAGTAGAGGACAAGTAGAACAAATTTGAAGCACTTCCTGCTTTTGGTGAGATAAATTTGTAATGCTGTCGAATTTTTTTTCGGACTAGTTTCTCATGATATCATCTCCTTGAAATATAGTAGCCAATTTGAACAAATATCACTCACTCTTTTTGGGAGTATCCTTTACAAAGGTTGGATCTTACCATTAGTAGACTTTTTCAATCATGGAGTAATGAATCATTTCTATTCAAACGCTTGCTGATCAATGAATATTTCAAGTCTTCGGATGAAAGAGAAATGTAGATTCCGTAACAAAAAGTGTGTTCTGCTTGGGTTCTACTGTCGAAATTGCGTCAAAATATGGTGAAATAATTTAGTCCTGAACTCTATTCTTTGCCTCTTGTACAGATTCTAAAGAATTGTGTAACGATGAAACCCCTTGCTTACGACTTTGTTTACAGACGTCTGGGTGGATTTTCGATTTTTGCGGTGCATTTGTAATAATTTAGAATTGATTCATTTGAAATATCTGAAATATTTTTCCAAAAATACTTCGAAACAGATTTCAGTTAGAAAAAAACCAAGTATGTGGGCGGGAACGTTATGAAGGGGAAAACATCAAAAATTGAAAGTGAACTTCATAGCTTTTTCGTCGTTTTCTCACTCCATTAACCTTTGAAAAATATTTCTACACCGCTATCGTGATCACTATGTAATGTGAAATCGAGTGGTCCAAATGAATGTATGCATGCATTAGATGGTCTCAATCATTGGCTCTGATATTGGGAAAAATGATGAACGGTCATGATTTATTGACCCAACTCGAGCTACAATTTCGCCCATCATGTATATACCACAGGCTGCATTTCTTAAATTGTTCTCCATGATGAATGCTGGAGCAAATTTTTATTGTTTCTACCAATGCAACCTCATTGGTAAAGTATGCAAAGATATTCATGCTTTCTCACAATGATGTAATGCTCTCTGGTGATCGAGTTGGAACGAGTGATTGAGAAAATGCGAATGAATAATTCATGTCAGTCCATAACTTACCTTTTTCCGTTATTGAATCATAAATTGATTATACCCTATATTTGAAACTTGTTTGATACTTCTAGAGAAGTTCTTCTTGAGATTTTGCTCGCTGATTTATTGAAGAAGATCAAAAATATCTTATGTATGATTCCAAATGGATTTTCCATCGCGTATTTTGCTCTAAGAATAAATTGTGAAAACACCGATAGAGTTATTAAAAGCAAAATTGCGCAAGATCGGATAGTTTTATACGCGGATTTCGATACGAAATGCACTTTCAGAAGTCCATACGGAACCACTCGTCTAATTGAATGATGGGCTTTGCTTTTACAAGCATCAGTTCTTGAATTAGATCAAGTCAGGAGTCATTAAATCTTGTTTGGTATGGTTTCAAAATTCGCTGTAAGCAATTTGATTTTGTATATATCGGCGTGGAAATTCTCAATCTCAAAACAAACCGACATGGAAAGTTTCAACTTGGGTGCTCGGTAACCTATCTCTTACTTCGTCTTCGAAATCTAAGATCTACGTAGTTTTCCGTACTCCGATGCGAATGAGAATGTGAATAGTATGAACTTAAAACATGTTCACCTCAAACTAGGTAGTTGGAGGTTAGCCATTGATTGAAGATTGTGGTAGGATTTTGGCACAAGCAAAATTCGCTCAATTCAGAATACCTCATCGTAGGGCCACATAAATTTGTGTGATGATGTTTTTTTTTTAAATTTGACGGTTCCAAAAGTTTTTGATTCAATTTTTTCCCAAAATATTGATGAATTGAGTATCCAAAATCCACCATTTACAAAAGTCAAAATGTTCATTCTTGATAATACTCCCCTCTTTAAGTAGTGATCTTCCGGGTATCCAATAGGGATCTACCTGGCTCCAGTAAAAATCCAGCTGGAGGATCGCTATTTTCGAGGTCGAATAGCTAATTTGAGATCTACTTGTGTTGACAGAATCACTTCAAGAGTAAATCTTACATTTTTTGATATGGTTTTTCCAAAAATGAACTTTTTTATCAGTGTAACCTACAAAAGTGAGGTCTTCAGGAATTTTTCTCGAAAACTAGAAAACATCTCTCTACTGTCCAAACACGTCCATATAGATGTATAAATGGTTGAAGTCCATAAAGATGATTTTCTCATAACATGTCCCCCAAGTTTTAATACTCATGATAGAAATATATGACCATCTTACACAATGAAGATTTTGATTTACTCAATCAACCAGAAAAGATGGATGAAAATTGTGTTGTATTTCCGAAGTTTCTTATAGTCCTTAACCTAAAAATCGCAACTTTGAACATGATTATTGGATTCTCGTGCTATAAAATATCGCATGTGACACCGTGCAGCCCATGTAGGTAGTTATGTTACGAAGGACTTGAAGCACTCGCATCGTTCGTGCCATAAACAACCCTTCTAACAGATCTACCAATCTACGTAGTGCAGTATCACAATATACTATTGAACTATCAATTTGATTCAAGATCATCTCTCAACATTAATGAATCAAAATGTGACAATTTTATCATCTTTGCTCTTTACATTGTAATAAACTGGTCACTTTTGAGACTGTGTAACTTCAAAATTGGCCGAAAAAGTATGTGTGAAAACTTTTCATTCTGCATGTCCACACTTTTGCGAACAAGACTTATAAACTGACGCGACGGCTAGACGTCGTGCTTTATCTTTTAAATCCCTCAACGAGTCGCTTCATCGTTGGTATATTACAGTAGCTTGCGGGGCATTATATCTCACGTTTGCGTTGGGGCTTGCAAACTAATACTACCCATACGACGATGACGATGACGATGACGATGACGATGACGTTGGCGAGACGGAGGGATCTCCGTCCTTTTAAATGGCACGAGGAGGATGAGAGAGAATAATTGAGCCAAGATGCTAAAAAGCCGGGGAGGAAAAGAGTTAGAGTATGATGTTGGTGGCGCACCTTGGGCGTATATTTTTTTAGTGTATACAACTTGTGCACGTTCGGCATTTCTGACGTATTATAGTGGTATGGTTGGACACACTGGGCCGGAAATGTCGAATCCTTTCGCATCCCTCTTTCTTTCGTTTTCTTTCTTTTCTTTATCATCTTTGTTGAATGATTCTTGTTATTCTTGTATCGTTTAGGTATTCTTTGTTAGGCATTGGGTGCTCTTTTTCTTAATCGATTTTTTCCTTCGATCGTTCTGTTGTGACGGGATGGGTGTTTGGTCTTCAGTAGGCATGCTTTGATCGTTTGTGCTTTCATTTTCCAAGTCGTTATCGTTATCATATCATCAATGAACGTGTTCATTAAGTTGATATCTTGAAGATGATTTGATTTGAAATTAAAAAGAAATTTTGTAGAAATAGTTGAATTTGCAAGGTTTTGTTGACATCCTTGTCAAAAGCAAAAATTGACTTTTTTGCATATTTGACAACGCACTTTTGTGCTAGTTCCCGCGAAGTATTACACCAACGATAATTTTTAGGTATACTGGTAGCCTTTTAATGACTTCTATGACTGTTACTGTAACTGTTGCGACACAGATATTTTTTTCATTGAAATTGTTGTCTGTTGCGTATAACTCGGAAAATATTGAACACAGTGATCCTTCTTTTATCCATCTCCGACTATTTTCAATTCATAGTGTGAATTAGCGTTCTCGAATTCTTGTCATTTTGAAATCCCATATCAAATTTTGATCCTGAGTAAGAAAATCTAGACAATCTTCTAGCCTCCAAAACTTGGAAAAAATGTCAACAATCCTTCTTTATTCGCTTGTACTACGTATTTGAATATCTCGAAATCGAATCTTGTGCTCTGATTTTGTTCACCAAATTTGGATTCGGGAATGTACTTCTTAATTTTCAAAAAACCTTGAATAATTTCGCCATACAAAAAACAAACGTGGAATTCCATCATTCATAAAACCTTCATTTCACGTCTGAACGAGACCACCGAGTAACAACCGTCAGATACAAAAAATTGCAAGTTTTTCCACCAGGTTCTAACAAAATAATTGAGCTTTCTACGTACAAGCAGTCAAGACCTCATTCATTCACTAAAAAAATGATAGTCGTGTCATCTTTCAATGACATTAGACTCATTTCTCTTCATATAAACTAACGGTACGATCAGTTAATCTTTCACCCTGATTTATTCATCTACAGTCTGTCGATTTATTGAAACTATCTCTCTCAATTCATGACACCATAATCTCCAAGCCCACGCGAAACAACCCAATTCCTAGCATCTAATAGCACTCTACTCTCACTCTCAACTCCGTCCAACTGTTTGGCATCAAACCGGGATGACTCCGAAACAGTTTTTGATTGCTTCCCACCAAATCTAAGAAAGAGATAGAAAATTCAAAGATGAGAGTAAAGTAAGAAGGTGAAGACACATTCGTTCGAAAAAAGCTCTCCCTGAATCACCGCCCCCGCGCCTATTTCACTATACGCCTCACACATCTCGATTTCATCGTGTGTAACAAGCCAAAATCTTGCAAACTTTCGTAGTGTTGTAGCCTAGAAAAAGGCCAACTCAAATCACACACAAACATCCACAATTCTCGCTATCTTTCTCCGCAAGCTTTAAAGCTCAAACCCCCCAAAAGCTCTTCCATGCGCAACGGTTAAAATCTGCCTAGGCGCGCATCATCTCGTTCTTCTTCATGCATACGGCACAGAGCGTAGGTGTATAGATTCTAGTGTAGTAGTAATACGGGTGATATGACCAGTGCTCAACCGTCACTCGGACTCGACGCTTCCCAACAGTACTTATATACCGGTACCATAATACTTAAAACTTGAGAGCTTCTCTGAGAAAAAGCTCGCGAGTGTATAATTGAATTTTTAATTCGTGAAATTAAATTCTAAGTTCAATCCGGATGTATGTGTTTGTTTTAATTGTACTAACGCAAATTAGAGACAGTAATTGATATGACATAATTATGCGGTACCCGCCACATAGTGTTGGAGAACTAGTGTGCGAGGAAGCATATGAATAATCACTGTAGAAAAAAAGAAGAAGAAGAAGAAGATAGAGCATCAGTGTCTATTGTCCACGCTCTGCAAGCTCTGATGACTGACTGACAGTATCATGATGACAGACTCTTACGATGCATCGAGACAAGTTGCATAGATATCCATAGTGTGGGTGTTTTTTTGCGGTTTATAATGTATGATACAGTTTGTGAGTGAAAGACGTATGTGAGAATTTTGAGAAGAAAATTTTAGTGCTTGCAAGAACTGAATTCTGGAGCTTGCAGAATATGACAAGCTGCTACTGTCTTTCTGTGATTGTGGGATTGATGAGCTTTGCTGGTGACGAATTTTGAGATAATTGTTGAGGTAATTTCTTCAAGAGTATACCTAATTGACACGCACATGGTTTTCTGAGGAGTGAGATTCTATTGAAGTTGAGAACTCTTTGAATTACTCACTATCGTATTGGTTATGGTAAATCTCGTAAATTCGATTTTGCATAAGGCTTCTATAGCGTGGGACCATTTCAGCTCATAAGAACTTTTTTCTGAAAGGAAAATATTATTTGGATTGAAATTAAGGCAAAGGAAATCAAATGGTAGATTTTGGAAATTTCATGTTTTTTATTCCTAGCAGGCGTGTAAAACTATGTTTCGTTATAGTTCCTGTCGAGTTCAGATTCTTCAGGGCTTGTCTTATTTTCAGAAAATTTCATTAGATTTTTTGCCCCAGCCCATGTCAAAGTTATCGTCAATTTATTGTTACGGCGTAAGTCCGTTGTTGTTGACATCAGCAATGAAAGAATGGAAATAAATTTCTCTGCTACCCCTCGTTGATTCACGTCTCCGGACTGAAACTAAATAGTCTTGAAACAGTCTCATTGTTTGTTAGGTTTGAAGATTGTCAAATTATCCTTGTTTAGTTTGATAAAGATAATGTTTGTCATTTCAAATTTCTTGAACATTTTCGATGGATCTAATGATGGTAGAAAGTAAACCGGAATACGCTGCTCACTCTCCACTTCAGAATCTTTATGAAGTTGAAAAAGTAAAGAATGACGGTATGATCAATTGACTCGTTCGTGTATTGATCTTTATCATTTGCGAGTTAATTTCGAGAGTTTCTCAGATTATTTTATCAAGTCAAGAGTAAACTCTCCTTGATCTTGCATCTTTCCTGTTTATAGCCAAGAGATTTGAAAAGAGCTGAATACGCGTGCATTGCATTACGTAGAAAATCGTGATGCCATGCAATGCTGTGATCTTGCCGACAACTTTTTTTTCTCATTATTGCCGATAATTTAATTGAATGCTTTGTGAGATGTGATATTAATGATAATCTACATAGGTCGTCAACAGAAAATTGTTTCATCTCACAAAATAGTCTCAAAGAAATCTGTCATTCTGGCTAATTATAATAGAGTTGTAAATAAGGCATTCGAATTTTTATCCGATAATATTCCTCAGCATAAATTCTCCCAGATACAATATCAAGTTTTTTTCTCCTAAACATAATTACGAGTATTCTTAATTTTTCAATATCACCATTCAATAAACATGAAAATTATATATCGAAATTGAAACACGCAGTTTGATTAGGAATGACATTGAAAAAATGGATAAGAACGCTGTGCGCTCTTTAAAAAAATTGCCTGTAAACCACCTATACTCGGTCTCTTGGGACTTGTCGCGTTCAAGCATTCGAACTCCTACACGCTTGATCTAATACATTTCAATTGTGCGTTGTGTGAATGGTACTGCCTACGAAAGTAGGTTGTCAATTGTACATGCATATACGCTAATCAGATCGTATTACTAGATAATTCTCTTAGCACACGATAAAAAAAGTAATCAAGCGTCTTCCCATTTTGCATAATGCGTAAATTTTGAATGTCTGTTCTGTTTTCACCCAACATCGCCGTTCTTTTCGTTTAACTAACAAGAAAAATTCATTTACGAAGTATAATAGTATCCTAGTTCATTTGTACTGAATGAAACTAAACCTGTAAGCAGAGATCAAAAAAATCCCAATACTTCACCAAAAAAGATAATAGATAAAATTGATAGAATATGAATGATGAATGATAGATGGAATAAGTTTTTCCGAGAGTTTTTCATCAGTTATGATAGAAATTTGAGAAAAATTGGAAATATTTTGGATTCTGAAGGCTGATATAAAAATGATAAAAGAATGCCCATAAATCATACCATGGATGAGAATACAAATATTTTCAGCAGGAAATATTATACCATTTGATCACACACTTGTTATTTCCACTTCACAGGAGATCATCGAGGAAGCGGTCCAGCAGGAAGCGCACGGGGTGGCATCAGTGATAGAAGCCGGGTTTCCGGCTTCGGAAGTAGCGATCACGCAGATAGCATGGACGATCCCTCTTCGAGGGAGGACATATCAGAAATGTATGCCCATTTATTTCATTTTTCCCCCCTTATATCGTTTTTTCTTTTTCACCCATGCGCTGGATGGTATCACCCCACACGCTTGTGTTGTGATGCCTCTTCTTTTTTTCACCCACAAATATATATTCGATTCGAATGCTCAATGCTTCATGTGGGGCCAAGTCTGACCTTTTTCTATAATAATATCCACGTGTGCGTGTAAACACGTGGATAGCTTCGAGCATTATTATTATGCTCGACCAAGAACACAGCTTCGACACCTCTGAGGTCGTCTGCTCTGACACGTGATTGATGATATTACCGAATGATGCTCCATATTTATAATGGTTAATATTTTCTATCTTGTGCGTGGTGGAAGGTTTATTTGAAATGGAATATTTCTGATATGGTTCTCTGAGGGTTGTTGATTTTTTTTTATTTTTTATTGCTTTCTCTAAAGAGAAAGCTTTGTTTTCACCCCAACGAAAATTCGATCAAATTTTTCATTAAAATCAACATATTCTTCAACAAAATCCCTCTTATCGAAAAAAGCCAACGACCATTCTCTTCCTCTCGCCAAAAGCTATCAAATGTAGGTAACACTTTTCCTCCTAATGTCCTCCCAAATCTGCCAAAGACTCATCTTTCCACCCCATTTTCCGTGTTTGTGTGTGTGTATGTATGTATGTTGTTTTATATTGGACACGCTTTCTCTTTTACTATTCGCCTTATCAACTTTTGGCTTTCTACAAGTTGTAGAGAATCCAATTTCTGAGAGCCCAGTGATTTGGCACCTTTCGGCTCCCAGTCAAATTTGATCCATGGGCTTTTTGAACAAAAAGTGCTCAAATTTCAACTTTTAATACATAAATATCTTTTTCCCACACACTCTCACAACAAATTGAGTCACCTAAACTATGATTTTTTCTGCGAGATCTATCGATTGGTTAATACCGAAATTTCATTTGATCTCTACAGATCTCAAATTTTCAAAAAAATCAAAGTTTTCACCAAAAATTTTCTTTTGAGCCTTTTTAAACCTACCGCATCCAAATTCTGTCTCAATGAACTAATAGATATCATCGAAAAAACTAAGACTAGATGGCTCAAATCCTTCTAAAAAGCTCCCTCCAAAAAATAGTTCAAAAAGTAAAGGAAAATTTCCCTTAATATTCAATTTTTCCTCCTACCTTCCTTCATGACTCATTTATCTCAATCTTAATATGATTTTTTCTGCGAGATCTATCAATTGGTTAATACAGAAATTTCATTTAATCTCTACAGATCTCAACTTTTCAAAAAAATCAAAATTTTTATCAAAAGTTTCTTCTTATCAAAAAAATCAAAATTTTTATCTAAAGATACAAAAAAGTATAATATAGTTTCAATTATCACGTGGAAAGGAATTTCACATTATATTTTTCATACAATTTTAGAATGATGATGGTCTGGTTATTCTAATTATCATCATATGACGCTTGGAGAAAGCTTTCTGCTAATCACTTTTAGCAGCGTATTTTTTTTTAAGTCATACTCAAGAATTTTGTGTAAATCGCATTGGTTGAGTTTTTCCAAAGCCGTTCATCGTTACACTTCTCAAATAGAAGATGAATGAATGCTGATATTAAGGTAGTTGTACACCAACTACGTGAGTCAAAGAGACTTAACCTCACTTTTTTGCCCCCATCAAAATAGTCGAAATTATTATTATTGTTGATAACTGCACTTTTTCCATCAAAGAACAAACAAAAACGGTCATCTAAGCCTTCCTGAACAGAATCAGGCATGGTTTCCAAAGTCATCTACCTTAAAATCAAAATCACGTGTCGCATTTTTTGCATTCTACGCTTTGTATGAATGATTACTAAAAAACGACGTGGTCCATCATCTCCAGGCTTGGCCATATGATTCATTGATACATAAACTCGGATCTCTCGCAGTCCCACCATTTTCTGTTGATCAGGTTTTGCGCTGGACCCATTTTTGTGCTGTTTTTGGGGCCCGCTCCCATAAGCGCAATGTTAAAAATGTGCAAAACTGGTCAAATTGTGACGATCGATACTCTAAAACGGGATGGTCAGCCGTTCTGGAATTTCGCACACGTACTCTTCGATATTAGAACTATCTCTCTGCAGAATCTCGAGAAATTCTGTTGATGAATAATTTTGGTGTACAACTACCTTAAGGATCTCAAGGACGACTACAAGTTTGAATAATTTTTCAAATTTCTGACATTTGTGTTTTTCAAAAGAATTTGAACCGAAAAAAGAACTGCCTTGGCTTCACGTGGTGCTTTCCAAATAACAACAAAAATTTTGGTGGTGTGATATTTAATTTTAGAAATACTCGGACTGCTTAGTCACATCAAACGCATAAGTTCATATATCATTTTGTTACTGTGTTTAGGGTGCAACAAAAC
This sequence comes from Eretmocerus hayati, assembly GCA_029851415.1. Taxonomy (NCBI): domain Eukaryota; kingdom Metazoa; phylum Arthropoda; class Insecta; order Hymenoptera; family Aphelinidae; genus Eretmocerus; species Eretmocerus hayati. The sequence goes on along the minus strand of CM056741.1, from coordinate 33,325,546 downwards.
ATTTCCAGTAAACCAAAGACGTCAAACATAAACAGATCCGAAAGTTACAAGGAGCGGATACACCATAAAGTGAGTACATTGATCATTCAATCATACCGACTGATACTTATACCCGATTATAAGTATATATTTTCTGTTTCTTTTTAATATTATTTGCGTCTGTCAATTGGATAGTTCCCCCGAGTAGCGTGGAAACCGCGGTAAACTGGTCCTAAACTCAAAACAAAATGCTCAGCCGTACTAATGAATTTGATACATCAATTGATGATAAGAAACTTTTGAAAAGTCTTTTTGATCGTCTGTGCGCAAATGAGTCATTTGTACACTGTTTGTCGCTTTTCATTTGCTCACAGAAGATCAAAAAATGTAGTATGATACTCGGATGCAACGGTTTTCGCTTTTTCGTGACTATTTAGACCCTCGCCTGCGGCTCGGGCCTAAAAAAGTCTTTCGAAGTGCGAAAACCATCGTTTGCGCCCTTGTATCATAATATACTATTTCAATCATTTTTAAAAGATAATGAATAAACTTCCGAGTTTTGCCTTTTTTGTGCAGAATGACCGCAAATGCATGTAAGTTGATTTGATTTTTCGCACAAAATCGGTGTCAGTCGTAACATACAGATAATGGAAGATTTTGATGATAGACTTGTGGTAATACACCTAAAGAAAATGTAAAGTGTCTTTCATGTTTGCATCGACAAAATTCTAACATAAATGAAAAATGGTGGATGTAGCAGGTGTTTCTCATTGCTGCACTGATTTTCACTTACTAACCTTTTATTTCAAAGAATTTGTAGAATAATCTCCAGTAAATCATGAAAAGTGTATCATAATGTAAATTTTTTATTCTAAGGTACGTAGATGTAACGTACGTGAACGATATTACACAAGTTTTACTACTTCAATTTTCAGACATTCGATTTGCCATTCGTGCAAATCCATTCCAAATGTTTTTTTGTCAAAAAATCTATTTTCAACGAGTTCTACATAATTTTTATTTTTAGAATCATAATGATAGCACAGGATTATGATTTTTCTGAGTTCCTTTTGCGTGTTATTCATGAAATAATTTCGATTTCAGCGGCAGTTGCGAGAGAAGCGGAAGACCAGTGATCCAAACCTATCCAAAACAAAGTGAGTGTCTTCTTTTGACTTGACTCATCATCTGTGATAGTTTTACGACGTCGGAGATAAATCTCTAATTCGTCACAAGAGAGACTTTTCATGCATATTAGAACACATTCTCCGCTACTCTTCTTTTGTGTAAAATGGCACAAATATTTAGAGCGAAGATGTCGAGATTCTGATGGAATCTCGTCAAGTCATCTTATTAGTATCTCTACTATCCAAAACTTCATCTTGAGGTCCGTTTTTCTTAGATTTACTCTAGAAGGCTCTTCCACTAAAGATGAAAGGGGATACAAAAGCAGAACGACTATTATGATAATCTTGTCATGAAAAATAAGTGGTCATCCAGTTTGTGAAGGAGCATCAGCTTCTGAAACATTATTCAAACAAGCTCGCCGAGATTCTCATGCGCGTCGTCAAGATTCTCGTTTCATCTTCTTGAAAAATTCAGTAACTTTTTGCTAGCCTCAGAGATTATATTCTACGGATCACTGAAAAAGAAGCTGGCTCACAAAGTTTGTCGTAACCGTGCGAATCATTGTGTCGGTATTTCTTATTTCATGAACTTGCCGTGCCGAGGCCGTTGCGTTGGCGGGATTTTCCGAATAAATGAAATGCCAAACGATATCCGCATTGAATTGGCAGGCGTTTGCCTCCGCCCTCATATAAATACTTTATTCAACCGTCTCAGCCTCCGCGCATCATTAGAATGTAATTTTTCTCTTGTATAGTATAAGAGTAGGAAGAGAGGAAACCCACGTCACCATTGATTTCCAAGTCGCAACCCCACGACCTTTTTCTATATATTTTTTTTGTGTCAATTGTAATGTAGCCTCCCATACGTTTTACTGAGTATGTATACGTATTTCCCTCTCCCCCCGCAAATTTTTTTGTATGTATATTAATTTTTTTGAGATTTTATGAGCATTTTATACAGGTTAATCTTAGAGCGTTGTATATCGGTTTCAAAGTGAGGCAAGACGTTCACGGTCGGAAAATTCGGCCAACTAACTTTGTGTTTATCAAGTTGCCGGTGATGCGACGATGCCCACCCGCACTGATGCTTTGTGGCTTGTGATCTTTTGCAAAGCCTCGTCTCTGCCTAGCTACTACTATCCGCTTTCGCGACCTTCGTATTATATACCGTTGAGCTAATGCCCTCGGAGCTTACACAGAATCTTCTTGGCAGATAACTATAGTCTAGTCTGAATTGTTAATTTTTTTCTTCTATCGCTTATTTTGGAACTGTTTTTTTACTCTTTTACTTTTATGTGCCCTTGTTTGTGTCAATGACCTCCTCGCACAAGTATTTTCTCGCAAATGAATATGTACGCAATAATTGAGAATGGTTGTCAGTTTCAATGATGAGGTTGATATGGGCATTGGGTTGGACAATGGGAGATTTGTGTGATGGGGGTGAAATCGATTGCACCCCATTTAGACCCCATAACTTGGTGCATCATCTTGTCAGCGCCTTCCAGCCCTGATTTTATGGCGTTTTCTCCTAATCCCCTATCCTATCCTACAGTTATCTCTCGAGCTATCTTCGGTTTCCCCATCGTTTTTGTTCCAATGCATAAGTTCACATTCTGGCATAACTTAGCCTTAATTTTATCTTACGGATTGCAGATCAACGTTGATTTTGTAACATGATCAACACTCCATTTTCGTTATCGACCAATGTTCATTTTTTTCTGGATTTTCCAGAGTTCTACAATTACTTGTCTGATCTAGATCAGTTGACGAATGAGACTATCGCATTGAATCATTATTACTACAATATTGATATTACTAAGTCATCGGACGATGCGTTAACTTTGTCCAACATCGTCGTACAAGTGAGAGTGGTATTGGAAAGCATAGAAAATTTAAAACAATTCACACGAATATGATCCTACAGTTTCATTTTTTTTTTGTGAAAAATTTGAACCGATGATTTCCAGATAGCAATTTTAGGTTGAGCTCACTCGATAATTGGTTAGCAAAATTTTTACTAGTCTGGAAATATTCCATCCGGTTTTCAATTTCATAGACGGCTAAGAAAAGATGAAGCACCTGTGCATCGTGAACTCTTCCAACCTACAAAATCCTTCAAAAGTCGTATAAATGTGATGCTCCGTGCATTGAAATCTTTCTACCACGACTCGCAATAAAAAATTTTACGTGCACCCCGATAATCGTTATTGTCCTGACTACGTAATTCGCTTGTCTTATCTCTCCAGCTCAACGCACCCCTATTTTATAGTCCATACTGAAAAATCACCATGACTCTCAAACCTCCCATAAAAAAGCTCACCCTCAAAACAGGTGCGAAGAAGATCATAAGAACAAGACATGCATGCACAAAATATAAGCAAGACTCTTTCGTCCGTCGTAAGTCTAAATCCATCAAATACGAGAATTGAAAGCTCTGCGCGTGGTTAAAGCTCAACCCCTGCAAAAGCTCGTCCAAGCTGTAGTCACCACACGAGTCTCGAACTTATAACAACATATACTACAGGGTTATATCTCGCGCGACGCGCAAACGCCTCGAGCACGCGCGTTCTTGTGGCCAGTATAGTATTATACATCATCAGTCTACCTCGTCCGTCTTCGACGATGCTTGCAAGCAGGCTTTTTCTCAGTGTGAAGCTCACCACCGCCGTGGGCGATACAATTCGACTTTTTTCTTCCCCATCAATTCTTTCGTCGGTCTCAAATATTGTGCATCCTAGTTAATCTAATAAATAGTGCAAGCCGATTTTTTTTAAAATGTGAAACTAGCGGTGAAAGCTCTCGATTGGAGAGCCGCAAGTTCTCTGCAAGCTCTCTCAAAGTGGATAGATATTCGCGAGTGGTGTGTAGGGATCTGTGATTATCATTATTCAGAGAAGCTTTAGAGTGTCATTGGAGAATTTGGATCACCCTCTTCTTTTCTGTGTAATTTCATTGGTTTCTGGGACGAGATAGCCACTGCAAGCTCTGTATCCATGTGCATGATCGGTAACCGGTATTTTCCACGAGAAATTTGTTGACTTTCTTTTTAAATTCGTTGAAGGTATTATAGTTGATGATATGGTCGATGTCATTTCGCTCGCCAAGGAATCTGAGATTGAGATAAGCGGGAAAAGCGAGAGCTGAGATTATCGAAAGCTCTGAAAGCTATAAAGACGCCGCTGGCGCCGCCGGTTGCGAAGCGCCTTCCGGTGAATTGTATAGAAATGAAGAAGCTTACGCAAGCAGATGATCATCCTGTAAGCTCAAACGCGTCACCTACTTCTTCTCTAATTGAATTTATTGAATTTTAATTTGAAGATAGATTATCTCAGCTGTCAGTTGTGGATGGACAATAGATTTTTGATCGGTGTCTTTTTCAATGAAGCTCGCTCTAGTTCTTTCGTGCAAGCATGATCTTTCAACTGAAACTCATCTCTTTGAATGTGAATGAGATTTTGAGAGACTCAAATTATTGTCTTCTATCAAATGAACTTTGATTCCACACCCTATGATTACTGAGGAAGTCACGCACTTGATTTGGAAAGTTATTATTTCCTTCAGGTTGGCAATTATTGGACTTTAAAGAAAATTACTTCAAATATCGTCGAAATTGAAAAAAATGTCCACTCTATCACGTGCATTGGCAGATGACTTTCAAAGCAGTTGAACGATTATCAAATTATTTAATTTGATCCCAGGTAGAAGTTCATCCCAAGATTACAAATCAATGGTCACAAAATGTCCAGTTTCTTAACAGTTGGTTAAGAAATGACCATCCTTAGGCCGTTATTTTGTCGACTGATATGAATTCCTCCCATGGATGATTGTGAAAAAATGATTGAACTTCAATTTGAAGAGCTATAGACATTATTTGAATTCATTGCTATTCTGTTCTTGTAGTCGAATTCTACGTGACTCAGAGAATTGATGACCACGATGTTTCGTTGAAATCGGTAGCGTATCCGTTTCTACAGGAAGCAAACTATGTTTGAAAAATTTGAGTAACAGTTAGTTTTGAATATTTTTGACAACTGTTTCTTGTATGACTCTTCATAATCTGGGAATTTCAGTTCAATCATAAAACTATTCTATTTATATAACAATTCTGACTATCATGAATTTGCGTGCCCGTTTTACGCAAAATTTGATGGTCCCAGCAACGAGTCATCTCTACAGAATTCAATTATTCTAACTATAAAATTTTGTACACTTCATCCCGTGAAGCTTCGACATTTTTTGGTTTTCCACATGGTGTGCAACCGACCTCAGTAATTCGAAAAAAACTCCAAATATGTCCAAATCACTAACTCTTTACCTTACCCCTAGCCAAAATCGAATAACTAATGTCCAGGTAGAAAAGAACTTCCTTCTCTCTCCTTGAGGAATTTATTGATCGTCGATTCGCGTGAAGTCAAGCCTCTAAACTCCTCTTATACTATTCTCCTCACTTTCTATTTCTCGTTCTCCCTCTTTGAACAACGGCCTTGAATTTACCGGCAAACAGCCCTACAAGCGCCTTTGCTCAGTCTACACTATGGCCTGACGTTTGTTTACCCCCTATACTATGCGACTGCCACCTTATAGCTCTTTCCAATTCCGTTTATATCACGGGGACGCGATTGCTTTTTCGCCGGCTCATATCAACTTGAGCCAAGCTCGGTTTTTACACGCCCAGGTGTGCAAATTTTACGCGGATTTTAGGGGATAGGCCCTCACTTGCTTGCTCACAAGCTTTACATTTTGCAGGTGTGCTCGAATTTTTTTCTTCTGCCACTTCAATGTTTGGATAGGACTACCAGTTTTAGTTGTCGAACAGTAATGAAATTATGTTAGACCTTGATGAAAGATTTTTTGTTTGTATGCTTTTCGTATATTTATTGGCGATGAACAGCGAAAATGGTTATAGATTCTTGTCGCACCATATTTTTTATGATTGTGATCGATTTTTGTCTCAAGGCATCTTTCTTGTTCTAATTATTAAAATTTTCATCATTTCTCATGAGACTTACTACCATTCACATTTCATGCAAATTCATTCAATTTCATTATAGGCATCTCCCTAAATCTAAGAGTTATACTTGTCTACCCTCAGTCGAATGACTTCAGAAGTAATCGAATGTATGCAATTACAAAAGAAAGGAAAATTTCCATTTCAACCAGTGTTCCATGAAAATTTTTTTTCCTGCTCGTATTTGTCTAAAATCCTTATTCGAAAGATGTATGAAGAAGTAACTTTAATTATGTTCGAGTAAAGAAAGATTTTCTTGCCTTCCGTATTTTCTTCCACACACTTCTTTTTGATCGAAATTTAAGTCTTGTGTGGCCCTAGTGCCGACATAGGAATTAATACGGGTCATAAAGAAGTTTTGATTGGTAAAAGTTTTCTTTCCTTATGCTACTCACTTGCAAAGAGTGAATTAGTCTTCCAAGCCACTGCCTGATAAGCAGTCTCTCGAGGACGTGATTCACATCTGAACACGTGTGCGAGCTTTTTCGTATCTTCTTCGCCTCACTTACGCTCGACTTCGAGTTTGTCTTGACTTGGAAAAGTTCATTTCCTCAAATTTTTCGCAATTTCATACATTTGAGAAGGGCTTTCACTTGATTAGTTCTCAAGGACTAGCAATTTTGTTGAATCTTGTACGGAGTATTTTCCTTGTTCGTAATGTGTATAAAAAAGCATTTAAAAAGTATGCTTCAACTTTATATAATTGTGTTTGACCCTCATTAATGATTTCTACGCCTCTAAATATCTCTTTACCTTGTAATAGATTGTGAAACTGCGGAAAAAAATCAACAAGGAACTCGTTGAACACGAAAAGAAAAAATACCCATCTGCATCCTTATTATTCAACCATGACAATTTCTCTCTCGTTTCCCTCTCAAGTTACAAACACGTGTCCTCTCATATTCGCGCTACTTCCACTTGATTAACTATTCATTCAGTCAATATTGTACACTCGTTAGTCGCAGATCATGTAAATTGACCGTTTGCTTTTGTCAATCTTGTCAGCAAAAATACACACTAAATTACCATCCTCTTAAAAAGAAGAAAAAAAAATACATATCAGCATCCTTGGCCCCAAAAAACACCACCATCAATTATTCAACCCAATAAATAGAATTGCTTCACCACCAAATTACTTTTCTCTTGCTCACATCATCCCCATCTTATACAGGTTGTCAGATTTTATTTCCCCGCTAATTCATTCCATGCCCTCGAAATAATACACAAGATCATTGCCCGTGAGTCCCGCATTCATTCAGCTGTCATATTTTTTCAGATATATCGTTTGTTATACATGTAAGAGTTGTGAGTATATAGGGGTCGCAAATCGATCGATATTGGAATAGCTGCTACTTCGCATCTGAACATCGCTATTTTCCACCCTTGTGGCGTTTTAATGAGGCCTGATGGTGATGCGTATACGCGCAAAAGGTGGAGCAGTAGCTTGTTATAATAAACGTGCTTGTTTGTTGAAGTCGATCGTACCGTAGGTATATTCTTAAGCCAAGTTGGAAAAATTGAATTGAATAAACGTGGAAGGTGTTTGTATTATTTTAGGGTTGAGAAATATTTTGTCGGATGATTGAGGAAAAATATGCGGTTTGATACTACATATTGGGCTTTTTATGATCGTGTTTGGGATCTAAAAGAAGATGTGCATGGGTATTTCTTTCCATACTCTATGCGAATTAGATATTTACCTATAGTTATTGATTCCAAAACGAAAGAGACGAAATTGGATACTTACTTGTTGAGGGAGGATTCACGGTCTTGTTGTTATAAACGGCTCATGTGTCAATAAGTACTAGGTCTTTGAAGAATACCGGAAAATGTGAGGATTTTGTAACGATGATAGCATTGTTTTTCAATCGATCCATCCGAATGTTTTTTTTTTCATACAAACGTCATCAGTACAAGATAGTATCTCTCAAATTGATCTTTATGTCATACAATGTATCTGCCTTGTAGTTATCGTATAACGCATTTTTTTATCTAGATGATTAGTTTCATTAGATAATTGAACTTTCTTTGAAATCATTATCTTGTCGGTCACGGCATCAATTTCGATTATCACTCGCAATTCAGCTTGAAATTACGTTTATCGAATGATCATTTAGAACTTTACACCCTATACACGTCCAACTGAAACTTTTCTCAATAAAACTGACCATGAGTATTTGTAGTGGTCTGTATTCTGTTATCTTCTAATTTACCCAAAAATCATCTTGAATTATCGGTTATGCTAAACTTGATGAATATTGATCGGTAACCATATAATTTTTTCAAAATATCGAATTCTGTCCAATTTGAGTGTGAAGGATACTTATTTATCCAATATCGATTTATTATCTGACTTCCTCGCAAGGGGGCTCTATTTTTTCACTCTTTACACCTGCAAAATTAATAGATGGTGATTCAACGCTTATCTCTCCATGAACGATATATCTTCACACTCAGCTGTCACAACTTATAACTTTATTATGATAGGGATAAAAAAGCGAAGAAAAAAGATGATGACCGTACACCGAATCAAAAAACAATCGTCAAAACTGGTGATATAAGAGATGATCTTCTCACTTTTCAAAGAAATGTCATTCTTTCCAGGCTATTCCTTCACAATCGATCAAATATGATCTATTTGAAATTATATGACATCATAAATTAGATAACTGAGCCTAATTTGCCCCCATTGCCTAATTTGCTCCACTCAAAATCTCAAATATACATACCCGGAGAACTAGACACGTATTTTTTTTAAATTTGTTATATTAGAATATGAAAGAAATGATTGTTCTCACTGATCAGAAATGACCTATGCGTTTCTTGGAACAAGGAGACTGCGTTTTGTCTGGCTTTGACTTTTTTTGTTAGTTATTAAAAACTATGCCAAAAAAGATCGGCCCAACCAATACCAATGTTTTTCAGCTCATTCTTCGGTCTCTGTCTCAACTTTGGAATGCTTCTTGCTAAGTTGCAAAGTTAGATTCCTGGCAGATTCTACGCCCATATAGAAGAAAGTGCAGTGTGCCTAATTTGCCCCATAACCTTTTTTCTAGACTTGCTCTTCACCACATGGTTTATCATCCATTCGTCTCGAATAGTATGAAAAGTGCGAGAAAAACTGCAGAATAAGCTATAAAGTGCGGCTCATTTCAACTTGCTCAAGCAGAAATATCTCAATTTTTTCGCGAAACCCATATAATTTTATAGGCCGTTTGTACACGCTAGGGCAAATGGAGCACACCTTTTAGGAAACTCAGAAAAAAATCTTTTTTTGCAAGAGTTGAGATAACTCGCTCATCTCCAGTTAGTCAAAATTGAACCTCAAAGTTTGTTGGGAAATATTAAGATGGTCTATTAAGGTGGTTCTGAGCGAAAATGAAACAGTGCACTGGGACCAATGGTCCTAATGGGTATTCCATGGGGACAAATGAGGCACACTTACCTTTATTTGCCCTTTATCATGCGCCCCGCAGTGCCCGAATTACATAATCGAATACACCGGAAATGATTAGGTTGAACACATGAGAGTGAACTTTTTTACTTCGAGTCCTGAGCATCTTGAGATATTCTGGAAATATTTTCGATGTAATTGTTTTCGGGATCGATTGGATGCAAAAGTTAAAAAAGAATTAAATCAAGGTGCCCTCATTCAATGCTGCCCTAGATCCTTCTGATTTTTGTATAGAATTTACTTGTAACTTTGTATTGTCAGATTCAGTTCATCCTTTATTAAGCTTTGTACCAGGGAATTTTTTACTGAATTTGTCTGTATTTTCGAATCGTAGTCTCTTTTTATAATCTTTCATTTTTCCGGTACTGATAACTCAAGTTAACTAGGAACTCAATAGGCTCAATTAAAGAACTTTTTCGCTTCTCAAACTCGAAAGAAAATTGAGAGAAGAATGGTATTGAAAGGTCGACGTCCGGTTCAAAGACTGGACTTTTTTCATCTTTCTGTAATTGATTATTGATTTGCGCGATAGACTATCGTTTCAAAGCACACAATTCGACAGGCAAAATTGCCCAAGCCTGAAGCTTAAAAATTCACAAACGTTAAAGAGAGAACAATTAGCGAAGTTCATTTGGTACGAAAGTTGGAGAAATATATGGAGGAAAAAAGAACTTGGAGCAAACGACTGCAAAAGTCAAACGAATGTTAGGGAAGGTAGTGGATGAGAACTTGGGTGTTCATACATGTGTCGGGAGTTTGATTAAAGTGTACGACAAAGGAGCGGCTCGAATAAGGTTTGCCTGACTCGTTGCTGGGCTGGTTACACACCTGATGTACCCGTTGGCGCCAATTTTGCTTTCAAATTTTAAACTCAACTCTCGTTTTCTTTTATTCAACCGCGCGCTTATCTTTTCAATCAGTCTTCATTCAGTGGTAGTCACCTATCCTGGTATAAAATCATCTTTTGATTTTTCCACGTACAGATATCTTATACCGTCAAAAGTGCAAGCTTCTCTTGGGAAAAATGAGTTGAAGCTTCTTTTGCTGAAAGCTCTTATTTGATATTATGGAATGAGTGGACCAAAAAATATTGAGCTGGCATGAACCCATTCGCATTCCTGATAGAAAAATTTCATTTTTATCCCATTTCACAATTTTATCGAGAGAGTTTTTGTCTAGACCTTTGAATGATTTCATTTCGTCAAACTTTGATCGATTCTTTGGGGAAGCGTGGCATCCCTAATTTTTTTCCTTTTATTCGAAAAAGGGTAAAATCTCCTCAATATTTTCTAAAAGTTCTACTATTTTCGGTGAAAGTTTTTGTAGGGCCTTGTAAAATAATCTACTATGAGAAGTGTGCCAATTGAGTGTCATTTGTATTCTCATGAAAATCATGCTTAATCTATTAATCTGAGCTGCAACGATTTTGATTCAAGATTTTATTAAAAACCTTACAATAAGGCAAATTGACTTTGATGATTTTGGTAAAAGGGTAGTGTCTGATTTGGATTCAGTGATCGGATCTCAATAAAAGAAGAAAGCTTTTGTAAAGCTGACAGATCAAACAAACTTTTCCCCTCTAAAGGACGATCCGAAGTCCATTCATTATAAAAACGATAGGAAAATGACACATCGATGCTTGCGTTTAAATTTAGCCGATCCCATCGTGGCTTCGATCGTAACGATTCCGCGTAAAATACTCCTGTTACCTACTTACTTCTATGACTATACATTGACGTTTCTATTCTGCGCAATATCGCGCTCCTGTACACAATCTCTACGTGCAAAACTATTTCATTCACTTTCACGTCACTAGAGTTATCCTCAACACCCCCACACTGAAGTCTTATTTCACCCTTGTATTTCTGTAATTAGGACCAAACATTTCGACACCATTAGAATTTCATAATTTCTGAAATAATAATCATTCTTACTATTGTCATAAAAAGCTTATAAAATTGTCAGTTCGTACATAAAATCACTCGTTAAGGTTGTCAAAGGCATCAAGGCATGTGGAAACACTTGTCATTATATACAGTAAAAGACCTGTGACACCTACGAGACACTTATGGCCGTTGCCTCGCAGGCGTTAGTAAATGATCGTCGAGGCAAGAAAAAGGGGTCAGCGTGTCGAGTGAAATGTCAGCCGTGTCTATGCTGCCCCACGACCAAGTAACTATCCATCCAATATAACACGTGCATAAGAGCCGCCGCCGCAAGGCTTTTCATGCTTTTTGACATCATCCCCATATCATCACTGTTTCAAGCTCGTGTTTTCACACCACCCCCGCGGAGTCTCGTGTGACCGTCAGACTCTCGTTAAGAATACGAGTGATACTTGTACTGGACCGTAATGAGAATGTTATTGTATGTAGGTTTATTTAAACTTTACCAACGACAGTCTAAAGCTTCTTGATCATCAAAGCTCCCCTACATCGCTCTGAAAGCTCTTTTTGATCAATTTTTGCAATATAGAATGCCGAAAGCTCTTGCAAGCTCCAGCAACAGGTTACCGCCGAGAATTCAGGTAGAAAGTATTCGGTGTGGCTGAAAAGACACTCAATTTAGCAAAATTTGTCCGTCAAGTAGACTTGAGAAGAAGTGCGCGAAATTTGAAATCACAAAAAAAAGGAGGGGTAGTGTGTAAACATGCGTCAGCAAGGACGATCAAGGAGCGACGAGTACCAACAGTGTCGTCATCAACCACAGATTCAAACATCGGAAGATCAACCTACTCAGATTTTACATCAACAAAATCGAAGTATGGCCGCGGGTAAATTGAGTGCAAGCGTTGACGAATCTACCAACTGTCTTGAGGATGCCGCTGCTGCAGGATTGCTTCTTGTGCCTGAGCGCAGGACTCGATCCGAGAGGTATTACATAATAAATATAGCTATTGAAAATTCACTTGCTAAATAAAAGTGGTATGTTTGTCGATGTACAACTAATTCTGTATTATTTTGTGAAGTGTGGTACATATAATGTGTGAAATATTCTCAAAATCTTTGTATGTGTGTCATCTTTGCCAATTTGTTGGCTTAGCCGATGTTTAATATGACTTGACAAATAATGAGAATGCATCGGTGACATCATTTGCTTGAGTGAGATGGAGGCTGGTTTTTTTCTCTTTTCGTTGAATAATGTCCAAGGTAGTTTGATTGTAATTTCATATTGATGGAGTATGTGGTTATCACGCTTGATGGATTGATTCGTTGTTTTTCAATTTTTGCGCTCATGACCAAATTCAAAGGTTACATTATTTTTGGTGGAAATTTTCTGGTCTTTGACTGAATAAAATTTTTTTCTGAATTCAGATTCCTTAAGTAAAAATATGTGGAAATGCGATATATGGATGCGTTTCATTCAATATTTAGAGTATTTTGAATTCAAAGTTACTAAATAAGGAAAGCCCCGTGTATGCCTCACATTGAAAAATGACTTACCGATGCACTTGCTTGCATTAACTATTTTTTGAAAGATTTTCACGTTAAGACCCCTCGACTATAGTAGTCAATCTCACACTTGTCTAAATTTGTCTAACAAGATTCGCATCTTGTCATAAAGTTATATCGAAAGTAAATTACTTATTTTTCCCGTATTTATAGAAATACATTACAAATAGAGCACGAGGTTCTTGTGCAAACTTCTCAAAAAGATCGTATCAACTCACAAACATCTGAACCCTCGTGATATGAGATATATTCCTTTTCTCAATGGCCCAACAAACAGATGGGGTTCATTCAGAAAAAAAAAACTGGAAGAAACTCGAGTCAACTCACTTACGCCACCGGCTCAAATTTCCCGTTCGTCCTCAATCAAAAGAGCTTGCAAGCTCTCCCGACACCCAACACCGATTTCTACCCTTACATCCATCTCCACACACACACACACACACACACACACACACACACACACACACACACACTTATCAAATTCTTTGCTATGTATCCATCTAGATCCAGGCTCAAACTTGACGCCACAAAACCTTCGTAAAACTTTGGAAAGCTTATTCCACATGTCTTTCCTCCCATTAATAAAAAGAAAAACCAGAGCAAAGTCGTCTACAGGAAAGAGCAATGTCCTTGGAAGTCCAGTACACGAGGCGACCTCTAGTCTAGCTCTCTACTGAACGTCCCCGTCGTCGGTCTTGTATATAAACCCAAGGGTCCAATTTGTCTTTTCACAGGAAAGGCCACCCTTCTCGAGAATATAGAGAATCGTCGCAAGCTCGATAGCCTTTAGGGTGCTACACGTGGAAAGAGCAATCGTTCGAAATGTTAATATATATATCTGGTGGGGACCTATCGGATCTTGCTGATTCCGAAGGTGACAGGGATTCGAAAGAAAGAAAGAAAGAAAGCCGCAAGGATAATCCGTAAACGGTGAAAGGGGCGAAGAGAGTACGAAGGGTGAACGCAGATAGCGCAAAATTAATGGCCAGGGCGTGATGTCGCGTAAATTCCGTATGCATACTGTGTATAAAGCGATTGTAGCCTCAATAGTATGTTGGAAAGGGGCTATGGTATTGAGGATGAATATTTATAGGGGTGCTTGCGGTCGGAGACAAACCGAATTTCGCGCGTTATCGCAAGCACGCGCTTTAAATACGAGATTTTTTTATTATTAAAGCTTTATCAGCCCTTACTCAGGGCTAATACGAGATTCTTGAATTGTTATAGTTGATCAAGAGATTTTTCTAAAAGGTTGGGTGGTATTTAATATCAATTACCATATTGTGGTAAAATCGCATGGTAATTTTTTTTAAAGACACATGACACATTATAATGTACATAAGGAGCTTGCGTGAATTGAAATTTTTGTCGGTCATGTCCAAACGTTTAATTTTATCATGGAATAATTGTGTATCTCGGGTTCGTCGTACTGCGACACGGAAGCTTTAGTTTTGGATTACTTCACTTCCTACATAAACTTGAATATATAGTCGTCTTGTTAGACACTTAGATCTAAGACATTGAATGACATGGAATTTTCTATAATTTCTAGGCATTAATACGTACTCACTATCTACTGTTCCAAATCTAATTTTGCTGCAGCGGTTGGATTCATCAAGTTGAACTATCTCGATACTTTCATTTTTTATCAATTCATCATGGTTTAACTTGAATTTTTCCTAGATTCTCTAATCATGGTTTCATTACGCGAATTGAAAAATGAATAAAAGACCATTTGCATTCCAATTTACTCATGTTGATAGACCTACGTCATATCTTGCATTGAGTTACTTACTTCTGTGTTTCCCAGACAAAAACTTGACTGGATTCCCAAAAAAACCGAGTCCAAAACACTTGTTCTCAAACCATGAATAGTCTCTCTTGTACGATAGTATATATTTGAAAATTATTCTTATTGTCGAATCAAATTTACATTTATATAATTGAAAAAGAAAAAATTCTTATTCATAGTGACTGTGATGCGAGTGGAGCTTTCCCGGGTAATTCTGCTGGAAGCTCATCCAATAGCAGCCTGTCGACCCGAAGTCTCGACAGTCCTAGCACAAGCCTTGAACAAGTTCATCCTGCCACAGCTGGCGCTAACGCATCAGCCTCCTGGGACAGCGACGTCGATGTTGAGGCTGATCCACCAGACTGGAGCCAAGCCGTCGCCGAAGACGTCCTTGCCAATTTAACTAACGCTGAGAAAAAGAGGCAGGAGGTCATCAATGGTTAGTTCCGCAATCTTGCACTCGATTCTCGTTAAAAGTTTGTAATATCTATTCAGGGTTACATTTTCTTTCTCCTTGAAGAATTTCAAGGATTTTTTTCTACGCTCTGCTTTTGCTTACGGATACTCGAACTCTTTGAATTTCATTAATGTTGACTGGTCGATTCAATAGATATTTATGACGAAATAGGTATTTTTCATGAATTTATATTAGTCTAGATCTGAAGTTTTGAGTTTGATATGCAGGATTACATCATATTTTCATACTTACTTCATAGGTTCTCAATTCTTACAATCTTGAAATCTGACAAGGTCTACGTAGATTCACGAATTATTATTTTCCTCTCAACGTATCCGCAATGACTGTCAGTTTTCCGTTACCAACTAGTCACTTCATTCTTTTTAATAGGTAACAATTCAACAATGATGCTAGTAATGACAAATCATCGTGAATGTAAATCCAGATAAGAAAAATTGTTCTACTCGGATGAATAATTTTTGTTAAAATAACTCCAAGTTTAATAATGAAATCATGTAGACATATATCAGATTCTTGAATTAGAGACGCTCGAATTTTTCCTTTCCAAAGATCCCAAAGAATTTCAGCATCACCCTGCTTACGCGGGCAACAACTGTCAATAATTCGAGAATACTGTGATTAAACTCATTAAAAGTCAGAATATATCAAGAAGACTTGATTGCAATAACTTCGATTGTAATATTTTAAACTAGAATTTGAATTCCTGTAGTTTTTATGTTCTCTAAAAGCATTCGAGTTGAAACGTTCCATATGATACTGACCTATTTTCCTCTCGTTTCAGAACTGTTTCATACAGAGCGCTCGCACGTCCGCGCTCTCAAGGTTCTCTCGCAAGTCTTCCACAAGCCTCTCCTGGAAACGCAGGTTCTGCCGATCGACCAGATTCAGTTGCTGTTCTCCAACCTAGACGAAATGGTGACGCTGCATTCACAGTTTAATCAGGCGATGAAACGCAAAAAGCGCGAAAATCCACTCGTCGGTGACGTGGGCGAACTTCTGCTCGAGATGTTTGATGGCGAGGCGGGTGAAGTTTTCGAGCTTGCCGCCTCCAAATACTGCGCCAAGCAGCAGGTTGCCCTCAGATCGCTGAGGGAGCAGCGGCGCAAAGATCCAAAACTTAACAGCTTCCTCAATGAAGTCGAAGCTAACCCCATGTGCCGCAGGTCAGATGAAGTACTTTTTTGAAAATTTTTTCGAACTGGGAAGAAGATATAGATTGATGTTTTTCTGGAATGTGATCAGTGTAGTAAACTTGGAAATTGATTATTCGAAATGTAGCTGTAATTGATTTTTGTGGTCATGAGTTTTGGAGGATTGACTTTTTGGGGTGCAAGAGTTCATCGAGTTAGCTTTTCAGAAATGAATCAAACCCAACGCTCTTTGCTTTTTCTTCAAGCTGCGATAGCCACGGTCCGTGATCCACGTAAGAGTAAAATAATAATGATGAACAATTTCCGCTGACCGTTGTATGAATTGAATATCCATCACAATTCTATCAGATTGTTCAAGGATCCATGATTATTTTCAAGTCAATATAGCCGTTGAATGAATATTCAATTCCTTTGAGTCGAAGTTTCTTCTCGCAAAACATCAATCTTACTTTTTAGGCAGGCTTCTTCAAGTATCGTCCAAATATACAGTTCTTAAATGGTATAGTTTTTTTTTCTCTCTATAGTTTAATCATACAGTAAAAGTTATATTGAAAGTTCATGTTCAAGAACAATCTTGAGACTTGAACGGCTTCTACTATCGCTCTCGACTTTGATTAAAACCTTGACAAAATCTTTACAAAATCATCACCTTTTACCGTCTAGGTTGCAACTCAAGGATCACATACTCACGGGTATGCTACGATTGACAAAGTATCCCCTTCTGTTCGACAATCTGGCAAAGTATACGTCAGAGCAAAATGATAAGGAACGGACCGCAGTGCTGCGAGCCTTGGAACGCAGTCGAGAGATCCTCAGCCGAGTAAACCAGGCAGTTCGCGAGGCAGAAGATTATCACAGGCTTTCCGAAATCCAGCGCACGATCGACCGTTCAGCTTTCGACAAGGTGGAACACCCGAGTGTAGCAGAGTTCAAAAATCTAGACATAACGAAGCGCCGGCTGATATACGAAGGTCCACTTCAGTGGCGCGTTGTCAAGGCGAAACCCGTTGACCTCCATGTCGTTCTCCTCGATGATCTCATACTACTGCTTCATCGCCAAGATGACAACAAATACGCGCTCAAGTTCTTTAATCAGATGAACTCGGTGCTGAGCCCGATCGTCAGGGTATCCATGGTCCTTGTCCGACACAACGCCGTCGACAAGAACTCGCTGTACCTCGTTAACACGGCTCAGAATGGCGCACAGATATACGACCTTGTCGCCTCATCGTCCGAGGAGCGCAAAGTCTGGTATAAACACATATCTGAAACCGCCGAGGTGCATAAAGCTAGAGATCGTGAGGGAAGGAGGCCCATGCCCTCGAGTTCGTCGTCCAACGATCTCGCGGAATCGGCCGAGGACCAGTTGCTGCCCGAAACACCCAGCGCTGCGCCCGTCGCCTCTCAGCAATCAGTAAGTTACATCGTTAATCGTCGAGTACTTGAGCTGTATTTACGCAATGACTTTTGGTTCAAAATCGGCAATTTTAGTTGAGATATGAATATGATGACTTATTTTTGCTTTGCAGCAGGAGACAAATTCTAACGAAGCTCGATCGAGTGACAAAACCGAGCTAGAAAAACAAAAAGATGCGCCAGTTGCGAGAGATGAGGCATCATCGTCATCTTCCTCGTCGACGGTGCAACCATCTCATCAACAAAGCGAGACGGTTGATGCTGCGGCGTCAAGCGCAACGACAAGTACTCCGAGCATCGCTGAGCGTGACGAGGAGGTAGACGAAGCTGCTGCAACGCCTTCCACTGCGACCAAAACTGGCGACGCCGATGTCAAGAGGAAAGTCGAAGCTGATGGGGCATCTTCAACAATTCCGAATGAGCCCATAAGACTGGTGACGTGTACTCAGTGCTCTCTCATCGATCCTGTAGAAGTTCACGTTGAAGAGAGGCCTGTACATGTAGCTGAACCCGTATTAACTCCAATAGGTAAGCCAAGCATAATGTTTGAAACAACATCTTCATCTTGAATCTGTGCAAGAGATGCTAATTTCGATCAATTTGTCTGCCTACAATTTATAGAAGCTCTTCGGCGCAAAGATGAAGTAATTAAGCAAGCTTTGATCGAGAAGCAGTCTATAGTTGAAGGTATCTTGAATATTCCAAAACCAGACACCGAGCAAGCCAACGAGTCACCATTCGATCATCCCATTATTGACAAGGAACCAGCTGAGTTCATTCACACGGCTATCGGGCAAGGTATGTTGACATTCACCATTCTCAAAATTCTGTATGTGATCTTGAATTGCCATAACTCACCGTAAACATTATTGCATTACAGCGAATCAACTGATCGAGTTGTTGAATTCGGCGCTCACAGTCAGCGAGACTGAAACAGTCCTTGCAACGCAAAACCCAAGTGTTTCCAGTGGCTGTGAGGCAAGTGGCTGTCCTGCGCCCAGAAATCATTCTCGCTCACGACTAGAGCCTTCTATTCCAGTGTCCACTCTACAGCCTATTTGCAGTTCTCTATCTTCTCAACTATCACAACTACTCGTAAGTACTTGAACTATTTTTTCTCAATCTTTGCACGTTGCTTCTTGTCACATGCGACTCGTAAATACAAAAATATTGATTTCGAACAAGCTCGTGATATGAAGAGATTGTAGAGTAATACGATTTTTAATCAAAGTATTTAGTACAAGGCAGATGAGACTAAACCTGCATACATGTAATTTCTTCTCATTTAATGTAAGTCCTTCAAGAAACAGTACTTGAAAAGATCTGTGAGTGACTCCTCGGAGGAACCATTCAATTCTAAAACGCTGTAGATCGAGAGTTGAATTTCATACCTGTATTCTGGAGAATGTTTCTACTGTATTTCCTAAGATACTTCATGTCGGAATAACATGTCCAATTTCTTCATAGAAAATAGTCAAAGAAAGAGACGAAGAAAGAGAACGATTGCGTAAGGAACTTAGACGAAGCCGTGAGCGACTCCACGCTATAGACGCCGAGGCTCAACGCCGCGATGTTTTATCTGCTCCTATAGATTCCGCTACTCAAATTCAACACAGTAAGTTTCCACATTTCTAAGAAAAATATCATATCATCATTGTCTTATCTTGGTATTCTAATTTCTTACTCGTATTCTTGTTCTCACTTCAGCACCCACTACAGCAGACAATCCAACGAAGCATGAAAAGAGCATCGATGGATCGAATCGAGAAGTAAGTAATTTGATGGTGTCGTGATGTTTCTCATATCAGAAAGAATATGTCTGCAATGAATTGAAAATGTGTCGACACTGAAATTACTAACAAGCTGCGCCTGATGATTCGCCGCATTTAATGGAACTGAGTTTCAAACTTTCCATCAAGATTCAAGTAATAAGAACAAGTAATGGATTCAGTTTCTCATGACAACCTTCACTTTTAGTAATTATAATTAAAGTAGCCCAACTATTCCGTCAGAAGTTTGGACTGATTCCTCAATGCTTTTCTATTCAAGAACTCAGAGAGATCAATTTTTTATTGTTTATTGTTTAGGTTTCCATTGATGTGCAAGTTGAAGCTGAAACATTTGGAGCGTCGGGTCATGTTGAAGATGGGAAAGTCTCTACAGATAATGAGGTCATGGGTGATAGCGTAGGTTGACGGAATGGGCATATTCGTATAGAGATTACGGAGTCATCGTTGAATCAGCATTGAATCTAGGATTTTGCTGAAGAGTTATAAAAATTTGCCTCTGTAGGAGGCGGGCTGAGCAAAAAAATTTAGTTATACATCTAACCAATCGTGGGACTCTAGCGTGATGAAAATGTCTCGACCGCTAATGATTTCGTGCGAGTATTAGAGAAGAATGGAAGCAGGGGCTGTTGTTAGTGCTAACCGTCGTTGTGAAAAATAATCTTCAGTCATTCTAGATTTTTTGAAAGCTTTTGTGGTTTGACATGATCAAATTTATCTTCCTATTTTACAGTATGATGTTTATACAAAGTGCCTTTTTTCCATACACTTTTTATATCGAAGCTAGTTCTTGTAGAGTGATTTCCTAAGATTTATGCAAGATCGAGAATGGACTAAAGACTTTTTAAATCTTCTGAGATTTGATCAATTTTGAAAGCATTTAAGCTGATATTTTGAAGGGTGGAAACTACGCAGTTTTCCTGCGATCTCGCTGGAGATTAGAGATTAAATTAGCTGTTGCCAGATGGTAAGAAAATTGTCATTAAATTATTCGCTGATCGTACCATCGAAATTTCTTTGTGAGATTATTAGTATTTGTTTCGAATGAAGAGGCACGACATGAGATCACTGGCGGTAACAAATTTTGTTCGTGTCATTCAATATTTTTCTGAAGCGGAAAACTCTAAAAATGTGAAAGTATATCAAGTAGTTCCTTTTAGAATTATTACTACCCATGATGCTCATGATATTCCAGGGCTTTTGTCATGTTTGAATCACTCGATTTACAAGGCTTGTTGTAGTTTTTTATCATCTTGATGACTGAGTTGCGTTATTCTTGTTGTATCTTCTGGAACTCAGAATGAGACATGTGTTGAATCTCATGGAGGATAAAATTATTGATTGACGTGAAACACGAAATCATTACGCATGGGTATTTGAATTATACATAATAAACTGGTATTCCTCAATCATTGGGAGAGAAATTTAAAAACACGATCGATTTCGAGTTAGTTAATGAATTATGAGTGAATAAATCGATGAATCCAAGAAATGTAGTACGTGTATAAAGAAATTATTTGATAATTTTGTTAGGATGTAGAGTTAAAGTATCGAATATTATTTTTATTATTATTGCTATCATCTTTACAGGAACTATAATCATTAATCTCGGCACTTTTAGTTGTATCATCACAATCATCATTGCATTGTCATTACCTCTGATCAAAGAGTGCTTGCAGAATCAAAAGTCATCAAGTGTATTTATGTAAATTTCAAAGTATGCATTAATAATAATATCTTCCCCAGTTTTCTATTTATGTTATACCAATATTTTTGAGTTTTTGAAATTTCAGATATATATGAATATATATTTACAAGATACATAAACAGACGTATTTGTTGAGGGTTGTAACTTTCGATGTTTACACCTTGCATTTGAAATCAATTAAAAATGATCTTCGAAATTTTCCATCTGCACTCATTGAGGATCAAATCATTTGGCAAGATTCAAAATTCATTAATTTGTATATTTCATGTAGCAATTGAAACCAGTACTTTATGATGTGCTGCAATAGAAAATGATCACTTATCACATACGTGAATGTCCTTCCACCTCGAAAATCACTAATTATAATAATATTATCCAGTTTTCTATCGTATTTCAAAGAAATGTTCCGTATTTTTATGAACGTATTGTATGAAATGTAAAATTTGATACATCAAATTTCTCAAATTTGTCACAACTTTTTTTCAACACTTTTCATCGCCACTGCGCTAAGGAATAATGAATAAACTTTGTATACCAAGATGTACTCTCTTTGACTTTCAATCTTCTTCTATTGTGACGCCGTATATACCCTATGCATCCTTCCACGAGTTCAGTGACTGAACTATTACTGCCATTGTCAAACAGAAATTCCTATCATTATTTGGAGGTTTGGAAAATGATGACTTCTACAAAGATCGAAAGTTATAAATTTGCAAATACACTAATTGGGAGGCAGCAGCCTGAAATTAATTCCAGAGCAAGTTTAACTTGAAAATTAATTTCTCAATCCTTTGGTATGTAGTATTTGAAAATACTGATTCGGTCCACCTAGTAATGTTGGACACTGTTGAGGGTCTGTTCTTCTTAGTGATCAGTGTGGAAGCGCACAAATTTAATTACTGAAGAATGGATTAACTCCATTTTCGTAATTTAATGCTCGGGGTAAAACAATAAAAACTACTGATCTTTTTTTCAATATATCAACAGCTGGTTCAGTGACGATCGTTGTGACGTACGAAGCTTTACCCAAAATTACGTCTATGAACACCTTGAATAAGCGGTATTTTGTCAAAGGGAGAAAGAATGTCTCCATAGCGTTAGACGCAAAGTAACACTTCGCGAATTTTCTGGTTGCACATATACATTGATGGACGTCGATAGAACTCATTTCTTTTCGGCACAATCACTTAAAAAATTTCAAGTCTTCGTCACTTTTCATAAGGGAATCAAATTTCAAAATTTTGCTGCCTTAGATAGTGAACATTTTTGTAGAGAACGGTATTCTTAATTTTACCTTCTTTTTGTCCAATTCTCGTAGGAGGGTCATCGTTCACACTTTCTGATGTACTTAAATGAAAGAGGTACGTCAAAAAAGGCAACGGAACATTGATGAACAATAAAAATTTAATATTCAACATTTATTACGAGTTATAAAATCTGCACTGACTGCTTTGCAGTTATAAATTTACAAAGAATACAGCTCATCACTGACTTAAATGTTCATAACTCTTACAATCACAAAATCGTATAGAATATACATATGTTATAAACACCAAATTTGATATTTTTCCACATGAATATAAATCTTTGTTAAAATATTTACAAAAATCACACTTGGTGGTTTCACGTATTTTTTGAACATACTTTTCTTCTGAGTATTCTCTTGCTCTGTTTAACCAGAACAAGAAAGGCAATCATAGATTCTTTGAGTTATAAAAACGGTCCCTGAATGATCAAAAGTTTGAATTGAAAAAATAGAAAGCCATTCTCTACTTTTTCTTTGTCGCCCTCGTTCAATGGGCTATAGTTCTCGACTTTTAAACATTTATGAATGCAATCGTATCTAGAACCAAACTGAGGTAATTAACTGAACTGTAAAGATCTGATTGGAAAAGTCCACCGGGAGGGAACTAAACAGATACTACGATGCCTATTGAATGAATACTGCCCGTAAAATATTGCGGTTAGCTATCTGATGTAACAGAATTGCATGTCTGAGAAATTAAAGGTAAATTATCTGGCGCTACTGAGATGTAAAATCTAGCTACATCTTGAAAAGAGCATTCTATTTGTTTGAAAAATTCGATATACTCATCATCAGATCAAATGAAAGCATGCCTTCGTTTTTATATTTGCTAGGCTTGATTCCTTTTTTATCGCTAAGCAGAAAACGGCAACATGCTAGGTACCAGATGAAAATGGAAGCATACTGAGGTAATAATATGGATTCATATAAAAAGAATACTGAATTCTACATGTAGCTGTTAACTACCTGTAACAGAATCAAGTGGCTGACGGATCGCAGATAAATTCTATGTTCGATGCTTCTGAGATGAATGCTTCAGCTATTTTTTGGTAGAATATCCAAGGTGTTTAAAGGATTTGATACACTCATCAGATTGACCGACTGCATGCCTTTGTTTTCATTTATTACAGGACTTGGTTTCTCACTGATTTCTTTCTTGTCACTGGGTAGAAATTTGCAGCATACCAAGTACCAAAGACTTTGAACAAGACTGTTCAGCAATCCTGTGGAAGGAAGATCACAATTCAAAGATGAAGATTGCGCCAGGTTCAACACAAATTTTCTTATCAATTGATTTTGCTTCTGCAGAGATTAACCTAAATTCAAATTTTGGACAGAACATACCATTTGTTACGAAGATGCAGCCAACTGTTGCACATAATTTAACTAGAAATTGACCTATAGAATCTCGTTCTTGGATGACTTTGATCTTCAAAGCACTAGTGTCATACTTGAAGAAGATCCCAGGCACTCCATGAGATCCCTTATCGTGATCAATTGGTCTTTGATGTTCCTTAACACTATATTGGAATGTCTTTGACTTGTGCAATAAAATATCTATATCAGTGGAAACAACCTCAATAAAATACTGAAATAGCATCATACCTGGAACAATTGAGTAAAAAGTAGCACTCGTTTTTCGAAAAATATCAACCAAAATACTGGCTTTGTCAACTTACTTTCTGAGGTAATCTTCTCATCTCCTTCTAATGGATGAATAATTCCAGGACTAGATTTTCCAAAGGAGAACTTATTTATTCTGTGCGTAAAATTGTAGTCTCGATCAGACATGAAGGCAGAAATATGGATATGTCCTTGTGGAAGAGTTAAAGATTTCCCAGAAGTTACATGAAAATTTCCCGCAACTTTGTTAATGTTAAGACTACCATGAATTCTGCAGGCATCTGGTGGATACTTCGGTAAGTGAGACCTGTAATAATTTCATATATTATGAAAATACCTTATTAAATATCTCTTTGTGTGAGTACCCACAGCTATACACAGCAAATGGAAATATATGAATAAACTAGTAGTTGAAAAATCTTCAATTAATATTTTATGGAGATGGAGTCTTACCTCTGTGGCATATCACTGGATGCAAACGTTAATTGGTTGGATTTCCACAGCAGTTCATGAATAGCATGATACTCTTCTCGAAAATAGTAGTTCATATGCTTTAGGGCTTCAAAATGAGTCCTTTGGTCTTGATCTAGTTCCCACCATGTGTCTTCCTCGTGAAGGGTATCCATAGTCAACAAATTTTTACTTGTGGAATCTAGCACATCTGCTCCAATAGAATCACAAGGCATTGCAACTGTGATATCAACATTCATTTGCAACTGACTGTCATAGTCAGTATCTGGTTCAAATTTGAAACGTAACTTGCTGTCCAGGAAATAGACTGTTTCAGCATAGGTGAGATAAACTATAATGATGATGCTTGCTAAAGAGACTGTAATTGAAATAATCAAGATAATGAACATTAAATTAATGCTCAGTAAAACATTTTTCAATAAAACCATACAAAAGTTTCAATCTACAAAAATGTAACGTGATGTGTTTTAACCAATTACAATTATCTACAAGAGACTGCAGAAAACATAAATGGAATTTTGACTGGTAATTAATATGAATGTAAGATGTAAGTCCCACTGAAGATTGCAAAATAAAATAATTAATTGTTTTATTTACTTTCAATGAAAGTGCTAAGTTTCATCAAAAGATAGTCAGGCTATGATGAAAATTACAATAAAGGATGTAATATCACAATTGTATAACATACTCCTTAGATTAGGGATGTAGAGCAACACATCCAAACAGAATCAGGATGCAGACAATAATATTGCAAGAAGAACAACATCCAGAGTAATCTCAGAAATTGTCTGACCTTTCGATGGTTATCTTTCTTAAATCATTGGTGTAATGTAAAATAATGAGACTTACAAGTTCCACCAACTGCAGATTTGTTTTTGTAGTCATCAGGTATTTTAGGGAAGGCATCCAGAACTCTAACAGCTTTGATACTGATGTTTCGCTTTCGTATCATTGTTCCAAGAGATGAGAATATTCACAGTTGCAAATTATAGAGAGTAGGAGTAAAAACACCTGTATCTGGACAAAAAACCAAAGGCATCAAAAAACACATGTTTTATTGAGGACGTAGCTGTCATGATAGCACCATTATTGGATAATAAGATGGAATGATTGAATAAAAGTACTGTTAGGAATTTGAAAGTGACATGCAAGGAATAATTCCCAAGTATCTTTAAATAGAAATCCAGATAGCAGAACGAAAACCGGCAGGGCACGTGAATAGGTTAGATAAACGTCAAAAATCAGCCCCAAATGCGAATAAGGTATAAGTTGGTATAAGTAGACTAGTCAAGACACAGGTGCTACAAGTATAAGTACTCTATACTCATCGGTTCCTTACCTAGTTACCAAGAAAACTCGGAGAATTTCAATTACAAATTAATGCTGTTATCGCTCCCAACAGCTCCAACTGCCCCGGACAACATTTTTCGTCCACGTGTGCGAGTTTGGGACGTGTCAAAAGTTGCAGACAGCGCAGAGTGCAGATAGTCTGCGACAATGGCGAAAAATAACACGCGACGCGACTCTTTAATTGGTTTGACGTTGTTTTGTTTACACTTGCTCGGAGAGAAATCAAATCACGTGGTACTCACTTTATACTATGCAATGAATGGCAACAGTTCAGCAAACTGATAGGCACGATTGAGCAACTATTTTTCCCTATTTCGAGCTTGATGAGCATGATTGTAAACTAACAATAAGTCCCATACAAAATCTTTAAATCTTTGTAATATATTTTCTCACACAAATAAGTATATCAACAGTATCATCAAATTCTTTTCAGAGCAAGTTTCTCGTACTGAAGCATCTTCACTTTTGTGGCCTGGTCTGATAGATCTTATCTGTGATCATTCAATGTGAAGGGTTGTCTTTTTTTTGTAACAGATAAATAAACATACAAAAAATATGTTATTGAAATCCACAACCAGGCGTCTTATGGATGGTAGAATTATTTTAGCCAGTGGATCACCAAGGAGGCAAGAATTGTTGGAGAATTTGGTAGGCTTTGAATATTTCTTCCAAATCATTATATCCACTGCAAACTCCATCAAATATACTATTTTCTTGTACAGGGTTTAAGGGTGGAGGTAATTCCCTCTAACTTTGATGAGAATCTTATTGACACAGATAAGTATAAACACTTTGGAGATTATGTGATTGATTTGGCTACATCCAAAGTGCAAGAGGTAGCGAAACGCTTGAGAGAAGATGGTTCTCCTGAACCATTATTGATAATAGGAGCGGACACAATTGTCACGAAAGGGAAAAAAATTTATGGAAAACCTCGAGATGACGAGGATGCTCGCATGATGCTTTTAAAGTGAGAATAGTGATATGAGAAACAAAATATTTGAGTGATACTGAAACTTCCTTCTCAGTTTTTCAGGAAACTGTCTGTTTGTTCACACAGGGGTATGTTTGAAGACTCCAGAGAAAGAAGTCAAATTTGCAGAATTCACTGAAGTTGTTTTTGGACATCTATCTCTAAAGCAAATAGAAGCTTATGTTGAAACTGGAGAGCCAAAGTATTTGATTGCACAAGTATTCTTACTAGATCTACAGTATCTTATCAATCAAAGTTTATCAATTCTTTTAGGGACAAAGCAGGGGGTTTTGGAGTGCAAGGAAAAGGTGGATATTTAATTGAGAGAATATGCGGAGATTATTTTACAGTTGTGGGTTTACCCATGTATTCCACAATAAAGCATTTGAACACTTTATTTGGTTAGACCTAACAGTGAGGTTGCTCGTTTTGTTCACAATGAAAATTAATTGATTACATGAATGTGCAAGTATAACTTGCTCCCATAATCATATATCATGATGTTTCAATCCATCAGAAATAAATGCAGATTATACATTCCACGAAGACAAGAGTATATTATTGCACACAAACTTGGGCACTAATCAGCAAAAATCATGTCCGAAATCAAAAATACTGAAATTATATTTTACACCTTTAATGTGACTAGAAAAGACTAATATGAGATCAGGAACTCAATGAGTTGCTTAAAACAATGTACATACATACCCCAAGCTGGGCATAAATAACTTTGTGTATAAAAATACTGCAATACAATTTGTCTCAACTTTTTTTGAATCATATAATACTTTTTCCTCTTGATTTCACAGGATTCACTTATCTTTGAGGCTAAATCTAGCCCACTCTTGATAGTATTTGTCAAGACATGCACATGGGCTACATATTTCTCCTTTCTCAATCAGTATTGTACATGATTTGTGCCTCCACTGATTGCACATATCTTTATGAGCCCATCTTGATAATATTCCAAAATTGTCTACTAAAGTAGGTCCTCCTCTGCAGACTGGCAAATTTACTATCTCTGCAAAAGAATTTTCAAAATCTTCTTTGCTATTATCTGGATCTAAATTTCTTTCTACCACTAGCCTGTCCAAAACAAAAGCTATAAATTTCAAATTTTCTGTCAAGATGACCTGGAAAAGTTCACTCATATTATGACCAATCGATTAATCTACTTGAATACAGATAAATGTGGCGACAAACCTGTTTCTTGTAAGATGGCAACATTGATGAACTAGTAAGAGAGCAAGTTATTTCTGATAGGATGATAGCTCGCAAAGGTTCTCGCACCCTATGAATGCCCCATGATCGGTTGGATAATGTCAAATTATATGGCCCATCATAGAACAGTTCAAAAAACGTGTTCAACGTTTTGGAACTAGTGATATTATTCCTCTTTGCTGGTGGACTATCACGTTCCCTGACAATGTTCTCATCATCTGTAGAAATGATAACCATCAGATAGAATTATTCTCTTGATCCTATAGATAACTTTATTTTATTTTATTTCATTTTATTTCAATAAACCGTGATGAACCCTTAATAATTTTAATGATTACATAAGTTTGACAAATTTGTTTAATAAAAAAACTTGTGAACTGTTCAATCATCAAACAATCGTATAGTATGAAATTCCAGTAGGTTTATGCAGCAGAAATCAATAATGAGACAACCTACTTTGAGGTTCGAGTTCCGTTTGCTCCTCTTTGGGTTCGGTCTTGACTTGAATATCTTTTTCCATGTCAGCAGACATTCACGGGTCTAGTCTTGCGGATACAGGACTCAAATTTAGTTCTTGTTAAATGTCTGTTTTTTGCACAAGTTTCGTATTGTCCCTGATGTGTTAGAGAGATCGGAGCATGCTCCACATTGATTATTGAGGAAACAATGATTAATTCAATCACGATCTTGTGTAGTTGAACTTCAAAATACAATTGAGTTGTGATCCGATTTTTCAACTACTCCAAGCTTTACCAGTGAAAGTAAAGATCAGAAATTGAACTTCAATACAATACTTCAAAAGGTGGGACGCGGACACGAGAGATTACGCGATAGCGTCATCATAGCAGACAGCGAGCAGAATATATAAAAACAAACTTTTCTAACTAGCCTTACCCGAGAATGTTGCCTGCACCTAACCCTTCATCAGACTCACTCATCTACGTAAAAAAAGGAGGAGCATTTGCAAATCTATCTACGCCATTCTTTCATTATTGTTCATCGCTGTTTATAACCGTACAACATTTCAAGAGCAAAATGGAGGACGTACTGGATGAAATTGTCTCCTCAGAAGATTTAAAGGTGAGTGATCAAATCCATTTCTCGGGTATACCTCAACGCATGGGTCTTCATTTTTTTGGGATTCCTCAAAGTTTTGCAATAAAAGGTTTCTGAAGCACTAAATCAAGATATTGTTGTCTCTTACGTATCTTTGAAGAGAAATGACTTTCCTGTATTGATACTTTTTGTCTGTGATTTGAGCCAGTTTCCAAGCTTTTCAACATGATGATGCAATTGGAGAATCTTTTGTTGAAAAATCAATATGTCAGATCCATCTGTGCATGACTCATCCCTAAAGATTGTCATGACGTACCAACTCATAAACTCATAATCACTACAAGTGGTCTTTTCTCAATTTTTTTAGCTGCAGAAGAATTGATTGGAAATGATGGAATTTTAGTAAAATATGTAGCAGGGCATTCAGAATCATTGTAATCTGTCTGTGTTGAAATTTCTTCCAGAAATTTGAGTCAGAGTATAATGAAAAGCTGCAACAAGGAAAAGTTGACCAGAAAGCTCAATTTCAATATGCTTGGTGTCTGGTTCGAAGTAGGTATCCAGCAGACATAAGAAAAGGCATAATGCTTCTTGAAGATTTGTATGCTACAAATGGTGAGAGTGAAAAGAGAGACTGCCTCTATTATCTTGCAATTGGAAACGCAAGACTGAAGGTAAACCAGCTGTTTGTTGTGACCCAAGGCATACACATGATTACATCAGAATATTCATTTATAACACCACATACATTTTTTCAGGAATATTCCAAAGCATTGCACTTTGTGAGAGCTTTTCTTTCAATAGAACCTGGAAACACGCAAGTTCAACAATTAGAAGCACTCATCAAAAAGAAAGTGGACAGAGGTACCTATTGAATTGATTATGCCATTCTCTGATTTTTTACATGTCAAAATCAACTGTATTCATATGGATCCTTATCCTCCTTCATTTGGTGGTAGAGACAATGATGTTTTTTTTTTCATTTTCAGAAGGGCTAAAAGGTATGGCGATAGCTGGAGGTGTCATTGTTGGGATTGCCAGTGTTTTGGGTTTGGGCATTGCTATGGCTAAAAAAGGTTAGAGGTATTTTATAAGAACATTGATTTCAAGCGATGAGCAAGTATTTGATATTGGAGAGTGGCTAAGAATACTGTGGAATACCGTTGCAGACAGAAGAGCTTAGCCCCCCAATAGATGACGGTCTTGATGACGGTGTAACCCATCCAATATCACCAAAACTATTATGCATCTAAGAGGCTGGATCCTTCCTTAGACTTGTGTCTATTCTAGATGTAAAACACCAACTTCGACGCCCCATGAAGTATTAAGTTGCATGAGGAATGCAGAATCCATTTTTTCTATGTCTCCATTGTGTACAATTGCTTGTCAGATTATTTATTCAAGTAAATTTTTTAGCTAGTCCTGGGTGTATGATTTAAGATGTTTCAATCAGCTCAACACTTTGAAGCTGACCAAGATTGTAAATAATGGGATTAAATTCTTTCGTTACTGAGATTACTGTTCCAAAACTTAGAGTAATAAGTGGTGATGCTTACTGTTGTTTCAATATATTGATATGGAAGAATGTAAAATATCGTTTTTACAAGTATTGGATCTAATTTTGAATAAAATTATTGCTCTTTGAAACGACTGTTTTATCTAGAAGAGTTGATCATTTGAAGTCATCACCTGGAGCATCAATGAGGCTTCTAGTAAGATCCTTTGGCTCTTTTAGTCTTGATTCACAGAGCAAAAATTTGAAGGTGTTGCAAGGTCATTTTAAATGGGTAATAGATGACGAAAATTCTGCTCCTAGTTGGGTATATATTCGGTGCATATCGAGCTGAGCTTCTGCATGAAATATTAGATTACTTTACAAGGAGCCCATGAACGAAAACACATAAAGACATCAATGTTCTGGTCTATTTCATCCTTTAGGAATTAGGGTTAAAAGAACTGGATTTTGTATATTTGATTTCTGACTTTCTGTAACTTGATAAAAATCTTTCCTATGGATTTTTTTCAAATTCGATTGATGAGTGAATGATGTTGATAATACCATGTGAAGATCATGATTTGATTGATTATTGAGCACAATATCACTCCAAGCCAAGTATCAAAAGCAACAATTCTAATTCATATGAAACTATTGACAGATATCAAAATACATCTTATAATTGAGGAGAATATAGTACAACAGATAACAGCAGATGTGCCAGTACCTTACATAAAAATCCTATTTTACACAATCAAAACTAATTCAGCAGTAATTGACTATACATTCAGATTTCTAATAGCATATATGGCTTCATTATCACATCCAAAAAGCATCGTGGTTTTGTCAATGTCAAGACTATTTATGGGCTTGTGTAGTGGTGAACAGAGAGAATTGACATGCAATTTTCCCTTATTTCCTATTGTATTGAGCCAGTGAGAATCTGTGCTATCTGTAAAGAGAATCATTCAAATTTAATTCCCTGCCATAGACGAGATATTTTGATAATTGATGAAGGGTAGTTACCAAGGTGTAATTTGGAGTGTTGACTATTATTCCAATGCCATAACTCCCCAGACATAGAACAGGTGAAAAGATTTTCTGGTCTATCAGGGTGGAACAGAATTTCACTGACACTTTTAGAATGAGCACTCAACTGGCTGATTGGGTAAGTATTGTATCGCAAATCCCATACAGTTAAACTTCCATCTCCACCACCTGCCACAACTATGTGCTTTTGTGTGGGGTGATGAGCTATACTTGTGGCCTCTGTCTAGAATGAATGCAATTATTCTTATCAGACTATTCTGATGGATAAATTTGACAATTCAAGCGACATTGTGAGTATAAAAAGTTAACATTGATCCTGCCAATGGAATCAGCATTGAAATGAATATTTGAAATTAACATTTTTGGTATCAGATATCTTCTCCCAATGCATTCACTCTTCATCCTCATATTGGAAAATTCCACACAATAATCTTGAGGCGATGCGGTCACCATGCAAGCTGAAATTCATTCCCAACTTTCTCCGATTCTATTGCGATTTGGGCTAAACGACGAGCAAACAAATATTTGTTATCTTTTAACTTCGATTTGTCTGCTCTTCGTTGAGCCCAAATTGCAATAGTATCGGAGAAAGTTGGGAATGAAATGGTGCGTATATTATAAGTTAGGAGGCTCCCGCAGCCGAGTTATTCCCACTTTTATCCGATTCCCTTATGATTTAGGCTAAGCGACGGATTGAGGAATACAAGTTGGACAATAACAAGTATTCGACAACTCGTCTCACACTTTGAATCATCAAACTTTTCATGTAAGGTGTATTTTCAAGGTCCATGGTCACGGTGCACGGTGACCGCATCGTCTGAACAGTACTTCATATCATTAATTACCTTGGCCTGATCGGAAAGCATGATGCTTGTTGCTGGGATGTCTTGATCACTTCGCAGGTCCCAGACTTTCATATGCCCTCTTATATTACCAGTAAGAATCTCACTGTGGCGTAAAAAGTCAATACAGTATAAAGAACAGCTGTCTGCTTCATCTGAAAATCATGGCACATGTACAATGAATGTTCAAAATCTAATAAAAATCAAAGAAAGAGAATCAATGACACTTACTTATCACTCTCACAGGAGATTCTTGCTGAGCTGTCAGCAGATTTATTCTGCCATCTTCTCCAACAGTTGCAATATCTTGTTCAAAGACTGATAAAGAAGTGCAAGGTGCTGGCTCTTTATCTCTAGAAATGATCATCAAATTTATAAAAATGGGAGAAATTTGATGAAAGTTGGGCCTATCAAATTCAATCAAACCACTATGATGAAGATCAGATGATACCTGAATTTGTGCAGTGAATCCCAGCAAATTTCAGCCTTTATCTCAGGAAAGGGACTGTCTTGCAATTTGAAAACTTTGGCTGCTCCCTTTGTTGTAGAAGCAACAAAGTGGTCATAGCTAATGAATCTGATCTCTGTCACATCACCAAACACTGGAGTTGAGGATACATTCACTGGGTATAATTCTTCATCTTCGTTCTTTTGGAAAACCCAATATCCTATCCTATTGACCTAAGAAAATGGAGTTGAATCCTTGGTAATTCTTGAACAACATCATAACTCATAAAGTTTGCTAAGCTTATCTGAATCATGACACAAGAGTTAGAAAAAAAAACATTCTTTATGGTCGGAAAATCGCTTCACTAAGAAAGAAAAAACTTGCATTTTTCCAAGCTACTAGCCACAAACGCGGTAATAATGGAATAAACATTAAAAAATTTAAGGAAATGAAATGTTATAGGTTACAAAGAGCATACCGAATCGTCCCAACTACCGCTAACGAAGTATTTAGCCTCGGTGTAATCTTCGTGCTTCCATCTGACTTTTGATATCTTCTCAGACACAAATGTCCCTTGCGTCACTTCAGTCATATTGATTTATTACAATACAATTTTCGATGATTTTTCACGAATTTGTTTACACGTTTTTTCTCCGGAGCAGATGATTTTTGATCGAAGCGAAAACGGCCGGCCCGGCGGCTGCTAGCGCGCGCTTATTCAAATGATCGGGCGCGCGCGCGAACAGCG
The DNA here is from genome assembly GCA_029851415.1 of Eretmocerus hayati. Classification (NCBI taxonomy): domain Eukaryota; kingdom Metazoa; phylum Arthropoda; class Insecta; order Hymenoptera; family Aphelinidae; genus Eretmocerus; species Eretmocerus hayati. Next base: position 33,291,611 of record CM056741.1, on the reverse strand, counting down.
TAGCGTATTTAAAAATAAGATCCGGATAATTATTTTTAGATATAGCATTAAAATGAATACTAAGAATGCGACAAATGTAACTGACCACTGGCGAGGACAGTTGCAGTTCTGTTAAGGGCATCGAACTCATCACAAGTGTATTTACTCTCAAACGTGATGTCTGTAGCTCTTTTTATTACTTTTCTTGTTTTGAGATTAGTGGAATTGGAAGGAAATATGGTTTTTCCTACAGAGCTTCCAGATTCTCCAATAGGTGACTTTTAGCAAGATTTAAAAATTCATTCTGATGGAAGTATACCTACTTCTTATATGATTTGTAGAGATTTGTGAGATTTTCAGTAGCGTTTTACGGTCGGTGACGTCTATTATCATTTTTCAATCATTTTGTGCGCAACTTTTATTCATCATACATATGTCGAATACTCTGAGATAATCATTCTCTCATCTTAATAATATTTCCATTGCAATTTTGAATATTTATCAGTGGACATGCACTATAATGTGACGAGTACCAAAAGTGCAAACTGCGAAGAACGGATGAGAGAAAATGTCTCGCACATTCTTCCACACCTCTCTTTATGATCTTATAGTCATAACCGGATCAATTTAGAATTACCAAATCAAATTATTCTGTACTGATCACTTCATTTCATGGACATTTTATTTTGTTTGATACCAAAATTCTAGAAAGATCAACTGAGGTGATCCAAGTAAGCTACTCAAATGATAGTGTCGTATCAGAAGTTCAACATACAATATGCAGCATAAAAACTGAAGAGATTGTTGCTAAAGCACAATCTTCAGCATCAAGAATTTTGACTGGGATTTGTACGAAAGGTAAGAGAAATTTTTCTAAGGAGGTTGATTGATTTAAGTAGAAACTTTTTCATTTTCTGGGAAACTTTTCAGAGGATATGCACAAGATGGTCAAGAATCTGGAGAGGAAGATTATGACGAAACTAGAACAAATTCAAACGAATCTGATTACAATCTTAGAATCTAAATTCAAAATAGCTGGCCCAAAAAGTGATCAAAAACCCACAAGGTCGACAGCTTTTCGCACAATTGATTACTTGTTTGGTGATAACTTCTTCAAAAACTATACATGATATCGTCATCAGTGCTTCCACAGTATCTAGAGTTGAAAGAGAAATTCCTTTCTAATACATTTAAAGAGCATCAGGGTGGGCCGAAAAATGGAATTTTTGCCAAATCAAAACCCTTGGGGTCTCAGTTTGTGCCATTTTGCATGCAGATAAAGAAAAAATTGTCCTGCGATTTTTAAAATGAGATTTTCTGCTGGAGCAAGAGCCCTAAAGATTTTTAAAAATGAAGATTTTTTACTAGTTTTTTGCGTTATTTTTCAAACTGATTGAATGAGGCGGAGAACGCACCCGCGATCTGAATCATCTTACAAACCATCACTTCTTATGTATTTAGAAACCGAATTCGTGGTCCGCTTGAGCCTCAGAAGTGAAGGCTATCTGTAGAATGCAAGACAACGATCGTAGCGCAAAAACGGCACTTTTCCGGAAGACAATGAAATACGTAAAAATCGGTTGATGTGAAAGAACTCCCTATTTGTGGGTCCAAAACAGCACCATACTACTTTTTCTTACGTATTTTGACCTGCTGAACACGATCCCGGTGGTTTTAGGGAGCTTAAATACGTTAAATGTATAGGTATTAAGCAGATGACGACGACCGATTTTTGTCCTACTTTGACTCATCGGTCGTCAGCTCCTCTTTACTATTGAATTTCACGCATCGAAGCTCCCTAAAACCACAGGCATCGTTTTCACCAGATCTTAATACTTAAGAAAAATTATTGTGGTGCTGTTTTGGACCCACAAATAGGGAGCTCTTTCACATCAACCGATTTTTACGTAATTGGTTATTTTCCGGATTAGTGCCTTTTTTGCGCTACGATCGTTGTCTTGCATTCTACAGATAGCCTTCACTTCTGAGGCTCGAGCGGACCACGAAAAATACATGAGAAATGATGGTTTGTAAGATGATTTAGATTCCGGGTGCGTTCTCCGCCTTATTTGATCAGTTTGAAAAAAAAAAAAAAAACTAGTAAAAATCCTTCATTTTCAAGAATCTTGAGGGCTCTTGCTCCAGCAGAGTACCTCATTTTGAAAATCGCAAAAAGATTTTTTCTCCATCTACATGCAAAATGACAAAAACTGTGACCCCAAGCGTTTTGATTTGGAAAAAATTTCATTTTTCGGCCAACCTTAATGAGAATTCTATATTTTTGACGGAATAAGTATTTATTTATTTATAAAATATATAATTAATTACACAGTCTTTGTAATATTCATCGACTATATTTTAGATCTTATACTTTGACTTGGAATGTTTTACAGCCTTGAAATGTGTAAGCAATTTTTCGGAAGAGCAAAAATAATGCTCGCAACAAGAGTTCATTTTGACATATTTTCTGCACGAAAGTGTGATCTCTAAACTTTAATATCAACAAAATATTCAGTAATAGATATCCTATCAGACAAACACCCATTCCAGTACAGTTGCATTCTATGTATTGTGAAAACAATAAAATAGTATAAATTCAGTCTGGATCTTGAGGTATCTAATAATACTTAATTTCATACATAATAACAATTTTTGCTAAAAAAACTATACAGGTACAATGCAAAGATTTTCCTGAGATCTTTGTCACACGCGAAAAATATATTGAGTCTCTTTAATCAAGATTTTGTTGTAATTGATAGGATAGTATAAGTTCGATTTGAACTTGAGTTTATTTTCCTTTAAGAATAATTTTTTTGCATAATCAAGGAAGGTGATTGCATGATCAATAAGTTCGCAACTTACAGTTAAAAACCAAATTTCAACTACAGCTCTTCTATCTTCTCTGAAATGTAAATCTCAAATCTGATTGAAGTCAGCTTACTGGACGACAACAAGTGTGGGCTTACGTGTACAAGTAATGATATCGATAATGAATATAAATTCACAGTTTGGTGACACGACCTCTCCAAAATTTGAGAAAATGTGAAATTCTCACCATACTGTCAAATTAAAAGCCATGCTTTATTGTTCGCCGCATATATTATCAGCAAGAGATTTTTCTCAACGAATATGTAGACGATCAATTTGATACACTATATATCAGCTGGAAGTAGAATTCGGTAACACCATAGTTATAGAAAACTGCTCATTTTCCGGGGACATTTAGTTTTACATGGATGATCATTGACAATGGAACATTTGATGTGAATGGAGCATAAATTAAATATATTTTCTCCTAATATATAAAGATTACCGCAAGGTAAATAAGAGAGAAAATTTATGATTTTTCTATTGATTAGCTTTTCACAAAAAAGAAACAATCGATTTCAGAGTCGATGAGACTAAAGATTCGTCTAAATAATTTTCAACTTATTGTTTCTTCCGTGAAACAATCAGTTCGAGATGTGGGTCTGGGCCTATTCATCAAAACCAAATGCCATCTCAAAAGTCCTACATCGTATTCATTTAGAAGAAGGATTTAATAAAAAAAAGCGCTTAAAATTCCTAAACATTTTCACAAAGGATGATAGATATTATTTCTCGAATCTTGTGAATGGAGGTCAGATGAATTAATGAAGATTAGGTAAAAATCCTCGTTTTTATATAACGCCTTAAACACGAATATATGGCTGCTGCTGTTCTCGAGTTAAAGGATAACGAGCGAGTGGTATTAAAGGTGCAATTCTAATTCCCGACGATGGAGATGATGATCTACTCGATCGACTTGCACCAAGCTCTTCCTGTGCCATTAGACGCAAAAGTTGACGATAAAGAGGGAGAGGCACGTGAATATCTCCATTACTTGTCAAAGATTGATGCTGTTCTTGTTGATGATGTTGCTGCTGTTGTTGCTGTTCAGGTATTCCTCGCTTCATTCCACAGCCTGGTTAGAAAGAAAAAAATTGACTGGTGAGATAAATTTTCATTTTCGCATTCGTGTGTTACTAGTTAAGAAATTTTTTGTTGATATCATTTTAAAGAAATCAGTTCAAAAATGGTAATAGTCGTTTGCGATCTCGAACAAGAAAGGGGAACGTTTTCTTCTTGTGTCTTTTTGGGGAAGAGAAATTATGAATATTAAAAGATCAGTGTTGAACATTTTTTACAATGAAGTTTTTTCAATCTGACGCTAATTGCTATTCCTATTTTATCAATGGTCATATTTATCATATTAATACATAATTCATGACAAAACTTGAAAAACTTTTGGAAAAAACTCTAAAAATATCTTATTTTCAGAGAATCATCATCCCTTCCTCAATCATACCGATACCACAATTACCACAGTTAATCTGAGTTAGAGATTTCGAAAATCTTATTGGTCTTTGAACGACTCAATTTTTGTTATTTCACCTTATCTCATTCTCAATGACCATTTGCTGTTCTCCTACAAAAAATATCTCTTCTTGTATTGATTGATCTGGGCGTCTGAAAGCCATTGTAATCCCAAATTAGGTTCTACAATTGATTTAATCATATCTCCCGGTGTTAATTTTAATCACCCTCCCGATGCTGTTTGTCACTTTTCCGGATGAAGTATCCAATTGTCTTGAGACGTTAGCGTGTTAGCATCAGGAATCAAATAATCGAATAAGTTTTGGTGCTTCTCTCAATATTATCTGAATCAAAGCAAACCAGATTTCTAACCGGATTCCTCTATTAATGGAATTTCCTCTCAAGAACCGTGGTTTGACTTGAATCGGATATTTATTTATTATTCAAAGGATATCCTATATAGGATAGTTGGTATTTTTTCGGCTTAATAATATTAAAAATTCATTCTTTTTTATACTTTCTGTAGCTATCCTATTATGAGTGCATTGCATGGATGAAGCATACTTTCTCAAAAACTTCTTCACCAACCAAGACAGTTTCGTCGATACTTCATTATGTAAAAATACATTCTCTACATCATCAGAAGACCCGATTATACGACTTTAACCAAAAAAGAAAAAAAAACCATGACTTCGCAGTTGAAAAGTTGACGTTTCAATCATAATTCATCGTCTTGGATTCTCTTCATATCGCTTGATGAGATCTAATTCATTGATCCGATAGTCAAATTCAAAAGACTTTGCGTCCAAACAGAATATTGAGCTAAATAGAGAAGCTCGCCCTACGCTTAACCACACGAACCCCCGAGTTATTGATGTGGTTTTCTATGACAAACTATATTACAGCGTATCTCACCGAAATCATTAAGTATAGATATTATATTCCATCCTGCAGGAATGTAAATGTCGTAAAAATCTAACTATGGTATTTAACTATGGATGTTCTTTTCGATTTTTGACGTACATTTTGGAAAACTACACCAATCGCCATTTAAAAAAGGAACAAGTTGACTTTGAGTCGATGATATACTTTTAATCGGTTAGGAATTTTTAAATTCTAGTTGAGGTCCATGTGAAAAATAATCCCAAAATGTAGATTCTTAAACGCAATGAAAAATGTAACGTGTGCATCAAAACCTAGTTTGCATGGAATTATGTTCGGAATCATGGTAATCTGATAGATATTTCCGCGACATGGTTAGTATATTTTAATACAGGGTCGGGAATGTTCGTTTTCGCAAGCTGACAATATTTTGTGTTTGGTATATTCCTGTCCAGATCCGAAAGCGCCCGTCGGAATCATCACGAGGATATTATACAAAATGCACCCCGTCTATAAGTGTCAATTAACTATACCGCACAGAAGATGCAAAAATAGCGTTTGATAATTTCGGACGGGGTGATTCGCGCATTCTTGTGATGATTCCGACCCTCGTTTTCGACTCGGACTGTTAAATATCACTCGGTGTGCAAAAATCAACATTACCGTCCTGGTATCGCGAGATAAACTATATTACCATCATCAGTACGGGGGATCGAAAATGGAATCAAGAAACTGCCCGGAAATATCTTTCCCCACAGAAGATGGGAAAATTATTTTGACAAAGTACGCTTATCGAAAAATTGGCGGTTTTCTTGCAAAAGGCATGCGTAAAAAACTTTTGTGATGATTTTCGAAATCGTAAGAGCGGGCACAGTATGGACACCACATTGATGATGGTCAGTTTTACTAGTAGATACACAATTTGCAAATGATTATATTGACATAAAGATATCACCAGGTAGGCATATTGATGAATTTCATTAATCACCCACATGTCAATATACTTTACATCCTAAAAATTCAGGGGTTAATCGTGGTTATAGAGACTAGAGAATCGATAGACTCAAGGTTGTAAAAGCGTTGCAGGCTCCAATGAGGATATCAACTTTATGCTGGGCGTACACTCGATAAACATAATCTCTTTAGCGTGTGCTTTTAGGAGCTAATTTGTGAATAATGCCAATTTTCTCAAATTAGTATAAAGATAAACATTGATTTAATCAAGTTGAAACAACAACTTGCTTACTTTAGCATCTTGATCTTTCAACGTTAATTATTTTATTCTCGTTTCCAAATTCCGCTGTTTTCATTACGTTTTGATCGAGTTGCTCGAACTGACGGAGGAATAACGATAGAAAATGAGGGTTCTTGGAGCTGATTTTATTAATATTAGAGCTCAAGTTAGTAAAAAGTAGGATTTTCTTGAAACTCACCTGTGAATGCGTTGCAGAACGGCCTTTTCACTGCAGTTAAGCGCGCATCATCGGCTTTTATGAGCCTACTTGCAGTATTTAGGATGATCATTATGCAACATGTTAGCTGTAAGATCTGAAACGGAGAAAAATTTCCATTTGAAAATCTCTCATTCTCAAAGTATCAGGAAATTCTTCAAGATTATATGCATGAAAAGCATCCTTTTCCTTATGTCCTGTGAAAATCGCGAAATCACAGTGTTTAAATTTATTTTAACAAGTGAAAAAAGTGGATCATGGTCTGGATACAGGAAATCATTGAATTTAAACAAAAACCCCGTACATGAAATAAAAAGTACCAAATTACGATTGAGTGAGGTAACATCTTTGAGAGAAAAAAAATAAGATTAAAAAGCAGGAAACACCCCCCCCCCCCTGCGAATGTTTATTTTCGATGCTTGACATCAATGGCTATGAAAAAGTTTTATTTTCATGTGATTTGTCATCTAAGGATAAATACTCGGTAAAAAGTATGAAGTACCCCACAGGGAATTTTCTGTGTGAATTATTCATCTGATCGAGACCGCGCCGGTTCCGCGTATATTATGCATTTGTATTGCATGTTAAAGTCAGTTGCGGCACACATATGAGGGTTTCCACGGAACTTTTGACTTTTGTGTTACTGCACGTGTTCCACGAGTATTCTGAATTATTGGGAGTGCGCAGGAGTGGCATATAGTATTTGGCATCTTTTTTGATATGGACTATAGTCTTTTTTGTTGAAACGCATCCTGATTTGTCAATAGCAGACCGCAAAAGATGATTTTTGGGTAGTTTACAAACGTACCAACGCGATTTTTTGGATTGATTAGGCTGTAATTAAAATACCTATGCCTCAACTACTTTGCTGGAATGATATATCCATCTACTAATCTTATATTTTGAGAAAATGTTTGATTCAGAGGTGTGCCCTGATTTGGCTATGATATTAGCTCTCATTCATCGATGTAACCGAGTTTTGTGGGAAAACTTTCTCTGTCTATTGTTTACGAAAATGATGAAATACCTTATTGTGCGAAACGGAGAATTTAGCAATGAGTTTTCGAAATTAGAAAGAAGGCGAATCGAATCCCGTTGGGTTCGTGATAGTGCCTTGATCCGGACAAATTTTATAAAGCTTCAAAGCTCATAAAGTTATCGCGCCACTGGCTTTGGAAATGGTCATTTTTTGATGGCATACTCAGGAGACGCGAAGCACAGGATTGGAATGTTGTGCTCTTTTTTCTTCATCACGAAAATAATATAACTGCACTGTTTTGAGTTGCAATTGTCGATCGGTATTTCTGTGAGAAGCTGAGGAAAAATATTTGAATCCGGATGGTAAGCTAAATAAGCCTCTAAATGTGATGGTATCGCGATTTCCTTGATTTTTACATAGTATACGACTGAAGTATGAACAAAATAACACCACAGTGTATTCTAGAAATTGAAATGAGAATCGTAGCTCTTGACTCGATTTTGGAAATTTACATCGAATTTCGCAGAAATCGATGATGAAATTCATCTTAAAATCAAGTCAGGCAAAATATAATCCGTATCGATCGTCTAGACAATGTTTTGAATCGAATCTATTCGATTGGAGTTGATTCACGAATGTTTCAAGTGTGAAATTCCGCACTTGTCGTTCTAAACCAGATACCTTGGCTTGGAAGAGAGTGGCACCACTTTTTTCACATGTTTTCAAGGTCTAAGAATCACATGAAACCCATTTCAAACGTGTGCGATGAGAAAATTTTTTTTTTTTATTTCGGAGGGTCAATACTTAAAAGTTCCATGGAAACCCTCATATGATGAACATTCGGACGGAGAAACGATATACCGCCAAAAGTGAGATCAACATGGAAACGGAAAACTCACAAGTGTCAACCTCTATCAAACCGTTTCCTTCTAATTAATAAAGTTTGGAATCGAATTGGGATGATCGTTGTTCATATCCCAAGTTGAGTAATACTTGAGATTGTATTCAACGTTGCTGAGACTTATTTAATTTTCAATTGTTTTGACAACAAACAACTTTTTCGATGGTCTTTTAGAGAAATTTTCAGAGTACCTTACGCATATCTCACATTACAAATTTACGTCTTTTGATACGAGAAAATCACGTTCCATCTTCAATAATTACCGTCGACGTACAATGGAAGTAATTTTGATAATTAATTCTTGCAACTTTCTCTAAAAGAAATTTTTGAAAATCTTCACTTGATTGTCCATCTAGAGTGAAACTGATCTATTCGAGCAACCTTCCATAGTGAGAATAGCCGATTTCATACATAAAATAAAGATAAGTGAAATCTCTAGGGCATCGAAACTTTTGAAACGGCCGAATGAGTCGTCAAAGTATTTGTATCGATTTGATCAAGTTAATGCATTCACGTGGACAGAACTCGTGCTCGATACACGTGTTTCATAATAGATGTCAAAGTTATTATAATCTAACAACTTTGAATCTAAAACTTGATACCCTTTGAGAAATGAGTCGTCTCTTTAGCTCAAAATTAAAGCTCTAAAACACGTGTCTAAATCACGAGGGTAAGAATAAAATTTAAAAACGATCGAAAGCTCTTCAGAATCATGGTTTCAACATTTCCAACGTTAGATTACGAGAACTGAAACAAATTCTCTTCTTGTTATGAACTTGAACAAAAAGAGAGGCTAATTTTGGGAATATTTCTTAGTGTATATGCTACCCAATTAAATGTTAACAATAATCACTTATGACAATTGTGAATACGGTTAGATCAAATCACACAATCTTTCAGTTTATTCTCAAAATTTTGAATTTCGTCCAAACCCTCACTAGAGAAAAGGGCTTCTTCACAGAAATGACTTCAAATAAATTCATTCAATTACCGAATGAGGGCAATAATGCGTCATTCGGATTTGATTATTATTAATAATATATGTATGGTACATACATATGAATATGATTCATGACATGATTTAATCAAAAATATTATTACTGCACGGGACCAACAGTCACGTGAACCTCGGAAAGTCATTAAACTACAAATGCGTACTCGGATTCCATAACTTGGATGTTGAGGGATTTTGCGATAATGATGAACGTGGCTGAGGAGATTAAATTTTCGTTATGAATCAAGCATCCTGTCATAGGCATTGGCAGAAAAGTATAGGGATCAACTGTAGAGTCCACATAGGGGAGAGTGGGGCGAAATTGGACGGGGGCAAAATTGGATAAGTGAGATAGCTCGGTCGGAGACGAGTCTAGGCTTTCGCCGCGTAAATTCTCTTTTAATACCATCACAGACAATGGTTTTTATCGCGGTTAGACCTCCCAAAACGATAGTGGGAATCTACGTTGACATAGGGGTGCTTTTCGAGGGCCTCACGCGGTTTATTTTCCAAATGCAAAAATTCACGCCACTTCTGCAAAAGTGGAAGAGCTTAATCGCCGTTTGGGGGTCAAAAACTACATTACAAAACGAAGATTTTGAGCCGTCGTGGACCAAAATCGGCCCACTTGAACCCAAGTTATCGCAATTCTGCGAAAAAAATGCCTGAGGGCATTTTTGGACGATTTGGTGGGCGCGAAATTGGACAATGCTAAATCCCATTTAAAACCGGTCGACCGATCGCGAGCCCGTGTTTTCCGATGTTAATTGCGCGTATCGAGTCGCGTATGCATCTGTGCGAATCTTTCGAAGCGCGGGAGGTTGAAGATGAGTTAGGTTATCGAAAATGGGTGAGAAAATGAAGTTACGATGTCCAATGGCCATCTTAGGAGTCAGTTCAGAGGTCAGAAGTCGCTTTCTACGTGTTCGAAAATAGCGCTCGATTTAAGCATTTTCGGCGACATTGCCTCGAATGTTACACACTATCAGCGGGATCGTTTATGTAGAGGCGAGTATGAATACCTCCAATATGAAGAAAAACGAGAAAAAGTCAACTCTTAGAAGCCACGAGTCGATTGCTGATTGCTCAAGATGGTAGTGCACCAATGAAGCGCCTATTTCAATAATGCTGAAGAATGACACAAAAATGGCTCGCTTGGTCGGGCTATGGGAGGATGTAAAAGTCTCAGGCGGGTTTTCCTCTTGGTTCTGAGTTATTACCTCGTGTGTTGATGAGCAAATGCGACTCTAATAGGTAAGGAATAATGCCGTATACCTCAATTTTGGAAGGCCGTCCAAATTTGCCCCAAAACTTGTCAAAAGTGCCCCCAAGCTCGGGGCGAATTTGGACAGATTTTTGTTTTTCAACTTCAAGAAAAAGTATGAACGCTGAGACCTAGGGGTCTGAAAATTTTTTTACACTATATTCAATAGTTGAACTTCAAAGTCCCATAACGCGCCTAGCCCCAAGTATCGTCAGATAGCCCCACTGCAAAATCCGTCCAATTTTGCCCCACTCTCCCCTACAGACTAATTGAGAGAATCAATTAGTAGAGAACATTGTCGCATTATGAATTCAGATTCCCAAATAAGTTATGACTTCACGACATTTTTTCTCTAGCACCCAGCCTTACTCAATAATCTTGATAAAAGAAATTGTTTGTTATCATATATTGTTTACAAATTTTGATACGGAAGCAGTACAGTTGATTGAGATATGAGAGCCCAAATAGTACAATAATTTTTCATTACTCTAACCTAAAAATGCCACGTTTGAATAGGATTTTAGGGTTCTCGTAATGAAAAAATATATCCGCACCTCGCTTGCAAGCCCATTTTGGGCACTGGAGGACATGTCTGTCTCGCTCCGCTCGACAGACAAACTGTCCTAGTGCCCAAAATAGGCTACCGCGCTCAGTACGGAAATACACTTTTGAATGAGTCAGATTTAATCCAAATTGAATGAGATGAGATTTCCTTATTCCTTTCTCACTTATTATAAGATGCATGTACTACATTTATAATCAGCCAATAAAAAAAATGGTCCTAAGAGCACTGATGATCGTGGGAATGTATTCTTTCAAAATTATCACCATACCATTCCTCGGTGGCACTCAATGTTACCGTCAGCGTCAACCGTGGTAACTTTGGGACTACGGAAGAGGGGGGGGGGGGGAATTTGGAACAACCCATGGAAGAGTCGTTATCACGCGCGGTTGGCGAGGCAGATAAACCGGTCCCTCCCACTTGGGGCATGCATAAGCAATGCCTTGCACCGTCGCGAGGGCCTCCATCAGTTATGAGTTCATTTATGAACACACTTCATCAAGAATATGTTTTTCATCTGAGAAACAGTCTTTCGGAAAAACAAGTGTGGTTCCAACTTCTGCAGGACGACTCCAAAGTAGCTGAGATGCACTGTAAAAAATTTGTGGGAAAAACTTCAACCACTGTTTGAAGTTTTTTTATCTCAACCACTGGTTGAGGCCCAAAATCAACTAACAGCGCCGGCCGCACGAGATTTTTTGGAAAAAAATTTCAGGTTGAGCACGTTTTCGCGATTCATTACCCGGGTTGGTGACCGCTCGACTGGGGTGGCCGAATGGGTATATGATTATAAGCTTTCTCGAGTATTATCCGGCACTCCCAACCGAGCGGTCACCAATCCGAATACTGAATCGCGAAAACGTGCTTAACGTAAAATTTTGTTCCGAAAAATCACGCGCAGCTGGCACTGTCGTTTATTTCGATTTGTTTATGAAAAAACTTGTTGAACTTTGTTTCTCTGAACCAAAAGTGTCACCTAGGGAGCACCACTGACCAATTTCGGGGGCCCTGTATTTATCTCCATATTTGCTGAGGTCAAAAAGTCAACCAGTGGTTGATTTTCGGCCCCAACCACTGGTGGTTGACTTTTCAACCAGGTGGTTGCTGATTTGGTGATTAGTCAACCAATTTTCTACAGTGTAGAATTCACTTGTCTGTACAGATATCTGAACGAATCCATCATTTTACTGGTTCATCTTCACTCAGTTTCAATTTTGTAGCGTGAAAACTGAAAATAATGTATTTTTTCTGCAAACCGGGGTAACTTTTGGACACTACCTTGGACACCCATACCTCGGATCAGAGATTTCCAAATATACTTCAATACCTGTCAATCGAGATCGCGAGCTGAAAGCGGCTGAAAGCTTTCGATTGACCACAGTCACAATGCGATTCTGATGCGAATGTTGCGATATTTACAAGTTACATGAGATTTAAGAAGAACAATGAGAGTTCTGTCCCAAAATTACCCCATTTGACGGTAACTGTGGAATCCCCTATAGAATGTATGCTGTCCCAAAGTTACTTATGATTTTGAACGCTCATAGCTCCGTCCCGAGATGATGTCCAAATGGAAACTAGTGACCCTGCAATCGAAATCTGAGACTGTGGGCTTCGATCTACTACAAAACAATGCGATTCTGATGCAAATTGTCCAAGTTACACGAGTTTTAAGGGAAAAAATTTGGCTTTTGTCCCAAAGTTATCCCGGTTGACGGTATATCAAGCTTTTACTATAATTGAGGGGGGTGATGCAACCCTAATTTTGAAGTCTGAACTAAAAAGTAGCGGGAGGGGGGGCTGAAAATGAATACAGGCGTACCCCGTTATCTGCAAATTCGGTATCAGCAATCTCGCTATCTGCGGTTTTTTTCAGTTGAGACGATTTCCCATTATCTGCGGTTTAAAACCCCGGTACGTGCGAGTGGTTTTGATCACGATGGAACTTGACCATTTTTCTCGATGAAAACGAATCGTCAACACCTCCCGCTTGTTGATAAATTTGTTGTTCGTTGATAGAAGAGCCTAGTTCAAAATTACTTGAGAAATATATCTCTTCATTTTCGTTCAAATGACACTTTCAAAGAAAAATGAGTGTTAATTTCCCCGGAATGAGGGAAACAAAATGTTGGGATTGGTGGAACCTGAGTCTGAGCCACTCTGTATTTATGAAATCCGAATCATTGTAATTGAGTTCGAAAAAACGCATCATGATCAGGTCGAGGAGCCGCAGCCTCTCGTATTCCAAACCAGATTGATTGCGAGCTCAAAGTCTCATCTAGCGGTAATGGTCAGATATTAATTTACTATAGGATGCTTGCTGAATCAAGTCAGAGAGCTTTGTTTGACTTCCATCATACTGGCTAATCTTATTGGTCTAAAAAACAGTACTAATAAGTATGTCTCCTTCTGACAACAATACCACTAATGAAAATTGTTAAGAAACTCCATTTTAAAGAGAAGGTAAACATGTCTGTCATCGAACAAAATAGCGTGAAATAAATGGAAACCTCGTAGAGTCAATAGTGATGAATTTTTATGTCGTAGAATAATTGTAAAACTCAAGTTGCTAAGGTGTATCAAAATAACATTTGTTGTTCGAGTAAGGCGATCAAATCTCGTTTACCTGAACTTATATTTGTGTAGACATACATGGATATAGGATAACATGGAAAATCCATTAAGAAACTTTCTTAAAGAGACGTCAGAGAATTACATGATCGAAAAAAGTTGTAGCTAAGTAGAGTTTGCTATTATTCTCTCGACACGAATATCACGGGAAGGCCCAAAAATTTAGTCGTTAAAACACGCCTGAGTCGATAAATTTTATAATGAGCTCTACTCAACAAAAAAGTGTAAGGAATCACTCATAATTCATCACAGGTCGTCATTATTTGAAAACAAATAAGTATGTAATGCTCGATATCATGTGACTTTCATATTTCCACTCATTCAAATGTATATCAGTAGATCGGCGGAAACTTGCTCGGAACAAACTTGAAAATGTACGAAAGACAAAAGTGAGCTTCTGGGCTCGCAAGATGTTTTTTCACTCCTTATTTCATCTTTATTCAGGATCAAAACTCGAACATATAGAAAGTTAAAAATAGTGTATTACGCAACAAGTGCGAGAAGGTCAATTTCCGCACAAGTTGCCAAATGAGTGCTGAAACTTCTCGCATGTGTTGCTTATACTATTTTTTGCAATTGTGCGCGAAGTTGTAATTATCTTGAAAACGAAGTTTTCAAGATAGGCCAAATTCAGAAAATGACGTGACATCATATTTTGGAACTGTGCGTGAATGAAAATGCATTAGAGCGAGAAGTTACATTCACGCATACTTCACCAGTGCGTAAATTTAAAACTGTGCGAGAAGTCATTCACGCATTACTTCTGGCACTGTAAATAATGGAGAAAAGTCTCATTTTTTCACAACTCCGCGCACACAGTTGCAAAAAAAACTTTTTGCAATTTTCCGATGTACTTCCGATACTTACAAAATTGTAAAAAATAGTATTCGCAACTCGTTCATGAGGTTCCCCGCTTCCGAGCGATTATTTCGACCTTCGCCCGCGGCTCAGGCCGAAAACCAATCGCTCAGGAGCGAGCTACAACCTCATAAACTCGGTGCGAAATCTACTATTTACGTGTTGAATCCCATAAGAGCTCAGCTCGAAATCGCAAATAGGCCACGGAATTGACGGCCATGGAATTGACATTTCATGTTTGATCAGCGAAAACGGATAGGGGAGTTATCGGATCGCTTTTTCCGCTTAGATAAGTCTTTGGTATACCAAATACTTACGAAAAGTCGAGCGAGATGCTGGATTGTCGATCTTTTAGACGTGTTGGTAGATGGCCACGGAATTGACACTCTTATTTACCCCGGCATTTTTTCGAAGAAGAGCACGCCGCTACTTCTCGAAAGTGAAGCGATAGATGTTCATACCACAGCTGTTTGATAGTTTGGAGCAAGAGGATCAAAATTTGCCCATGAGCGAGTGCTTCCAACTCGATAGACGTTCTCACGCAACACATATTGTCAAAACCGTAATTCTGGCGCGAATTCGAGGACACAATGTACGCACATCGTTAGAAAAGAGCTAGTTGAGACTCTAAAACTGTGAGAACATGTCTAAAATATATCCAAATTTGACGTCTCATTGTGGAGGAATCGTTTAGAAGTCGTATATCTTCATACCATGCTCTTGAATGCCGAATTTAGGGGTGCGGACAGGCCACGGAATTGACATTTCGACCCTTAATTCGCACTTTTCGACCCTTAAACGCCCGGCTAGGCCCATTCTGACTTTTTGCTAAGAAAGAGCACAATAAAATAAATAGGAAAAGTGTTTTGTCCGATCGATTGAAAACGCGTAGATGTGGCAACAGGCCGGGACACATTGCGAGCAACTTTCCGCGGATCTACTCATATCCGAGAATCTCGCCGAGAATCATGTTGATGTTTGAATTAGACATAATAATAATCGGGACATCTTTCGAAAATAATCCAAAGTAAAATATGGAATTTATTTTATCTATGTTATCATTTACCTGATCTCATTAGGTAAACATGATGGGGTAATTAAATAGTTGCTACTGTTTGATACGCGGCTAATACTATTAAATTTTCACACTTTCATGGTGAGTTTTTAATTTAATGCTTGACTAACGCGCAAAAGTTCTTGTCATTTTGAATGTACAAAAATAATGAGAAGCGAGAAATCATCTCAAAGATGAACATTGCCCTCTGTATTGATGTGAAGACGTGGAATGGATGCAATTCTTGGAGGTAGTTTTTTTTCGTGGAAATTAACGAGTTTTGGGTATTGATTATTTCTAGATTCCTAATATTGGTATGAAGAGATGGTATAAGCTCAGGAAATAGCGAGCGATTGACTGGATTCCGTCATGAACATATCGTAGGTAAGGCATCATACGGTACTAGCTCGTACAATTATTGATCTTATCATGAGATAGCGAAATTTGTGTTTTTAGGGGGGAATTGCCAATGATCAACGTAAATAGAATATGTCCCTTATTTTAGATGTCCTCCGCATTCATAATTAACCGTATGAATACCTCCAAGAGCAAAGCCACAACCTTTTGATATCCGGGAAAGTATCCGGAAAATATAATTGCTGATTATTGAACGAGGAATTTTATATTTGTATAGGATCAATACCGCGATTGAACAGGTGGAAGTCTCTATGCACTTCAATATTTCATAGCTCTGATGAAAATTCTGCTGATGAAAAATTATCAAAAATTATGAAGCAATATTCCTAGATGAGAGAGCATTTTTATCAAGAACGAGCCAATTCACGACAAATTTCAGAGTTTATAATTTATTGATTATTAATCAATTTTGCTCGTAGGAATTCACAGTCTAAAATGATACCATAGCTTCGCGAATCTCCTATTCTTACTTAGAGGATACTTGGCTATTCTTCGATCAGAGCAAGATGTATGATTCACAATCAGCGAGTAACCTTTCAGGTCGGGTACACCTTTCTATTCACAGTTATACTTCCAGATGGAAGAGGAAAATTGCATCTATATTCAATACTGTATTCATCATATTCTAAGATACCCTTATGCAGTAAATGACATTTCGATCCACCAAAAGTAATCAAACGTGAGGAAAGAATTAAATCTTTGAGTGGTCAGAACTACCAAAAGCTGATTATGATAATGTTTACTTTCATAATCAATTAAAATATTGTCAGCGAATTTCAATCAAAACATTACACTGAGACACTTGCAATGCAAATCATATTTTCTGAGCAGGTCCAAAGAATTGCCAAAAATTTTGCAACAGAACTTCATGCGGAGTCAATTTCTATAACAAAACTCCATGGAAATGTCACTTTTCCAATTTTATCTGATGTCCGTGTTTAGTAACTCAGCAAAACTGAATAAGGAACTTCCTTGGTAATTTATTCTGAAAGGAATACATTAGAGAATCCTGAAGATAATCAGAGTTTATAAAGTTTGCGGATGTACTATTTGTTGGACAATGAGCTTTACATCTATAGCAGAAGAAAGATTTGCATTTAATATGATTGCAAAGTTGGTTCTTAGTAAACGTTGAGGTCCACCGGTAAAATTCAATCTGCTAATTTCGGAGCTAATTTTAATAGTCAACAAAGAATCATGCAGACTATCATTAGGAGTTTCCAATTTCATCAGTTAAGAGTTTATAAGCACGCGAATAAGTTATAAACATCTCTCGGCTAGCGAGAAAAATTTGACCTGATGGATTCGATAATATTGGACTTAAGTGAGTGCATTCACACGTAGACATGAATAATGCATACTTTTGTTTTAATTTCTGTTCGAAAGAACTATTTAAAATGAATTTTCCTGTCTGATGCAAAAAATCGCGGAAGAATCATACTTTAGATTTAGCAACTGAGTTTTTTGAAGCTCGCAAAAAGTGATAGTTGATCATTATTAGTTACTTCAAAAATCCATGCACGTTATAATACCTAACTACATAATATACACTCCGCCCAAAAAATGTTCAAAAAACTTGATAATTGATAAGTTGTACAAAGTTTCAAAATGAAAAAGTATAATCTATTTTTTCAGTTACGGGATAGTGCGATCTTCGTGGAAAATTATTTTGTCTATTAGTATCTTTGAGAAATCAACAAAATCTGTGCGATCGATTTTCACATGACATTAATTGGAATTGGAATTTTGAAATGTGATATCTCAAATCTATTGTTAATTATCTGATCTGATGGATAATTCTAGGGAATGATGAACCACGAGAAGATGCAGATTGTGGTCCTTTCGACTATTGAACCATATGATGGCTTCGGAATACGATTAAGAATTGGAATTTAGTCAAGTTTGATTTAATGCAACACTTGAATGCATTTCGGCGTACGCTCAATAATCGAATTATCAATCGCGTTTTCGCATAAATATCAGGTTTGATAGAAATCATCGGCGAGGGTACATTTTGCTAATTGCAATAGCAATTATGCAGTGGAATCATCAAAAATATATACACCAAGGTATAAGTATTTAAGTCGTATTATTCATCCTGATGGTCCCTTTGTATTAAATATCTCTACAGACGAACAAATTATTCCATCCTCCAAAGAATAATGAATGAAAATTAATCTAAGCATGCCTTATAATTGATTGAATTGTCTATAACCAATTCAATCAATTCACTTGATACTGACCTTCATGATGTTTTACAAGCCGATTCAATTCAAGTTAAACGACGAGACAGTTCGGATCCAATGAATCGTTGACGAAAATCTACGACCGTGTGTAGGTTGGTAAAAAAGCTCGCTATCGAGCTTGCAGGATCTCACTTGGACCAAAATGTAAATAGCCAAAAGTGGAGAGTTTGGGTACACCACTGGTAACGTCCGAATTTCTCGCGGGTGAAATTGAAATTGACGCGCGGCGGGACGTGCCACGATCTCAAATAGAGCTTTGCACGAGCGGGTTTACATCCCCTCTTATGATACAAGCTTCGTTGGCTGTGTGCGCCAGAGCTTGCGCGCAAAGCTTTTTTCTATATCAAATCCGACTTCTAGGTATATATTTGTATATGGGTATTAACGTCAAAATTTGCAGATTCCATGTAATTACCTTCGATTTTGATCTGTGAACCACTTTACGCTATTTTTTTTATCTATTCTATATTGGCACATAATTAATAACAAAGTTTCTGTTTGATTTATAACTTAACTTAATGTCTTCGTGTGGTGCCCGGTTTCAAATGTCAGTTTCGTACATGTAAGGTTTTCACTCGGGTTTCCAATATTGTGTATATAGTTTTTTTTTTCTGAATCGGCATAATGAATGCAGCCGTTGTTCCAACTATCTGTTTTTTCGATAATGCTATTTAGGACATTTGAAATTGGAATGTGTTTCACTTTTAATAGTAGGTGGACGAGAGACCAAGATATAGGTTCTTTTTTACGGAAGGATATTTTGCAAAAAAAGGTGTGTTACATGAAAATACAATATTAGCTTCTTTCAACTGGCATCTTAGGATTTTTCATACCACTCAACTATCACGTTATATCATCCCAAATATCTAAATAGATACAAGTAAGGTTCTATAGATATAAGGTTCGAAGTATCGTAATGCAACGATCGTTTCTTTCGAAGATTTTTACATTTGAGGGGAGATCCGAAAAAACGATCAAAATCTACAAGTTTCCGTGACATTAGCCACATACAACATGGGCATAATGTCCTGGGCGCAACTAGTGCGGTGCTTTCAGAATTTATTCATCAACATAGCAGTAGGGAGGGAGCTTGAAAGATTTTTCATTCATCCGTATTTGATTCTTATGCGAATAGATGAGTGACTCTGACTATTTTGAGTTCCGTCTAACTGGATGGAAGCTGTGCTAAACAATTATTCAGAAAAAAGTTCAAGGAAATCGATTGTGATACTGATAAATTTTGTGCATCCACGTAATCATCAGTTTAACTTGCTCCACTTTGGTATTTTAGATTTTGTTCGATGGAAAACAAGGGAGATATTTAGCTATACCGTCAACCGGGGTTACTTGAAACACATTTTGAAAATTTTGCTCGTAATTTCCCTGTAACTTGTACGTCTCACATTATAATGACATTGTGTCTAGATTCAATTTAAAGCTTATTGTCTTAGCTTTCGATTGCGTTGCAGTAGACTCCGATTGGATGTTGTTGACGAAAGTTATGAGCATTTGAAATGCGTTCAAAGTTAGACCCCCTAGTTGGGGAGTCTAACTTTGACCCCCTAATGCTCTTTGTTTGTCTCTATGTGATATGTTTGAATTCAGAAAAGTATTATAAGTAGACTCATTTAGGGTTTTCTGAAGTTGGAACCAAGGCTCAAACAATGAATGAATGATTTCAAGAAATCATCTGGATTGTGGTTATTACAATCTGCATTTGGATTGAAGAATCCGTTTATACGAAAGTTCTAATCTAATACAGAAATGTTCGGTCCTCCACGTATGATAATTCAGAGAGTGAAGTAGGACATTTAGAAAATCTAATGATCTCAACTACAAATCTCAAAATCAAAACTTAACGGAATACAAGAACTAATTTGTATGATCTAGAGTTAGCCCGATTTTCGAGTGACTACGGTTTTTCGAAGAATTCAAAGTTACCCCATTCGTCTAAAAACCATGTATTTTCCCATTCAAGTGTTCAAAGTTACCCTGGTCTGGAGAAAAAATACGCACTTTTCAGTTTTTACCCTACAAAATTGAGTCAAGATAAAAATATTCTATTGTAACGATGGATTCTCCAAGATATCGTCAGGGGTCAATGAAATCTAGCGCTGGGGACTTGGATTCGCCCTGGAAGTGCTCGAACTAGACCAATTTTTGGAGCACCTTTTTTCGCTCTTAAATCGTGCCATCCGAAAAATTTGTTGAAAACTCTCTTACAGCTGAGAGAGACCCCCAACACCGGTGCAAAATGTTGTACACGTATACCACTATCGAGCAAATTACTTCTAGAGCCCTTGGGCATCCTTACTTTGCTGATTCCGAAAATTAAAAACTTTTACCCCGAGTGTTCAAACTTACCCCAATCTATTCAAAGTAACCCCGGTTGACGGTAGTTCATATTCGATGCAAGTTTGAAATTTTCTAATTAGATCTGTAACGACTCATTTCGAAATGTCTGCAAGGGTTTCAAAAATTTTGGAACTCGAATGATATCAATCAAGTTTTTGAAATATAAGGTAAGTGTACCCAACTTGCCTCTGTACCCAACTTGCCCCCATATGCCGATCTCAGGAATGGGCGCTCGTTGACCTTCCCGCAATTTTTTTTACGTTTGTTATGTTAAAATATGAGAAAATACGTAGTTTTCATCGACCCCGGATCATTTCTGCGTTCTCCACAAAATATAAAGTGAGTTTTCCATTTTTCGTGTTTGCACGGCTAAGAAATCACCGAGGAAATCGCGTTCACTAAAACCGGTGCCAATTTATTTTTATTCGACCAATCTTGACGTACCTTAGCGCATTCGATTCCTTGTCTCGATACCTTCAAAAGCCGCTCTTCAGGGTTGCAGAACTCTGATTTGGAGCGATTTTATGTACAAAACACGAAGATGGTTTCAGAATCAAGAAGGCCGACATCGGAGTGTATCCAACAAGCCCCCATATGGCTATCTCGGAAAGGCGTGCAGTATGACTTTTTTTTACCACTCAGAACGTGTTTATCACGTCAAAATGGGTCGGAAACGATGTCTTGGGCCAGCTCAAAGCGACAAATGTCTCTGCACGGTGATCAAAATGGATCAAAGCGATTTTATTCACTTCATCGCCGATCTACATTGTTTTAAATGATGGGGGCAAGTTGGGTACACACTTTTGTAAACTCTCAAAAATCACCTTTTGGGAGAATTCAAACAGCTCGGCTCTAGTTGGTCCTAATTGGACGTATCTTAGCTCATTTTAAAGGTCTTGAGACAAGCTTCAAAATGAGTTAAAGTACGTTGGAAAATATTGAGATTAGCCAGAATTATTGAGAAAATGGCTTAATGGGGGCAAGTTGGGTACACTGACCTTACTATTTAGTGCTATGTTTACATGGATGTTGGATGATACTGTAAGGGCACTGTATTACTGTCGACTTTGATTGGTAGGTAAAACTTTGATCGTCCCTAAACAATAAAGTATTTCCATACCATACCCCATCCATACCATTGGTGTCTCTGTTGATACATTTCAATTTTTACCTTGTCGCTAGGAGATCATGACGGCTTTTCTTGCAAACTTGCCAAGCTTATATTAAAAGCTGTTTATGTAAAAAAAATTTTTTGAATTCTAGATTCTTTTTAGTCATAAATGAAATTTTCGTTGAAGATGATAAAGCTGTGTGGGATTTTATCTAGTGTTCGAATTGGGCTATTGATGCAGAGCTTGGAAAAAATTATCCTTATTGTAGCTGGAAATTCTCATTAAGTAACCACGACAACAGCCCAAAATGAGATTCATAAGGGTCAGTTCTTGAATTGGGTGATTCCAAATGGAAGTGACACAGTTGAATTCCAAGTTTTCATAAAAATATGGGTATATAATAATCATCTTTCGGCTGTTTCGACTTCTGTTCAACTGGTCAAGGTTTCTTGGATATTATTAAACCCAGACAGTAGACTGCCATCCTGAATAATTACGTTGAAGTTGATTCCAAAAATGATCAATAATCAAAATGACCACAAAGATATGGAATTTGAATTCACGAAACTTTGAAATTAAAATGTATACCATTTCAGCCCTTTAGCTGTTCATCTAACGACTTTCTAATTTTTGATAAGTTTAGCAGCTCTTGGTCACCAAAAATCCACCAACGTGAATTTTTGGAATAATTTCAAGAATAAACGCGATCGACCCAGAGCAAGAGCAACGTCAGCGTTAGCATTTAACCCCCAGAAAGAGGATTTCATGAAGTGCGTGCGTCGAGTATCCCTCTGGCTGAGGATAAAGATACTATGGATTGTGTACTTTTCTTTATTGTAAACGAACTAAATTCTCGATTAGCTTGCACTCTCACGTGCGTATAGTATATTAGGATGAGCTGATCTACGGAAAAGCTCTTATTTTCATTACGGTGGAACCTTAAACAATTGAATCTCCATACATATACTCCACGAAAGAACTTTGAATTGGCAAAAATTCGAGTTATTCAATTAGGCCTCAAAATATACTCGAATCGGAAAAGTTTTAATCGTGAAATCATTCTATCAGTCGAAATCAGTTTACTATTCATAAATTTAAAATTGAGGAAAATAATCAGTACTTCACATCTATATCCAGTTTTGAGCCATAGTCATCACCAATTTCACCAATTTCACATCATAAGAATTTACATATTCAACCTTCCAAACGAAGTTTGGATGATATCGACAGCATCTTTCACTTCGAGTCGAGACGTGCGTCTAGTGGTAGATTGTAGAATTATCAAAATCATCATCTTCATCATCATTCAAATTTTCTTCCGTGCGTGCTCCCAAAAACGATGTACTCATTATCAGTATCTTGGATCGTCACATATATTTAATTTTGGCTCAGAAGAAAGTAATTACCATGCCCGCGATTCGGCACGATCAAGGGTCGGTCCTACAGGACCCTTGGCTACATTTCCATTTTTGAAAATTGTTGACAGCATAAATGTAGGTATATTACAAATTTTTCACCAATAGGCGTCTTTGTTTTATTTTTCTCATTCACAGCTTGAATAACTTTTACTTCCCCCTTTACTTACAATGTTTTCAATTTGCGTTTATCGCTTTTCATCGCGACTCGGCATGTACTGAAAACTTCGACTTAGCGAATTCCTTTTTGAGTTAATCATAAAATTTCGAGTTATCAAAATGTAGCCAAGATCGCGAGTCAGTTCCACTGCACGAGGAAGCTCAAGAATCACTCGAATTACAGTTTTGTGATACTTTGATCTCTG
Source organism: Eretmocerus hayati (assembly GCA_029851415.1). NCBI lineage: Eukaryota > Metazoa > Arthropoda > Insecta > Hymenoptera > Aphelinidae > Eretmocerus > Eretmocerus hayati. The sequence goes on along the minus strand of CM056741.1, from coordinate 33,267,811 downwards.
ATTTAAAAAAAATTTGTCCTCGATCGTGAGATGAGGAATGAATAATTGAGCTGAGTGTGTGTCACTAAACCATATAACTAAGACTCGTTCAAGGATTTCATAACATCTGAGAAGTCTTTTTACTCTAAAAATACGCGGTCTTCATATGTTTACATGCGAGTTATGAATTTTATTAATATTTCCCTTCGTGCTATGTATGTTTATACACCGATTGATACGTGGGTTTTACAGCTAATTGATTAAATTTGATTCCCGCCAAAGTTATATATTGGTTTACACAGACATTTTTGATCATTCGTGGGCGAAAATTACATCAGTAGATTATTTCTGCGGTATATACGTGAGAAGATTAGCTTAGTCAAAAGATTTGTATACAAATTCATGCCGATAACTATTATCGAGGCACGCACTGAGAATAAAATATTGCCGTCTGAACAATACAACTGTATTGTTACGTGGTATTGCCGTACGACCAATACTAGATTGTCACCACAGCAAAATGATTTTGTTATTGCAGCAATCTGGTATGAGTAACCTCAAAAAATCTTTGGATTTAATGATCTTTCACCGGTATCATTACGCGCAAAAATTGGACGGCTTTCGTAGTAAAATGATCGGGATGTGATTGTAATTCCATCGAGTATCGGGGCATTCTAAATATGAGAGCTATATTTATTTATTTTGACAGTAATACCGGATCGCCAAACTATTCTGATGGATTGATGCGATAACAAAATCGGTATTGTTCTGCAGCAAAATATCATTTTGGTCGTACGACGATACGCATGGCCGTACGACCAAGAATTTTTTCTCAGTGCGGTGCAGACGATGTAAAATTTTACATAATACAACCTATTCATATTATATCCTTGAATATTTACCCACTGAGATCGATTCTACAATTATCTGAAATAAACGCATCGAACCTCTTTTTTCTAGCTATAGTGTATTGCTGATCATAATTATATGAAATTAAATATACAAATCACGAGGGGTGAGGAAAACCATTCATTTGGTAGATCTAAGGTGAGTGTGCCTAATTTGGCCCCTTTACTCAATTTGCCCCCACTCGAGTTCTCGGATGTACACAACCACAGATCTTGCCGCCTACTTTTATCTCGTTTGTTACGTTAGAATGTGAAGAATCAACATTCTGTACCAATTTATAACTGACCCACGCATTTTTTAGAACACAAACGTGGTTTTCGATGCTTTCGACTTCTTTTTTGTTAGTCACTAAAAGCTATGCCAAACAAAATTGATGGGATCAATTCCAACGTACCTTAGCTCATTTTCTTTGTTTTTATCTCAATTTTGAAATGCTTTTGGCAGGATTGCAAAGTCCGCCTTCTAGTTGATTTTACGCTCACAGTACTAGAAAGAGTGCAGTGTGCCTAATTTGCCTCTTTCACTCCATTAAAAAGGCCTCGAAATGAGCTAGAGTACGCCTCATTTGGAGGTCTGGAAGCCAATGAAATATCCTAATTTTACGAAAACCCCATAAAATCTCACGGAAATATGAATCTTTTCCACATGTGGGCAAACTAGGCGCACACTCTTTTGATCGCAAAAAATCATCTTTTGCAAAAATTGATATAGCTTGGCTCCTATTCGTTGAAATTGAATATATCTTAGCTCATTTTAAAGGTCGTAAAACAAGATTTTAAATCAGTTCAGATACGGTGGAATACACTGAGATGAGCAAAAACTATGAGCAAAATAAAATTAGTGGGGGAAAATTAGGCACAGTCACCTTATAACCAGCTGGTTGAGAAGAGCCATCCCATAAGGGTAACGATTCTTATGAATCCGCAAAATTCATGACTGGAGATCCTTCATAGATTTTTTCCGATTCTTGCCGACTGGTGCTCTTGTGGTGATTCTTGAATTGGATTTACGTGAGGGATTCTCATCCAGGCTGATTGCATTATTACTAACACACGCAGTGAGTTTGCAAAAATAAGTGCATGGTTAATCAAAATTTTGTGAGGGGATGATGAGTTTGACCCTTCCTTTGGATGAATCAAATCGTATTAGCCTATCTTACATTGAATTTTTGATCGAAACTGGCTCGTCATCAGCTCTTGTAATCGCCTAAAATATCAAATTATCATTTTTCACTCACCTTGCAAGCCTTCCAGGCCCTTCATCGTTTCAAAAAGTAACATGTGATGCGAGGCTATGTCATCCGTGAAGAAGCTCTGTCTTATAGGGTGTAATCAAAACTGACAAGATTTGTAGCAAACAAACATACGACAATACTGAAAGTTCCATTATTCTCGCAATGTAAGTATGTTTTCATACGTGTCTCGTAAAATATTACGACTTACAAAATCTGGGTATGCTCTTATAGATCTATCCAGTCGTAAATTGTGCTTTTTCTTCGAAGAACATCGTATTCCTCCACATCTGACTGGATGATAAATTTGTTGAAAATCTCAAAAAAAGGATAGCCACGGGATAGCAATGTATAAGGGTGATTTTGCCATACCTTGTAGATGTTTTGGAGTCCGAAATCGGCTGTTCGACCCCACAGTTGGTTAGTAGAGAAAAATTTGCAATCTGACTTCTCATTGGTATTTAGTATTTACCCATCTACGGGATATCCAAAAACAATTCTCAGGCGGGCGTGACTGTTCGTCAATCCACGTCAAAGATGTATGAGTAACTTTTGACATTTTTTGCGATGGTGGGGACATGCCACGGTAAAGACATTTGACATAAAAATTGATCTAAGTATCGCAAATCGAAATAGATTGATTGTATACTGAATATCCAGCACTTTTTGAAGATGAAAATTGACTTTAAAAAATTTCTGGAGTCTAACGGTGCATAGGGTTTATAAGCCACTGTCCCCTGTAAAGACAACTCTCATTTTGCAACGAAAAAATTAACCATAAATCATCTTGTGGGGAGCAGCTTATGTAATTCATAATTGACTGGTGGTAAAATTTGATTCTCTGGTGTGTTGAGAACAAACCGTTGTTCCAGATTCACTTAAAAAGAATCACAGGCCTGCATCCAGTCTTCGAAAAAAGTTCGAAAAATTTGCAAAATTCGAGCATAAAATGTCGACTGTGTTTGAATAATTCTAAAGTGAGACTAGGTTCTCGGTTAGTTCATAACATTACCCTCCTATTCTTCAATTTCAATAGATTTACTAGTCCGGAACCGAAATTCGGATAATATCTCGGTCAACTACACGATTGAAAAGTGTAAATCGAGCTTGGGACACGCTACGGTGAGGATACAAATGATAAATTAAGGATAAATTTGAGTGAGCTCGGGCAAATGTAAGACATTTTTCCTGTTTCTAAAACTATTGGGGCATCTCTTTTTTCAACGCATTTTCAACCTTTTTTTCGAAGTTATCATATAGTTCAAGGTGAGCTTCGAACCACTAAAGCGACCGAAAAGCACTTATGAAAATCTCGGAAAATTCACATTGAGGCATTTTCGTTCCGATATAACACGTCAGATTTCATTGTTAGACTCATCATATTTTGACCTTTTGATATGAATGCAAGGCCAGGACAAAAAATGCATGATGAGTTATGGCAATATCACCCATGTAAGATATACTCTAACATCGACAGTAATGAGAACGGGTGGGTGAAGTATATGCTTCAGCGTAAAGTTGCTCTGAATTACAGCATAGGAATTTCGGTTCAAACGTCAGATTGCTGCATTCATTTATTTCTCTGTGAGATTGCGACTGTTTTTTACATGCCACCCTTAGAAAAACAAAGAATTTCTGATTCCTCATGTGATAATTCTGGACCTTCACAAAGCTCATAATATCTATAAAGTGAATCCGCCCACAATATTAATATGCTGAACTCCATATGTACACGGAAGATATTTCAAGATGCCTTGGTGTGAAAATATTAGCATGGGTGATATTATGTAATGCAGATTCATGCGATATAATGAAGGGAAAATCTGTACGATAGCGTATAAAAAAATAGCCAGAATCTATATAAGAAATAGCGAGAATAGTAATGCTTTTAGTCGAAGCAGCTGGAGCTCGTTCGAGTTAACAGGTTTCGCGCATCACGGATCGCTCCACGGGGCACAATCCGCCACCACCACCTATTGCAGTACGACGAAAAGGTGCAATACACTTTTTTGCAACACTGGCTCGACCACTGGCTAGAGCATGTGTAATATCGGGACTCCCATTTGGAGATTTTTTTATATTCACAGTCTTCGCTATTAAGTTATAAACATAATAGACAGAGTCTTGAAAAATGTACATTGTGAGTCATTTTTTGCAAATTTCCAACGGGTAACGAATATAATTTTCTGTCTTATAACATTTTTATGGGTTCTGGATTATGCTGAGGGAAATGAGAAAGCTTATTTCATAATTAAGCTAATGAAGAAATGGCACATGTGGAGATTTTTTAGAAAATGAATTCCTGTTTTGCAATAAATTGTGAGAAAAAGCCCTATCTCAATTGTTGAAAAAGAAGCTTGGCTCATTCGTCAGAGGAGTACGCAAAACTCTGGCTCAACATTGAAAACGACAGATTCCTATTCTATAATGAGGTCAAATACTCTTTTCCTGGCGGAAAATTCAAAGGAGGAAGTAAGTAACTCTCCATTGAGAATTTTTGCTGGAAAAAGCCTATCAAAATCTTTATGCGCTGATGCCATCTACAGACGCTTTAAATGTGCATCATATATCCCAGAAAAAATTTCCAAAAAAGCTACAGTCTACAATTTCATACTAATTGTAAATTACCAATGACGACCTTCGTCCTAAAGTTCTTTGTGGTGAGGCTATTTTTACAAATTTTTGAAGTAAATATAGTTCTCATCTGTACATTATTCCAAGATTGGATAGAGATTTATGTTTCCAACTTACGCCACACGAGAATTTCTCCTTCCCAAATTTTCTGACAGGGTTTTTCATATTTTTGCAAGATAGAACTCTTTATATACTCGAAACTGGGATAGAGATTCTTGAAGCAAGACATTTTGGAGAGTTTAAGTATCTCTTACGTCAAATACTTTCTATTAAGAGAGAGAATCAATTCTTACAAACTGTTACAAACTCTCTTGAATATACAAACTCTCCAAGTATTTCATTTTCAACTGATGTGAGATGACTTTGGTACTGAGGCTCCAGATCAGAGAATTCAAGTCCATTTCAGATTTTTGACTAACTGCTGTGAAATTTTGGACATTGTTCTCATCGGTGGGCACTTTTCGGAAACATTATTTTTTATGGTATTTATGGGCCTCTATTTCAAATAACATCATAAAAGATAATAAAAACAACTTAATTACCAACTCAGAAAAAGATGGATTCTCAAATGTCGGTATGATGGAGCTCTAAGCAGAGAAAATGATATTAGAATAAGACTTCTAAATTCCATGCTAGTACTCTTTCCCCACATTTTTAAAATAATTTTTCTAATTTAGAGATATCACTATTGGTTCGTTTTTTTTCACTATCGAATTTTAGAGAGCCTAGGCTTGATGAGAATTTAGTCAAAAATCGATGAATAAATTGAGTAGGTTTTGAAAAATAAATTATTTTGTAAAACGGAATCAAAAAAATGTTGAATTGATAGTTGAACATTCAGGATCGTGAGCTTGTGCCACGCGACAATGATGCATGTCTGTTTGAATATGCATGGCTGTGGGCCACCACCACCCCATACATCTTCGGTTATTATAGTATATTTTACTTTATATCGACACCGAATGACGTGCGGTTACGATCACTCAAAAAAAAAGCAATTCATGAATCAATATTTCCGACCAACAAGAATAATACTGCACTAGAAATATCGACACAAAAATAGTTTTGGAATCTATCGGCCATCTGACAATTTGTTCATTGTTTCAGGGATAGGGTGAAAAGGGTATACGTTTGAAATATTCAACACTCAATCGGTGCCCCGATAATTTGATTCATTTTCACTCGATACAATCATTGGTCGATCGCACCCATTGAGTCGGAATAGTAACGTTTATTCCAAGAAATTCTATGAACTTGCCGATGCACCACTGTATCATTGAACGCAATGAGCACGATGAAAGTAATTTTATAAAGATATTACAAAATTAGATGTTGTTACTGATAGTTCGAGTGGTTTTTATACTCCAAGCTTGAACATCGTTCATGCGATAACCACGTATTATCTGTCTTGAATTAGATTGGCTTGGGATTCTTGAATTGAAGATGAATTGTCAAATCATTGAAGAGTTTTACCAGACAGACCAAGAGTTGTAGAAACTCAAACATTTTCATAATTTTTAACCAAAAGACAATTTACTGGCAGAAAATATATAATCAATCCCATTATCAAGTTTAGGTTTCTAATGACGTCGGTGAGAAGCAGTTTAGAAATTATGATCAAACGACGTGCAAGAAATTTTTACTAATTCCTCATTATATCTTGTAGACAAAGATAATGAATATTATAAACGCGCAAAGTGCAACAGAAACTCATTCTTGGTCAAGATTTTTATGGGTTCTAAAATCGTCTGATGAGAATACCCAATTCATACTATAGTCATCAAGTATATGAACACCGTTATCACTTTACCATACTTTATCGCCTTCATAGTAAGTTCTTTCATTCAAGATTTCGTTGATGCATTACTTACAAGCTTTTCTTTCTGTTTGAACATTAGCAACTAACGTCATAGGTCCATATGGATTTTGGCTAAGACAAATACTTTTATTTGATGAATTAGAATATATTGAACTTATGAATGTAGCGTGTATTTATAGAGAATCGTTGCATAAATAACTTTAGGCATGCAGTACCCGGCAAAATGAATGGAAAGCGGGATCCTTTACTAAAACAGCGAATACTCGGACGTCCTTGGGTCTACGGCAATTTTCCAAAAAACATTCAAAAGATGAGAAAAAAGCTATCAATTCATGTCTTTCCAAAAAATTTTTAACCCAAAATTCATAGTTCTAGTTGGCTCCACAGAGTGAAAAAAATTTCATTTCAATCAATCATCTATCATTCATCAAGAAATCACAATAGCGTAAAAATCCTTGCATCATTTTGTAGATCTTCCCAAGACCTTAAAAATCGTTCTTTTATACATTACTCTAATATGGTTTCTTACACCCGAGTTATACGAGCGATCAAAAGAGAGCAAATTCACACGCGTTGAGGGTAGCGGAGATACAAAAAATGCGTAATCCACGATTTTGACGTGAAATCTTCCAAAAATCATAAAATATGAATCAGTTAGGTTTGAGAATGCACTCGAAGCGACCTCAGACAGCTAATTGAAGGAGAAAAATTTCATACCTCTGGATCACCAGTGCCCTCGACCCGCACCAAATTCTGTTTGCAAGATCACTCGTAACTGGGGTGGAAAATCCGTAGAGTAATGTATAAAAAAAAACGATTTTGCAGGTACAAGATCCCGCAAAGATTTTTGCACCATCATAATTTCCCGATAAATGATCGATGACTGATTGATTGATTGAAATGAAAATTTGGGTTGAAAAATTTCTTGAAGGGCACGATTCGGTAGCTTTTTTTCTCATCTCTCTAATGCTCTTTGTAAAATTGCTGTAGACCCTAGAACGTCGGAGTAATCGCTGTTTTAGTGAAGGAATCCGCGTTCCATTGATTTTGGAGGGTACTGTAAAAAGAACCCGGAAAAATTTGAAGATTGTGTAACAAAAACATGAATTGAAGAGCAGAATTAGCGAACTCGTGCCGATGGTCTACGTAAAACTCTCATTTTTTGAATATTTCAAAATTTTATCAATGAACAGAATCGATGTGGCAGATTAGTTCAGTTAAATATGCGCCAAATTTTATCGAATGGCTACGAAAAATCCAATCAGCTCGCCTTTATTGCGATCTCGATAGTATGATGTAATGATTTAAATTTGCAATGGTCCAAGTCCGACAATTTGCAAGTTGCAAGCTTTGGTACCGATACAAAAGGGTGATTAATTTAAATCTCATTGTAAGCTCAAGTTCGCAGCAACGAGCTTGCGCAACGATGTTTCGAATTAGTATTACTCCGTCGTTCGGGTCTATGTCAATATCAATCATGAGCTCAAATAAGGGCGACTTTTACGAAACTATGAGGGATTAGGAAAACTGGTTCTAAAATATTGATATCTAGTCAACAAAAATTTGATGAGACGTATGTCATTATTCATAATATGGTTAATTGAGTTTGAGTATTGAGTGCCGGAAATGAAAACATGATAATAGATTGGTAAAATATAAGTCCCATTTGAGTTGAAGCACTAATCCTTGAATGCGAATGTTGTTGTACAAAAATTTTGCATTTACAATAATCAATTGAGTTTAAGCACAGGCTTCTCCGAAGGAACGAAAAAATTTCTCTATTTCTGTGTTTCTCACCAATGTATTGATATATAAGAGATCTTCCATTCTTCAATTCATGAGTTTCTGATGCAACCCCATGTAAAACATACGATTCCATGAACATAATTATATGATCATACGTGAAACCGCTTTAAACATTTTATTTTCATTCCAGAAAGTTGTGATATATTGATTCAAACCTATTCTAACATCAATACGTCACGATACTAATCATATACTACTGAATAAAATCTTTCCAGGAGTCGGTCTCGAGTTCCCAAAAACTGACATTTTCGACGAAAAATGATATTTAATGTGGATTTTCTCTCGTCAGAACTTCAAATGTTCAAAACCTGAGAATAACTCGGGGGAAAAATTTTCTGAGTAATATTCGATCATCGCGGTGAAGTATTGATGTTGTAAATTAGTATATCACACCTTTCCGCGATGAAAATGACAAATTTTGAAACCGATTTTATTTATGGTCATATATGATAATGGAATCCACGGATTCCATGATCATATATGTTCATGGAATCTTATGTTCTACATGGGACGCGTAAATAATGTGTTGACCTGGTGGTTTCTTCTCATTTATGCCAAAAGATCTCTTTGGCAAGAACAAACTCTGTTATGAGGATTCGCCATTATAGCTCAATTCTGATGTTTCAACAACGTTATTTTCTATATAGTTCAGAAAACTAGAAAGAAAGGAAACCTTCATCAACTTTTTGTAACTCATTAAACTTTCTTGAGCCTCTAAAATTATTGAAGAATTAGAATTCTGAGAACCACGAGGATGAATACTACGACTTGAGTTTTAAAATTGGTAAATATGAAAAACCCATTTTTCAAGACTGCACTTTAGCCCAGCTCATTTTGTAACTTCTTTCAAGTTTCGCAAGGGCTCTTTGTGGACTTTTTGCTGTGGCACAACTGGATTTAGGTAGGTCGAGTTGAATCCTTGAAAAAATTCATGAAAATTGGGTCGACACTAAAACCTCTGCAAGTCAGGCATGAGTTGATGGCTCGAAATGATTCGAAGAGTATCTGAAAACAGAAGTCAAGAGCTTCAAAATCCTTTTTTGAAAGTCATTCTAGCTTGTTTCTGATTCGAGCAGTGGCTGTTTTTGTAAAAGAAGAATTTTCTCGAAAAATGGACCAATCATCGAGACATCATGAATTGACTCATTTTTAAATACGTACAAGTACTGGTATTGGTTCCTCACATCAACAATACGAAAAGATTTGAGAGAAATCAAAAAATACTACCGCGACCCCGATTTCCTCACCTTTCATAAATTTTGAGACTCTTTTTTGTGAAAAATATTCCTTTACAAAAACAGTCACAGAAAAAACCTACGAGTCTTCAAAACGCTTGAAAAAAAGCTAAAAATGAATTGAGCTCGAATTCTTTTTGGACCAATGAAGCCGCAGAACCCGAATTTTTTACCTCGGACTTTTTATATTCAGGCATTCACAAACTTTTGACCGGTAGTATGTATACTGTTAAGATCACAGTTTGTTAGGTAAGTAAACTCCAGAATTCGTTCACTAACTGACTAAACTCATCCAAACCGCCCAAGTTTATTGGGCTCAAATGATAAGTGGCACTTCCAATAATCGATATTAATAAGAACTATTGTTCAAAAATTGGGGGGGGGGACATGGTTTCTCAGACCTTTTTACGGTTTTTCCATTATCAGTCGTTAAATTGGGTTTTCGAAAAAATTTGAAATTCAATAAAATGTAGATCTTTAAACGATCTACAAGATTAATACATACTTTTTTTCCGTAAAATGCATTATTTTGGAGTTATTCTCGATCTTGAATTTTATATTATGATTGAATTTATAATTAAATTATAAATTCAATATAATTGAATTTGTTTAAATAAATTCGCTAAAATTGTTTATGTGGAGTTCAAATTATTTTCACAAGGCAATTGAGTCCATTTTGAACAGGAAAGGCCTCTTCGTATTTTTTCCTAAGTTTGGTCGTTTTCAAGTAATGAAAAAAGCAGATTTCGCGACTTCCAAGTCAAAGCGCAGTCACGAAAGCACCGCATTGGGGGTAGAAGTCGCGAAACTTGCTTTTTTCATTACTCGAAATTGACCAATCTCAGAAAAATATTAGTTTGAACCCATTACATCAGTTTTAGCAAATTCATTTGAACAAATTTGACTATAACTTCAATTAAGGATGACTTCAAAAAGATGCATTCTACGGGAAAAAACCGTTGAGATCACTATAAGTAGATCTTTAGAAAATCTAAAAATTACCTCTTCACAAGTTTTCCGGAATAACCAGTACTTTCCGACTTATAATGGAAAAACCGAGAAAAGGTCGGAAAAATGTAGTTTTTATTGTTCATTTATACCTTCCCCCAATTTCTGAACAATAATTCTCATTAATATTGATTATTGGATGCGTGCCACCTATCATTTGAGCCCAGAATTGGACGGTTTGAAAGAGTTTAGTCGCTTACACCTAGAAGGAAGCTGCCTCAGAGAAATTTCTGCGAGTAATTAAACAAACTGGTATGAAGAACTACACAGAATACATACAGGTGTCCCTCGTTCAACGCGGGGGTTACGTTCCGGCACAGGTTACACCACGTTGAACGAAGCATTGTATAAAGAAGTAGGGGATGCGTACTAAAACTCATGATCGACCAACTATATGACCGATTTGTTTTGTGAATTTGGGATCAAATAGAACTATTTTCAATAATGAAATCATTGTTAGTGCTGATAAACCATAAAACTTTCCCGGATGTTCTGTTCACTTTCACGAATAGTTCTTATTGTTAATTCATTTACACTAAATTTCCACGCAACTTCTGCAACTCTCACACCTGTTTTCAATAGGTCCTAAATTTTCGATTTTTCTTCCAAGTTCACCACTTTTCGAGGCTTTTCAGCTTCGGGAGAGCTGAAGCAAGGTCGATACTTGTTTTCGTTTTTCAGACATTATGGAAAAAACTAGATAATTTTACTATCTTTTCTAGATTTTAATTTGCTAAAAATACAGCCAAGATTGATGTAAACAAGAAATTAAATTTTTTGGTTAGGGGTCCAAACAATCAAACTTATTTGTCTAAGAAAATCAATAACTCATCATGATGAATACAGTCTCGATTCGTTCACCCATGAGATTATTAAAAAGTAGAATTACTCAGAACTATTATATGTGTGATTATTGACAAGTTTTAGCACTCAACAGATTCGATGTAAATTGTTCGTTATTCTTGCGGTCGATTGCGTCTTTTTGCTGACGTCATTCGAAGCTTTTTCCAAAAATTTCATTCTCAAAATCGCGTTGTATGTACAAGTCGCAAACCGCGTTGAACAAAAAAAGGCGGCAATTCAAAAACAGCGTTGGCCAAAACCCCGTTGAACGAGGGACGCCTGTACGTGGATACCGAATTCGATGTAATATTATTTAGGATCGGTTTGAACTCAAAAATTAGGAGATCAATTTCTTGATTTTGATATATGATTATGATTCATGAATTTATCACGAGTCCATTATCAAATACAAAAATGAAAGAATTTTGATGCGCTCGTTATTGATTAAAACTTGGATTGAAAGATAACATCATACATTTCTTTTCTACAAATGGCTAGTAAAATGTTGAATTATGAAAGTTGGATTTGATGAAAGTCGATAAATACTGCATTTATGTATGTACGTTTAGAAGAATTATGTTCAATCACAGTCTCATAATTGTCTCTAGTGAATCTCGAAAATTTTGCCTTTCTTGGTTGGCAGGGACCGCGCCTTCTCTCACAACAAAATGCGATCACATGGCCCCCGCCGTGGGATAGAACATCGGACTTTCAATCTGAAGGTCCAGTTCCTGCTCGAGCGCTGTATTTTGCAATTTTCTTTGTCAAGGTTTCATCTAATTGCGAGAAAAATTATATTGACGAATTGGACTGAAATGAAGTCGATTATAACAATCGAGAGGAGTATTATAGAGTCTCAAATTGGAATTCATCTTTCAGGGCCAATGGTATTAAAACTCTTATTGGTTTTTCATTTAATCAAGAAGGAAAGGAGTCAGAAACGTTCATCTAGATTGAATAACATGAAAATGAAAAAGTATCGAATACCACCAAGCATAGCAGTGTATGATAATAATTATATTCAATATCCATACATAACTTTACAATCAGGTCAACATCAAAAGATTTCTAATAATAGTAAGTATTGCGCACTCAAAGGAGAAAAAACCCCTTAATCCCTTACAAAACCAATAAAAAAATATATCACATGTGAAACCCTTGTCTATGGATTCAGTCATTAAATTTAACATTTTGATCATTTTACAGAGAAAAACATTCTCTTCTAACATCATCAGTCAGTTCTTGATGGCACTAGAGTGATTAAATTTGTTCTTTTACACTGCCATCAGGCATACCAAAAAATACCTTATGAGCCATCTTGATGAATAGACCTGTCTCTACTAATCCAGGAATTGCTAAGAGACCCTGATTGACCAGAGCCCAATCATGGATGTTGTGTGGGAAAAACCAATCTAAGATGAAGTTACCATTATCAGTCACTACAGGACCCTGGAAAATGATAACATTTTAGCAACTCCATTGATTAGTTATTTTAGGTGAACACATTATGAGACATACAGCTTTTGCAACTGCCATTCGTAATTTGATATTTCCACCAAAATTATCTTCTATCTTCTTCATAATAGGAACATAAGCAATGGGCACTACTTCTAGAGGAAGTCCTTTTTTGTACTGATCTCCAAGTTTCTTGGAGTTTTTTCTGTGAAAATTTAAATCTTCATCAGGAAAAAGAGAGTGTAATCTAATACAATTTCCTCACAAGATTTTGATTGTAGAGACTTACGTATGGTCTGCAATAATGACTAATGTTTTAGAACAAGAAGCCACAATTTTCTCTTGCAACAAACATCCTCCACCACCTTTAATTATGTTGAGATCAGAATCAACTTCATCAGCTCCATCAATGGCGCAGTCTAACTAGAAAAAGATCAATGGTATATTTATAAGAATCGACTCTGGATTAAGGAAAAAATATCCATATATAGTCTACCATTACCTGTGGTTGAGTCTCTAAATCTCCTAATGGCAGTGAATTCTCAATGATGAGTTGACGAGCTTGGAATGAAGTTGGAATACAAACTACATTGAGCTTTTCATTTTGCACTCTTTCAGCTGAAAATTCCAATGGAGTATTGTCGAACATGAACTTGATCCGGCTCATCTTAAATTTTCTATGTATTTGCAATCTTTATTTGCAATTAAATGATGAGTCAGGCACACATGTAGGCCTCTTAGTCATTTTTAAGAAATATAAAATAACATCTTCGAGCAAAGTAATGCTTACATACCTAACCTTTGTACAGCATAAATAATTGTGGAACCACTACCAATTCCAATCACAGTGTTGGTCTGAAAATTAATGAATGCAAAAAAACATGTGCCTTATAGAAAAACTATAGTTATCAATCAAATATCTGAAGAGATCTTTGAATATTTACCTTAACGTATTCATCTACAGCTTTGTAGGCAGCTGCTTTCTTTGCACTTTCCAGTGATCCAGATTTTGACGACATACTTTCAACAAACAATATTCCACTGCAAAATTTATTGAAAACAGTTCCTAATAATTGGTCAAACTTTGAATCGCGGAGATCGGCTAAACATTTGTCTGTTGCTGTATAAATTACTTTGTGACTGTGACGTAAATGCAAGGTCATGATCTTCTATGAAGCAGTACTTGCATTCCTGAATTCCTGTTTTGCACCAACACTAATGAATTGCAAATACTCGCGAAGGGCATCGGAAGCTACGCTTATCAGCAAACTTTCATGCTCCGATATTGATGAATGAGATGTTTTGATCAACGCCGGTATTCTCAGAAGCCATGTGATCAATGTACTCATTTCAACTCATTGTCTTATGCTTGTGTATCAACAGACGGTAATTGTTTGATTTAACAAATGGAAATTATTTCGTCAAATTCGTCAATCATTTCATCAACTTCAAAGCGCGAGTTCAACACGTGGGGAAGGAGTATGGAAGGGTGTGAGCGACGTGAGCGTATGAGCTTTTGCTGCAGTCTGCTCCATCCGCGTGAACGCGAAAGAGAAGAAGCATGACGTCGCTCGCAGTGCCGGTTGCAGTGAAATTTGGACGTCTGACGATTGAAAACGTTTATCATACTGGCAGGAATATATTATTCAGGTATTGCAAATTTTTATCGTTTGATTAGTTGACTGATTCATTTTTATTTTAATCCAAGACTCAGTTCTATCAGGAAGTATCGTTTAGGTTAGGTGTTATCTAATACACACTCATAATTTGTTTTACTTATTCCAATTTTATCACAAAAAATGATCTCCAATGTTGATATGCTTTCACATCAACCTTGGTGCAGACTGACCAAGGGAGAATTTGCTTCAGAAATATTCATTATTGATAGAGAGAAAGAAAGAAACCTAATATCTCCTGCCGAGCATTATCCAGCATTATTCTAATTAGTTCATTTAATCTTTTTTTTTTTAATCAGGGCTCAATCTCAATTTGTATTGATCTGTGCACAGGAATCCCATACCTTCTCATTATTTTTAGCTAACATTTCCATGTCTCACGCGTATCTTTTGATGCTACCATAGAAATGTTGAGTTCTGGTTATTCTATACGCTTGAACTCCATTTTATTACTACTATTACTACATTGATCTATGCATTCAAATGGAAGTTGTCTATAGAGCATCTTCGTAATTTCGACCACTTTGCAATGTCCTGGAACTGGGTCATTAATTCTCCAAGGTCATGTCAAGTTCCAGTTCAGTCGAAGTGATTATAATCACAAGCTTTGATAATGAATTCATTCCTAGAGTCTTATCTGCCAAATCTTTGACTGCCCAGTAAATACATTATCTGCAAGGCCTGTTTTTTGGATTTTTTTTCAATCATGATCTAGACTCTCGTGTTTTGACAAACACATCTAGATGAGGCTGGATGAACTCTTTTGTAACTTATCATCTGTTCTTAGCAATGTGAACTACCATGATAAAAAGATGTAGGGGAGATTTTTCAAGCTGATACAAGTCAGTAGAGATAAGAAAATGAAAAAACCATAGGCCTTATTGCAGTGAATGTTGTAATAATTGGTAATTTTTTATGGAAATGAATCAATCTTACATGTCCAGAAGTCTATCGACTTTAACAATATCATTGTAAAATTTTAGGCCCAAACAATGTGTGCCAGCTTTTAATTCATCAAAACAGCACTATGGAACAGCTCCAGAAGAACAAAAGAATGAAAGCACTGAACAGGCCATACCAGAAAATGAGAAAAAGCTAAGATCAGAAATTGAGTTATTGAACAAAGAAATAGCTGATTTAAAAGAAAAGAGTGCAGATTTAGAAGACAAATATAAAAGAGCTTTAGCTGATGGTGAAAATCTGAGAGTGAGATTGACCAAACAAATTCAGGATGCAAAACTTTTTGGTATCCAGGGATTCTGCAAGGATCTCTTAGATGTTGCAGATATTCTGGGCAAAGCAACAGAAAGTGTTCCAAAAGATGAGATTTCTGAAAGAAATCCACACCTCAAGAGTTTGTATGAGGGTCTGACCATGACAGAAGCTCAGTTACACAAGGTGTTCAAGAAACATGGATTGATCTCTCTTAATCCTCTGGATGAAAAATTTGACCCAAATCAGCATGAAGCACTATTCCAACAGGTAGGTTATCAAAACTTTTCTTCAAGTTAAAGTTTGAATCAGCTTTAGCAATATTTTTTTCTCCAGGAGGTGGAGGGCAAGAAACCAGGCACAGTAGTCGTTGTCTCCAAAGTTGGCTATAAATTACATGAAAGAATAGTCCGGCCAGCTTTGGTTGGTGTGGCAAAAGGATAATGTAATTACGATCGCGCTGATTTAGAAAAAAAATTCTGTTGAACATAATTTTATTCAAATTGAAACAGTGTGTTGTATAGATCAATAACGTACTTGCAGCGGATTACAGTATACCAAATCGCAAAATATGTAACTGAATTGCATTTAGAATGTTGAATGATGTACATTGAAAGTTAGATTAATTTGTTATTTAAATATACAGATTGAGATGAGTTATATACGTTATCTGATCATCAATTCAGTCAGCTACAAGGACACACCAATAGGTTTTGACCAATGAAACTTGTTGAAATTTTATAATAAAAAAAGTAAAAAAATATATACACATTCTACAATACAATTATTTGCATCAGCAACGTTCGAAAACCTTGTACAATTCAGGTAGACTAGCAATCTCTAGGATGGTAGAGTCGTGTAAAAAATCTTCAGGGGGTAGTAAACTTTCCTTTATAGCACTGTAGAGAATATGCTCTGTTACATGCTTCCATGAATCATTAGTAATATCCACTTGTGAATAGAGCATTGCTGTTTCCCTACAAATATCACGAAAACATGGTTGCTCTTTTTTCCAATTCACTTCTGTTGATAATCGCAGTATGAATAAAGGAATAGCAGATTGACTTGGTAGATAGTTCTCTGCAATATAAAAGTTGGAAACAGTCAGTCTCATTTCATCATTTGAATTCTTTTTGAACAAGCATAAGAGTCACCTAATAAAATCGGTAATGACTTCAAGCAGCCGTTTTTATCGATGTAAATCGAAAAATATTGGCTCAGCATATCAGCCTTCTCTAATAAAAGCTCTTGAACACTCATAGCCAACTCTGCTCTATCTCCATGTTCTTGTGACCATCCAGCTTCTTTGCATTCTAGTCCAAGCATCGCCAACTCATGTATTGGCAATGGTTCCTGAGAATTTGAATCAGTTTTTGAAATTCATTCATCATCATAGTTTTCTTAGATGATAAACATTTTCATAGGAGGTACAATCTTCACTTACCGAAAATTTAATAACTCCATAGTTAGCAAAATCATAGAGCATAATTTCATAGAATAGTTCCTCTCTAAAAACATTATTATAATTTATTTAAGCATCTAATATGACTGTTTGAAGATGATGAATTATTACTCACGCGAGTTTTTGAGTGTTACACAAGTATAAACTAGTCCCGCTTTGAATTAATGCAAAACTCTCATCAACACAACCAACAAAAGTCAAATTAGAGATAATTTTTCTGAGGCCTTCGTGATATTTATCTTCAACAGCTTTTCTCAAAGTCAGCACACTTAATAATTTTGTTTCTACTTGTATCTCATTGACTGAATATGATTTAAATTCAATGGGGCTTCTCTCATCAGAATTTGGCTTATGAATTTTCTCCTTAATTTTTTTATCTGAACCAGCAGTACTTTCATTGGGTAATTTTATAACCAGATCCGATTGATTTGAAGTTCCTGGCTCACTAACTTGAGGAATCTTCACTTCATCCGTGCTCAAATTTGCTGTGACATCTGTTGTCAGATTCTCATTAATTTGATTACTTGTCTTTTTGTCAATTTTGTTGCAAGCATCATCATCCTCCATTTCTATAGCCTTGGTTTTATCTTTTGAAGATTCCCTGGTGAAGTTGAATTTGTCAAGTTTTTGATCTGATGAATCAGTCCGGACCATAGCATGGGGATATATTATCTTTGATTTTGATTTATCTGTTTCATTTTGAGTATTTGGCAACACTTTTTGTAAGTCCTCTCTTGTGATGTCCATTTTAGGAAGTTTAGCTTGGATGTAAAATGTTCGAGATGCATCACTGGCAGCGAGTTTTTCATCAAGAGCAGCTTTGATCTTCTCAATAATCATGTCCTCATGACAGAAGCGTACTTCATATTTTGTTGGATGAACATTTACATCAACATTGTGAGGATCAATTTCTAATGACAAGTAACACCATGGATGAGCTTTTTTTGGTAGATACACAGCATACATATCTTCAATGGTCCTTTTAATGACTGTGTAGGGAGGTGGAATTTTTTAGTCAACTCTAAGTGAAAAGAATAGAAATCCATACTCAACAAAAATGTAATACTTACGAGTTGAGTCTACTAATCGATGATTGATGAAAAGAAGAAATGTGAATCTTTTGTTTGCGTAGTTAGGATTAGTTATGAGGGCATTCAACTTGAATTTGTATGATGTATCATCTAGACTTATTTCAAGTAATTCTCTTGCCACTTCATTTCCATAAAGAAGGCGGACATTATTGATCACAGTAGATGAATGAGGTGTACGGACGTGAGTGACAGTCTCTCCATGTTTTTTCAAAGTGAAACCAATACTTGGATTGTGAATAGCATATTTGGTAACTACATCATTGATTTTTGAGAATTCTTCAGCATTACTTGAGAGAGCTTTCCTTCGAGTAGAGACATTGTAAAACAAATTCTCAACTAATATTACAGTTCCTTGATTCCCAGCACATGGTGTTGGTGGTCCTTTAGGTTTGCCATCAACATAGGATACTCTGAAAGCAACATAATGATATGGAAAATACAATATCATCTTCTTAACAACTATACCATACCTGTAGGCACATTTTTCACCAGCTGTCTTAGTTGTGATTGTCAAATGTGCAACATGAGAAATACTGGCTAAAGCTTCACCACGAAACCCATAGGTTGTAATAGTTTGAAGATCATCAAAATTCTGCAATTTGCTGGTAGTAAATCTTTCGCAAACAATATCCAAGTCTTCTTTACGGATTCCAGTTCCATTATCTTGGATCTTGAAGCAAAATATTAGAAATTTAAATCTCAAAAATATTGATCGAAACTACGATATAAAATAATCTGTAGAAACCTGTAGAAGTTTGAGACCTCCATCCTTAGCAGTTATTTGAATATTCGTTGCTTTCGCATCGAGACTAGAGGGTTGTATCGTGTTATAAATCAATGATTTATTTGAAATAAAGAATAGTCCAATAAAACTCACCAATTTTCAATTAATTCTTTCAATGCGTTGGCTGGCCTCTGAATAATTTCTCCAGCAGCGATTCGATTGATAACCACTTCATCGAGTTTTCTAATTTTGCCAGGGGTCGCCATTTCATTGTTCAGAATTTTCTAAACTTTTGTCAATGCGATCTAATGTTTACATTCTTGCACGTGTTTTACTGTTTTTCAACAAGTGGTGCGGGCGGGTTTTTTGAGAAGGAAAAAGGTTGGACGAGGTAAAGCTAGGTCTGATTGTTTTTCCGAGCATATGGCGCCAAAATAGCGTGAGCTCAAATCATTCATCGCGTCCCATATTCAGTGTTACCTAGGTAACGATAGTACAGAATTTACAAACATTACGAAGTCTCTATCGTTTATATCATGGCTGAATTGCATCTGATCGGCACAGTTTCATCGGCAAAGAACTTTGAACAACCGCGTCTGTTTTGTAAATGGAGTTTTTCCACAGGTAAATAATTTTTGTAACTTCTACACTTAATTTGTCCTTTATGACATGAAAAATTACTCCTTCATTTTTATGCAAATGAGCTTTCATTCATGATTAAATCTCGACTAGGTTGATCACGCAACTGAAACACGCTCTTTCATTCTTATTTTCAGACAGTGGATGGAAAATCATCAATGGAAATGGTGAAGGGCAGACTCAAGAATGTGCTGATCCATTTTCTAAGGAACCTGTGTGGGATCATCCAATAGATATACATTTTGCGACTCAAACTTTACAAGGATCACCAAAAGTGTTGTTGCAAGTGTTTTGTAGGGATGAATTTAATAGGATCATATTTGTTTCTTATGGAATTTCAAGTATTCCATTGAGACCTGGGCTTCATTCTATTGAATGTCATACGTGGAAACCGATCGGTAAATACATTTTTTCCATTCTATATCTATTAGTGATATCGAGAATATTCGTTAGATATTCCGTAACTTTTTATTCAAGATTGAGAGCGATTGAGAGCGATTGCTGTTGAAAGCTTCGGGGTGATTGCATTTTTGAGATACATATACCCCAAATACAATTTATTGTCATTATACCATAGTCATACCTTTCAAATTGGATAATACGAAAAATTAATTAATCAATTGGCATCGATGAGTGGAAATCGAGTGTATGTACCTCGTTTGAGGGCTTCGTTCTTCGGACAAGTTTTGGGATGAAAAATTCAATGTTGATCTTTGCTTTAGAGTCAATAGTCATTCAATCATTGTGAGGAAAAAGTCCAAAGATCGCGCGAGTGTGGATATATCTTGCTCAAAATGTTACTCTCCTTGGATGCAATAATCTGTTTTTTTTCTTCGATCTGTGCAATACTCGTATTCTGTAAGATATAGACCTACACTGAATTCAAGTGTTCATTAAATCAAAAATTTCCTTTAAAAGAATTTCAGAGGAGAATTTTCATCCTCGAGATGCATCTGCTTTTTGATACTTGGGACTCTCGAATCTCGTCATTTAACTTTGTTCAATTTATTTAGAAGAATTGAAAGTTGAAGGATAGATGATCAGACGATCGTTTTTGTTGTGCAATCCAGATCGAGGCATCGTTTGCAGAAACGACTATATTTTTATTTTTTGATGAATTTTAAAAATTTAATCCTGGATTGAGTCCTGATTGAAACTATATAGGGATGCAGCTACTCTTCTCTAATTTCTCATGATCAGAGAAAACAATTGTTGCGTAAATCTGTGTCCGACAAGGCACGGACTCTCGTTTGTTCTATTCGTTAGCTTTAAAAAAAGATCAGAATACCTATCATTTTCTCATAATTTCTGATTCAAATCTGTAATTATCATAATTATTTCAGGCAACTGGCAAGACAAATTGAAAGACAAATTTCTTGGCACTACATTACAACTGAAATCTCCCGATGTGCTGGTAAATGCAGGCGATAGATTTGAACTTCTTACTGAGACTATGGGAACAGTTCAAATTGATCTATATGTGCTTGTGAGGAACTTCGACAAGTTTGGATGTCAGTTATGACCCAATGGCTGATTGATCTGTTTCTATCTCAGAAACGAAAAAAAAATCTGAAGAATGATGCTCATCATTCATTTCGCGATTTTGTTCTCCGTCGCCATTGGACAGGATTTGAAAAAGTTAGAAGATATCTGTGTAAATAATTCCCTTTGTGAGACTACTGATACACCTGAAGAGCCAGTTAACAATAATAAAAATAATAATAGTAATAAAGATGAAGAAGAAGATGATGATGAGGATATTGATGACATCAATATAAAGAACATCTTTTCAAATCTTCCCAAGGCTCCACTAAATCCAAAAGCTTCAACAACAGTATCCCCATTATCTTCTAGTACAACCACTCAAAGGAGTATTAATAAGGAAGTAACGCCTAGTAAGAAAAAAAAATCGAAAGCAAAGAAATCTCGCCAAGATGAGGTCATAGAAAAATTGTGCAGCTGTGATTTGACTGTGAGTTATTACAGGAAAATTTCTCTTATAATTCTTTAATCGATTGGTTTCTAAATTTTCGATATTGTAGGCAGGAGTTTGCGACATCAACTGTTGTTGTGATCCTGACTGTACAGAGGCACAACAAAAAGTCTTTTCTAACTGCTTGGATTTTGATACAGATAAGGAAAACGACGATTGGTATTGTCATAGAAGACCTTTTTTTAGGCACAACGAAACGAGGTTCATTCTGGAAAAAGTTGTTGACAGCCTATTTTGCATAGCCTCTGACAATCTTCCACCCACATACCCTATAACCAGTAAAGTGGTCAGTATTATTCATTATTTCATTTTTATTATGTTTGAGATCCATAGTCTCTAAGAGTGTCTCTATTTTAGCACATTGAAGATGAGAGAGGACTTAAGAAAGCTATAGATGATAATCCATCTTCACAATTCAAATGGAAGATAGATCCAGACAGATTAAAGTCCGTGAGCTACCAGGATTTCAACCTTTCAAATACTTATACACATGGAGATGTTATAATCAAAATTGGGAGAGATTCCCTACTTCAATTTGGTAAGAAAAAAATTCAATACAATATGTGAAGAATTTGAATCCTACGCCGCTGTTTCTTGAGCGAGACTAATAGAAATTCTACCTTTGTGATCATTAAAATCCACGGGGATACATTTTGGAAACATTTGACATGTTATCAAATAACCCTCTCTCAGCGAGCCGGTAATTTTTGATGACTAAGATGTTTTTGATCTCAATGCAATTTTTGTAGAGATGAATTTTTCATCAAAAAAATTAATCCTCGAACTTTTGATAATTAGTCTGCAAAAAATACTTGAGAGATAACAGTTCAGTAATTGAGCGAAATTTCCAACTATCGTCTCTTCCGAATGAATAATGATCCGGCTGGTTCGGCATCAGATCAAAAAAAAAACCAATTAATCCTAGATTCGACCACGAATTATTTAATCCACGGTTCCACGATACGATTTTGTTGCTAGTAACATGATGCAAATATTCTGCTTTCAGAGCTTCCCCAAACTGGCTTCGGAAAAGCATGTGATTTCATCAAGACTGTCAAATTTTTGGAAGACTGGAAAAGTTCTTGTCATCAAACGAAATTAAGCAGCAAGAATAATTTCTTATTTCCATCAAATTTTAACAATATCACCGTACTTGCATCACCGTCCAAGTTCAACTCGCAATATTTGCTACAAGATTGCCCAAAAAGCGTATGTCTATCTGTGAACATGAGCATTTGCTCTGAATCCTGGACTAAGTGTCAAAACAATAAAACAGTCAGATCACTGTGTGGAGAAAATTCTTGCTACAACGTTGTGAAAAAAGTGAGATACATCATCTATCACAACGGGAGTGAAGGACTCAAAAATATTGAAGTTTACCTTCAGCTCACCAACGTTTCTAGCACTTTCAAACAAGAGTTTGAAGTTAATTACAAGTGGTCAGGATTGAATCAGTCTAAAGTCTTTGAAAGGAGTGGAAATCCAGGATATTCACCAGGAAAATACATTTTCGTGGGAGATGAAGTAGTGAACAAGACTAGTGACACTGAAATTAGATCTGTGCTGTTGAATACTTCTCATCCATATTTGACACTGCCATCAACTGATAAAAGTGGCGTGTGTAAAAAAATTGACAGATATCCTATCAGATTCCTCGAAGATACAAAACTAAAATGTTCTATATCTATAGAAACAACGAATTTTTCAACTTCAGATTGTATAAAACTTCACAATCGTACTTACGAAATGCTGATGGGAGCTCAGAATTTTGCTGATATAAATTTTGACAAATATGTTTCGAGATCTGGCAACGTCTCGAATAATCATACTGACTTTTGGGTCAGGATTTATGGAAAGATTCCACAAAACGTCATAAGTTCTAAAATTGTAGAAAATGAAATACACTGCTCAGGATTAGTCACATCTGTAGTATTTAATATCGTGCATTCACGAATTACAAAACCTGGCGTTAAAAAAAATCACATGATCGTTGGAGTTGGAATCACTTTTTCACAAAGTACTGATTTGAAGTGGCCAAAATGCACCGGAAAAAACTGTCGTGATGTGCTACAGGTGAATATTGTAAGTTTTGTTTCGTTCCATGATGTGTCGAAGCCTGTAAGATATCATATTGCCGGAGGACCAAATCTAGATATAAGTTTACCTTACGACTTTTTCTACCCATTCATAAGCCATCATTCAAAATCGGTCGGATCTATTTCATATCAACATAATGTTTTTGGTATTTCAATGATCGTCTGTATATTGTTCATGATTTACAAGTGTATGTAAGCTCCAGTCGATAAACTGAGTCATGTTATTACTTCATGTGTGAATAAATGTATATGAACATCAACATTACAGTTTTGGAATTTTGACCTCAGAATTCTCTGAGAAGTCTTATCTTCATAAGAGATTCATGACGGCAAGCTTAGCAGTTTTCAATTTTAAGGATTTCATGCAAATGCATGATATTTCTTATATTAATATTTGTTTTACATTGATATTAGTTTTGCACAATTTTCGGTTTTGAATATTAATTTAAGTCGTTCAAACGAAAGCTCTATTCATGTGGAGAGATCGCTATAATTATGTGACTTTTTCTATCAACGGACAAATCTTTAGACAATTTATAGACATTTGCAATTTAAAAGTCCATTTGAATACATATACAGGACCAATTCTTTACCAAGTCACTGTAAGGAAAGCCCTTTCTTTAACAAGTGTAAGTTTTCATTACGACTTTCTTTCATAATCCAGAGCTATAGCGTTCTCAAAGTGAGATTGCATGAAAGATTAAGTTAGCACAAGGTTTGCCGAAACAAAATAACTCGCTTTGAAAAAAAAAACTGGTTTGAATTACAGAGCCACAAGACTCATTTATCGTCAATTCATCCACGTTAGTGTATTGACTGTAATAAACACTCGTGTCTGCAAATTTGGGTCGATGTTTCCGGTCAAATTTCTATTTTGTGCGGTCGAGGATTTATTTTAGAATACATTATGTAATCAAAAACTTTTATAATCGTTCGAACTTGATTCAATACGTCCAAAAGTCGCGAGGAGGGATTTCCTCGAATGATCATTTTACAGAGTAGATACTTATTTTGAGGAATAAATTCTTCCTTATGTGTTTAATTCTTTCATTTTATCTCCCGATATGTAAGTGTGATCATATTGAAGCAAAAATCAAAATTTCCTAGGTAAGAATGTCTGAAGCACGTGAGTATTGCCATCAAAGTCTTCAAAAACCAAAATTTTCTAATTTTTGCATGAATAAAAATAATGGTTGATAGTATGTCTTTCCAGAAAAGAACTGCAGAATTTGATATGTTTGGATAAGTATTTTATCAAGATGAAAGACAAAAACTTATGTCATGGACAAAATTGTCTAAAAAAAAACCACAGTGGGATTTTTCAAGTAATTTCTTTCAACCATTTTCAAACTTTGCCTCCTCTTTGTAAACACAAGCTTCTATATCGCTATATATATAGGTACCGATATATAGTTATACAATCAAAGCTCATCTCGAAGCAGCCGCCAGCGGATACCAAGTGGAGCAGAATGGCCGACAGCGCTTGTGCACGCTCAGCTCGTCGCTGTGTGTGACGCCCGGAGTTTACCTCGGAATTTTCATCTAAACCCGACCGGGATAAGACCTGGGGGTTTTCACGACAGCGAAGCTGTAAAATTAGTGTATTGTGTAACTCTTGTAGATCATCAAACCCGGGCACCATGGCTTCAGATCGAAAAAGGAGGATCGAGGTTCTCGATCCCTACGTCAAACGAAAAATGCCAGGGTGAGTTCGTGTACAACCTATATTTATTGAGCGTCCTGTAGATTTCAATAGAATGCTTTACGATCATGATATCCTGACTCTCCTTATTATCTCTTGTGATTGTACCTTTTTCAAGGAAGATGTCAATTGATTTGTTACTTTTGCTTCAAATCGCGTATGACTGCTTTATATTCGCATTGACACGTGCTTACTAAATCAATTTTTGATTGATGGTGGATCCTAACCCGCAATTACCTAATTACCGCAATACCGCTATGTTCATGCAAAAAAATGAGACTATCGTATGATTTCTTGTTGGCTAATTCGATGCTTTGATGGTTTGCTTAAGCTCCGTTGTGTAGAAAAGGTCATTACTCATTCACGTAGCTCCAGATCCAATCATTCTGAAATAGATTGTTGGAGAAGGTAGAGTGTGTAGCAAAGTTATTCTGCATTCTAAATCAAACTCATTAATATTTACAGAGATGGACCTTCAACACCTACTGTGCCCGCTGTCACCATACCTGCATCTTTCCAAAAGACTCAAGTGCAATTGAATCCATATAATGGATTACCCTTTACACCTCGTTATCATGAATTTCTTAAGAAGAGAATGACTCTGCCAGTTTTTGAGTATCGGGCTGATTTTATGAGACTATTGGCACAGCATCAGTGTATTGTTCTTGTTGGTGAAACTGGATCTGGTAAAACTACTCAGATACCACAATGGTGTGTTGAATATTCCAAGAGCTGCGGCACTAAAGCTGTTGCATGTACCCAGCCTAGGCGAGTGGCTGCTATGTCTGTTGCTCAAAGAGTATCAGAAGAGATGGATGTTGCCTTAGGTGAGTTAACTTTTATGAATACTCAAAAGTCAATTTTGTACCAAATTTGGTTCTATGCAAAATATTGCATGGAATTTTCCTTGGATGCAGCTTAATGGTGCACTGTCCAATGATTAGAATGATCTCAGTTTTGCCCAATGGATCATTACGGTCTTGACCAAAATCATATGTGAATATGTGTATATTCATCAGATGTTGAGCTTTAGTCATTTTTCACATGATTCTGTTGAAACACCTATTGATTAGAAACTAATTCTTGTGTCAACAAGTTCTTTTCTGAAAGACCATAACTCAGCGACTAACGTGATTCTCATTCTAAGGGTTGATATATTTGGGGAACCACTGATGCACTATTATCCATTTACAGGTCAAGAAGTTGGTTACAGTATTCGTTTCGAGGATTGCAGTAGTCCTAAAACGATCCTAAAGTACATGACTGATGGTATGTTGTTGCGAGAAGGCATGTCTGATCCTATGCTGGAAGGCTACCAAGTGATCTTGCTCGACGAAGCTCACGAGCGAACTCTCGCAACAGATTTACTTATGGGTGTCCTAAAGGAAGTGATCAAACAACGCTCCGATCTGAAACTCGTCATTATGAGTGCAACCCTCGACGCGGGCAAGTTCCAGACATATTTCGACAATGCTCCTCTCATGAATGTACCCGGACGTACGCATCCTGTCGAAATATTTTACACGCCAGAGCCAGAGCGTGATTACCTGGAGGCAGCCATCCGAACAGTGGTGCAGATCCACATGTGTGAGGAAGTTGTTGGGGATCTACTACTCTTCCTCACTGGTCAAGAAGAAATTGAAGAAGCCTGCAAGCGTATCAAACGTGAAATGGACAGCCTTGGGCCTGAAGTGGGTGAACTCAAATGCATACCCCTCTATTCAACGCTTCCGCCTAACTTGCAGCAGAGAATTTTCGAACCGGCTCCACCTACCAAGCCGAATGGTGGCATTGGGCGTAAGGTCGTCGTGTCAACTAACATTGCCGAGACCTCGCTCACTATCGACGGAGTCGTGTTTGTCATTGACCCAGGCTTTGCCAAGCAAAAAGTGTACAACCCAAGGATTCGTGTAGAATCACTTTTGGTGTCTCCTATTAGTAAAGCCTCAGCTCAGCAAAGAGCAGGGCGAGCCGGTCGAACTAGGCCTGGAAAGTGCTTCAGATTGTACACCGAGAAAGCATACAAGAACGAGATGCAAGAGAACACGTATCCTGAGATTCTCAGATCGAATCTTGGTAGTGTTGTTTTGCAATTGAAGAAACTTGGAATTGATGACTTGGTGAGTATTTGAA
This sequence comes from Eretmocerus hayati, assembly GCA_029851415.1. NCBI lineage: Eukaryota > Metazoa > Arthropoda > Insecta > Hymenoptera > Aphelinidae > Eretmocerus > Eretmocerus hayati. The sequence continues at coordinate 33,240,164 of CM056741.1, read as the reverse complement.
TTTTTACATCAGACTGACAATTTGTAGCAGATTTTCATCCTTGACAATAATATTCCAACGGCATTATTATGATTCAGGTGCACTTTGACTTCATGGACCCTCCTGCACCAGAGACACTCATGAGAGCGTTAGAGTTACTAAATTATCTTGCTGCATTGGATGACGACGGCAACTTGACAGATTTGGGTGCAGTCATGGCCGAATTTCCACTCGACCCTCAGCTCGCTAAAATGTTGATTGCCTCTTGTAATCACAATTGCAGCAACGAAATACTCAGTATTACAGCAATGCTGTCAGGTACAAACTTTATCCACACGTATTTAGACACGCAAACTATGCTCTCATTTATCTGTAGGAGATTTCGGACCGCATTTCATTCTTAGGATTCGTACGATCATATCGAGTCCTTGATTCGATTTCGGTATTTTCAATAGTTGATAATTCACATTTTTATCAGAGAAACGCGGGAAAAGCTAACCAAATACTGCCCAAACTCATGAGAATTTTTCATTAATTTAGTTTCAGCGAGGTTGTCCCTTTTTATGTGACTTGTAATAGAGTAATAGTTGAATGTGAATATGAGATTCTGCATGTTTTAATTATAATATTTTTACCAAGATTCGATAAAGGGATTGGCTCGGTAAATTGATTTTATTATTGACGATTGATATGCGATTAGTCCCACAGTGTTTTGTCCGACCTAATGAGGCGAAAAAAGCTGCAGATGAAGCCAAGTTGCGATTTGCTCACATTGATGGAGATCACTTGACGCTATTGAACGTATATCATGCTTTCAAACAAAGTGAGTAATTTTGCAGACCCTTTCCTACTTTTCTAGTTCTCTGTCCAAGTTTTGAAATTGGTTTTGATCATCATTTACTTTGCAGATCAAGAAGATCCTCAATGGTGTTATGACAATTTTGTCAACTACAGATCTCTGAAAAGCGGTGACAATGTCCGACAGCAGTTGAGTAGAATCATGGATCGCTTTCAGTTGAAGAGGACGTCAACAGATTTCACTTCGAAAGATTACTACATTAATATTAGGAAAGCGTTAGTGAATGGATTCTTTATGCAGGTAAATACACAACTGACTATCTCTTTTGTATTAAATAGGGTCGATTTATAGCTCACAAATGTTGAAACATCAAGGTTGCACACCTGGAAAGGACTGGACATTATTTGACGATTAAAGATAATCAGATCGTACAGTTGCATCCAAGCAGTTGTCTTGACCATAAACCTGATTGGGTACTCTATAATGAATTTGTCTTGACCACGAAGAACTATATTAGAACGGTCACAGATATCAAACGTGAGTATACAATCTTGCAGGTATTCTCAAAAGAACGATATTTTTCATTTTCATTTGATCATTTTTTCTATTCATTTTTAGCGGACTGGTTGTTGAAGATCGCCCCACAATACTACGAACTTCAGAACTTCCCACAGTGTGAAGCGAAACGACAGTTGGAGGTCCTACAGACAAGATTGGAATCAAAACAGTTTCAACAGGGTTTTTAATCATTCAATGTATAGTGTTCTCTTTATGGTAACTGAACAATTTGTCTGGCCCGAGGATATGAACATCATGCCTGACAGCCGTGTTAGATGATGGAAGTAATCGACGTAACAAACGCCTCGTGTCATGTCAGAGGAAAAAATCATTGATGTTTACACTCTATTTTAACACTTGTGACGGTGAAACTCATTGTCGATGAGGTGATAGTATCCATAGGTACTAGACTAGACGAACTATTCAGACATCTTGGAAACACGTTCAACAATTCTCCTTCAAAATGAAAGATATTTTCGAATCGAAATCTTTTATGTAATTTAGATTGTGATGGAATGTTATTGTTGTAGCTCTTGTTTCTTCTTTACATCTCGTGTTAGTTGAGGTGTTTTGTAGTTTCCAAAAGATGGTAATCCGCTCATCATACCATTCTTCAAATTTTGTCAGTACTGATTATCTTTGGTATTACCATATTCAATTTTGTAAATAGATAATGGAGTATTGTGGATGAAGTTCATGAATGATTATTGGAGTAGGGAATTTATATCTTAGGAATTGGAAGGGCTTTCTGCACTACTTGAAATTCAAGAGAAAGTAATAAAGTTTGATCAGAGTGATGAGAGAGATCTTGCTATCAAAGGATTCTCAATAGTTTTTGCACTGCATCTCAGTTTCTTGTGCTTTCTCCAAACTTGTGTAGTTTGCAATAATTGAAGTAAGCATAATACAAAATGCATCAGAAGGCTTAAGTTTGAAAAACTGATACATTATGTTCAATCAAATGATCAAGATTCTTGAATTAGTTTGAGCTGAATGGATGTTACATATTTTTCATATTTTTAATAAATCACAATTGCAAAAAGAGAAGCAGAAAAACACAATGTATTGGAAGAAAACTTTATTCCGACTTCTCATTCTTCACCTGAAATCTCTTCTTTTTGCTTATTTGACCGAAGGAAGTACGCGAAGGTGTGTTCAAGTGAGCTGTTCATCGTGAAGTTGTTAGCTACTTGTATACCACCTGACGACTGAGAGCTGTTTCGACTTTGATGACTCATCTAGATTATTATTCCAACTAAAGATGATCTAGTTTCAAAATTACAAAAGAAGCTTATGGGCGAAAATTCAGGAGCAAGAGAGAAGGGGATTATTTGAAAAAATGTTCTTTTTTATAGAAAAAATGCTGATTAAGCGAGTCCTATGATGAAAACGCAACTTTTATTAATTACAGAAATAACATTCTTCCAAACCCAGTGGGCACGTATTTTTTCCACTTATTTTGGAGGTCCTACTAACCAGCAAAATTCGTCCCAGACGCGTGCCTTAAGAAGAAAATTTTCACTTTTCAGCAACCTAAATGTTAAAAATTCTGTAGAACCTCTCATATATGGACACTTTTAGTGAGCGGGTTAAAAATTTGGTTTAGAAAATCATCAGTTCAAAGAGAAAACCCGGAAAGATGATAACGTGTTGATATCTCCGTTCTTGATCATTTCGAGACTAAAATTTGAATGTGAATGACTCAAGAGAGTCGTGCTGACTGCTCGGAGGTTGGTTCTGAAGTGAGCGGGAAGAAAACAGAAACAGAAACGGGCTCGTCACGGCATCACAATCAACAGGTCAACCCAGAAAAAAATAATGACCAAGTATCTCAATTTTCAGGGCTTTATTGATATTCACTTACAATAATTGACACATGCGTGGTAAAGATACGATATGGTATGTGGAATATTCAAAATTATTAGCTCTTTGGAAACTGTTCCCTCAATTCATAATCATTAATCACAGTATGATCCCTACTTATAATACAGCAACAGTTTTGGAGCTCCGTCAACTCGAGGACATTAGAGCCCAATAATTCTACTTTGTATTTGAAAAATTCTCCATCGATGTACCAATTAACAATAAGCTTTAATACATAGTTAATTACATACATACATTGAAAATGCACTCACGACTGATTAGAAAGCTTTTTGCAAAGATATTGTGATTAAAAAAGTTTTGCTGTTCGATCATATTCATGATTCAAAACTGTAGGATAGCATTGCAATTAAAAAAAAATTACGATTCACAGTGCCTAAAGCAACGCGGCAAAAAGATAAAAATTATCCGTCTATCATCTTACTCTTGAAGATCAAGATCAATTGAATAACTTCAAGGAGCGATGTTTGTGCATACTTGGGGACACGACTGCCAATTGAAGTTCTCCCTGTGCTCCCTTTATTATTTGATTTTTGCTCATCAAAAGATTTATTAAATCTCCATTGGACAAAGATTGTAGAATGAGCTCCGAACATTCTCGGGGCAAATTTTCTATCAAGCAGTTGAGGACTTTCATAGACTTTCCTAGGAGCTCTCTTCTGACCCGTCCTCTTTTCATTTTTATTTTAAGCACGGGGCCGTAGATAGGAAATTGTTTTTGGAATCTGTCTGAGTCGACTTCGAGTTGAAATTCGTAATTTGCGCTTGCCACGGGTAGTCGATTGAAATTTCTCGTCAAAATTGTATCTATCGACATATTATAACCATTCATGCGTATATTTTGCAGTTGTTGGATTTCTTTCGCGCAGTGGATCTTGAATGTGGGAATTTTCGGTTGGAAATCGTGTGAACAAGAATCGAAAAAATTGTAACCGGCACTAACGGGCATGATTCTTACCGATGCGTAGACCGATTCATTCAAATTTAATGATGTGTTGCATCAACACTTCTATACATGAGCCAAATATTTCTAACTTATTATACGCATGAAATAATGTTAAGGGACTTGAACCGGTTTCATCCATTGAATTAATATCAGTATCGTAATTCAATAAAGATACGATCAACTTCTTCAATTCTCGATTTTTGTGATTGGATTCGTTCTGACATATCGTATGTAGAAGCGTTCGAAGGCAAACATCTCGAGAATTCACGTCAGCTCCGTAATTCATCAGAAGATCGACTATTTCAGGTTCACCATTGTTAATCATGTAATGCAAGGGTGTCAAAAGGTAGTCATCTTGAGCTGTAGGATTGGCACCACTTTCGAGTAGCAGTTTCACAATTTCCAGTTTGGAACCACCCCTGTTCCGTAATGCTGTGTGAAGAGGAGTCTCGGCATAGAATTCGTGACAACATAATGTTGTTCGTTCAGGTGCGCGAAGATTTGGATCAACTCCGTGGTCCAAGAAATATTTGACCCACTTCACATTTCCCATAGAGCAAGCAATATGAAGAAGAGAATAGCCTCTGGTACCCACAGGGTTATGCTGCAATTTGGCAAAATCAACGGGATTACTAGGAACTTCGGGAAGGAAAAAGACACGATCAGGGTCGGAGTAACGATCGAGAATCAAGTGTAACGGAAGATCACCATTTAACCCCTTTGCACAGGAGATCGGCTCCCATTTCCACCAATAATTTTGCATTATTCGAATGTCCCGAAGCTATGGCGAAGTGTAGGGGGGGGGGGGGTGGAACCGTCCCAAGGCGTGCCAAGCTTTTCAACAGTTTTATTGACATAACTCTCATGTTTGCAAATTAAATCACGCATATCTTCTGTTTGATCGGTTGAGTCTGCACTGAGTACATGTATAATAGGGAAAATCCTCTGTCATTGAACATACTCTCGTTGTGTATCAATTGATGAGACAAAATCTCTTCCATCATAATCAAGGCTTGTTGATCACGATAATCTTCACTTTCCCCCCAAATTGCTACGTCAAAAGCGGAAATGTTATTCTTCGCGAGAGGAGAGAGGGAGGCCCCGTGAGATAAAGAAGTGGAACAACTTGATTCGACCCTACCTCACAGCAAAATGCAATTGAGTAAATCCAGAGAAAAAAATACGCAATACTCTCAAAACCGGATGCGTTCAGTCTACAAGTAGAGAAACTGCATGACACAATTTGATAAATAAAGAGTTTATTCCGACTCTTCATTCCTTACCTATAATTTTCCCTTTTTAATCAAGCCAAAAGAGGTGTAGACTGTAACGTACTAATGTGAGCTGTTGATCGTAAAATTATAAGCTGATTTTTTTACCAGCTAACAAAAGTTATTTCACCATTAGAAGTCATATACATTATTCATTTTCATTGACGGTGATGTAGAGTTACAAAAAAATCAAAAGTGAGGGGCTGGGGACGAGGAGGAGGGCTGTAGATTTCCCAAGCTATCTGAAAAATCGTCTTCCATGCTCAGAGAACATAAATTTAGTCTCGTGCTGGAAACATTATTATCGTAACGTTGCAAGGCTCTCTCGGTGGCGTGAATCGCAACAGAATCATGATATGACATTTTTTGACTACTTTATTTTCAGATTGAACAATTTTGAGAGAGAGATATCAATACTATTGGAACGAGTTTGTAACATTGTGCTGCACAAGTTTTCCAAGCTAGACTCAGATTATTCCATGTTGAGATTCTCAGATTACGAGTATAAATGAAGAAATAACCCAAAATGAATCTTCAACGGTAAACGCGGAAAGCCAAACTTTGTATTAGAACCACAAATCAAATTCACAGCTTGTCCGTCTCGTAAAGCTAGGCGTTTGCGCATACAAGTTCATGTCAAATCTGGTAATACTTGAAAATTGAATATTCGGTATTTTTCTCTCTTCTTGAGATCTGTTGTTTCGAGATAAAAATATAAAAATTTGAGGCTAGCGGATCTAACAGACTAATTTCATTCGTGTCAATGCCTCTATCTAAAAATGTTGAGCTACACACAAGAATCGTAATCGATGGTGACAATTCAAAGTCAGCTTATTCCTTATGTTTAAAATCCCAGCGAAGATCGGCGATTACACTCGCTAAAATATGATTTTGAATGATCTCCGGTAACTTTCGATGGAAGCACCGGAACAACTTGGGAATATACAGCCATTTTTTTTATTTTATTAGAGACTGCATTTGCCCAAAAATGGGAGAGAATTGTCATTTCTGAGGATAAGACAAGAAATTTCTTTACATACTCCCATTTCGCACAACTTATATATAGAACTATTTGATATTCTCGATATAAAAGAATCGTTCTAAGTGCTGATCCTTAGGTTTGCAATTAGTCATTATGTGACGATGTCCGAACAGGTTGATCCAGAGAAAATAATGAAGAAATGTAATTTCATGAGATTATTGGTGTTTACTTACAAGAACTGGCACATCAAAAGGGGATGGGTGGACAATATGGTACATATTTTTTATTTGGTATTTTATTCGCTTGAAAAATGATTTCAGACATCCGCACATTATTATTGATCGGAGAAGGTTTCAGTATAATGTAAAAGTTATGATGCTGCAGAAACAAGTACGATAATTATATTTTTACATAAGTAAAATCCTCATCGATACTGTATCATCTTTGATACTTGCGGGAGCTGAAGGTATAAGAATCGAGAAATGAACTGACGACTGACTTGTATTGATTATAACAGGATGTAATGCAAAAAAGTATTATTGTTACACTAGTACAATGGCACTTACAACACTTATCAAAACCCCTGTGCGGTCAATATTTAAGATCAAATTCGCTTTACAAATGTACCAAAAGTAAACGATTTATGAATATCTGACTTTCTTATTCACGACTCTACACTTCTGATCATATAAACAAAAGAGATTACCCCTAATTGCGTGTTTGAGCTCCAGGGAGTGATCATATCTGCTCCGGAACGGGATTGTCAATCAGACATTTTACTATGCTTTTTGGCAGTTCATTTTTACACATGATGAGGCTATTTAAATCTGTATTGGGGAGAAATTCCAAGATTAGCTGTAAACATTCTCGTGGGAACAGATTTTTTATCAAGCAGTCGAGAACTTTCAAAGAGTTTTCCAAAAGTTCTCTCCTGATTTGCCTCATTTTCACCTGCATTTTGAGCATTGGCCCGTAGATAGGAAATTGTTTTTGGAAACTTTCCAAATTGACTACGAGTTGGATTTGATCATTATCGCTCGTCACAGGCAATCGAATAAAATCTTTCAACAAGATTTCATTCATCGTCATATTGTAATCACCTATGCGTATATTTTGCAGTTGTTTGACTTCTTTCGCGCATTGTTTCTTGAATGTGGGAAGTTTTGATTGGAAATCGTTCGAACAGTTATTAAGAAGCTCGCGGAAGGTTTTTTTGTTTCCTTTGCTGACGTTCAGGCCGATTCTCTTGAGTTTCACGAAGTGTTCCATCAACACTTCGACACTTGAGGTGAATTCTCCTAATCTACAATAGAATTCAACTGATGATAGCGGACTACTGTCTAATTCATCAATCAAATTAATATCAGCGCCGTAATTCAATAAGGATACGATCATTTCTCTCAGCTCTTCATCTTTGAGATTGAAAGTATTTTCACACATTTCGTGTAGAGGTGTTCCAAGACTCGCATCGTAAGAATTCACGTCGGCTCCGTAACTGATCAGGAGGTCGATAATTTCGGGTTCATTGTTGCTCGGCATGTAATGCAAAGGTGTTGACAGATGATGATCTTGAGCCATCGCATTGGCACCATTTTCAAGTAACAATTTCACAATCTCCAGTTTGGGACCGCCTGAATTGGTTAAGGCTGCATGAAGTGGAGTCTCGGCATAGAACTCGTGACAACATAATGTTGGTCGTTCGGTTACGCGAAGATTTGGATCAACTCCGTGGTCCAAGAAATATTTGACCCACTTCACATTTCCCATAGAGCAAGCGATATGAAAGAGAGAATAGCCTCTGGTACCCACAGGGTTATGCTGCAATCTGGCGAAATCAACGGGATCACTTGGAAATTCGGGAATGTAAAAGGCACGATCAGGATCGCTTTCACAATCTAGTATCAAGTGGAATGGCAGATCGCCATTGCTGGCTTTGCTAAAAAAATCAGCTCCCATTCCAACTAATAATTTGGCATTTTTCGCATGTCCTGTGGCCATGGCAAAGTGCAATGGGGTGAAACCGTCCCAACATGTATCCACTTTATCGATGACTTTATTGACGTCACTTGAGTGTTTAGAGATGAAGTCATTCATAGCCTTGGTTTGATCGGTTAGGTCTGCACTGAGTACATGTAATAGGGAAAATCCTCTGTCGTTGAACGTACCCTCATTGTGTGTCAATTGATGTGACAAAATCTCTTTTATAATTTTCAAAGGGAAGTCATCAGGATGATCTTCATAAAATTCAAGAATCGCCACATCGAAAGCAGACTGATCATTTTTGTCAAGAGCAGAGATGGAAGCTCCGTGGGATAAGAGAACTGGAATAACCTGGATTGATCCAAACTTCACCGCAAAATGCAACGGAGTGTATCCGGGGAAAAAATTTGAATACTTATTCACTTGTGCATTTATATTTGCACCCAAGTCTATCAAATGTTCAACAGCCTTACACTCATCGGTAGCACATGCAATATGCAAGTAAGACAACGCATCTCGATCAACATGATTCTCTGTGAGCTTGTTCAAGTCTTCCAAGATCCATTTTATAATCGTTTTCAAATCACGCTCGTAAGCGAGATGCAGTGATGTCTTCCCGTCTGAATTTTTCATGTTATAATCTGCGCCCGAATCCAAGAGATACTTTATGATTGCGTCGTCTTCACGTTCTATTGCCAAGTGTAACGGAGTGCTCCCTTGCCACGTGGGTTTATTCAGTTTACCAATTGCCTTGGGGGTTAAATTTTTTATGGTTTCCAAGTCATCGTTGATACACGCTGAGTGTAGGCTGGGTATTTTTCTGATTCGACCATTCGATGTTAACTTGTCCCTCTGCAGAATCAGATTGATAAGCTCGACATTGCCTGAGGCTTGAGCATTCTTGATCCGATCAATTTCGTCATTAGATGGGAAGTTATCTCGACCACCTTCCGCCAACAACAGCTTAACGTTATCTATACAGTCGTAATAGATGGCGAAGTCGATCGCAGTGTAGTAATTCCAAATCAGTGACGTTCCGTCAACACTTTCATTGAGACCTACCCCATTCTTAATGAAACATTCGACGATTTCTGGATTATTCCGAGTACAGGCGATATGAAAATGAGATAATCCTTCTCGGTTAGCCGGGTTATGCGCTACTTTTCTATGAGCCTCGAGAATCAAATCAATTATACGCTCATTTCTAACCATGTCAGCCAAATGCAAAGCTGTCAATTGATTAGAATTTTTGATTATTATATTGGCGCCAATGCTTAAAAGGAATTCGACTGTTCGAACGGAGTGAAACTCCGCAGCAAAATGGAGCGGCGTATACCCCGCCCAACGCATGGATTGAGAATTCACGATAGAATTTATGTCTGATTCCTGTTCCACTAATTTTTTCACTATGTCAACTCTATCCCTCATGCAAGCAATGTGGAAATGTGAGAAGTTCTCGTCGTTAATGCAATTCATCAAATTTTCATCAGAAAGTAGTAAGTCAACAATATCATATTTCCCAAATTTAGCAGCCAACATGAGGGTAGTTTCGTTGATTTCATTGAACGCGTTAGGCGAAGCGCCTCTATCTAAAAGTTTCTTAATGATTTCTAAATCTCCCAAATACACAGCTGCATGCAATGGTGGACGAAGGTCGCTATCCGATGAATCATGAAGACAATCCACTGCAGTATTTCTTTCAAGGATCGACTCCACGATGTGTTTCTGTCCGTGAAGTATCGCACATTTTAATTTTCCCACTTCCTTATGATCCATATTTTCCTCTATAATCAAGATTTATGGATCTATACGATAACTCTGCCTAGATCTCGATCCTAATCATAATGATACCAAAAAGTTGACTTATAAATTGAGCAACCATTTACCATGAATAATGTGCTGGTCGATCCTTACCTGGAGTCCCTATTGTCTGATGGGATTGACGCTTGCGGTGATATGATCAAGATGAGACCAAACAGCTCTTGATCCGAAAAATGCCCATGTCCGTACATACACGAATTGCGCGGTGATCGTCTGCATTTACTCTGGATTCAGGGGCATGATCCCATCGTGCAACTGTAACATTCAAATCAAAAGGATAACCGAGGTTAGGGAGTCACAATAACCATATATCATTAGTGTACTATCAATGAGTATAATAAGTATCATCGCGGGTCTAACGACCAACGCTTATTCTTAGTGATGTTTCCCATGTACAATAGAGGCGCTATTGACGAGTAGGTTTGCCGCGAGCAGCTTCGTCACAAACGTGAGAACGTTTGAAAAATTGCTTCGAAGAACAAAAAAAATTTCAAGTGAGAAACCGGTTTTGCATTCACAGTTATTTGCGGCCGCGGGCCATTCTCATCGAGAACATAGCAACAATTAATTAGTTGATAGAGCAAGCATATCAGAGTATGCGGATATTTGTGATAACTACAGGCACACATGCCTGGAACTTTCGGTATGAAACAGTTCTGATCATGAATTCGCTGCAAAACCGAGCTTGAAACCTTAGAAAGATCATTTAGGATGTAGAGCGATGAAGAATCAAACGAGAGCAGATACGCCAGGGTCAAATGAGTCAAAATTTGTAGCACTAGTGTTGTCAGTCAAAATGGCAAACGTCAAGCAAAACGGGAAAATTCGAAAAATCATTCATACTGCGCTAATGAATAGGTATGAAATTGAAAAATCCTCAGACTTGGTCTAGATTACTTATCTATCAATTACCAAAATCCCAAGCACGAATGCGAAGTATAAGGTGTCTGGGAGGGTATTTTGAAAATTCTCAAAAAAAAGGGGAAATTGGTTACAAAATAAGCAACTCAGAAGCAAGCCAAGTACTTTCATTACCACCCTCTATAGTGCACGGTTTTTTTCAGGAGCGAAATATTTGGCGAAACTGAAGCAAGAGATAGCAGCCTCGATTATATTAGCACGAGCTGTCCCATATTGTTGAAAATAGTCTTTGGTGAACATCCGTGGAATCTAAGGATGTCAAACAAACTTTTGAAGAGTTTTCTAAGGGATTTCTCAATGGTATGACACCGGTGGGTTTGGATCGAAATATCGATTCTTCGAGAATTATTTCATTACATTTTTCAAGCTATTCTCAATCTGTACCCAGACCTCTGGGCAGTATCTTCTATTTTCCTCCCCCAAATGAGTGCGATTATTCATCAGAACCGGGTTTTTTTTTCACTTTTTTAACAAATTATTCTTGAAGTTTGAGGGCCAATGGCTATTCTGTGACTCTATGGTCCCTATGATTCAGCAAATAATTGTAGACGCATAGCAACTGTTTGTTTAGTGTTCATCCATTTGGACGCAGTGAAATAATCTAGATAGTTACTCATTCTGCAACTTGTATCTTGATCAATTTCGACTGCAACTCTTTGACAATAACCATAAAAAAGAAACAGTTGCGCAATGATTTGCCAATGATTCCGGCTACGTGGCTGAAATTGACCTTGACTACAATGAATTCCCATTCGAGTTCAATTTGTCAAAACATTCTTATCAAGGCAGGATGATTCATATTGAGAGGGGTGTTCTATCAATGTGTGAACTGATTAGAATAATAATGGGGTCCTGAATAGTGGGATGAATGTATCTATAAGATTTTTCATTATCCCTGAATGTATTATTATAGGTTCCTGATGGGTCGTGTGTTGGGGAAAAAAGTGATCCCAAAGTATTGAGCTAACAAGAATGATCCCTCCCCAACAATTCAAGGATGCAACAACTCAATCTTTGTTACAGCGGAAGCCACAGTCGTTCATTGAATACAATGAACGACCGTTGTCAGCTCCAACCGATGGTCATTTTTATAAGGTTATGGACAATGACATCGGATTGATAGGTCTAGACATAGCCATAGACATTTTAGGCGGTTCAACACAGACGGAAAATCATTTTATACTCTACTCAGAATTTCGTCTCAAATCACTTGACCCTTCACACGCATTCAAGCCCTTACCATCATCATCAGCACCCCGAAATTTACTCTCTTTTTCTGCTGAAAACCCGAGAACTTTGAAACCCCTTCCTGACCTCCAAGAGATCAATCAAACCTCTATCGGACTCACAGACTCGCCAGACTTGTTCGTAACGAAACCTGTAAAGAAATTGAATTTAAAAGCATACAGAGAGCGCAATAAAAATTCCACCAAGAAAATGTGGACTAGACAAGACTGCATTCGCGAATACGCTAATAGAGCTTGTCTCAAAGAAGCTAGAGACTTACACAGTCCTAAGAAAACATCCTTTTCTCCAATTTGTCAAGCTCACCCCGTCTCACCAAAGACTCAGAACCAACACTCAACTCGATCGCTGGTTCACCCAGACTTGCGGTACTCAATAACGATTTGACTCAAGAAAATCTCTACTTCGATCCAATAGACTCTTTCACTCCAATTTCCAAGGAGTTTGAGCCCGCTCGGGAACTAGGCCTTTTGTCGCCACTCGTTGCCGCTCCGGACGCGTTTCCAACATCTCTAATATCGCAACCAAGAGAAGAGGTATCATCCGATACACTCCAAGACAACCCAGCCGACTCTGCTCTGAGTGTCGTGTACACCATTGATAACGATCCCAACTACGATCATTTTCCACTTTTCAAGAATTTCAAAATGTTAATTGACCATTTGACTCGACCGATCAGTCCTTCTCTACCTCTCACAACCCATGAACAATCCTTAGCACCCTCACGCCCTTCTTCCAACTCATCGGCCAACTCATTGGACTCAACTTCATCCTCCTCTACTTCAAGGTCATCGTCCTGCTCTTCAAACCCATCAACAAACTGATCGTACTCAACTTCAAACTCCATATCTGACACATCTCAATATTCATCGCCAGCGCCTACTCTTTCGAAACTTCAAATCCTTCCAGAAGAATCGAGCCAATCAAAACCTTCTTCTCACGTTGCTACGGACGAGAGTCATCTGATGAAGGTTGAACCGTCACTTGCAACTGAGGACTAACTCGACTGGAGCAAATGGGATCGTTGTTTCCCCAGCCAATAGCAGGCTATCTAGAACCAACATCGAACTCTCATATTCAGCCCTCATAAAGCTCCATTACCAGCACACTCACACATTCATGAAATTAACTATCATTCATAAAAATAAACTTAACGGCGTAGAGTGAGAATATTGTGATAATAACAATCAGCATTCGGTACTGTGACCTGACGAGCGCTCAATCTCAGGCTATTGTTGCAAAATGAGGGAAGGTTTGAGGCTCGCCCAGCAAAGATTGTAAAGGGGTAGTTACTGAGCTACTTTTCGAGTTTTTGATGCATTTGCCATCAAAGCAGTGTTTGTCATCAAGCATCTGCCATCAAATCGCTAGTGTTCTAGCTCATTAAGAATTTTTACTTATGTCCGAAAATTTTAGTCCTTATGATTTTTCTTAATTTGCCTTCATAATTCTCTTCATAATTCATCGTTATAATGATAACGGGCCTTGCAATTAATTTTTCCACCCCTCAATTACAAATTACAAGCCTGTATCACAATATAGAGAGCTTTTTTGAATTCTGACTGTGCAATTATCAATGAATCAGTTTTTCTGCAATATTGTGTCACGCAAATACTAATTGCTGAAGGTGTCCAAAGAGTACTTAACAGGGTCCCTATTTTCATAATAGCGAATTATATTTTTTTTTATTTTATATTTTTCTATTTATTTATATTTTTATATTTTTCTTAGTCTCGAAAAATTAATTGATATAAACTAATCTACAGCTGATATAAGAATACATACCCCACGATATTAATCGTACAGGACTTCAAAGAAGATACAGTAGAACTCGGTTATAACGAGCTCCAAGGGACCGGCAAAATTCGCTCGTTATAACCGATGCTCGTTATAACCGAGGTTGACTCAAAATGGTTGGATTTACGTGTATATTAGTGTAAATAAGTGATAAATTGATCATCTTACATTAGAGAATGTCATTCAATCGAATTTCACTCCTAAAATGGACTTTCAATGTTATACACAGAAAAGATATGAGAAACGTATACTTGGATGTGTACATAGATATAGATTCGCAGTCAGAACGATGAATTGAAAAATGGCAAGCCGATTCAAAAAATGCATATTGAACACTTCATCCCACTTTGATCATAATCACGATCTACAAGATTGTATCTTTCCCAAAATCAGTGATCAATGTTTGTTTCTTGGCTCGAAGATTAAGTTTTTAACAGTGTTTTTCAACTAACAAGGGGAGTCCGGAGTCTCCGGGTCCTGAAATATCACCAAACTTTTTTCACAGTCTCGTACCACCTAGTATATGAAGAATCCAGAGTAACTCCATCAAATGGGCTCCCTGTTCAGAGCTACAAGTAAAAATGTCAGCGTTGCTAGTATATCTATATATATCACTTTTCAAGATAGGCCTATATGGGCAATGCTAATGTCATAGGCTGTAACTTCGGACAGGAGGCCCATTTGACGGAGTTACTCTGGATTCTTCATATTCTAGGTGGTACGAAACTGTAAAAAAATTTTGGTGAGATTTCAGGACCCGGAGACTCCGGACTCCCCTTGTAAGTAATGGTGGGAAAACTCATCATCAATGTTCTCAATAATGAGATTAAAAATTGTTCGAATCTTTAAGATTGTTGATTTCGTTGACTTGCTCTCATCGTAGATCTTACAAAATTCAGCATTGTTTTCGCCTTTCAGCGCAAAAGCTTTCCTTTTATCTGTTTTCATGTTGCTTGCATCAATTTTACTGATTTCAATATGATGATACCTGTTTACAGATAGTGCCAAGCCCTCAAATTCTCCATCACGTAGCGTTGAAATCGTATCTGCTCGCTATAGCAGAGGTCCAAATCCAAATTTGGGCGAAATTCGGCTCGTTATAACCGAGGTCTCGTTATAACCGAGCTCGTTATAACCGAGGCTGATTCCATTGACTTAGTACACAAACCAACCAAATTTTCAAAATTTGCTCGTATATAACCGAGTTCTCGTTATAACCGAGCTCGTTATAACCGAGTTCTACTGTACATATAAGTCAATTAATTGTTTTGGGAAAGTTCAGTATTTAACACGTTCACTGCGACGGGTCCCACCGGTGAGACCCGTTCTTGTTCTGGTTCTCGTGTGCACCAAACAACGTAGACACATCCAATGGTTCAGGTTGCAGTTTTGACTCATTATATACGATGTCAAAAACATATGTGCACGCCAGTTTCAGTATCGGACTTCATTTGTTCAAGTTACTCGATAAATACTCATTTTTGGCAAAAATTACGATGAGAAACACTAAAATAGCCAGTAAATTGTGAATTCACCAAGTCATTCTGAATCTCATACAACGTATCTTGGCTCATTCAAAAACTTATGTCAAGAGCTACAAAATGAGCCTACATACGCGTGATTCGAGTGACATGGAGCCGAGTGATCAGAAATTCAGACGCGAAATAAGCACGAGGCAAATCAACTAAGGGGTCGTGCACAAACCATATGGTCTCCAAGCGGTGGGTGCGTGATCATCGAAAACACCACAATAAACCGGCAAAGGTACCCTGGCACCGAAATTGTGAGTTGTGGAAAATCCAAAAAGACAGATCGATGCACCGAAAATTCTACTTCCCGAATCCGCAGCCGGAAAAACTCTACCTTTTTTCATTTTCTTTGAATTATCAAAAAACTAGCTCATTTCACCCATTCTGGTGCGCCTTAACCCTTGCTCGTAGCGACACACTCTTGGTTTCAAAAAATTCTACTCGGCCCAACAAAAATTCTACCACCTCGGTTTTTCCAAATTTTCTATTGGGTTTTCCGTGATGAGCAGTAATTAGGCTTTGACTCGTGGTCAACTGCGGTCAGCTGATACATTTACCGCGGTGTGGCGTATCTTGCTGGTGTGAACGTGGCCTAACGTAGCCCGTTCACACCAGGGCTTGGGATTGGAAAATATTTCAACTGATCACGGAAAATCCAATAGAAAATTGTGAAAAACCGAGGTGGTAGAATTTTTGTTGGGCCGAGTAGAATTTTTTGAAACCAAGAGTGTGTCGCTACGATCAAGGGTTAAGGCGCACCAGAATGGGTGAAATGAGCTAGTTTTTTGATAATTCAAAGAAAATGAAAAAAGGTAGCGTTTTTCCGGCTGCGGATTCGGGAAGTAGAATTTTCGGTGCATCGATCTGTCTTTTTGGATTTTCCACAGCTCACAATTTCGGTGCCAGGGTACCTTTGCCCAATAAACCAGATGAGGTGAGTAGGTGGTCAAGCCAAAAGCCATATGGTCTGACTATGAGCCTTCTTATCGAGAACACTCAAAGTTCTTTCGACAATATCTTATCGTAATTCCTTTGGAATTCAATATGTACTCGATTAGGGAGCGCTTCATTGCCACTGCACCTCCTCTCTCCTCAATCTAATTCATCTCTCCGTGTACGAGGAACTTTTTGTATTCGGAAAAGTTGATGAGTATACCGAATAGGGACCTGTGTCTCGTGGATTGACGAGGATAGAAAATCATACTCGCGTGGATCACAATCGCAATCGGCGGTTCTTACTAGGCAAAAGCTTCCAATTCAGGCCATGCTAACGAATCACCCGAATGTTACCGAGAAATCAACGAATGCTCCCGAAAAGCTAAAGATTACAATATCTTAGGCTGCCTTTCCATGGCAGATGGCGCGGGTACTCTCTCAATGTGTAAGAGAGAGACACCAAAGTAGTGCCATCTCTTTCGCACTCATTGTTAGGTTAGGGTTTTTCAAATCTCGCGGTCTGATTCTGGCAAAATATTTGTGCCATGGAAAGGCAGCCTTAGGCAGCGGCCACATGCAGCAAAACATTTGGCGCGAAAGCGCGATAAGCCATGAGTGCGACAAGGAGGTTGGAATGGCGCGAAGTTTCGCATCCTTGTCGCACTCACAGCTGGTGTAGGTCCAATATGGCGCTCCCGCCTTCATGTGGCCGCACCCTTATATTCACTTCATCCCCCATTGCACGATAGAAATTTTCGTGGGTCCCACCGGTGGGACCGGCATAAATTCGCGAGGATCTTGTAAATACATGTCAAACTGATAACATTCCAAGAGGTTTAAGTTTTATAGGTGCTAAATCACGCGTTTGTATACTCTCTCGTACTCTAGGACGGAATGCCGGTTTTCACCGTCCCAGTGAACGTGTTAAAATACGTTCATTTTTCTTCCAATACTCTACTTTCTCAAAACCCGGGATCGACTCCTAGGAACCTTAGGTGGATGGTGTACAGTCAATCAGTCAATACCTCGTGCGATACTGATGCCGCACCATCTGTGGGTTAGTTCTTCACAACATTTTGAAATTTAAAATATCGAAATCCGTTTCTCAGGTAAAATCATACATCATATATTATAGTGTTCTAGAACACCATCTTCATATGTACATGATCATGTATATACTACGTAATCAAGGTGTGAGGTGTCTTTATCTCTGCATAAGTAGATGTATTTTGAGTCACATTTAGCGAGTCATAGACACACTGTCTTGTGCAGAATCAGAGCCTCTGCTGATGTTTCTCATACTTGCTAACGCGTTGTTATGTATTGCCTTCGAAGGTAGTTATACCATAGAGTTACGCTCGCCGGCAAACGAAGCATGTTGCAGAGGAACAAATTTTCGCTATGATATAATGACTATTGTCGTGGAAATAACCTCTTCCGTGATCGAACATTAGATTCCCGTTACAAGAACAGTCCTTTCCCGTGCCAAAAAAGTGTCTCACGTACGGACGCCTTTTTCCCGTCTTAGGGATGGCAGAGAAGACTTCTCTACCCTCCCTATCCCGTCTCAATGAATCATTTTCCCGTGCTTATCGGCATGTCGGTCAAACGCCTTTTATTTCCCGCGCAATATACCTAAATGAAAGAGTCATCGATATCAAATGACCTCCATGCTACATTTTGGAAAAGGCCCTCTTTCCTCATACTATGTTTTTGGGTTATGTTTTTAAGATCCTCGTGAAATCTTTGTGCGCAACAATTCTTGACGATTGTGGCTAAAATTTTCTTCACACATTGTTTAGAGTACTTGGAATAGAACCTCATTTATTCTGCAAAGGGATTGCATTTCAAGTTTAGTCATTAAGGAGATGTGCCAGTCAATCTCGAGATCGGAGATTGCCTGATATCAGTGTCAGTGTCTGTAATCTATCCTGCCTCCTGTAATTGACTGTCTCTTCCAGTCAATCCTGACTTTTACTTAGACAATGGTCGATACATACGAGTGGTCTCAGACAATGCCATGCCGTAATGTGTCAATCTGAGGATTGACTGTTTAGAGAGTTGAGAGCAACATATAAATAGATGGGACCATATTCGCTCGAACAATATTTTATTACTGTTTGACTAAATTGAATGAATAACTGGTGGAATCATTCCAAGGAAATATTGCAAAATTCAACTCACTGGGCTTAGCCCATTTTGTATTCTCAATATTCTTCACCATTGTATATCATTAAATGTATATCATTAAAATTAAAATGAGTAAATGATCCTTTGATGTGTAATTGGATGGTACTGATTGATAGAAATCAAGAGTATATGTTACGCTTTACAAATCCGACCCCTGATTTAATAGGAGCTCTGAGCCTGAATATAGTGGTGACTATTCCAGTACTTTTTTACATTATGGTGCTTCAAATCTCTCAGCTCAGGATAAATGTACTACTGTTTGAAGTTTTGAACTCCCCAGATATTCACACCATACAGAAGACCATTGAAAAGTTTGCATTTCCAAGTTCTTGCAAAAGGGTAGATTCAGGGTAACCTGAGTTACTTATTCAGCCCTACTGAAAATAGTGGCTCATTAAATGTTTCCTGAATTCAAGTCAAGTAAAAAGTTGGGTCATTCATTGGAAGTAGTTGAGTATATTGGAATTAATTAAAGCTGTAGACCATCTGAACGATTTCTTATGAGCTATCAAACAGCTTATATGATCCACAACCCTGCTAGATCTTGATACCAAATGAATTTGATAAATGACCCAATGAATTAGCTAATTTATTTGCTCAATTTCAGGAAACATTGTGATGAGCCACTATATTTTCAGTAGGGAGTCAGACAGACAGATATGAGCGGATTCATGATTTTGTATCGCTCTACCAAACTCCTAGAGTTGAGATTCTTGGATGAAAAACATCAGAGGAGTTTGTAATTTGTGAGGCATTTAGTAGAATTTTATAGTTAGGCATTTAGTAGAATTTATAAGTGTTTCATCTATCATATGTCCTCACTGTTGATTGCTGGTTAGCCACACATTAAATGAAAGAATGATCTATGAATATACTTCCATGACACCTATGCACTGATTTTTATTGATCTAGTTACTCTGCACTCTTGAACATGATCATCGCTGCACTGTGTGGAACGAACAATCTCATCAATCAGTCGCTGCTTGCTTGTCACCAATTGACACATACAAATTCATATTATCACTGGATTTTTCCTCCTTGAGAGGTCATCAAGAATAGAGAAGAGCTTGTGTATTATGCGAGCCAATGAACATTGGGGAGTTCAAGCAAGGGACTCGAATGGTAAGAGATTTGATTTAATTTAATTACTCTATTTCTTCTCGTATAATTCAATTCTATTTTATTTTATTCATTTAAATGACATAAAAAAGCAATGAAATAGAAAATCAACTAAAAATAACTCACAGACAGAATTGTTGATTGTGCAGGGTAACCGTTCTTCGTGTAAGATTGGTGCACAAGCACAATAGGGTTGGGGATGTAGAAATTTTGCATGAGACAAAAGCAAGATCAGGGCACTAAATACACGAACTGTCGTGGTCGGCTAACGACGAGGCACCTTTGATATTTGATCTTTGATGTGAAACGGAGTTCTGGTCCTGAAATCAGAATTGGACCGCCCAAAGTCCCCAGCAGACGACGCAGGTTGCGCGCGTCCGTGCGCGCGCATTTTTCATTTTTTTCCATTATCGGTAATTATATGGCACTTTTCATCCTCCGAGCCGCGTTCAAAGAATTGGAAATGCGAGGGAAATTTTCCGGTCAGTCATTTGATAGTAAGTTTCTTTAAAGAATTCGTCAGATTTGCTATGGCGTACCTATTTACAATAATCATCTGATATGAAAAATATGTTTCGAAACATTTCTTGGGAATCGAACCCACATTGTTGCGGCTCTACTTTGAAATAAGCGTTGAAAAAAGGGGATAAAAATTATAAAATAAGTAGCACTGATGTTGTAAACGATTCTGATCGTTTTTGTTGCAGTGGCACAGTATTAGAAAGCAAAAAGCGATCTAGCGTTTGGTGAGAGGGATGAAAATTGGTGAATGGTGTAGGTGCCGTGGAATCGATAACAAACTCGGCATATAGTGTTGATCGTCTCGCTCTCAATCATATCATTCGCTCAAATAGGAAGGTAAATTCAATCCATGGGTTCGAACCTGACAATTCAAGTCGAGCGTCAAGTACCTCGCTTTGCAAACACTGGGTTGCCCTAAATTGAAATGATCGGAAGTGACCTTTGGTTGTAAATAAGGTCAAAATATCCGTGTTCTCTGCAACCGCGGTATTCGTGATGAGTTTTTTTTCTATATAGCTAAGTATTCGTCACAACTATATTATTATAAATGTCTTTTACCAACTGTAGTATCACAAAATCGATTTTGAAGACACATGATAAAGTAATCGATTCCTGACTTTAGTGAGGAAAAACTTTTTGGAAAACTCTGATTTTTGGTCTTTTACGATTAATAACATAATATTCATTGGTAGCGAGATTGGTATGGTAAGTGATCTCAACTTGCAATTGTGTAAACTTCCACCATGGTGTAAACGAGAAACCTGCAGTGCAAAAACGGGAATCGACATTTTTTATGACAGCATCGTTAATCATCTAAATCACCAGTTTATTGCTTATTATAATTAAAATTGCAGCAACGAAATACTCAGAATCACAGCAATTATGTCATCCAATACGAAATTGGTTCGCATGTATTCACCCTCGTGAACTACACTATCATTTCGTGTCATATGATTTCGATTGCACTTGATTCTTAGAATTCGCGAAATTATTTCGAGTCCTTGTGATCGACAGGTTACTCGATTATTTCTTTATTTTTTTCTTTATTAACGCAATTTCAACCTCTTTTCGAGGTTATTCTGCGGGACCTACAGTTTAAGGTGGGTTCTAAACCACCGAAGCCATCGAAAAGCAATTATGAAGATCAATCGCATTGATACCGGCCGGGATTCGAACCCCGCAGCCTTCTGCGTTATTGAAGGCAAGGACCTTATCCACGGCTCGCGGTGGCTTTGTTACTCGATTATCAAGGACTCAAAAGTTGATATAAATTGTATTACTCAACCACATGGAAAGCTATCTGAAACTGCCCCAGGGGTGAGAATTTTTCATATGTTATCGCCTCTTATTTGACTTATAATAGAGTGTAGAATTCAATTAGATATAAATGTAAGATTCTGCGTGTGTTGATTATACTGTTCTTTGCAAATATACGATAACGGGATGAGTTCGGTAAATTGATTTTATTATAGACGATTGATATGCTATTAGTCTCACACTGTTTTGTCCGATATAATGAGGCGAAAATGCTGCAGATGAGGATCAATCAAATTATCAGGTGATTCTCGAATTAGTTTGAGCTGGAAGGATATTTGTACATATTTTTCATATTTTTAATAAATCACAATTGCAAAAAGAGAAACAGAAGAACAGAATTGGATAAATGTAAAGTTTATTTCGACTACCCATTCCTTACCTATAAATTTCCTTTTTTGTCCAAGTCAAAGGAAGTATGTGCACTGTAACGTACTAATATGAGCTGTTGGTCGTAAGATTATAAGCTAACTTTTATACCAGCTAAGAAAACTTATTTCACCCTCATGACTCATCTAGGTTATTTATTTCAGTTGACGGTGAGCCAATTGTAAAGTTATAATAAAAAAGCAAATGACAAGAGGGGGGGGGGAGCTGTAGATTTCCCGAGTTATTAGAAAAATCGTCTTCCTCACTAAGAGAAGATAATTAATTAGTCTCAAGCTAAAAATACCATCCTCGTAACGATGTAACACTCTTCCGAAGGCTTGAATCTCAACGACATCGTGATTATGAAATCCTTTCGGCTATTTTGTTATTAAAAAGAACAATTTTGAGAGAAATATCAATACCATTAAAATGGGTTTGTAATATTTTCCAGCACAAATTTCATCGAGCTAGAATGAAATTATTCCATTACTAGACTTTCAGACTACAAGAGAAAAAGACAAAATGACCCTAATGGGATCTTTACGGTTGAACGCGGAGAATGAAACTCTATATGGTACTCACAAATGAATTCAACCCTCAGCAGTCTGGTAACGCTAGGTGTTCCTGCAAACAAAATGAAAAATGTCAAATTCGGTAATAATAACAGAAGTGGACATTCACCATTTTGTCTGTTTTTCGAGATCTGTCGTTTCAAGATAGGAATCAATATGAAATATCAGGCTAACTGATCTTAAACACTTATTTTAATTGTGAAGATTTCTTTTTCATAGGAAATCTATCCAGAAATGTTGAGCTGAACACAAAAATCGTAATCGATACCAAAACCATTCATGCTCACTTTATGCTTAGGTTTCAAACCCAAACCAGGATTGGCCTTTACACTAGCTGAAATATGATTTGAGATGATCCTCGGGAACTTTTGATGGAAACATCGGAACAATTTGTGAAGATACTGACACTTTTTTGGATTTCATTGGGGACCGCACTTACTCAGGAACTGGAAATTCAGAAAATTCTCACTTCTAAGGATGAGATAAAAAAATGTCTCTACATTATAGTCCTCCCATTTCGCACAACTTAGAGGACTATATCGGATGTTCACAACATAAAAACTGCTGGTCCTTAGTTTTGCTGACGATGTGCAAACAGATTTAGCCAGAAAAATAGTGGACAAATCAAATTTTATGAGATTGTTGGTTATCGCTTATAAGAATAATTGACACATCGATAAAGGATGGTTATACAATAACGCAGGGTTTGGCACGAAACTGATTTTTGAATTTCGGTTCATTTCGGGTCGGGGGGTCAAACTCCTGTGAGAAATTCGGAATTGATCTCATTTTATCTTCAATGCTCAGCAACAAAATTATCGATTACATCTCCGAAATTATCACAGAAGTTTGACCCCCCGACCCGAAACGAACCGAAATTCAAAAATCAGTTTCGTGTCAAACCCTGCAATATAGTACGCATTTCTAGTTTGTGATTATTATCTTTCTGACATTTTTTTTTCAGTCATTCGCACACTACATATTTATAATCGGAGAAGGTTTTAGTAATAACGCAAAAGTTCTGACGCCTCGGCGACCAAGTTTGTTATTATATTTTGTACATAAGTGAGGTACTCAACGATACCCAATTACCTTCGATATTCAGAGGCTAAATGAATAAGAATCTAGGAGTAAACTCACAACTGACGTTCATTGATATCAACAGAATATCATACGAGAAAGTATTGCTATACAAATACAATGGCATTCACAACACTTATCGAACATATTTGCGGTTAAGACGAGATCAAATTAAGCTTAATGAATATACCAAGAGTACACGATTCGCCCATTCCTGATTTTCTTATTCATGATCATACATTTCTGATTATCTAAAGCGAAGAGATTACTCCTACTTGTGAGTTTGAGCTCCACGGAGCGATCATATCTGCTCGGAAACAGGATGGTCAATCTGAGATTTTACTACGCTCTTTGATGGTTGATCTTTACATAGGATGAGGCTATTCAAATCTGTATTGGAAAGATATTGTAAGATGAGTTCTGTGCATCCTCGCGACCCAATTCCTCATCAAGCACATGAGAACTTTCAGAGATTTCTCGAAAAGTTCCCTTCTGACTTGCCTCATTTTCATCTGCATTTTGAGCATAGGCCCGTAGATAGGAAATAGTTTCTGGAAACTCTCCAAATCGACCACGAGCTGAATTTCATCATTAGCGCTCGTCACAGGCCATTGATTGAGATCTTTTAATAAGATTTCATTCATGGTCATATTGTAAATACCTGTGCGTATATTTTGCAGTTGTTTGACTTCTCTCGCGCACTCTTTTTTGAATGTAGGAAATTTTGATTGGAAATTGTCCGAACATTTATCGAGAAGCTTGCGAGAGGCTTTTTTATTGCTTTTGCTGACTTTCAGACCAATCCTTCTGAGTTTCATCATGTGTTCTATCAATACTTGGACACTTGGGGCGAATTTTTCTACTTTATAGTAGTCTCCAAGTAATGATAGCGGACTATGGTCTGATTCATCCCTCAAATTAATATCGGCGCCATAGTTCAACAACGACACGATCAATGCTCTCGGTTCGCTTTCTTTAAATAAGAAAAGACTTTTACATATTTCGAGGAGAGGTGTTCCAAGAGCCGCATCGCGAGAATTCACATCTGCCCCGTGACTGATCAGGAGATCGATTATTTCAGGTTCTGCGTTGATAACCATATAATGCATAGGTGTTGCTAAATGATCATCTTGAGCTGTGGCATTGGCACCACTTTCGAGTAGCAGTTTCACGATTTCCAGTTTGGAACCACCCTGGTTCCGTAAGGCTGTGTGAAGTGGAGTCTCGGCATAAAAGTCATGACAAAACACCGTTGCGCGAAGATTTGGATCAACTCCATGGTCCAAGAAATATTTGGCCCACTTCACGTTCCCCATAGAGCAAGCGATATGAAAAAGCGAGTAGCCTTTGGTACCTACAGGATTATGCTGCATTTTGGCGAAATCAACGGGAGCATTTGGAATTTCGGGAAGGAAAAAGGCGCGATCAGGATAGCCTTCACAATCTAGTATCAAGTGGAATGGCAGATCACCATTGCTGGCATTGCTAAAAAAATCGGCACCCCTTTCCATCAATAATTTTGCATTATTCGAATGTCCTGTGGCCATGGCAAAGTGCAATGGGGTGAAACCGTCCCACCATGTATCCACTTTATCGATGACTTTATTGACGTCACTTGAGTGTTTAGAGATGAAGTCATTCATAGCCTTGGTTTGATCGGTTGGATCTGCACTGAGTACATGTAATAGAGAAAATCCTCTGTCGTTGAACGAAGTAAAGTTGTGCTCTGATTGACGTAACAAAAGCTCTTTTAAAATTTCCAAAGTGTAATAATCTCGATATACTTCATCCTCCTCATGAATTGCTATATCAAAAGCAGACTCATTATCTTTGTCAAGAAAAGAGATACAAGCTCCGTGGGATAGAAGAACTGAAATAACTTTCATTGATCTGAACTTCACCGCAAAATGCAAAGCAGTGTATCCAGGGAAAATCTTAGAATCCATACTCACCTGTGCATCTTTATTTACGCCAAGTTTTATGAAATGTGCAACAGCCTTACACTCATCGGTAGCACATGCAATATGCAAGTAGGAAAATTCATCATAGTCACTATGATTTTGTTTGATGCGATCCAAGTCGCTGAAAATCAATTTCACGATTGGTTTCAACTCAAGCTCGTAAGCGAGATGCAGTGATGTCTTCCCGTCTGAATTTTTCATGTTATAATCTGCGCCCGAATCCAAGAGATACTTTATGATTGCGTCGTCTCCGCG
Source organism: Eretmocerus hayati (assembly GCA_029851415.1). Taxonomy (NCBI): domain Eukaryota; kingdom Metazoa; phylum Arthropoda; class Insecta; order Hymenoptera; family Aphelinidae; genus Eretmocerus; species Eretmocerus hayati. The sequence goes on along the minus strand of CM056741.1, from coordinate 33,214,137 downwards.
CTCTATTGCCAAGTGTAACGGGGTGCTTCCTTGCCACATAGCTATATTCAGTTTACCAACTGCCTTCGCAGTTAAATTTTTAATGGTATCCACGTCGTCGTTGATACATGCTGAGTGTAGGCTGGGTATTTTTTTGATTCGACCATTCGATGTCAACTTGTCCCTCTGCAGAATCAAGTTAATGAGCTCGACATTCGCTGAAGCGTGAGCATTTCTGATACGATCAACGCAGCCATTGGAGGGAAATTTTTCGCGACCACCTTCCGACAACAAGAGCTTGACGTTGTCTATACAGTAGTAATAGATGGCGAAGTCGATCGCAGTGTAGTAACTCCAAATCAGTGACGTTTCGTCAACACTTCCATTGAGAGCTACCCCATTTTTCATGAAACATTTGACGATTTCTGGATTATTCCGAGTACAGGCGATGTGAAAATGAGATAATCCTTCTCGGTTAGCCGGGTTATGCGCTACTTTTCTATGGGCCTCGAGAATCAAATCAATTATACGCTCATTTCTAACCATGTCAGCCAAATGCAAAGCTGTCAATTGATTAGAATTTTTGATTATTATATTGGCGCCAATGCTTAAAAGGAATTCGACTGTTCGAACGGAGTGAAACTCTGCAGCAAAATGGAGCGGGGTGTACCCTGCCCAACGCAAGGACTGAGAACTCACAGCAAAATTTATGTTCGATTTCTCTCTTGTCAATTTTTTCACTACATCAACTCGGTCCCTCATGCAAGCAATGTGAACATGTGCAAAGTCCTCGTCATTAACGCAGTTGATCAAATTTCCATGTGAAAGCAGTCGGTCAACAATATCATATTTTCCGAATTTGGCAGCCAACATGAGGGCAGTTTCGTACAGTCCATTGAACGCGTTGGGTGAAACGCCTCTATCCAAGAGTTTCTGAACAATCTCCGGATCTCCGAAATACACAGCTGCATGCAATGGTGGGCGAAGATCGCTATCCGATGAATCATGAAGACAATCCACTGCAGTGTTTCTTTCAAGGATCGACTCCACGATGTGTTTCTGTCCGTGGAGTATCGCCCATTTTAATCTCCCTACTTCCTTATGATCCATGTTTCCTCCCAAAATAAAGGTTGCTAGTGGGTCTATGAATAACTCTAACCAGCTCTTGATTCTGACCATGATAATGAAAACAAACAAGTTAAACTTGTAAAGCAAGCAATTATTCACGATGACTAATGTACTAGTTGATCCTTACCTGAAATGTTAACCAACTGAATGTCACTGCCGCTGCAAATGCAAGTCCTTACGTGCACGAATCGCACGTTAACGTCTGCAGGTGGCGTGAGTTCATTGCGTAACTGTAACATTTAAATGAAAAAATAAGGAGGTTAGTGAGTTGTTCGCGAAAGTCACTCGTAACAACCAATGAGAATTAATGTAACAAATATATCTGTATATATTATAAGTGGCCTATACGATGTAGTTCCCTTTCATGAGTCTAAAGTTTGGCAAAATTGGAGCAAGAGATAGCAGCCTTGATTAAGAAAACTGCCTCTTTCTTGAAAGTAGTTATTGTTCAACATACAAAAAATCTAACGAATGTCGAAGAAACAAAAATATTGATTTTACGAGAATTATTTCATTATATCTTCCAGGATATTCTCAATCTGTATCAAGACCCCGCGAGCAGTGAATTTCATTACTTTTCCTCAAATGAGTGACTGTGCATCAAAAACGAGTTTTCTAAGTTGTTCTTCTAACTACACATTTCGAAATTTCCGAGTCAACGGCCACGTACGGTTGCTCTGCCCAACTGTTCATTTGATGTTCACCGATTTGGCTTCATTGTAGAATATTAGATAAACACCCGTCCTACAACTCGTGTCTTGATCAATCTTGATTGCAGCTTTTTGACATGAACAATAAAAAAAGAAACAGTTGTGCAATGATTTTCCAATGATGCTGGCTTGCTGCCTGGAATTGGTCCTGAATACATATTCAAGTTCAATTTTTCAGAACATTCCTATCAAGGTAGGAGCATTCATGTTGAGAGGAGTGTTTTATCAATGTGTGGATTGATTAGAGTGATGATAGCATCCTGAAAGGTGAGATGAACACATCTATCAGATTCTTCATTACCCTTGAATGTAACATTATAAGCGGTTCCTGGTGTATTGTTAGTTATGGGAAAGAGTGGTCTTAGAGTATTGAGCTGCCAAGCATGATCCCTTTCCAACAGTTCAAGAATGCAACAACCCACCCCTAGTTACAACGAAGGTCACAGTTCTTTTCTGAGCACTTGGCTGTGTACTTTGTTAAATAGTACTCAACTGAAGAAAAGTCAGAGTTACAAAAGGATTCAAGTTTCAATGCACCATCCTGTTAATTAATTAGGATGAGGGCCAAAAACAGACTAATATATGTTTACCAAAATCTTCCTTTGATGAAAGAACTGGTTTGGTGCTATCAGTTGAATTGAGGGTTCTCCTGTTTTAGACGCAATGGTGCGGGTTTCTGATACATCTAAGTTTGGGTTAGTCTGACATGCACGCTGTTCTTTTCATTCCCTCTCTTATGGTTATGAAAATAATTGCAACTCAAGGGTACCATCTCAGACTCAGAGATGAAAGAGTCATCAATATCGATTAATCTTGATGACTCTTACATTTAACTTACCCCTTATCTTGGACAAAACGTCTTCCTCGTACTATATTTTAGCAATCTTGAAGCTGTTCTGCCAATAGTTTTGACCCACTTCAATATTTTTCAACGTACTTTATCGCATTTTATGGCTCATTCCAAGACCTTAAAAAAATTGAAAAAAAAAATTTTTTTAAACACGCTTTCATTACACAAGTTGGATCAGAAAGAAAAACGACTCAAAAGAAAGAAATAATTTTCCCTACTTTCATGCCCATCTTCTGTTGGGGAAAATCTCATTTATTCCACTACATACCTTGGGAGTTTTCATTTCAATGTGAAATTTATCCCAAAAAAGCTTGAGGTGCTTCTGTAGAAACTATTCAATTTTCAATTCTGTAGGTGCAAACGATAATATATATTCCATCAGAAATAGATATTGGAGATTTCCTGAGGTTCATTAATGAATCTCGATCTTTAGATAAAGCACCTCGCGCTTTTATGGGATAAATTTCACATTGAAATGAAAACTCCCAAGGTATGTAGTGGAATAAATGAGATTTTCCCCAACAGAAGATGGGCATGAAAGGTAGGGAAAATTATTTTTTTCTTTTGAGTCGTTTTTCTTTCTGATCCAACTTGTGTAATGAAAGCGTGTTTAAAAAAATTTTTTTTTTCAATTTTTATTTCTTCTTTTTTAGTCATAAGTTATTCCTACTAAAATTGCTATGGATGGGATCAGACTGAATTTGAATTTCAAGTTTATTTCTCAGAGCTATTCTGAATAGTTTTTATAAATAGAAGTTTTTGAAACTTTCATTCAAAGTCAATACCGAATAAGTATTATCACTCAAGCGGTTACCCATGGATCATGCTCGACAAAACGCTTGGATAATTTCTGAAGTATTGTTAAAATGTCTCTCAGGCACATTTGTATAGAAAAAGGGCAAAGATATATCAGTATAGATTCTTATAATAAGTCAAATTCTGGATTCATGACTTAGATATGTCACTGTCATCTTAAATCACATTCCAGGTTGAAAAAGCTGTTCCATCAGTCGTTTGGATATCTTTTTGAGTCTTTTCATGATACCCTCAATGTGCTTGACGAGTTCTAACTTACATTGATTAAATGTATATAGGAAGCAACCAATTTTAAGGCATTCATTCAACTATTTAAGTGACCAGAGAAGTCAGTTGATAATACTCTACATGAAACAGGGATGTTCTATGAGAGAACTGATTCCACATACATTGCTGGTAATTACCAATGACTTGAAAGTAAAGATTTTCACCAGTCGGTTGACATTTGTTGGGCGATACTTGATCACAGCGTGTCACCACCTAACTATCATTGAAGAACAAGAATGTTGTCAAAGAATATACATCATGACACAATTTCACTGATTGTTCTCTTATACACTATAAGCACTTTTGTAGTCTATCGACTTTTTAGCAAATTAAACCAATCTGGACTTTGAATAAGTGCCCTACATTCACTGTTGAAAGGGAGCATAACTCCATTATCATTCTTCATATGATTCATCCGCTGGAGCTAAATGGCATGAAGCCATCACACACTGTAATATATTTTCAAATATATTTTGTGTAGTGGGGATAACTAGTCGTGTGAAGAGAGGTGTATTCATACTTATGCCTGGGTCGACCACAAAGAAAGTAAATTACAAGAACTTTGATCAAACTTGTTCACAATCATCACAAAATCTTTACGACAAACCATATGAAATATTCAAAACTGACATGGGAGCTGTCAATAATGCCAATGAACTTTGGTGACACAAGGGAGCGAAAGTGAATGTTTGGTGTAGAAGTGATCTTAGGTGACAAGACCAATCTATATTCGTTGCCAATGATGAGCATTCTCAGTTTCTACTTCATCTCTCTTCTCTGATAACCACGACACAATTATTACAACTCCCTTTCCACCATGATTATCACGGGAAAGCAACCAAAAGCAAACAGAAAATTCCTGGCGCGAGGTTATGCCATATGTACTTATGTACCTGTGCCTCAACGTGGGCACCCGGGCGCGTTGAGAGCGAGTGCTTTGGGGTATATGCCTGTATTTGCCATCCGTGTCCCGGGCGACGATCACGAGGAAAATCGGGGGCACTCGGGGCCCGGGGGGTTTTCTCGAGGTTAAGATGTGACAGTCCGTGAGCTGACGTTCTACTCATCTCTGCTGCCGTGAGCCTCAGGGAGCCAGGGCCCGTCGACTCCGTGTTAAAATTTTGGCTAGGCCGCAGCGACGGTTCTGGTACCCCCTCTCTGCGGTCTTGGTACTCCCTCTTCGCGCGCTGGTACTCCCTCCATGCGGTCCTGGTTCGCCGTCCTCGCTGCTTGTTTCCGCAACATATATATGTCGTAGGCGAATAGGATTCTCAGCCGGATAGCTATCTTCCGCGGCGCATAGCTATCCGCCGGCCGATAGGATTCACGCACTACTGCTTACAAATTGATTATTTATGCAACACTAAACCATCCCTCTTGTTAGAGGATTGAGAAGTAGGGTTTCACATGCGCGTTCACCGAGTGAACATCGTGAAGTGATAGATCGCGTCAACTGACTATCACGCGCTTGACAGTGTGTTACCCTCGCGGAAAGACTTATATCCTGTGCCGCTAGTATACAACATCATCATGAAGCCCTCTAGCCTCCCAGGAGGCGGAGGCAAATTCAACGACGACCTGATGGGCGACGATGACCAGCGCACCGACGCCATCTCTTCCACGGGTGCTGCAACCAACCACAGCATCCAAGGGGCGGCAGTAGAACGACCCGACGATGATGTGGATAAAGACGGCTTCCGACGACCCAAGAGTACAAGGAAGCGCAACTCATCGGACACCGCTTCGGTTGGCTCCAACAACAAGGCGGCGAAGACCGACCGCAACAACCGAGGTATGAGTGACATACTCCCCACCCAAAATCGATTCTCGATCCTAACTGATCAAACCCCTGCTCAACCAGAGCCTGCAAAGAAGGCCCCAAGAATCGCCCCCATCAACGTAAAAATAGATGAACTGAATTTTCCATTCTCCATACTGAGAGATATCCTGAAAAAACTCAAATTCAAACCTGTTGTTCATAAAAACCGTGACCAATATATGTCTGTGAATGTTGCATGCCTTGATGACTATAGAGCCCTTCTGAAGGCTCTGGATGAGCAGAAATTTGAATATTATCTCTTCAACTCGCCGGAATCTGAACCACCGGTGAAGTACGTGATAAGAGGCCTCCCCTCGAACATACCAATAGATGAGATAAAATCCGAACTCACTGAAGAGGGTCTTGACGTTATTGATGTTGCCCGGATGACCCGAGGGTCCGGGGCTAGCAAATCACCGCTGCCGTTATACTTGCTCACTCTCAAGAAAAGTGATGGTCTTAGCAAAGCTCTGGATGAGGTTAGAACTATCCAATTCCTTAGAGTCAGATTCGAACCGTACATCAAACCCAAAAAACCAGTTCAATGTTTCAATTGCCAAGGATTCAATCACGTTAGTAAATTTTGCCATTCCAGCCCTAAATGCGTAAAGTGCGGTGTAGCACATGAGTCCAAAGATTGTGAGAAGTCTTTAGAGAAAAGCAGAGTTAAATGTGCTAATTGTGGTGATAACCACACAGCAAATTACAAAGGTTGCAACACCTATAAAATTCATTCTGATATGATAAAGAAACGTGCCAAGAAGTCAGAGGAACGCACACCTCAGTCGAACGCTCGCAAGACCTTCAATATGAACGATGAAAATTTTCCCAAACTAAAGAGCATAAACAACTCACCTGTCAGTCCAAGCTCAGCTAAGACCACCACCTCGAGAAGAGTGACGGAAAATGTCAACTTCTCACAGATGGTTCAGAATTCGACCCCAATACACGAGACGGCGCATCACATGCCAAGCAAGGCTAGCTATGACCGCGGATCCCATCAAAGAGACCCGCAAGCCGCGGCATTCAAAAAACTTGTCGACCTTATTCAAAGAGGTTCAGCTCTTTCTATGCAAATCGCGAAACGCGAAATCCCTCTAGCAGATGCTATGGAAAAAACCCAAGAACTTCTTGGCATGATGATCAGCGTCTCGGTAGAATATGCATATCCCAATGGCGAATAAAAAGCTGAACATTTGCGCATGGAATTCGAACGGTCGGTTGGCTGAGAAGAAACCAGAGATTGAGGCTCTTTTAGTAAATTACGAGGTTGATATATTGCTCCTCAGCGAAACGCTTCTCCCCGAGAAGAAGAACTACAACATTGCCGGTTACAAAACATATCATAATAACTCATCCAGAGGTACTGCGGTGATTGCTAGGGAAAGCCTTCAACATTTTGAAATTCCCATTAGAGTAGAAAATTTAGAGGCAACTGCCATTGTTATCAAGTCACGTGGCTCCGAGATAGCTGTCGTTTCCACCTATAATTCCCCGACAGTTAAGTTCCATAAGCCTGACTACAATAAAATCTTCAAACTTAGAAATTCAGTTATCACGGCCGGTGATTTCAACGCCAAGCACACCAGCTGGGGGAGTAGAGTAGTCAATGGCCACGGCAGACAATTACGACAATACACTATTGACCAAAACATACACGTACACGAACCGAACGAATTCACACACTACCCGTACAACAAGAAACTCAAACCTGACATCATAGACTTTGCCATGTCAAAAAACATTGCATACACAACAAATGTCACCACGCTTCATGAACTAGACTCGGACCACCTACCTATTCTAGTCACGATAGACCTAGATGCCACATTTCACACCCCTCAGCCTAAATACAACTTCACCAAAACAGACTGGGACATCTTCAGAACACACATTACTGAGAACTATCCCGAAAAACCCAAGCTCGACACGAAACAGGACATAGACACAGAAATACAAAAGTTTACTGACACAGTCAACAAGGCTATTGAACTCTCTACGCCCCTACATGAGCAAGGCAGAAAGCAGTCAAAGCCACTTCCTCCGGAAATCCTGAAATTAATAGATAAACGAAACGAGCTGCTCCGTTACAATCGAGACAAGCAAAATCCCCACATCAAATCAGAGATCAATAAACTCCGCCGGGAGATCTCCTTGAGTATTAGAAAATTCCGATGTGACTCCTGGAATGAAGCACTGAAAAAACTTAATATTAAAGATAACAGCCTGTGGCATATGACCAAGAAGCTGACCAGGCAGCAACCTAGCATCCCGCCACTCAAAAATGACCAAGGAGATCTCCAATTTTTCTCCCCTAAGGATAAAGCGAATAGGTTGGCGGAGACCTTCGCTAAAACATTTACACCGCATGACTTTCCATCTTCCCGAGCTTTCACCCAGGAAACCGACAGTTTTGTACATGATTTTCTACAAGAAAACTCGGGCAATGAGGACCTCGAGATAGATAAAATCAATCTCAACGAAGTCAAAGCTTTCTTTCGACGAGCCAAGCCAAATAAAGCCCCTGGCCCTGACAGAATTTCAAACTTTGTACTCAAAAGGCTTCCGCATGTGGGATTCCGTGTATTGACTGAAATCTATAATGCATGCATCAAACTCAACTACTTCCCGGACAAATGGAAAGAAGCCACGATTCTTGTCTTTCCTAAGCCTGGCAAAGACCTGACTCAATCCACGAGCTATCGCCCCATCAGCTTACTAAATACCATGAGTAAAGCATTTGAGTCTTGCCTAATTACTAGATTACACCGCGAGATCAGTGAAAATGCCGCGATTAGACCGGAGCAGTTTGGGTTTCGAGCCGGACATTCGACACAGCATCAAATCCTCAGGATTACTGAGCGAATTACGAAACTTTTCAACTGGAAACGCGACACCGGCGCGGTCCTTCTAGACGTCGAAAAAGCCTTTGATAGCGTTTGGATAAATGGTCTCTTACGTAAACTCATCGAAGCCGGTATCAACAAAAAACTTATACGACTCTTGGCCTCATATCTCGAAAACCGAAAATTCAGAGTCAGACTGAACAATTTCGAATCGGAACTCTTCGATATCAAAGCAGGAGTCCCACAGGGAAGCCTTCTTGGACCTATTTTATTCACTTTCTATATCAATGATATGCCTTCAACCGAAAATGTCGAGATCGGAATTTACGCGGATGATACGATTCTAACAGCAACGTCACTCAGGAGAGAAAAGATCGTTAGGCTTCTAAATAACGCTCTTGATAACATCAGCGCCTGGTGCGAAAAGTGGCGCATCAAAATTAACGCAGGAAAATCAGAAGCCATTTTATTCTCTAAGAAGCAAGCATCAACCTCAGACCTCGACCCTCCGAAGTTTAATGGCGTAGATGTTCAGTGGAAAGACTCGGTCAAATACCTAGGAGTCATTCTGGATAGAAAACTCACATTTTCCAAACACACGACACATGCACGGAATAAAGCAGTTGGCTCTTTGAGTAAATTATATCCCATTCTGAAAAGACATTCAGAATTGGATATTAAAAACGGTGTGATAATTTATAAAATGCTCATAAGACCCGTTCTCACCTATGCTTGCACCGTTTGGGGTGGAGCGTCCAAATCAAGTCTGAAAAAACTGCAAGTTATTCAAAACAAGACACTCAGAAACATTGTCGATGCACCAATGTACACCAAGAACTCCCTCATACATAAAGAACTGAAGATTGAATCATTAACCGATTACATCAAAGTTACAGCAAAGAACTTCTACGACAGCACCGCGGAGTCGGACCACGAGCTGATAAAAAACCTAGGTTCCTATGCTTACGATCCTCGGGATAAGTACCCGAGGCCAAACTACTTCCTACACGAGTAAACATACGTAGCATACACGTGCTCAAGCACGCACGCACACACACACATACACACACACACACACACACACACACACACACACATACACACACACAAGCACTCAACAGTATGAATGAACAGCAAGAAACACACCTCATAACTACACGGAATGAATGAAGTATGAATGTGACCAACCAGCACTAACAGTTCCGACAATCTAATCAAATCCACTCTGTTTCACCTAGCCGCTCAGTTCCCCCAGCCCCGTATGATAGTGCAAACTGCCAGCCGGTAAAGCACAAACATCCTCCTCCTTCGATATTCCCTTCCCAATTCCCTATGGAGAGGTCACGAATCATCTGTGCACCCGCTATGCGCGTCTTTTTTGCCGCACATATCGAGTCCACAGGAGATGAACCCACTTAGCCTGGGAAGGATCTCACAGGTTGCGGCGACGGAGGGGGCCGCACCATCCCTCCCATTTCCCATTTTCCCCTCTTGTTATTGACTCCGAGGAGATGACAGTACTGTTATCTCCTCGGTGATCGGTGACGAGAGGGATGGGTTAGTGTTTAATGCAAAACCTCTATTTAAACGATTTCTAAGATGCCTCTTACACGCTCTCGCGCGTCGAATCCTAACCGCCTGAAAATCCTATTCGCCTACGACATATATATCGTAATATATAGCTATACGCTGACCCGTCCGCGCGTGTTGGGTTGCCATCGTCAGGCGTTATGAAGTATTTTCATACGAATATATTGCGAGAATCTAATAAAATCGAATAGACATTATTGTCAAATCAAGATAACGATAATTGTCGATAATTGAAACATTAGAGGCAACTTTTTCGAAGGAAAGTTGACTTTCAAATATTGATTGCCATGTTATAAGGATTCATTTCAAAGAATATTATAACGGAAAGGGAAATTTATAGTCATTTTCAAAACCGTGAATTTTTCAGTCATGTTACATTTGAAATAACTTCTTTAGTGAAGAAATCTTCAACTGTGAATATCAAGCTTGTCGAATATGGGATAATAAGTTCGGATATGGTTATAAAAAATTCTTCTTCATTTATTGATGAATAAGATCAATTATACAATATTGAAAACTATCATACAATGTTTCTTAAGCTGAGTCATAATAATAATATATCATACATAACGCACTTTCATTACACATACTTCACACACAGATCTCACGCACATACCTAAGGCAACTATTCAGGCAGCATCAGAAAAAACTTCTTCAGAATCGTCTGAATCAGAAACATCACAGTCTTCAACATTTACAGGAACCTCGACATTAGTAGTAACACGGTTCTTCTTACGGAGCTTCTTCTGATTGACTACGAAGGCAGATTCAACCAGTGAATTGGTTCGCTCCTGTATAGATGGTGTAATCTTTCCATCCATTATCTTATTAATATACTTAATTACAGCCACAATGTATCCTTTGATGAGGAATTGCACAAAATGAATTTTCAAGTCATGATTACATTCACAAATTTGGGAAAGGGTACATTTCGTTGGAAAATTGCTTGGCCCTTCGAAAGCTGTTGAGGAGATGACGGGGATAAACTTTCTCAGAAAATCTGCTCAGCGCGAGCAACAGATTACGCAGCTGTGATCGGTTAGTTTTGCCATGTGAATGACTATGCAAAACCATATTGCATGACGAATGGCATATAATATGCATTTTCTAGTATAAAACTCCTCTTAACAGCAATGTAACATTGAGGATGTAAAAGTCGATACACATTTTGCGTGTCACAAAATATTGTAAGTGAAGGCCGAGGTAATCAACTTCGGCCTTCACCTACGAAGAAAAAATAATAGATATATGAAAAAATTTCTTGAATTCGGAATTGAAATAGGTAGTCTCATTGGGACTAGAAATCGGTAGCACTATAGAGGGCTCTGAGATATTCATATTCATGATAAGTGTAAGCGAGAGATGGATGAAGAGTTTCGAACTACTCTCATCGCCTGGAGAAGGCCAAAATTCCGTGAGAATTAAAAAAAATCATGGTGTTGATTATAATGCGATAACGTTAGATTCACAAAATTACGCTGGATTCATTGTCTTGGCGCGAAGACAAATCACGAGTCGCCTGTTACTTCTTTTTTTCGGGAACAACAAGGAAGGTATAAAGTGTTTGTCAAACAATCGGCTCAGAGCTGGATCTGCAGTGAGCCTTGACTTCAAACCACTTCAAACACCGAACTCGAGTGAGCTGGGTCACGGCCAGCTTGCGTATAGCTGTGCGGCAAAACCCAGATCACAGTAAAATTGTCGTATTTCCAACGTATTTCTAACGTTTCACGAGAAGCGCTTCGATTGGCCGAAATCGCTGAAAAATGAGTGGAGGGGAACGAGGCAAAGTGTAATAAAAGCGTAGAAAAATGAGCTGTTGTGTATTCAATTTGGAGCCGAACTATTACAATTTTCCCAAAAAGTCGTTTTCCGCGAGCTCGCGAAAAGGCGTACCCAACATCCCCCAATTTAGACATTTCCTCAACAACTCTGGTCTATCTCGTTATTTTCTCATGTACAGTGAAACCTCGATTTACCGGACATTCGCGGTGCACTCAAAAGTGTCCGTTATATCGAGGTGTCCGCTAAATCAAGTGAGTGCTATATGAACCCATTAAGCCGTGACGAGAAACATGAAAATACAGAAGTCATTTATTGATGAACTAAAAATACAAAGAAAACCCATATCACAAGATCAATCTGTTTCTCAACTCTAAAATTCGCTCAATAAAAGTAATCCATACAAGTCTTTCAAAATAATTGACGATTAAGTTTTTCAGAATAATTGACGATTGAGGTTTGTTTTTTGGTTTCCTCGCGACAATGTTCTGTGCGCGCATTTCAAGATCAGATGCTAATGCTAAACCTGCTGCATCACCATTTTGCATCAAGTATTCCTTTGCACAAGAAGCATATTTTCCAAAGTCTTCGGTTGTGATAGGGACTTCTTGGACATATGTTTCGTCGTCATTTTCAACTTCTTCGAGGGCGCTTTCATGCCTCACGTCAACCAAATCTTGGATGTCGATAGAACTGCATTCTGTCGCAAGCTGATGATTAATACTGGCATAGTTAGCAGGCAAGCATCGAACATCTGATCACACAAACGCTTGATTGTTTACGTTCCCGGGCAGTTGAAGTGTCCGCTATTCCTCAATTTTGAATGCTTCAACTGTCCGCGTCCGTTATTTCGAGTGTCCGCTAAATCAAGGGTTTGTCTCCGTAAGAGGCAATGTATTTCTACCGGTGCTTTTAAAATCGTCCGCTAAGTGGAGGTGTCCGCTAAATTGAGTGTCCGTTAAATGGAGGTCTTACTGTATATATCTTAGCTCATTTTTAAGCTTGTTTCAAGATTTTTGGAATGAGATTGAGTACGTCTGATTTCGATCAACTGGAGTCGAGCTGTCTCAATTTTCGCAAAAATAAACCATGTAAATCGTTTTTACCCGATATTATTCACACGTTACCACATTTGGAGCTTTTGACGGTCCAAAACACTTATTTCAATATATTTTGACGTGATAAACACGTTCTGAGTGTTAAAAAAGTCGTGCTGCATTCCCTCACGAGATAACCACATGAGGGGCATGTTGGGTACACACCACTTTGGCCTCCATTTTTGTCAATGATCTCCGTATTTTGCTCATAAAATCAATCCAAATTTAACTTTTGCAACTCCAAAAACGGAGTTTGAAGGTCTTATAAAAAGAATCGAATGCGCTAAAGTACGTTGATATTGATCAGAGTAAAAAGTGGGCAGGGGTATTACTGAACGAAATTTTTTCGATGATTTCTTGATTGCGTGAACACAAAAAATGCAAATACCCGCTTTATATTCTATAGGGGACACAGAAATCATCCGTGGTTCAAATCATTAATTTCCTCACAGTCGAAAGAGAAAAAAAAACTACGCGAAGGTCAATGAGTGCCCCGTTCTGAGATCGGCATATGGGGGCACTTTGGGTACAGCAGGCATTTTAGGTACACTTACATCACTAGTAGGTAGACTTATCGCGTAACTTGAGGTTTGATCATATGAGTTGTTCAAATCTTCTGAGGACTAGGTTCACTTCTGAAACTGGGGTTTAGTACCCTCAGAATTTGTTATGCCTCTGTGAACCAGGCATTCGATAGACCTTCTGCCAACAGTTTTTGACGTCTTTATGATGTTTTCTATGTGACAAAACACTCTTGATGAATTTCTGGAACATTTCTCAAATAACGGATTTGGAAGTCTCCTTCGATCCAAAATCTGGAGCCAGCCTATTCTACCTCTAAACAACCCATATTTATAATAACTTGAACCTCACTATGAAGTTTATTTTGCTTGAAAGTTTTTCACTCTTCAATATTTTGATCTAACCATAAAAATTGTTATCGATAGTGACCATTCGAATTCAAGTTACTGTTTGACCCACTTTACTATCGAAGAGATCTGGAGAAAATCAGTAACTTTCATCAATGTTAAGGGGTTGTATTTCCACAAAAATTCGGTTTTATGAAATCCTTGTTTTCGAGAGAAAGAAACAGAAAATTTCCCGAGTGTTGATCATGTTTCCGCTTTGACCGTTACAATGACTAACCCTGAAATTTGAATTCAAGTGAGCAGGTTAATAAGCAAGAGGAGGAACAGAGCCGTCAGTGTCGCCATATCAAGAACAATAAATAGGTCAACCCAAGAGAGAATAGCGAACAAGCGTTTCATTTTACAGAACTTTATTCATATTCACTTACAAGGATTGACAGATGTAAGTCGGATATACGTTATCATATATGAAATCATTAGCTCTCGAAACACTGTTTGTAGACATCCGCACTCGTTTCGTGTTGATTACAATAGGATTCTTTCTACAGCTACAATTCTGAAGTTCCGATGATGTCCGGATATTCAGATCAGTTGATGCTACGATTATTTATAGTATTATTCAAGAAGATTTCCCATCGACATACCAACTGAGCATCACGTGCAAGATGTAGATGATCCGTGAAGTTAATTCACTTTGTGATACATACACCTATGAAACATCTTCGCGATTGTAACAAGATCACAGTAAGTAGCTGGCACACGATGCATCGAAAGATTAAAAATGATTCATTCATCATTATATTTGTGTTAAACATAATTAATTAGTCACTGCACATGTTTGAGCATAAAGAAAACTGAGATAACCTCTAATTGCGAGTATCATACTTTAAGGTATTATTTCTGTTCAGAGACAGAACTGTCAGATGAAGTTTCCGGTACGCTCTTTTTGATTTCATTCTTGCTAATGATAAGGTTTATCAAATCTCCATTGGAAAGAGATTGTAAAATCAGTTCCGAACATTCTCGTGGGAACGAATTTTTTACAAAGCAGTTGAAAACTTTCAGAGACTTTTCCAAAAGCTCTCTTCTGACTTGTCCTCTTTTCACCAGCATTTTGAGCATAGGCCCGTAGATAGGAAATTGTTTTTGGAATTTGTTTGAATTGACCAAGGCATGAAATTCGTCGTTTGCGTTTGCCATAGGCAATCGATTGAAATCTTGCATCAAGATTCGATCGATTGTCACATTGTTATCACTTATGCGTATATTTTGTAGATTTTTTACTTCTTTTGCGCACTGTTTCTTCAACTTGGGAAGTTTTGACTGGAAATCATTCGAACATTTATCAAATAGATTGCAGAAGGCTTTT
The DNA here is from genome assembly GCA_029851415.1 of Eretmocerus hayati. Classification (NCBI taxonomy): domain Eukaryota; kingdom Metazoa; phylum Arthropoda; class Insecta; order Hymenoptera; family Aphelinidae; genus Eretmocerus; species Eretmocerus hayati. The sequence goes on along the minus strand of CM056741.1, from coordinate 33,199,015 downwards.
TTATTGTCTTCATTAACAAGCAAACCGATCCATCTGAGTTTTACGGAATGTATCATCAATGTTTCGATACTCGAAGCAAATAATTCAAACTCATTGCAGACCTTGATTGATGATAACGGACTTGAGCCTTTTTCATTCACTAAATTAATATCAGCCCCGTAATTCAACAATGGTACGATTAACTTTTTCAGTTCTCTATCTAAAAGATCGAGATCATTCTCTAACATTGTATGTAGAGGCGTTTGAAGACTTACATCTTGAGAATTTACATCAGCTCCATAACTCATCAGAAGATCGACTATTTCAGGTTCACCATTGTTAATCATGTAATGCAAGGGTGTCAAAAGGTAGTCATCTTGAGCTGTAGGATTGGCACCACTTTCAGGTAGCAGTTTCACAATTTCCAGTTTGGAACCACCCCTGTTCCGTAATGCTGTGTGAAGAGGAGTCTCGGCATAAAAGTCATGACAAAACACCGTTGCGCGAAGATTTGGATCAACTCCATGGTCCAAGAAATATTTGGTCCACTTCACGTTCCCCATAGAGCAAGCGATATGAAAAAGCAAGTAGTCTCTGATACCCACAGGATTATGCTGCATTTTGGCGAAATCAACGGGATGAGCATTTGGAATTTCGGGAAGGAAAAAGGCACGATCAGGATCGGAGTAACGGCCGAAAATCGAGTGGAATGGTAAATCACCATTGCTGGTTTTGCACAGGAGATCAGCTCCCATTTTCACCAATAACTTTGCATCATTTGAATGTCCCGTAGCCATAGCATAGGGGGGCGAAACCGTCCCAAGGTGTATCCACTTTATCGATGACTTTATTGACGTCACTTGAGTGTTGAGAGATGAAGTCATTCATAGCCTTGGTTTGATCGGTTGGGTCTGCACTGAGTACATGTAATAAGGAAAATCCTCTGTCGTTGAACGAACTGAAGTTGTGCTTTGATTGGCGCAACAGAAGCTCTTTTAAAATCTCCAAAGCATATTTATCGCGATAGTCATCAAATTCTTCGGAAAGTGCTAAATCAAAAGCAGACTGATCATCTTCGTCCAGGGCAGAAAGAGAAGCTCCATGAGATAAGAGAACTTTAACAACTTCAGTCGATCCAAACTTCACCGCGAAATGCAACGGAGTGTACCCAGGAAAAAACGTCGAGTCCTTGTTCACTTGTGCATTTATATTTGAGCCCAACTCTATGAACCGCTCAACAGCTTCGCATTCATTCACAGCACAAGCAATATGGAGGTATGACAACGCATCACGATCAACATGATTCTCTGTGAGCTTGTTCAGGTCTTTCAACATCAATTTTACAATTGTTTTCAAATCACGCTCGTCAGCGAAATGCAGCGATGTCTTCCCGTCGGAATTTTTCATGTTATAATCCGCACCTAATTCCAAGAGATATTTGATGATCGCCTCGTCTCCCCGCTCTATTGCCAAATGCAACGGGGTGCTTCCTTGCCACATGGGTTTATTCAATTCACTTTATAGTGCCTTTGGCAGTAAATATTCTATAAAATGCACGTCGTTGTAAATACACGCTAAGTATAGGCCGGGTATCTTTTCAATTCGATCATTTAAGAGTGCTCTCTACCTCTGGAAAAGCGATGGTGGCGCTTCTAGCGGTCAAATTGGTATATTGTCAATAACAATTCTTGAAAACAAAAAGAGAGTAGACCGATAGTACCGCTCCCTGCGGACTATTTTTCTTCAAATTCTAAAAAAAGTTTCATCGAGATCGGTGCAAAATTCTTCTCAAAAATTTGCAGATACAATTCAGCAACACTGAACAAATCTATCTGCAAATTTTTGAGCTGAATTTTGTACCGATCTCGATGAAACTTTTTTTAAATTTGAAGAAAAATAGTCCGCAGGGAGCGGTACTATCGGTCTACTCTCTTTTTGTTTCTAAGAATTGTTATTGATAATATACCAATTTGACCGCTAGAGGCGCCACCATCGCTTCTCAAAAGGTAGAGAGCACTCTTAATATCAACTCGTTTCTGTGCAAAATGAGATTAACGAATTCGACGTTGCCTGAAGCGTGAGCATTTCTGATACGATTAACTTTGTCGTTGGAGGGGAACTTTTCGCGACCGCCTGCCTTCAACAACAGCTTGACGTTATCTATACAATCGTAATGGATGGCGAAGTCGATCGCAGTATATTCAGACCAATTGACTGATTTTTCGTCAACACTTTCATTGAGAGCTACCCCATTTTTCATGAAATATTTGACGATTTCTGGATTATTCCGAGTACAAGCGATGTGAAAATGGGACAGCCCTCCTCGGTTAGTAGAATTAAACGCTACTTTTTTATGAGCTTCGAGAATCAAATCAATGATTAGCTCATTCCTGACCATGTCAGCTAAATGTAGAGCCGTCAATTGATTAGAATTTTTCACCGTTATATCAGCTCCGACACGCAAAAGAAATTCAACTGTTTCAGTAGACTGAAACTCTACAGCAAAATGGAGCGGGGTATACCCTGCTCAACGAATGGACTCGGATTTCACAGAGACGTTGAAACCTACGTTATCTTCCACAAATTTCTCCACGACATCAACCCGGTTTCGCATGCAAGCAATACGGAAGTGGGTGAAATTTTCGGAATTCATACAGTTTATCAAGTCTCCATTTGAAAGCAGGAGATCAACGATTTTATGTTCCCCAAATTTTGCAGCCAACGTGAGAGCAGTTTCACTGTTCACATTGAAAGCATTAATCGAAGCTCCTTCATTCAGAAGTTTTTTAACGATTTCCAAGTTTCCTAAATATACTGCTGAATGCAATGGCGCACGAAAATCTATGCCTGGATGAGCCAGGTTATTCACCGGCGTATTCATTCTAAGAAGTAACTCTGCAATATCTTTCTGCCCATGAAGGATGGCGTATTTCAATTTTCCTAATTCCTTTTGATCCATGTTCTCTTCTGAAATTATTGCCAACTTACACCGTTGACCGGGTCTGGCAATTTGGTGCCCAGCCCTGTCTCTTTATCTTAAAATCTTGAGTACCGAAAGGAAATACATCGTCATGAAGGGATCTCACATTAATGAAGAATCAAATAATCATATAATTCTGCTCTCGAGATTTGCTATTTATGAACCGATCGATTCGATCATATGATAAGTTCCTCTCAATCTCCTTCAGAAAGCAATATATGCATGTCGAGTTGTATGTGCAGTCATGTACGCTCCAGTATGATAGCGATCTTCTAAATATTTTCCGGTGTGATTATTCATTTATCAACGTCCAACACTGCAACATCAAAGTGAAGAGAGCGAATGAGATCATGTTCAGATTTGCCATCAACTCCTATAGAATTTGCCATTACTATAGTCGAAAGCTGGAGTGTTCCAGACTGTCATCAGTGGTGCACTGGAGCGCAATTTCTCTATTTTTACTGTGCAGAATTACTGTGAGTTGGGCATATCCATAAAAATTTTATTTCTAAACTTCATTCCTAGCTTACTCCAGTCTGCTTCTTTCTAACTTTTTAGGCAAGTATCCATCTTCAGTAAAACAAGCTTCAATTTCAATTTTTCCAACTCCAAGTTCAGGTGGGTAGTCACTGACTTCAACTTGAAATACTCTCAAGAGACGCTCCTAGTCGAGAGAAACTTGCTAAACTTGGTTTCAATAGGATGATTTTGGGTTCAAACGATAGCCGGCACATTCAATAATCAATATTAATGAGAGTTATTGTCTGGAAATTGTGGCGTAGCATTAATAAACACTCAAAAAATACATGTTTTCATGTCTATTTCGATTTTTCCCTCATAAGTCGGAAAATATAGATTTTTTAGAGAAAACGCGTGGGCAAATCATTTCTTTTTGTAGATCTTTGAGAGATCTACTGAACTAATTTCTTCTTTTTTCCTCGCAAAATGCACCCCTCCGGAGTTATTCTCCATCACAGTCAAAATAAAATTTTTTAAAATAGTTTCACTATAATTGTATGGACTCAAACTATTCTGACATGATGAAATCAGTTTTGAACTTAACAGGTCTCTCGGTATTTTCTCCCTAATTTTATCGTTAACAAGTGATGAAAAAAGGCGAATTTAGGTAAAATACCAAGAGATCTCTCTGCTTCAAGATGACTCGAATGTTTTAGAAAAATAGTTTGATCCCACTATGAATAATTTCAGCCAATCCATATGAACGAATTCAATTTCGGCTTTGATGAATATTAATTTCGAGATAATGTATTTTGCGCGATCAATTTTGTAGATCTGTTCAAGATACACAAATGATATATTTCCAAATTTTACCAAGTTGGGACATAAAATTCATTCATCGAGGGAGGTACTTCATTCGAAAAGCTCTTTTCGGAGATTCATGATTAGGGTAGTATACTGTTGCTCTGATCATTGAAAGACTCTATAAATATTCATCACCAGGGAACCAATTTCTGATTACTCAGCACAAGGTTGCTCGTTCGATAGGTTTATACATCATCTTCATAGAACTCATCATTTTATTCTCTTCACCAACCAATTTTCATATTTTCTAGCTCTCGTTTCCCCTTCAAGTGTCATCCAGGAATAGAGACCTAGAGCAAGTATTGGATTCATCTTATATTAGTAAAAATGAACTCTCAATCTCACATCCTTCCAAAAAGTTCCAGATCCAGTTCCATGTATTAGCCCGCAACGAAGTCTAAAAATATCGATCATTCTATTACTTGTGATTGAAAGTTTAACTGAATATCATGGTAACAGGTTACTGTAGAAAAAATCTGTGTATAATTGGTTTATCAAAGTGTCATAGCTTATGAGACACTCGAATGAGAAACACTCAGTCGCACTTCATCTCCATTATACAGCATAGAAACAAGAACTTGAAAAGAAGTTCATTACGATATGTTACAGGCTTGATTGTTCTCATAGGGAACTACATAAAAGTTTGCCTCACAGGTCTTATTAATTGCAAAGAAATGAGCTTGAACAGAGCTAGAAGAAAAAGGTAACACGTGCATCATTTCTCATACAATTATTAGTTGAACTGCTTGCATAGAGCAAGAGGCGAAGACTGATGCCGAAGTTCTACTCTATACTTTGATGCAAATGCATAAATAAAAAGATTTTTAATAAGACACATCATTGATCACAATGTTTATTGTTTGTACAGAGCAACATGGAAATTGAGCTTCAAGAGAGCTGTGAATTCTCCTAGTTAACCCCCACGGACTACTCCCAAATTAGTTGAACTATTTATGATCTTGATTTCGAGGAATAGTTTGATGAAAAAATTCATTTCAGGTTTCCAACAAAAGAAATATTAAAATGTTTCAATCAAGTGCATCTTATTAGCTGCCCAGGATTCTCGGTACTTATAAAGGGTAGAGCACTCTGTTTGAATAGAGCAATTTCTGGTTTGATAATCTTCGGCCCTTGATCCTAAATTGAAGAGGATGTAGAGCCTACTGGGGACGCATCAGCAAGAAAGTGCTTTTCTTGAAAGTTTCTCGTAGAGCGTAATCATTACAGAAAAGTTGGGTTGCGTGAAGAATGTTGCTAGAGACTAATGACAGAGAAGAGCTTGCCTCTCAATTCTAACAAATAATTATTTTTTTCTCAATAATTTTTTCTGTTTTGCTTATGTGGTAATCTCAATTGGAATTGTGGCGCCATCTGTTGATCTCTCGCGTCAACTTTTTGAAGCTCGATGTTTACAGTGGCGTCACCTGGAACTAACTAGACCCCATTCAATATGGCGAGAGTGTACGGACTCGCCTTAATATCACACATCTTTTTCACAGTTTAAATAATTCAGTACGGTGTAGAGACAAGGATGGAAACTACCATCAGCTCTGCATTTGAGACTATTAATGATATTGAAGTTGGGTTCTTGATATCTTCCCGATGGCTCTGTGGCTCTATAGGGGATGTATGTTCCCCAAACAATCAGAGTGACGGAAGCTCTTTCAAGAAATCTCGCTTCGATAAGGAATGCCTCGCAATTCGGCCGTTCCTCCCATCATAGATTATTTCTTATAAAATAGGAGTGTATATATATATATATATATATATAAAGTAGGAGTATATGATATGGCAACTCTTGATAGTCTCAATGTCATTATCACGATTCCGATTAGAGATTTCGATGATGTTAATGTTATTCTACATTCCGATTTTTAATTTTATTTTTGCGAAAATTTTGTCTAGTTTCTCATTTCGAGTGCTCATCAGATTTTCAAGTGACCTTGATCCATCAATTTGGAACTCGATGTATGAACAAGGATTACTTTTTGCGTCGTATTTCTTACCCTCCCTTAAATAAACCCGAGAGAACCCACGGGATTACATGGGTATCCGTGTTGGGCCCTGAATAATTTTTTAATTCTGATGAATGGCAAAATTCGGCATGGAAGGCGTGGCTGCACGTCTTCGAATGCGCCGATCAATTCAAATTCATTTGGATTTTCATTTGTTTTGCGGATTTCGTTGGCGATTTTTCTCGGCTCTTTCTTTTATTCAGCGTTCCACCGCCAAGAAAGCAAGAAGAATTAGAAAGTCATCGTCTCCAGAGCCATGGCGGTTGAAGTCTACGTTGCCGAGGTTCGTATCTTCTTGATGTTGGTCCGAGAGCACCCGATGATTTGGGATACTCGGGACCGTGATTACAAGTACCATGGAGAGAAGGACATCGTTTTGCAAAGAATCGCCACCACGATTTCGGACAGAATAGGGTTTTTTTGGGACCGTGAGTAGCCCCGCATTTTGCACATTATTCAATTTTTTGGACCAGCTGCATTCAGAGCCGATTTTCCGTTGACACAGTATCCTGAGAAAATTCGCCCGGTGAATGCTATCAGTTATTTGCCTGATATATATATCATTTCTCCGCGTCTACCGTGACCATTGCATCCTTCAATATCATAAAATTTTTCAACGCAGCTGCTTTCGCTGACGATTTTGTGTAAGAATCCTAAATTTGGTACGAAAATTTACCGGGCCACCGATATCAGCTCAGACGCATTTGCAGCTCGCGAACATAACCTGCAATGAGTGCAACAAGGACAACACGCGATCAGTTGTCTTTGTCTTACGCGTATAGAGGTGTGCGCACCTCTCGTGAATCCATTTTCAAAAGAGAGCTTTCACGCGCGTATACGGCGGCAAACTTCGACAAACCTTTGAAACTGTGGCTACATGGAGCAAGATTTTTTGTGTTACAGTCGTCAGAGCGCAGGAGGAATTGAAGCATCTGAGGACGCGGTTCAGCACTGTTCATAAATCGTTTTTGGACTTCCCTGACCTGGTCGAGGGTAAATTATCCCTCATGGCCAACAAGACCCTAACAATTTTGATGTTCGGAAACTTCTGGCTCTTTCAAATTCTGCGTAAGAACGGCGCAAGGAACCGTGACGTACTGGATGAGGTCACACAGGAGGTCGAGGTGAGACGCACCGAGCCTCATCTGCGTCCACCCCGACGCTTGCCTCGTCGCCTGGCTCGACCTCGGCGCGTGGTCCGGCAAGCTCCAGTAGATAATGCTCCAAATTGTCGACGAGGCCCGCGACGCCATGCCCGTCGAGCTCGAGGCCTGCGGCCTTGCCCACGCATTTGTGGCCGATTCATTGAAATAATTTAGTTATTTGTTTATTTTTCATTTCTAAATTATTCAAGCATTCATGTTCCTCTCAAGTAATTACCTTTTCAATCCACTGTCATTATACTTCTATTCAGATTTTAAGAATATTCGTTATCGCACAATTTCTCTTACTCTCTAAGTTTTAAAGATAATTATTCATTCTTGTTCTCCTCAAATTATTCACTTCTACTCAAATGTATTATCAATTCCATGGGTTTTGTATTTGCTTCATGTCAAGATTATTTGTATTTGTAATTCCGTGAATAATATAGTTACATTGTTATTTAGCTAATGACTTTCTTATTCAAAATAGGGTTGACTGATGATGATTGAATGTATTATTTTAAACAACTATTGTTATCACTTGGGGTGTCTGAGTTGCAAAGCAAGATCTCCAAGTACTTTTTGATCAACACGTACTATTTTCTCTTTTTGCTGTGCCAAATTTGTATCAAGTTTGGTAGGCAACGAGTGCCCATCAACATTCTCCAGGCTGTGCATTCAAATATTGGGCAAGGTATCTATTACTTGATGCTTTGGGGAACGAATTAACCACACTCACATTGTAAACTAGCTGGAATGAGATAGCTTCCATAAGAAGAGTACGAGTCCTTTACATCACCAATCCTCTTGGGAGTTTAGGGTATGTTTTCTCATCCGACACCATGTAACAAGTCACTTATATGATTTACCAATGTTCTCTTGAAGTTACTTGGGCACCAAGGTCAATATTCAAGGAATTATGTTCTCTCCTGGTGGGTTTTTGTATCCAAAAATCTCAACAAGCCAAAGTCAACTTACGGTGTGGGATTTCTCTGTGAGCGAATTGGGTTACACAAATTAAATGGAGAACATACAGAACAAATCCCAGCTGTGTGACTGATGTAGTTTGACTAACAAAGAGCATAGGGAGCTGAAAAGCAAATAAATTCACAAAGTCGAGTGTGAGGGGATTTGTCAGGAATAACTGCCGGTCTAGAATAATGAATATATATTGTGCACTAGAAATACAACTGAAGATATAAAAGATAAAAGTACTAAGTACTCCAAGGGTGCGCGGGCACAGTCCGCCACGGCTACCCTGGTGTAGTGCGAACGTCGCGGAGCGACCACGAGGACACGGCCTCCCGCAGCACGAGCTGTCGCTAGCTCGGCTGCCTGCACGAATCTGATGCGACGGCACGGAGTTGCCGCACGCGAGTCGTGGCAACGACGAGCCGCCCGCTTACGCCCTCTAACCGTACGCATACATGCATACATTCAATACGTGATGGATGTGATTATAAAATCGGTCACACGAGTTCTTCAATAACGGAATTCTGATTTTGGGTAATATGGGGCTTGCGAGTTGACATAAGGTGATAAACATGATTTACCTACATCCACAGACACTCACTCTCCAAATTTGTGTTGTCGGATAGCACCTATACTCTGGAAACTGCAAAGCTATCCAAAGAGAGTCTCAACCAATAACAGATCCCGCAAATGACCTAGAAAAAGTTGACAAAGTAACGTGCTCAGCTGATTCAGACACATATTTCTTTCAATTTGAACTGATGATTCTCTGTTGACACAATATACACCTCATTTTCAGGACGCTTAGAATGGTATGTCAAAAGCAAATTCCCATTTAGAACCTGAAAATGAATACTCATCTGAGAATCTTATGCAACCATCTGCCACGGGTTGCCAGAATGTTTGTCGACGATTCCAGTGATAAAAAAATGTTCAATTGCAAATTTCTGTCAAGCAGGATATTACAGAACAACTGGAAATAACGAGAAGGACACTTTCGTGTGACCGAGTGTGATTCAAGTCTGTCGTCTGCATTATGTTTACGCCATCAATATATGGTAAACATAGCAGACGACAGGTCATGCAGACTACATGGTTATTTTACGCCATATATACATGATGGTCCACTGCCAGACCTATCCATTGCGTCTGCATAGCAGAAGCTCTCGTTCCCAAACCCTGTGGCCCTGGTAGTACTATTTGAGAGAAATTCACACTCTACCGTTTTTCTATCACTAAAATCTTTGCAAACACCCTGACAGGACTGCAGTTCGGGTTTCTCAGATGAGTATTCATCTTCCGGTTCTAAATGGGAATTTGCTTTTGATATACCATTCTAAGCGTCCTCAAAATGAGGTGTATATTGTGTCAACAAAGTATCATCAGTTCAAATTGAAAGAAATATGTGTCTGAATCAGCTGAGCACGTTACTTTGTGGTCGATTTTTTCTAGGTCATTTGCGGGATCTGTTATAAGTTGAGACTCTCTTTGGATAGCTTTGCAGTTTCCAGAGTATAGGTGCTATCCGACAACACAAATTTGAAGAGTGAGTGTCTGTGGATGTAGGTAAATCATGTTTATCACCTTATGTCAATTCGCAAGCCCCATATTACCCAAACTCAGCATTCCGTTATTGAAGAACTCTACTTTGTGAATTTATTTGTTTTTCAGCTCCCTTTGCTCTTTGTTAGTCAAACTACATGAGTCACATAGCTGGGATTTGTTCTGTATGGTCTCCATATAATTTGTGTAACCCAATTTGCTCACAGAGAAATCCCACACCGTAAGTTGACTTTGGTTGGAACGCTTGTTGAGAGTTTTGGATACAATAACCCACCAGAAGAGAACATAATTCCTCGAATATTGACCTTGGTGCCCAAGTAACTTCAAGAGAACATTGGTAAATCATATAAGTGACTTGTTACGTGGTGTGGGATGAGAAAACATACCCTCAACTCCCAGGAGGATTGGTGATGTAAAGACCTGACTTGCTTCTTGTGTGTGATACAATATACATTGAGTGGTGAGTTTTATATTCTGAATTTGAGAACATCTCATTGCTGCTCATTTTTTTATAGAGATGCATCACATTTCTCTTACTTGATGCCCCACAGCTCTGGGGGTTGTGATTTCAACGATAAATGTTTCCTTTAGCTCATTTGTAGGTCGGATATTAACGTGTAAGTTATTTTCAGTAGTATGCAGTAGTAGGAGTAGTAGTCAATCTAGATTTGAGACATAAAGTAGAATATACTTGCAGTACTCCCTGCATGTCATACACTCACTCTTTAAGATCTTAGTCTCATCCTATCTTTACTGAAACCTTTCAATCTTTACAATGAAATCATCAGTGTTGAATTGAGTTTGATCAAGATAGAAGGAAAGTGATGCAGAATACGATAAATCTCCTGAATTACCATTAGAATTTTACATGATTATCATTTTGGCTGCTGACAATTTTAAATGATCTTGACATATTTACTTGAGAGTACGGTCTCACAAGTGAGAACATCGACTACTTGCAGAATTAAAAATTGAATATCAATTAACTCATTTATTCAACGTTAGAAATTGCAGCATAAACATTCAATAATTTATAGAGCCGCCATTTGCTCGAATGACGTCTCTCAACCTGTTTGGCATTGAATTTGTTAGAGCTTCAAAGTACCCAAATCGGTACTGCAAAGCTGCCCAGGATGCCATAACACGCTCATGAAGGTCGGCCTCATTCCTGGCCATTCCTGGTCGCCATCCTCGAACCATCTCGGACCAAACATTTTCAATCACATTCAGGTCAGGAGATTTTGCCGGGTGTGGCAGCTTCACGAAACGCGGGTGCGCATTCCACCATTCCTTGCAGATTCTAAACATATGGATCGGGCTGTTATCCTCAACGACAAAGATAGGTCCATAGTTCTTGAGATAACGACGATCGACGCTAGGTAGGAACTCGTGTTCTAGCAGTTGTAGATATTGCTCAGCATTCATTCTGCGGCCTACTCTGACGATGTGCCCGGGTCCGTTCCCGTTCACCCACGCCCAGTAAGCAGCGGTTACTCGACCACTGTGAAAGTTTCTGATGATGTTAATTGAATCATATCTTGTATTGCGTAAACGCCAGAGTCGGCAGCAACTATCTTTATCGCTGGAGAAAACCTTTTCATCCATGAAGATGACAAACCACCAGTTGATTTCTAACCAATGAATATACCTGAAATAGACAAACAAATGTTACGCGAGTTACAACCAATTTTGAGGACATGTCAAAGTCAAAGGACCCCGCCCTTAATCATAGGATTTTGGGTTTCGGTCAAATCTTTCGTGAGTATACGCAAACGATAGATCTCGGAGCGCTGATCAAGAGTCTCCATGGGCACAAAACTCAACGCTATCCTTGTTTTGAGATATTTGAGCTAGAAAGTGCCCTTCAATGCATTGGTGCATGAAGGTTATGTGCCGATATCGATCGCATTCGACGCCGGTGTGACTGCACGCATTCAAATCTCGGGGTCGTTTTTCATTACGGTTTTTTTCTATTGAGAAAATGTTGAGTTTTCCATCGTTTCTTATTGAGCGGGCGAGTAACTAGAATCCCCGTAAAATGATAAAAAGCGACTTTTCTTACAATCACATAGCGCAAACGTGAGAGGGACTGCTTATTCATATCTCTCAAGCTGCTTTCGTCACTCTTACATTTCTCGTACGAGGATCATTGTCTCGCAAACAGTGATTTCGGTAGAATTATATCGGTTGCCGAAATCCAAGGGAAATATGAAGAAGCTAGTTCGATTTTGGTGCGATCCGGAAACGGGTGTACATTTGTTAGTCATTTATAGATCTGATCTATATTATTCTTTTAGCTGATTTTGCGATATCGTTTCTTTTCGAAAGACGAAAATGAGTTAGAGGGGGTGTTGTAGTTCTATCCCGTTCTATACTTATCGACGTGGTCAAGCTCACGAACGATTCGATGAATTCTTGCAATATCGCAAATCTGATGAGACGAGGAGGAGTTGAAACTGTTGACTCGAGATTTATGATCACGTGAAACAATATCATTAATTTGCATGTAAAAATGCAGGATTTTCGTGAGCCAAGGCTGATACACAGTTATTCAAGTTTTGTTAGAAGGCACATTCACCGCACCAAGATTTATACATATGCAAGTACTATTCTATATAAACAAAGATCGAGAAAGGTTTTTTCTCACAAACCGGTAAGTAACAAATTGCAAAGTTGACCCAAGAACGTATTCGACATGCCAGCTGATATGGGAGAGATAGAAAGCGAAGATTAGTGGTCGATGGGAAGAGCTGTGACTCTCGACGAGAATTTTCTCGGATCCAAAACAGTGATCAATTCTTATCAAAAGTACGCAGATGAAACTACTGAGACTCATTCTCGCTGAGATCATAAGAACTGGCGTTGAAAATGACCAACTACACGCGTTAACTACTTTCATATCTGTCTGAAAAAACTCTTGATAGAATATCGTGCCAAAAAAATATTCTGCTTAGACTCCATACTGTTGAACAATATTTTTCGCTACTCAAATGAGCTTTTTAGGATATGTTTCGCTCGAAACGTTCATATTGCAATGGGTCTCATATGAATGCCTCAGCGGCTTTACATACGAGACAAAGCAGTATGATTTTGAGCGCTCCTGTTACTCAAAGGATAAATCGCAAGTGTTCGTGAGAAAAATCCGTAACCATACTTGAAACGTGCTCTCACATGGCATTCCCCGGAAGATATCTTTGCGCGTGAATTAACCGATCTACGTATATTCTCAAATGAATTCTGCGATGCTAGAATGATTGCGCGAGTGTCGATGGTGATAATTAGACAGAAAATGGGATCCATGATGGGAGTTTCAGCACTGTGTTCGAAACAATTCTTATACATACAAACTTTTGACAACAATCGAATACCGATCAAAGCCTTATTCTCCCTCCAACGCGCCGATCTCAACATAACCAATTCCAATCAGTTTTCTGGAAAAAATGTAAACATAACCAATTGTGACAGGTTACTCGTTATCATCGATCTTTGCGTGCAAGATTTGAAATGTATCGCTCTAATTGTTGTAAGACGCAAATTCTCATGAATTTTGTAAGTATTTGGTATTTTTATTCGACAAAGCTATGTAAGAATCGGAGTATATTCGATCATTATCTTTAGGGTGCGCAACGTGAACTGGAAGTAGAGTGAATGTTTGTCAAGCTATACAATGATGTCGAGTGCTTTGCGCAAGTCTCATGATTTTTCGTAGATTTTCATCACTCAGAATAAACCAATCGAATTAGCAAATATTCAGGCATGGCTAACAGAATTTTGCGCTGCTTTATCTGTGAGGCTGGGCTTCCTGCTAGAACCATGTCTCGTATAGATAGGGAGGATGATATTCAGAAGCGAGAAATTGCAGAGGCACGTCGTAATGCTGGAGGCAGATTGCCGATTCAGATCACAGAGCTAACAAGAATTTGCATCAATTGTAATCAGGCTATTATGAACGAGATACGGCTTCTCGAAGAAGATCCAACAGCTCTGAGACTAAATGTTTTGACCCAAACATCATCGCATACTTGTCTGATTTGTAACGGTCACGAAAATCTTACCCGGCTCAGCGTGGAAGCTCGTGTTGATATCTACATGAAGAGAGACATTTACGTGACCCAAGAAACTAGATCCTGTCGAAATCATTTAGATGATGGTGGTTATCTCAGACCAGAGTACCTAGAACATTTACGATCTCTTCATCGTCCATTGAGAATTCCGGGTACTGTCTTGCGCCCGTTCTTAGACGAGTTGCGGAACAGATGCTCAACTGGCTCTAAATATGAAAATGAAAACAATTTTAATGATATCGAGTTCGCGTCTATCAGCCCTATCAATAAGGAAGATTTTAGAGAACTTTTTACATATTGTGACCCTGTTACGAAGTATCGAAGAGAATCAGTTCCGATTTGTGACCAAGAGACATTTACTGACTTTTTTGTGTAAAATGCGACAGGGTGTATCAGACGATTTCCTTGCTACAATGTTTGGATATAACTCTCGACAGAGAGTGAGCACTGTGATCGCAACAGTTCGAAGATCTCTAATGCAGAGGTTCGTTCCTGAAAATCTTGGGTTGGATTCTATGACGAGAGCTGAGTTTATCGCGAGGCACGTCAATGAATTTGAAAATCGGCTGTATAATCCCACTCCTGAGAGACCTCGAGTAATATTGTATATAGATGGAACGTACGTAGAGGTGGAGACGAGCAGCAATTTTAGCGCTGCTAAGAAATCATATAACTTGCATAAACATCATTATCTTCTCAAGCCTGTGATGCTCGTTGCTCCTGATGGGCGGATTCTTGACATACATGGTCCCTATTTTTCGGACATACGCAATAACGATGCCACTATGCTGTTGCATGCTTTCCAGCAATACCTACACGATTTGCGGCGTTGGCTTCAACCTGGCGATATCATCATTCTCGATCGAGGATATCGCGATGCTGTGCCATTTTTAGAGGCTTTGGGATTCATAGTATATATACCACCATTCTTAGAGCAAGGACAGAGACAATTCACAACTGAGCAGGCTAATTATGCAAGGTTGATAACGAAGACTAGATGGATCGTAGAATCTAGGAATGGCCACATGAAAAGCATCTTCAAATTCTTCGACCACAGGATATCAGTTGTACACGCCTTGAATCTTGGCGATTTCTTCAAGATTGGTGCTGCCATTATAAACAGGTTTAGACCAACAATACAGATGAATGGTGTAAATGCCGCTTTCGCTGATGAGCTTTTGGAGAGATTGAGGGAGCCAAATGTCATGCAAGCTCGTATCGAAGTTGATGGGTATTTGAGGACTAGAAACGGCAGGTGGGCTCGTTTAGACGAATATGACGATGCTGATTTTCCTATACTCACTCTAGAAAACCTCAATCGCATAACTGCTGGTGTGTATCAAGTTAATTTGTCACCTGCATACATTCAAGACAAACTCCTCAGGGATGAAGACGATCTCTTTCAATTTGATTCTCTTATTGACGAGCCAGGTCTGATACGTGCACGGATTTGGTCTCGTTTCAGCAATAACACCAGACATCAGCTGTGGATAGCATTCGGCAGAGATGACGAGGATGCGGAAATCGAGTTTAATTATTATTGTACCTGCAAATCTGGCGCCAGAACTCTAGGGACCTGTGCTCATATTGCTAGTGTTTTGTGGTTTTTGGGATTTGCAAGACACGAAGAAAATGTGAAGTACCCAGACGTCGCAATGCTTGAGCATATACACGATGCTAGGAATCGGTGAATTGAGACGAGCTCACTCGTATTACATGATTTATGTATAGTGAATATTTTTCTAGTCACCAAGTTTGTATATTATTCGTTATCTCATAAGTATCCAAGAATCTAAGAAGTTGTTATTCATTTGCTGAATTTTGAGCATTATCTGTTGATATACACAAAGAATAGAGGCGACAAATCGTTAATAACTTCATATTCGTTTGAATCTTTGTGATTGTACAAAGAATGGCGATTGATATTAAAGAAATCGACCGAGAGCAAAGCAAGGAACAGTCTTATATTGAGATAGTTTCATTCATATCGGAGATCAATCCCGGTAGCCCGAAGTGAAGCGTCTATTTTGAGGGAGTTTTAAAGAACGAAATGCACGAGATGCATCTTGCTCTGCCTTAGGTGACTTGAGTAATCCATTTTTCCAGTTTTCGATTCATTCGGGTTAAATCTATCAATACAGAGTTCATCATGATCTTAGAAACAATATATTAGATTAGAAGAATCAGTCAATTGTATGCACATTCCTCTTACGAACTTGACTTCATTCTGACTCTCATTATTGTATGTTGAAATGTAATCACTAATCTCGGGTCAACAACTTTAAGAGGATGTCGGATACCGAAATTGACGATTTCGCAAACCATTCGATAAGTTTTCGTAATATCACAATTCTAATAACCAACGCAGATTCTGTTTGGTCCATGAAATCGGCGTTACTCATCAGATTTGCGATATTGCAAGAATTCATCAAATCGTTCGTGAGCTCGACTACGTCGATAAGTATAGAACAGGATAGAACTACAACACCCCCTCCAACTCATTCTCGTCTTTCGAAAAGAAACGATATCGCAAAATCAGCTGAAAGAATAATATAGATCAGATCTATAAATGACTAACAAATGTACACCCGTTTCCCGGATCGCACCAAAATCGAACTAGCTTCTTCATATTTCCCTTGGATTTCGGCAACCGATATAATTCTACCGAAATCACTGTTTGCGAGACAATGATCCTCGTACGAGAAATGTAAGAGTGACGAAAGCAGCTTGAGAGATATGAATAAGCAGTCCCTCTCACGTTTGCGCTATGTGATTGTAAGAAAAGTCGCTTTTTATCATTTTACGGGGATTCTAGTTACTCGCCCGCTCAATAAGAAACGATGGAAAACTCAACATTTTCCCAATAGAAAAAAACCGTAATGAAAAACGACCCCGAGATTTGAATGCGTGCAGTCACACCGGCGTCGAATGCGATCGATATCGGCACATAACCTTCATGCACCAATGCATTGAAGGGCACTTTCTAGCTCAAATATCTCA
The DNA here is from genome assembly GCA_029851415.1 of Eretmocerus hayati. NCBI lineage: Eukaryota > Metazoa > Arthropoda > Insecta > Hymenoptera > Aphelinidae > Eretmocerus > Eretmocerus hayati. The sequence goes on along the minus strand of CM056741.1, from coordinate 33,181,977 downwards.
AAACGAGGATAGCGTTGAGATTTGTGCCCATGGAGACTCTTGATCAGCGCTCTGAGATCTATCGTTTGCGTATACTCACGAAAGATTTGACCGAAACCCAAAATCCTATGATTAAGGGCGGGGTCCTTTCAACGGCACTCCAGATTTCTGCTTATCTAATTTTGTCCATGAAATCTACGAGATATGTTGAAAATGTATCCCAAAGAAGCCTTGCTACGACTTCAGATCTATCATTTAAAAAGATAATAAAATAATATAAAAAGATAATAAGACAATATAAATCTCATAAATCAGATATTCGTTAAAAAATTCTACATTCTCACAATTACAATACCAATTCAAAATTATCAATATCATCGATCACTTGACGAACTTTACATCAAAGCAAAATCTCATCCTAAGGAAATCTCCTTTGGATATTCTTCTATGACTCCTGATTTTATAATTTTCAGTAGATGTCTTCTCATTACTTCTGAATCTCTGCAATACATAGTGAACGAGGGATCATTTTTAAAGCATACAGTGATTGCGTAAGCAGTTGCGAATAGACCGCATGAACTTTGGTCTAGTTGCTCTTGTACTTTTTTGAATATCACTTCTTTTACGTCTAGTTCTGGATATCTCTTTCTGATGAAAGCTTCTTCTCTTGGATCCAAATTTTCATAACCATCTTCATCACAATAGAGACTATCATAAATGTATAGTGATGGCAGGTTGTAGTGGAGACATCTCCAGTGCTTGTATTTATCGCTATGTATTATTTGAACATCCTCTTTGTTTGTTCCAATAGTCATTTCACTCAATTTCATCACTGATGTATTTATCGGTTCAATTTCACTGAAATTCGAGCCCAGTACATTCAAGAACGCGTTAATAAATTCATCAGATTTTTCTCAACTTTTTGATTTTTTTGAAAAGTTGAGATCTGTAGAGATTAAATGAAATTTCTGTATTAACCAATCGATAGATCTCGCAGAAAAAATCATACACTACCGGTCAAAAGTTTAAGCTCACCCAAAAATTTTTTTTTCAATTTTGTGAGTTGAACTACTCGGCTCTATTTGACCGTAGAAGACTCTTCTAGTGCTCATTTTAAAGGTTTTTTCACGTACTTTAAGATGGCACTAATCATTTTTATCCTTACGGATCGGGATCTTTCCAATTTGAGCTTGGAAAAGTGTCAATTTCAACGATTTTTCAGAGAATCTTTTGGCTCCTGCCAATTTGAGCCACATGAATGTTTCAATATGGGAGTTGTGGGATACAAAAGTACCAGTCTAGAGCTTCAGAATCCGTTTTTGAACGTTCCTCTACGCCACTTCCAGTCCGAGCTATGAAACTTTCTCTGAGGGAAGATTTTTCGCAAAAACTAGCACCTGGATTCAAAAATGACGAGAAAATTCACTTTTTGGGGCATATTTCAAAGGTTCCTCGTTTCCTTAATCAAGATGTTGATAAAAGATGACAAAAATGATGATTATACTTCATAAAAATGCGTCTCTGTATCTCTCTTGAATTGGAGTGCTAGTTTTTCCGAAAAATCTTCCCTCAGAGAAAGTGTCATAGCTCGGACTGGAAGTGGCGTAGAGGGGCGTTCAAAAACGGATTTTGAAGCTCTAGACTGGTACTTTCATATCCCTTAACTTCCATACTGAAACATTCATGTGGCTCAAATTGGCAGGAGCCAAAAGATTCTCCCAAAAATCGTTGAAATTGACACTTTTCCAAGCTCAAATTGGAAAGATCCCGATCCGTACGGATAAAAATGAATTATGCCATCTTAAAATACGTGCAAAAACCTTCAAAATGAGCTCCAGAAGAGTCCTCTACGGTCAAATAGAGCCGAGTAGTTCAACGCACAAAATCGAAAAAAAATTTTTTGGGTGAGCTTAAACTTTTGACCGGTAGTGTATTAAGATTGAGATAAATGAGTCATGAAGGAAGGTAGGAGCAAAAATTGAATATTAAGGGAAATTTTCCTTTATTTTTTGAATTATTTTTTGGAGTAAGCTTTTTAGAAGGGTTTGAGCCATCTAGTCTTAGGTTTTTTCGATGATATCTATCAGTTGGTTGAGACAGAATTTGGATGCGGTAGGTTTAAAAAGGCTTAAAAAAAATTTTTGGTGAAAATTTTGATTTTTTTGAAAAGAGATCTGTAGAGATTAAATGAAATTTCGGTATTAACCAATCGATAGATCTCGCAGAAAAAATCATAGTTTAGGTCATCAAGATTGAGATAAATGAGTCATGAAGGAAGGTAGGAGCAAAAATTGAATATTAAGGGAAATTTTCCTTTATTTTTTGAATTATTTTTTGGAGGGAGCTTTTTAGAAGGATTTGAGCCATCTAGTCTTAGGTTTTTTCGATGATAGCTATTAGTTGGCTGAGACAGAATTTGCATGCAGTAGGTTTAAAAAGGCTCAAAAAAAAATTTTTGGTGAAAATTTTGATTTTTTTGAAAATTTGAGATCTGTAGAGATTAAATGAAATTTCGGTATCAACCAATCGATAGATCTCGCAGAAAAAATCATAGTTTAGGTCATCAAGATTGAGATAAATGAGTCATGAAGGAAGGTAGGAGCAAAAATTGAATATTAAGGGAGATTTTCCTTTATTTTTTGAATTATTTTTTGGAGGGAGCTTTTTAGAAGGATTTGAGCCATCTAGTCTTAGGTTTTTTCGATCATATCTATTAGTTGGTTGAGACAGAATTTGCATGTGGTAGGTTTAAAAAGGCTCAAAAAAAAATTTTTGGTGAAAATTTTGATTTTTTTGAAAATTTGAGATCTGTAGAGATCAAATGAAATTTCGGTATCAACCAATCGATAGATCTCGCAGAAAAAATCATAGTTTAGGTGACTCAATTTGTTGTGAGAGTGTGAGGGAAAAAGATATTCATGTATTAAAAGTTGAAATTTGAGCACTTTTTGTTCAAAAAGCCCATGGATCAAATTTGACTGGGAGCCGAAAGGTGCCAAATCACTGGGCTCTCAGAAATTGGATTCTCTACAACTTGTAGAAAGCCAAAAGTTGATGAGGCAAATAATAAAAGAGAAAGCGTGTCCAATATAAAACAACATACATACATACACACACACAAACACGGAAAATGGAGTGGAAAGATGAGTCTTTGGCAGATTTGGGAGGGCATTAGGAGGAAAAGTGTTACCTACATTTGATAGCTTTTGGCGAGAGGAAGAGAATGGTCGTTGGCTTTTTTCGATAAGAGGGATTTTGTTGAAGAATATGTTGATTTTAATGAAAAATTTGATCAAATTTTCGTTGGGGTGAAAACAAAGCTTTCTCTTTAGAGAAAGCAATACGTATCTTGTTATTTTGACTCTAGGATCACATATTTCGGAGCGGGGAAGATCCTTTGCATCGACCTTTTTGCCTGCCCGATCTGGATTGAGCCTCTAATATTTTTCAGGGGGCTGTGACTGATCAGGGATATTCCCCATACATTACATTTTTTGCATAAAATCTTCTCCAATGTCACGGACAAGCGAATCTGAGAATTGCGTAAGGCGGCATTTATAGTGAGTGGAAGCAGTGGGAACTCGGGACCCCGTCTGAGGTAGGCCGATAGTATCCTGTGCAGCATTTTCGAATAACCCAAGTTCCCGACTACTGTGTATAATGCCTCAAGATCTGTTACTCCGCGCAATGGATGAATTTCGGATAATCAAATGGTTCTAAATATACTCATTGCAACTAGACACAATGAGTAACAAGATTTTGTTAGGTTCGATACAGAATGAAAAATATCTGACCAATATACAGAATATGTTCGAGTAATGTGAAAATAGTTTCTGAGCTATTCAATCCCACTAATTCATAAAGTTACGAGATTTCTTGTTATGGAGAACTTTGAGGGGTTTAATAAAGAGTATGGCTCAGTAATTAGTTATCTGTAGAAATAAGACGAATAGTTGGTCATGTGGAAGTTGTTCGTTGCGAAAAAGGCCAATCTCCGACCCTGTGTTCTCAGTGACTGTGACGAGGATAGGCCCGGGGAGTAATGATTACACTATCAAAGTTTTGAGTTGCCTTTATTCAAGTTTGTGTAAATCATTATTGTATTTCTTACACCAATCGTTTCGCTTTTCTAAGTCAGAAATTTACAGTATACTCAAAAGCGTTCAGATCTTTCAGCTAAAAATTTGAATTTGTTACACCTTCTTCCGAAACTGCATGTGTGATGATATGAAGAAGTTGTGACATTTGCAATTACTCATGATGAGTTTTTCAAGCAGCGTCTATTGTTGTATGAGAATTCGAGGAATCATTTGACCAAGTTCAAAAGCATGAAAATAAATCAAGTCATCGTCAAGGTTCGCAAAAGCACTTTGGAATGCATGAGCGTCGTGCTACCACCGGTGTGTCATCTTCATTTTGTTGATGCACGCTCGAAAATGTCATTGATCTCATAAATATAATAGCCACGCTTCGCTCGCCGAGTTGAGTTCATCATTTTTTAGTTGTTCTTGTCCACTTTGCAATCACGCTGTGATAATATGAGTGACGGGGCGACAATCTGATAGCAGCGGTGGTTTCGCTGCCTCCGTAATATACTTACTTCACGCGTGGAAGTTCACAGTTCACAATATCGTTGCTATCCAGCTAGCAGTCTCACTGATTGTCAAAACATTACTCCATTCGGTTTGTAAAATTTTTGCGAAATTTCGCATGAAATTTGTGAAAGACAAACGAACGTTGGAAACTTTTTCGATGAGATACCCGCGTCTGTATCTCTTTCGAGAAATTGACAAATGACATAGAGCTGATTAAAATACACGGAAACGAACTGAGAAATCTTTTAGACTCGAGGTCGTTTCGGATCAGATCAATCATTATCGCCCTACGTTAAGCTCGATAGAAACTTCGTGAGTGAAAAAACAAGATGTAAGCTCGAACGATCAAGAATAATTATTTGTTGGTGACCTATTTATTCTGTAAAAAATGAGCTCAGCTCTCTGGATATGTTTGAGCTATAGAAAATGTCGGGTGTTACAACTCTCAGTGAGGAAGAATCCAGAGACACGGCTATCTCACCATTGACAATGAATTGATAATTGGCGAGACTCCTCGCGCGCGTAATAACAGCTCCCACTCTGCCTCTCGACTAAAAACTGTGATGGCTGCATGTATGTATCAGTTCTCCGTGACTGAAACGTTAGTGTAAATCCGAGGTTGTCGCAGTTAGTTCTGCAAATCTATTCATTTTCAACGGAACAGCTGGTAAGCTTACAAAGCTCCTCTTATTAAAATTACGAGGAGCTCAATCAAACATTTAAGGTTCAAACATTTTTACGATTTTTCCTTGAAGTTCTATAGTATACAATTAGTGAATGAAGGTACAATTTCAATGAATTTTGGTGTAATGAAACAAGAGCATAAACACAATAAGATCTGAAATAATAGCTTTACATTTGTCGCGACCATTCTTGGGCTATTGCAAATAAATTTCCGTCAATGTATACTGTACGCGTCAAAATAAATGGAACACGGATATCTTCACTAAAACAGCGATACCCCGAGATCCTTGGGTTGACTGCAATTTCTTAGAATATATTTGAATGATGAGAAAAAAGCTATCAATTCATGTCCTTTGAAGAATTTTTTAATCGCAAAATCACGATAGCGCAAAAATTCTTTCATGACTTGTAACTCTTTTCAAGACTTTTAAAATTGTTTAAACATTGCTCTACGATATTTCACACACGAGTCACGAGCGATCAGGTGGAAGGAATTTGTACATGTTAAGGGTAGCGAAAATATAAAAAAAACTGCGTAATCCACTATTTCGACGTAAAACTTATACTGAAATTCATAGGACACAATTCCAATTCGCTCTAGAATATGCTCAAAATGATATCAGACAGCTTTAAGAAGAAAAACCGTATACCTCTGTGTCAACAGTACCCTCAACCCGCACCACTTTCGCTTTGCTAGATCACTCGTAACTCGGGTGTGAAAAATCGTAGAGCAATGTTAAAGAAAAAAACAATTTCAATGGTCTTGAATAGAACTACAAAATTCCGCACGAATCATTGCGTTATTTTAATTTCTCAATGAATAGCCAATGATTGACTGAGATGGAATATTTTTTATTCTTCGAAGCCAATTAAGACCATGAATTTCGGGTTAAAAATTTGTGAATCGATAGCTTTTTCTCTCATCTTTTGAATGCTTCTCAGAGAGTTATCTTAGCCTCGTGGGCCTCGTGGTTATCACTGTTTTCGTGAGGGTATTCATGCTCCATTTATCTCGACGGACACTGTTTACAATAGTGGAAATATGCCTTCGTAATCTGAAAAAGGATTCTTCCGGTCAATATTGTGAGCATTTTGCGATTTATCGCGAAATTGCTCAGATTCCCTCTGATTGCAATTCGAAAAATTAGCTTGTCACTCGTTTTGAACGCATCTTAGCCTTTTAAAACCATTGCCATCGTGTTCAACTGGTCAAAACATGTAAAATAACATGGTTTGGACAAGTTATCGTCTCATCATGAAGGAGTTTCATCGAGACAATCAATTTGAAATATTCGCAAAAAACGCATAGAAACACTCTTTTTTAAAATATCCGTTTTTTAGATTAAAAAAAATTTTGGCGTCCGGGAGCAGTACGAGTTTTCGATACGATCTCTTGATCTCTACGCCGAAAAAAATATCACGAAATCGTATTTTGGTGATTGGGTAATTCCTATCCGAGCATTTTGTTCCCCAGTGGATCGAGCCATTTTATTCATAAAAGATATACCATCATATTCATCGCAAATCATAGTATCGAAAATCTAGCAAGCAATCATTTGATAGTGAGAGAATCGAAAGTCTCCATGTAACTATTGAAAGAATTACATTAAGTAAGTGGATGAACTGAGAGAGCTGTTTTTTTTCTCAAGTTTTGTCAAAGAGAAGAATGATGTGATCAGAAATTGATCCCTGGTAGCACTTAGGTATTTTCACTCATAAACTTCCATAATCAGACGGATATAATCCTAAAACGTAAAATAATCTTGAATTTTCCGATATCGAGAAGAGAAATAATTATATGCAATTTAATCATTCTGACAATATTGAGCCCCGCTTGAATAAAAGATAGAATGTTTGGTTGAGGTCTATGAAATGAGTCTGTGAAATAGCCTATTATACCGCATCAAATTTCTATGCCCATGAAAAGTTGACAATTTGTTTTTAATGTAACTTATTGCAGAAGACGTATTTGCCACTAGAAGATGGATTCCGAACGATAAAACCAAATTTCATCATGATTAGCTAATTTATAGTAGCTAAATCGAGATATGGATCTCTCGCGTTTACTTACAAGGGGAGGTCCAACCTTGCGGAACATGGATCTTGATGAAACTCTGGGAATCATCTTGTTTTGGTAAGAAATAAAGGTATCTCCAAGAATTCAATCCCATGGGCCTCTATTTCGAAATGCAGCTGTAGAGATTAGCATTATTAGTATATCTATACGTACGGCTTTTCGAAATCTGCCTAGATTGGCAATGCTGATCTCTTTAGCTATATTTCAAAATACGAGGCCCATGGGATTGAACTTTTGGAGATACCTCCATTTCTCGCCAAAACAAGAAGATTCCCAGAGTTTCGTCAAGGTCCATGTTCCGCAAGGTTGGACCACTCCTTGTTAGTGTAGCTCATAGCCGAAAAACTAACTTCATCATTTGAATTGAGAGTTTGGGTTATCTCCTGGTTATCTCGGAAACGCTTTAATCGATATTTCATCACATTCCTTCTTATCGAATATTCTCTATTTATCCGTTATTCGTGAATTTTGTGGATATTTTAAAAGGTCCATTCCATGACGTTTCACGCGTGGCTACTATTCTGCATTATAGGTCCACTCAGAAAGCGTGTTTTGAACATCACTACATGTCCCTTCTTATGCATGCCGATGAAGTTCCCTTGGAAGTTCCAGTAGGTGTCAGAATGAATGAATTATCTGGATGAAAATTTTTTTATTACCTGATTTATTCGCGACCTTTTAGTACCGTCAAATTGGGTAATTTTGGAATAGTGGGGTAACTTTGGTACACCCTCCAAAGGCTTGTCGTACGTTCCAGGAGCAATAAATAGGATTCCATAGTATTAGAATTGATGAAAGAATTTGATTGGAGTGCTGTGAAATCAACTGAGTTGCTCCTGAGCGTTGTACAAGACTTCTGAGAGTGTACCAAAGTTACCCCACGTGTACCAAAATTACCCAATTTGACGGTATGCCATATATACAGCCTTGCTACGCCATGCATATGTGACGGTTGATAAAATATGATGTCTACAGCAAGTTTGGCTCATCAAATTGCCATGTGAATCCGCTGAATCTTGGACTAAACGACTGCAGATGAACCGAATGTTCATCCTTCGGGATTCTACTTTGCCATTCGAAGCCGCATGAAAGAATTTTTGCACAACAAATCTATCGTGTACCTTAACTATAGTTTATCCTGCTATCGCACTTTCCTCAAAATGTCCATTGTAGCATCGCGAAACTTGTTACGTGTCAGTTTGAGAAGCAGAGTTTCTTATTCTTCTTCAGTAAATTGGCTATATTAATTGGCTATATTTTCCTGCTATATTATGCAGAGGTGATTTTAGCCATAATCTAATAGGGAGCCGTATTAGTCCGGTCTCCAGCCACCCTTCCGCATGTCCGTGAAATCCAACTTCGGAGCGATCTGTCTCAAAAACTATTCGGCGAAAAGTGTCCACCTTCGTCTTGGTTTCAATCAACACACATATAGATTCGAATAAGACAAAGGTGGACACTCTGTACCGTGTTTTGTATTAGATTGGTACTATTAGTCACGGACATACGAAAGGGTTGCTGGAGACCGGACTATATTATGTACACTTGGGAACAGTCTGAACTTTCCACACTGCAGCCAACTTAATGGCCCCTGTCCTATGTCAATAGCATGGGAGAGTGATTTTTAAGTTGGCTGCAGAGTGGACAGTTCAGACCGCTCCCAAGTATACATCCGCAGATCCCGTACTAAAAACAGTTTAGTTAAACTAGCAAATTTTTCTGCTAGCGATTTTCTGCTACTGTTTCTAGACAGCGAAAATAATTTGCTGTCGTAACTAGATCTCAATCTACTAGGACCCAGCAAAACATGTCATTGTTATTGAATTTGTTCTGGAGAATCTGAGGTGACGGATCTCTTGTGAATGGCCACATGCAATTGTATTCCAACGGTGACACACCACCATTGGAAAAAAATGAGTAAACTCACCTTCTAAATCCTCAGTTAATTATGGAGGGTGGGTGATTTGGTTGTAAACAATGACAAGAGGTTATATTTATTTTGATTGCAAATTAGCCGCATCAACTAAACATGAAGCTCGCCCAGCACGCAACTTGTGCTGTTTTACCCACTTCGAATCGCTGCGACGCCAAAATTTTTTGCAGCGGAGATGGCGTAGCTGTTTTTGCAAAATAATTTGCTAGCTGAACTAAAAAATGTTTCTAGATTTGCAGAAAGTCTTCTGGCGAAATCTGTTTGCTGATTCATCGAGGCAATCTGTGCCTGATTCGGCAGCAGAAATAGCAAGAGCAGATAAAATATTGTTGAATAAGCGAGGATCCTTACAGCAAATTCTTTTTTGCTGTCGGAGCTCGATCTTTTTTTAGAAGATTTCCTTGCTTCTTCGAACTTCTCTATGGTTGGGAAAGGATGTAATGGAAAGGAAATGGAAAATGAAAGAGAATAATATACTATAACTCAATGATGTCGAGAAGTTGGGTTTACGCACGAGTGGAAATATTTACACATGAGTGTTGGGTCTTTACGCACGAGCCTCGTAGCGGCGATGCAAAAATTTCCTTACACACCGAAAAATGTTCTTTATGCACTAACTTTATGCACATGATTTCAAAAAAGTATCAAGAGTATAAGTATGTGGAGAAGGAGTGAAAGAGAACTGTAAAAAGGCGAGCGTTAATTAGGCTCATCTATAGTTAACTTACATCCACAATGTCAATATTTGGACACCCAGAACATGGGAATCGGACATGTCAGAAATCATTTTTGAGCCTTTTTGACCTTGCTTCTTGACAAACTTTGAAATCTCATTGAGTCCGGTGAAAATTTTGTAAATAGACAAAATTTAAACTTTCATCCAATTTTCAAATGTATAATTTTGATTTTAAAGCTCTTCTATGGAGCTGGATATACACTCCCTTCCTCTCGTAATAAAACTTGAATGCACGTGTCTCACCTGATGTGGTGAATCTTGTCCGCAAGCTTGAACATGAGCTGGAGTAGTTCTGACGTCTTGAGGTGATTGAGGTTAGTCGGATTGGCTGCAATTTTCATTTCATCACTTTGATCTAGTTTTGATCTTCTCATATGATTTGATGATCTACGTATCGACCGTATCAAACTCTTGATGTGCAAAAAGCTAAGGGTTTCGACTACGATCAACAATTTTTGAGAATTCCCAAGCTTGTTCCCTCATTAGTAAACTTTCCATAAACATCTGTGAAATCATCATTGAACAGACTAGCAGAAAAAATTGAGAAGTTTAGAGTTTGTTTCCTAGTGATGGTTTCTCACACTCCAAGAACTAATATTCAGATGAACTAGAAAATGGAACCATTGATCAAAATAGTATATTATGTATCAAGTTGCTGAAAATGCGTTTATTTAACAAAAGAGTTTTGTTTAAAAAACGCGTTTTCGGCACGAGATGCATACAGAATTTTATGGCTATCTATCGTGGAAGCCGCCTTTCAACGTTGAATGTCATAAATAATGACTTCATCGTTTAGTATACGTTATTCAACAATGCCCCAGTACTGAATTTTTAATTTGACATGTTAGATGAACTACTTCAACAGTTCACCGAAAAAAATTTCTCGCAAAATTTCTCTAATAACGTATTGAAGCTACGTTTCCAAAACATTACTGAAAAATTTTCAAATATTCCTCTTTGAAATTTGTGAAAATATATTGAATATTGAATATGAAATTATCGAATCTCTCACTCGATGATCTAGTAAGATTGTATTAGATTTCCAATAGGACTTGGTTAGCGGGTGTGGGAGTGAGTGGTCGCGCGCGCGGTGGCTCATCCGAAATCTGTGTATATTGTAATACAAATGTATAAGTGTGGACTGAAAAGTGTGGAAAAACAAACAAGAACCAGTTTTAAGTGCTTGGAACAATAAATTAGGGACATTTAGTAAGTAAGAGTGTCGAAATTAGAACAGAAACGAGTGCGGAAATTTGAGGTTAGGTTTCGCGGTGCACGTGCTGCAGCTAAATAGGAAAGATGGGGGACGATAAGGGGAGATCGCTGAGAAGTAGCAGCGTGGATAAAATAGACGAGAGTAAATCCAGCAAAAAGGGAGGAATTTTGAAGGGTCAAACCACGTTGGAAAAGGCGCTAGGTAAGAGAGTGGAATTCAAAGATAGCGGAGAAAGAGGAAAGACAGAGGCAGCGAAAAGCAAAGGGTTACAAGCAGAGTGGGAAACATTTAGGAACGAGGCACAGGGCAAGTTACGGGAAATTGTTAGAGAGAGGAATACGGTAGAGAAATTGAAATTGGAGATTGAAGCGAAAATGAATGATTTTGGAGAAAAACTTGATGTATTGACAAATAATTTCGCAGCGCTGGAGAGGGAATGGAACGAGGTTAGGTCGGTAAGAAGGGAAGGCAACTTTAGCGACGGCGACTCGGAATCTGCAGCAGGTGGCGATAGCAGCTCACGTCAGGCATCAGTCTGGAGCTTGGCAAGTGGCAGAAGCAGACAAAGCTGCTGGAGCACCTTCTCCGAATCAGAGGTGAAGAAAATGAGAAGACTTATAGTAGATCAAGAAAGAAAAGATAGGAGGTGCAATGTGGTAATTAGAGGCCTGGGGAAAGTAGATGATAACAACCTAAAAGAACAGGCAGAAAGATTTTTTGAAAACGCGCTGAAAATACAGGTAAAAACTGAGAAAGTGTGGAAAAATGGAAACGTTATTGTGGTCAGATTTGGAGATTTGGAAGTTAAGAAAGAGGTAATGTACAAGAAGAACTTGCTGAAGGGAAGCAAAATTTTTATAGAGAATGACCTGTCATTTGAGGACAGGAAAAAACAAGAGGAGATCAACAGATGGGTGAAGGAGAAGAAAACAGACGGTTGGAATGTAAGACAAGGGCAAGGCAAAGTACATTATAAGGGAGAATGGATAAGATGGGAAGATAAAGGTAGAGTAGAAGCAGACATGCAGCGAGCAACGAGACAGAAAGAAGGGAATACAGATGAGGTAAACTACGAGTGGCCCAGGAATACAGCGTAAACAAGGACAACCAAGTAAAAAAGGCGAAGGAGACTCAAGTAAAGAGGAAATTTACCTTCTGGAACGTAGCTGGAATATGGAATAAGGACCTAGACTTCTGGAAGTTTGTGACGAGGTAAATCGCCACACGCGACACGAAGCATTTATGCAAATAGCCGAAACGTTAGGCTAGAAGATGAACATATGATGCGTAGCAGGAGAGAGGGGAGAGAGAGAAAAGAGAGCAAAGGGACAGCTGTCGTCGTCGATGACGAGCAGCTTGCCGCGCGACGCGAGAGCGAACGGCTGATCCATCCGTCGGATCAAGATATCGACGCGCCGCACGTGATGTGTATCTGTGTGTGTGTGTGCCGACCTTGGCCCCGGTCGACGGCCGTACGCGGGTGAATGCAGGAGTGATCACCAGGAGTGCTGCCGAGTAGCCGCCCGGACCGAGCCCAGGATCGCGAGCTAGCGAACGGCTCATCCTCGGGATATGTCGGCCAGGGTACGAGGCGCCGGCCTGAGTCGTATGCTATAGGACTAGAGTATACCGGTGAGTCTCTCTCTCTCGCGCGTTCTCTCTCACGCGAAATTAAAGATATTCTAGTTCGAATGTAATGTTATGCGCGAGACTCATATTTATTTTGTACCAATCATACTTCTTTTATTGAGTTTAAATAAATGTTCGAAGTCCACAGAAAGTGGACCACAGTCAAATATAAAATCCAGAGTTGCCACCAATTTATTTCATTAGATCAACCTATATATATATATATACAGATCCATAGATCTATGATTATTCTCCCATAAACCTTATCCCTTTCAGAGATGAGATGCAAGTGATAAGGGTAAATAATAAGAGGCTCGTTACCCTATCGCATTGGCGCCCAACGTTTATTTAATTATTGTACTTTGAAATTTGATGTAACGCGTTTCGCGCGCAAATTTCGGAGCAATAGCTCAATTTCTTTCGAAAAAAGCGTTACAAGAAATGATAAAGAGTGCAGTAATTGAAAATCCACCCCAAAAGCGAGCCTAAAAATTTAAAAATGAGTAAAGTAGTCAATTTTTATTTAAAATCATTAAAATCTTTGGATATGTGTAAAAATTAGAAGGACATGAAATCGATAGAAAGCGCGCCAAGGCCAAGTTTAGCCGGCAAAAGTTAGAGTCAAGTACCTCACGCGTAAATATAAGATCGCGCGATGCGTATATAGATATAGCAAGCTCCGTAGGCGTCAACACAAGTCGATGGCAGTTTTTTTTTCTGTTAGTGAGAATGAAATTTATTTGAATTTTCAACAGCCGAATAAAGGCGTGTCAAGTTTAACAAGCATATAGAAATAAATACAGATATAGAGTTAACATTTAAATTTTGCCTCGACCAGTTTTCACGCTTACGTCTGACCAATTTTTAATGATATGAGAATATGATATGAGAATATTTTGCATGATAGAATAATGAGTAATTGCGTGATTCCCACACGCGTGATATTGGAGTGATGAATTGTTAAAGTAGATATTTCTGATTTCTGGCCCGTCTGAATTTTTAAGAAGTGAGAAAGATTTTTTTTTACAAAATGGCTGGAGCTCACATGGATAGCCACGTCTTAGACGATTTTATAAACAATATTGATGAAGAAACGTTAGATGAGGCTTTGGGTGAACTCTTGCTCTCTCGTGAAGGGTCATTTAGGACTCGAGTAGAACGGTTGCGTAGACGCGTTCGCGGGGAATATAACGAGGCAGATTTCGATCAATATTTATTGATGGATCTGGCTGAATTAGAAGCCGCGCGAATGGAGTCATTACCAAGATTTTTACGCAAGGCTACACAGACGGCCCATGATAGGCGTTCAATACTCAATAGATATGAGGAAGACGATATTTTTGCGAACCAGATTAACGATGAAAACGTGACTAGGCGCAATCACCGAGTGCGGAGAAGCTCATTACGCGATGAGTTAGCGGATGTGCAAGCGAATGCACAACGGCGATCGGCATTAATCCAAAATGACGCGCGCCCAGAAATTCAAAAATCTAACGAACCGTCGACAAAATTTATCACGTTGCGAGATGAAAATGGCAGGTTATATGAAATTCCTATGCAGATCGCGGATAGTTGGAAAAATTCGGCAGACCGCGAAAATGCTGAAAATCAAATCATCCGCGAGAATATTTTAGATCAGACAGTGCGTTTTCAGAATAGCGCGAGATCGAGCGCGCCATTACAATCGAATACCCAACGGCAAGCGAAAGAGCCGAGCGCCGAGACACACAGTAACACGCACACAACCACAGATTCAAACAGACCCAAGCGGCGTAGTCAAATTTTACGCGAACAATTACAGCAAGCATTATTAGAAGAGGAATACGAATCATGCGGTGTTAGGAATAAATCGTATAAGGGCAATGAAACAGGGCAAATTGAGGATGATGAGGGAATTTCCTCTAGTGATAGTGAGAATGAATTTTCTCAGAATCAAAGGGAAAATTCGAGACCCTCTTTGCCAAGACTCAGCGGCCATTCGCGCGTGAGTTGGGCAGCGGACGTAAATCAGGCACCGCAGCCGAATAACACGCAACAGACACAAGCAGCGCGTTCAGATTTTCACGCACATACACAAAATAGAAGCGATAGAAATACAGCTGAGACGAGAGATCTCACGCGTACAGTAAAATCTTGGAACCTTAGATTTTCGGGTTCAGCGAATCAGAGTTTGGAAGAATTTTTGATTAAAGTTGATGAACACAGAATGGTGGCAGGTATGTCCGAAAATGATATTTTACGCGCAGTAGCAGTGTTATTGAGCGGCCCAGCGTTGAATTTGTACAGATTACGCGGTAGTAGCTGGCAATCTTGGAAAGATGCGGTTACTTGTTTTCGCGCGCATTACCAGGACGAAAAATATTCAGAACGGTTAGCAGACGAAGCACGCGCACGGTTACAAAAAGACGATGAGCCAGTTCATGAATATATCACAGCGATGCGTTTAATTTTCAACAGAATGCCGGAACCTCCACCTGAATCGAAACAGGTTGAACGTATTTACTATAATATGAGAAAAGATTTTCACCCTCTGATGCGTCGATATTTGCACGCGGGTATCGAGAAATTTTCCAGACAAGCTACCGAGCTTGGAAAAGCTTTTGATGCGGGCAAAAATCAAGCACTCGTTCAGGGTAATAAGAAAGATGAGGAAAAATCGAGTTCGCAAAAGTCTAAAAATTTGAATCAAAATTCAAAAGAAACTCAAAATTCAAGTCAAGATAAGGAGAAAAAATCAGAATCTGAGAAAGAGACGATAGATTTAGCGACCGTCGAGGTCACAACGATGGCAGACGTTGCAAAATTGATGAATATCCAAATTCAAAAATTACGAGAAGAACTCTTACCGAAGCCGAACGGTCAAAACGCGAATCAAAGTAACAACGCGCAGAATGCGAATCCAAACAATGGACAAGGTAGAAATAGAAGTCGACGTAGAGACCGAGGCGATCGGGGAGGCAATAATAACATCAATAGCAACGGTGGCAATGGCCAGCAACAGGGTGCTCAAGCAGGGCCACCACCTCAGAATTTCCAAAATAATTATCCGCAACAACAAAATTTTCAGACGCGCGAATTTTACGCGAACAACGGTCAAAATCAAAGTCAAAATAATCAATATCAAAATCAGAATAGAGGTTATAATGGCAATTATAGTAATAATTACCAAAATAATTATTCAAGAGGAGGTTATAGAAAAAATCGAGGAGGTGGCTATCGCGGAGGTTATCGTGGTAGAGGATATGGTAATTATTATAATAATGGCTATTATAATAATTACCAGAACCAGGGCCAGCCACCACCAATACAACAGCAAAATGCACCGGTTAATGCAGTAAATTTACAAGAAAACGCGTCCGCGACGAAACCACCCGTTGATGCGGGAAACGCGAAACCAGCGGCGTAAATGAGACCATTGCGTTAGCTACGTCCGAACAGGTCTCAAAAGTTTGCGAAGCCAGTCAATCACAATCTCAAGAAACTGCGAATACTTTTCAAGTTGACGCGACTAGGATTTTCAAAGTTCCTGATACGACAAAACCGACAGATTATCCTCGATATTGGATCAACGTAAAAATTGGTCCAATAGAGTTGAAGGGATTATTAGATTCGGGAGCCGCACGGTCCGTGATAGGCAGAAAGTATCGAGACATCGCAGGGCAAATTGGTATTACGCTCCAACCCTCTAATTTTTTGTACGCTCAAATGGCGAACGGAGAATTAGAAGAGGTAGCTGGGGAATTGATCACTCCCCTGGAGATAGCTGGGATAAGCAAAAATATGCCGATTCTTAGCGTGCCATCATTACCTGTAGATCTCATTTTGGGACTTGAATTCATCCGTTTCTTTGGGATGCATATTTTGGGTGATAGTGACGAATATACATTCGCAGACCTTAAGGACAAACAGAAATTTGCATTTGAATTATTTTCAATTGAAGCACCAAGTCAAGTGAATTTAGAGTCTGAAATTCCAACATCATCGGAAGAAAAAATTGAGTCAAAATCTGAAGCGTCAAAAAACGCGCAAGAGCCACAATCGAGAGGTGAAGGTTTGAAAAAGTTGAGTGATTATGAAGCTTACAGGCTGAAAAGAGTTTTAGATAAATGTTTACCTCACCAGAATAGAAATGAGAAATTTTTGAAAGCAACTGATTTAATCGAATACGAGATTCGACTCTTGAAAAGTGCACGTCCAGTAAAGCAAAGATATTTTCCGTTGTCAGATAAAATGGAGAAAACAATGCATGCAGAATTTCAAAAATTATATGATGCAGATGTAGTTGAAAAATCAAACAGTCCTTGGAATAACCCAGCATTTTTGGTGAAAAAAGCGAACGGAGGGCATAGATTGGTAGTAGATTTACGGGTAGTCAATTCTTTAGCGGAAAAAGACGCGTATCCGACCCCGTATATGGACACTATCTTAAGAAAATTGAAGAACGCGAAATATATAACTACTCTGGACTTATCCATGGCCTACCATCAGATAAAGCTTAAAAAGATTTCGAGAAATATTTGCGCATTCACAATTCCCGGTAGAGGGCACTGGCAATTCAAAAGATTACCTATGGGTTTAGCTAACGCTGGAGCCTGCTTTCAAAGACTAATTGACTCAATTATCGGAGACCTAGAGCCTTTTGCATATGGGTATTTAGACGACATTGTCCTGGTGACAGAGACGTTTGAACAGCATTTGGAGCTACTAGAGAAATTATTAAACAGAATCGTGGGGGCAGGTCTAACGATTAACAGAGAAAAGAGTAAATTTTGTTGCCAAGAAGTTAAATTTTTAGGGTATATAGTGGACGAGCACGGTTTAAGAGTCGATCCCGCGAAAACAGAAGCAATTAAAAATTATCCGAGGCCTAAAAATGTCAAACAAGTGAAGAGATTTACAGGTATGACATCATGGCACAGTAAATTCATTAGAAATTATGCGACGATTGTAGAGCCAATAAATCGGTTATTGAAAAAAGACGCGAAATTTGAGTGGAAAGAGGAACAAGAAAAAGCGTTTTGTGCGCTGAAAGAAGCATTAGCATCTGCACCCGTGCTCAGCATGCCAGTACCAGACGCTGAATGGTTCTTGCATACTGATGCATCAGATACTGGGATAGGATCTATGCTTACACAGAAGGTTGATGGCAAAGAACGCGTAGTTTGTTACGCGAGTCGATCACTTTCAAAACAAGAAAGAGTCTGGTCGGTAACAGAACGTGAATGTCTGGCTATAAAATGGAGTATTGAGAAATTTAGGCCGTATATTGAAGGAGAAAAATTTACTGTTGTAACAGACCACAGCGCGCTACAGTGGCTGTTCAACAAGAAAAATCCTGTAGGACGCGTAGGCAGATGGGCCCATGACCTCGCGAGTTATTCGTTCCGCGTGATCCACCGCAAAGGAACGCTTAATGTTGTCCCTGATGCGCTCTCAAGAATGTTTGAAGACGACACGATGAATATCGGTTCAGTTGGAGTTCTTGAGAAAACATCAGATAAATGGTACAACAAAAGATTTTTTCAAATTTTAAAACATCCAAAAAGATACAGAGATTGGAAAATTATGGATGGCAGAATTTATAAATACAGGCCAGATCACGAATTAAATGAAATAATTGATGACTTAGATGCGTGGAAATTGGTAGTTCCAGAAGAAAATCGCACAAAAATAATTAAAGAAAGCCATGACGAGCCATCAGCCGGTCATATGGGCAAAGAAAAAACATATAGAAAGGTCGCGCAGTCATACTATTGGCCCGGTATTTACCTAGACGTCGCGAATTACGTGAAAAATTGCGATAGTTGCGCGTTATATAAGGTAGATCAACGCGGTCAGATAGGTATGATGGGTACGCGCACAGTCGACAGACCAATGAAAATTATTGCAATGGATTTAATGGGACCATTCCCAAAATCGAGAGAACAATTTGAATATTTACTCATTTTTGAGTGTATTTTTAGCCGTTATATAGTCTGCGTGCCACTACGTAAAAAGACTGGTCAAGCGGTTCAGAATGCACTGGAAAATGTATTATGTACACATTATGGTACACCGGAAATTTTGATTAGCGATAATGGGTTAGAGTTCAAAAATGAGTTGATGAGTAAATTCTGCGAAGAAAACGGTATAGAGCATGAATTCACCCCTAGTTTCCATCCCCAAGCAAATCCGGTTGAGAGGGTAAATAAAGATATTAAGACCATGATAGCAATATTTGCTGATAACCACAAAGAGTGGAATAAGCATATACAACAATTTCAATTTTGTCACAATTCGAATTTTTCAAGTTCGACCGGAAAATCACCAGCGTTCATGATTTATGGACGCGAGATTAAAGCGCCAAAATTATGGAGAAGACGCGTGGAAATATTCGGGAAAAGCTTGAAAAATTTCATGAAAAACGGTAATCAAACCGAATTAATAGAGTCATTAAAAGGTTTAGACGGAGCAGAAACAAATTCAGAAAATAAGATAGAAAACAATTCAGGAAGTCAAAATTCAAATCAATCAAATGAGCGCTCGCGAGTCGATGAGCCCGAGAAATTCACTATTCAACACGAGAAGCTCAATTCAGACTTTATTGTTTCTCAGGATTCAGTAAAAAATTGGTCAGATCGTATGAATAAGTTACCCGAGGTACACGACTCTACTATAAAGAAGATCGAAAAAGCGAGCGAAAAGCAAAAATTGAATTATAATGTATCAAAGCGTGATGTTAGATTTAAGATAGGTGATAAGGTACTGAAGAAGAATCGACCATTGTCATCAGCGGAGAAGAATTTCACAGCAAAGCTGGCAGAGAAATTTTCAGGACCATTCGAAATTAGCAGGCAATTAGGAGAAAATGTCTACGTATTGTCGAAGGATGGAGCTGAATTACAATCATCTGTCCACGCCAAGGATCTGAAATATGCAAGCGTTGCATCAAATCAGACGAGCAAAAATAATACGCTCGAGCAATCATCACATCAACAGCAGAAAGAAGATTCGGCGTTGTCAAGTGCCGGCGAGTCTCCCCACCCCGCAGCAGCGCCGCGCGCCCGGAAAAATAGCCGGCAGAAGCCGCGAGGAGCTGCAGGTGAGCAGACCACACGCGAGAGCAATCCGCAATCCACGCGCACGAAAGGGCCGATGACAAGATCCAAATCGAAAGCTAAAGAGTGACTAGAGTGTATATATAAAAACAGAGTGACTAGAGTGTATATAAAACCAAGTGGCTAGAGTGCATATAAAAGCTATAAGTGACTAGAAGTGTATATAAAAATCTAAGTGCCTAATTCTAAGACTTAAGACTAGTGACTAGGAAAAGTGAGAGACTAGAATAGTAATTAAAAATGGGACCTATAAAAGAGGCAGTGCTTAAGTGGCTAAGTAAAGATAACGATAATCAAGAGCAAAGTGAGAATAATGACTCTATAACGCGCGAGATTAACAGTGTGGTACAAGGCGGAGACAATACAGGGAGTGTAAATAATGTGCCAGTGGACGCTCAAATTCCTAGATTAAATGAGGTGAGAGTGCCGGTGCAAAATAACCCCGTTGTGCCCGTAGTTATTCCACCCGCGCGTGTAGAAAGTGCGGAAATTAGTGCCGACGATATTGCAGAATTTCACGCTCGTAAACGAGTGCGTGAGAAATCCGCGCTAATGAAAAGTTTGAGAGCCATAGCACAGCCGTGGAGAGAGCAGGATCGTCGCCAGCGTGAATTGGAAACGCGCGCGATAGCAACAACAACAACAGCACCGGCGCCCGAATTCCAGGAAGAGCAAAGAAGAATTCGTGTAGCACGAGCCTTAGCTCATGCTGCAGCAAAGGAAGCAGAGATCGACAGACAAGTAAATAATGCAAGGCTTGGGTTGGAAGTTCGGTGTAGCCGCGTCCTCCAAGAACGCCAGCGCGACCATTTCCAGCAACTCCAAAATCAAGAATATGAGGCGCGCATGGAGAGAGAACGGCAAGAAATATCACAAAGATTTGCAGTGGATTTACCCCGCGCTATACAAAACGCGGAGCAAATTCATGCATCACTGCAATATCGGGAAGACATGATGACATCAAGGGAGGAAGCAGTCATGCAGCGTGAGGCAGCGGTCCACGCGCGTGAAATTATGTTGCAGCGATCAGCTGATCGTTGGTCTGCAGAGTGCCGAAATTTGGAAAGAAGATTGCGCGAGGAGAGGTCACGCGCAAGATACCAACAGCGTGTGCTACCCCCTCCCGCGCAGAATAATCATCGCCGTCGGATTTCTGCCACGGTGCAGATTGATTTCAATTTCTACGCCCCAGAGCAGCATCAAAATCAGGTGATCATCGAGGAGGTAGAGGATGAGCCGCCCGCGCCAGATATGGAGCCACGAATACAGCAGATTGAAGAAACACCTCAATCAGCTGTTGAGCCGCAGCAGCAGCCGCAACAAGATGATAGTGCGTGGAGGCCGATAAGAGGCTACCGCACGCAAGCGGAACGCGAAGCGCGTGTATACATCACACAAGCGCAGCGCATTCAACGCGCAGAAGAATTGAATGAGTCATTCAGACTCAGAAAAATTCAACAAATGAAATTGAATAAGGCGTGGGCAGATGCACATTTTCTGCCAGGCGAACGAGACATCGAATAAGCAGCAGCATCAATTCCAACAACATCGAGTCTACAACATCAAGACAATGCGTATAGTTATTATTTCATATGATTTTTGAGTTATTTATTGATTAAAAGCAATTAGGAATTTTTTCCGGTCGAAAAGATATATATATTTTGAGTAAAACGCGTCAAATAACGCGTACTATTCGTTTATTTTGCTTTACACGGAAACAAGAGAGAGAGAGAGAGAGACATATATACAATGAGAGAGACTCGTATTGATAGTTTAAGTATTTACATTATGTACATTGAATCAGTTCCTATATACAAGATTGATAATTTATTTACATTATTTACAGGTAATTAGTTATTATCTCAAAAATTGAGAAAATCAAAAATCAGCTTTATTTTTTTTCTACTAGCAATGGAATATATATATATATATATATATATAAAGATAGATAAGCAAATGAGAAATAATTATTTACAGGTGCGTGATAGATGAGAATAATGTTGGATTTTCTTAGGTTTTTTTTGGTGTGTAATAGACTCACTTATCTTACGCGGAGTAAAGTATGTAGAGCAGAGTTAATGAATTTTTTTTGGTTTTGAGGTTATATTTATGGTCAATTCAGTAAAGCAAAAGCTTCGTTCGCAGTAAATTTCAATCTCTCACGGGTCTCGAGATTTAGCGGGGGGCTCTGTGACGAGGTAAATCGCCACACGCGACACGAAGCATTTATGCAAATAGCCGAAACGTTAGGCTAGAAGATGAACATATGATGCGTAGCAGGAGAGAGGGGAGAGAGAGAAAAGAGAGCAAAGGGACAGCTGTCGTCGTCGATGACGAGCAGCTTGCCGCGCGACGCGAGAGCGAACGGCTGATCCATCCGTCGGATCAAGATATCGACGCGCCGCACGTGATGTGTATCTGTGTGTGTGTGTGCCGACCTTGGCCCCGGTCGACGGCCGTACGCGGGTGAATGCAGGAGTGATCACCAGGAGTGCTGCCGAGTAGCCGCCCGGACCGAGCCCAGGATCGCGAGCTAGCGAACGGCTCATCCTCGGGATATGTCGGCCAGGGTACGAGGCGCCGGCCTGAGTCGTATGCTATAGGACTAGAGTATACCGGTGAGTCTCTCTCTCTCGCGCGTTCTCTCTCACGCGAAATTAAAGATATTCTAGTTCGAATGTAATGTTATGCGCGAGACTCATATTTATTTTGTACCAATCATACTTCTTTTATTGAGTTTAAATAAATGTTCGAAGTCCACAGAAAGTGGACCACAGTCAAATATAAAATCCAGAGTTGCCACCAATTTATTTCATTAGATCAACCTATATATATATATATATACAGATCCATAGATCTATGATTATTCTCCCATAAACCTTATCCCTTTCAGAGATGAGATGCAAGTGATAAGGGTAAATAATAAGAGGCTCGTTACCCTATCGCAAGTTTTTGGAACAAGGAGATTTTGTCAGTCTGTCAGAGACGTGGGTGGAGGAGAAAGACTGTAAGTACATTATAGACAAACTACCTGACAGTTTTCATTGGAAAAGCATCGGAGCAAGCAGGGAACACAAAAAAGGCAGGGCTAAGGGAGGATTTCTGATAGGAGTAAAGAAAGAGTGGTGCAAAAAGGGGTTAGAATCAGTAGAAATCATAGAGGAGGGACTAATTAAAGTGGATCTGAGCACGTGCGAAGGAAAATGGAATATATGGGCGGTGTATAACTCTGGAAAAGCTGATAATTTATGGAAAATCTGGGATGACTTTGATTTCTTACAAGAGGGTAGACTAATTATAGGCGGGGATTTTAACATAAGGATAGGTGAACAGAATTTTACTATAGATGATGAGGAGGACATAAGCAGAAAGAGCAAAGATCCAGTATGCAGCAATGAGGGTAGGAGAATGGTTAATCTGGTAGGTAGGAAGGGTTGGACGATTCTTAATGGCAGAACGCCGGGGGATGAAAAAGGAGAATTTACGTATATTGGGGCAAGGGGGAGCACGGTCATAGATTATATAATTGTAAATGATGACATATTAGACTCACAAGGAGAGGTCATGGTCTGTGGGTCGTGGATTTGGCTGAAACTCTGGGAATCATCTCCTTTTGGCACCAAAAGATGATATCCAAAACGGCTTACTTGAATGCTAAAGCGTTTTAGAGCTACAGCTATAGAGATTATCATTGTCAGTATATCTATATATACGACTTTTTAACATGGGCCTATACGGGCAATGCTAATGTCATGGGTTGTAGCTCCAAAACGCTTCAGCATTCAAGTAAGCGGTTTTGGATATCATCTTCTGGTGCCAAAAGGAGATGATTCCCAGAGTTTCAGCCGAATCCCCGGCCCACAGACCATGACCTCCCCTTGTCAGTGGACAGTTTCAGGGTGGAAAACAGACTAGAATCGGATCATGCACCGGTGAGTGTATATATCTCTACAGGAGGACAGCGTCAGGACGAGGAGACTGGAACAACAAGGTCACAACTAGAAACAGGCAAGGAGAGGAGGAAATCAAGATTTACTTGGACGACGGAGGACATTCAAAATTTCAAAGAGGCAACGAGTGAGCCAACAGAATTTGAGGGAAGTGTACAGAGCAGGTGGGAAAACATGAAGAAGAGAATATACAAGGTAGGGAATACAAAAGAAGTGAAAACAGTGAGAAAATGGACCTTAGGCATGAAAAAATGGTGGGACCAAGACTGCTCGAGAACGAAAAGGAGGGCCAGGAAAGCCTACGACGCTTGGAAAGATGGCACAGGAGAAAAAGAAGAGTATTGGGTAAAGAGGAGAGATTGGAAAGAGACATGCAAAAGAAAGGAGAAAGAATTCAAAGAAAAAGAAGAAGAAGAACTCAGGAACATTAAGAAAGAAAGTGACGTGTGGAAATTTTTGAATAAGTACAGGGTAAGACGCAACAAAGCTGAGAACCACATTAGCGCGGGAGATTGGAAAGGACACTTCAGGGATTTATTACAAGGTTCAGATGAGAAGATCTTAGGAAAAAAAAGAGACCTGGTAGAAAATGAAGATGAGGTGGAGCAAATCCAGACCTATGAAATAAAAAGAGCATGGAGATCAATGAAAAGGAACAAAGCGGCGGGAGTGGATGGAATTCCAAATGAAGTCTGGATCCACAGCGGCCAGGGATTGCGAGAAGAAATGGTGAAAATTATGACAGGGGCATGGAATGGAGAAGGGATACCAGAGGATTGGCTGACCGCAATTATTGTACCGATACACAAAAAAGGGGATACAGAGATGATGGGGAATTACAGAGGAGTATCGCTGCTCACCTCAGCACAGAAAATGTACAGTGTAATAATACTAGAAAAATTGGAAGAAGAGGTGAGAGCGATAGGAATATTACCGGAAGGACAAGCAGGTTTCAGGAAGGGGAGATCAACAATTGACAACATATACATTTTGAATCACTTAATAGAAAAAGCAAAAATGAAACAGAAGAAATTGTACGCGGCCTTCGTGGATTTAAAGGTGGCGTTTGACACGGTGGATAGGGACAAACTGTGGAAGATCATGGAAGAAGCAGGGATTAGCAAATATCTGATTGAGAGAATTAAGGAATTATATCAAGAAACAAAAGTGAGGGTGAGAGTGGGAATGGAGTTAACGGAGGAGTTTTGGACTGGGAAGGGGCTAAGACAAGGATGTGTCTTGAGCCCCCTGCTCTTTTGTATATACATTGCAGGACTCGAAAAAGAATTTGAAAAAAGAAATGTCGGAGGGGTGAAGGTAGCCAACAAAAGGATATGGTCACTAGCCTACGCAGACGACATCGTGCTGCTAGCAGAAAATAGAGAGGCTATGCTCGATATGTTAGATACCTTGAAGGTCTTTTTAATAGAGAGGGGTCTGATACTAAGTGTGGAAAAAACGAAAATCCTGGTTTTCAATAGAGGAACGAATGGAAAAAAAGAAGTATGGAGGTGGAACAAGGAAAAAATAGAAGAAGTGAAAGAGTTCAGGTACTTGGGCTTCATCTTCAACAAGGAAGGAAATTACAAGGATCACATAGCGGATAGACAGAGAAAAGGGATGGCCGCAGCAAGGAAAACATGGGGATTAGGAGAGAAACTGTGTAAACATGACTTTCAGAGGAGGAAAAAACTTTTTCAGTATCTGGTAAGAAGCGTGATGGAATACGGAGTAGAAATTTGGGGCTGGGAAGAAAGGAAGGAACTGGAAAAGATACAACTAGACTACTTCAGGTGGGTACTCAAGCTTGATTTCTGTACACCCAGGTACCTCATCTATGACGAAACAAAGATTAAGAAACTCTGTATACAATGGGGTAAGAGAGCGTACAGGTACGAAAGCTACGTAAGAGAATTGGGGGAGGAGAGGCTAGTAAAACTGTGCTATCTAGAAAAAAGAAATGCAGGTGACAATGAAGAGTACAACGCGAGCAAAACAAAATTCTTAGGGAGCTTAGGACTAAGTCAAACGGAAATCGAAAACATGGAGGTCAGGGAAAAAGATGTCGAGGGAGAGTTAGATAGGAGGTACACAGATATATTTAGACAAGGAGTAAATAAGAAAGTGAGGGAAGCAAGGTACAACACAAGGTACAAGGATTTACGTACTGATCAAATACCCGAATACCTTTTGAAATACGAAAAAGGGATCCAGATAGATATTATCGCGAGGTTAAGATGCGGGAATCTAGAGGATAAAAACAAGTATTGGCTGGAAGAAGAACGGAGGAAGTGCATACTGTGCAAAAATGGGGAGGGATCTCTGGAGCATCTGATAGGGGAATGTAGAGAAACAGCGGGATGGGTGGAGGAATTACGGGGGAGGAGTCGAGAACTGAAAGTAAAAGCTATGACAAACGGAAGAGGTGACCGGACGGTATGCAAAGTTTTTGGCAAAATTGAGAAAGCGAGGGAGGGTAAAAAGAGAGAGGAGATAGAGGCTAAGACTGTAAAAATGTAAAAATGTAGAATAAAAGTCGCGGAGAGCCACCACGGTTTGGATGCATGCATGAAGGTTTGGTACTGGAAATTTGTAGAGAGAGTTTGCAAGTTAATGTAAATATAAGATATAAGCAGCGCAAGGGTATATAGAGAAGGGAAAAGCTAGGGAAGGGAGGAACTCAGAGAGGTAGATTTAAGTCATAGACTAGATAAGGTAAGGATAAGACAGGATTGTATTGTAAGAGTAGGGTTATGGAGTGCAGCAACCTGTCGACGGAACGCGAAATCTCTACGCACAAGGAATAAATCAACGAAGACTTCAGGAAATTTACAAGGACATCGATATCTAGAACAAGAAAAATATAAAAATACAGCAAAGAGATCAAAAACACCAAGAGGCATCCAACTGCCACCAAAGACAGTTTGCAGACAAGAAAAAGATTGGACCATTACACAGCAGGACAAACGACGAAGTCAAGACAACGAAAATACAACCAATACAAGAAGAATTAGAAAAACGCTAGGTGATCTCGGACCAAACGACTGTTTGCAAAATAAAGAACGCGGAAGCGGACAGCAAGCAAGGGCGGAAATGCAACAAGGAATTTCAAGGAAACAGGAAAAGGCAGAGAAAACGGCAGCAAGGACGAACAAACGATACGGACCAGAAAGTAGTAAAGAACACAAGATAGGGAATGCGCGAAGGCAGAAAAAATCAGATCACAGTATAATTTATACAGAAACATGCAGAAAGGAATCTCAAGAAGCGGAAATTTCTGGATCGGCGGTGGAGATTGAGCGAGAAGTCGGCGGGGGGCGGCACTGCATAAGCCATAAATGCTGAAATTTGTGACAAGTATTAAGACCATGTACATAGTTACTAGCAGTTAGAAGGAATGATAAGGTATGAATGAGGTTAAGGAATCACCAGTGTAAACCAAGTCCATTTCTGGGCCTCACGGCTGAAATAAACTATCTATCTATTAGATTTCCAATAATCTTGTATAGAAATTCTTGTATGGCTTTCTGAATAATCTCTACTCCAGAAAAAACGAAAAAGATGGATCTCTGAACAACCGAACGATTGTAAGTTTCGTAATAAATTGGAATAGTCTCATCTCAGACTGCCGAAAAGCTATGAAGCTCAGTAACGAGTTCTGTATTGATTATTTGGAAATTATGGGGATCGAACCGACGCGCCTTAGATTGGTAGACGGATCGACTCGCTGATCGATTAATCACTAAACCAACGCAAAGTGCCTGAGAGAAACTTATACCACGTTCTGATGTGCAATTCGTGACTATTTTGTTAATATTTCAATTGCCGAGATCAAATATTTGAGCCGTAATGAATCATTCGTCAGATTTTATATAGTTTTTTAAATGAATAAGGCTCTTAAAATGAATTGTGCGAGATAGTTCCCCATAATTTCATAAAAACCAAGTTAACTCCAAGTTCGACAAATTATCACGATTCATGAGTCATCGTTGCTTGGTGAAACTGCCACTACAAAATAAATTTACTGGCAAGATCTGCAGGTTTATTGAGACCGTATTGCAAAAATAGCTGAGATAAGTGTACCCAACTAGCCTTCATATGCCAATCTCAGGGATGGGCACTCGTTGACCTTCCTGAAAATTTTTTCAAATTTGTTAAAAAAAGTGATTTTTCCATGCTTCGTATTGGCACACATGAGAAGTCAGTGAGGAAATCGCGTTCAGTAAAACCGATGCAAAATTTTCGAATTTGACCAATCTTAACGTACTTCAACCGAGACTTCAACGCATCTGATTCCTTTCTTTTTTGGAACCTTCCAAATCCGTTTTTCAGAGTTGCAAAACTCGGATCTGGAGCTATTTTATGAGCAAAATACGATAATGTTTGTGAAGCAAAAAGGCCAACATCGGAGTGTACCCAACATGCCCTCATATGGTTATCGAAAGGGCGCGTGGTTACGATTTTTTTACCACTCAGAACATATTTATCGCTTCCAAATATGTTGGAAACGGTGTTTGAAACCGAAGAAAAGCTCCAAATGTGGTTGCATGACGATAAAAACGGATGAAAATGGTTTCATGCCCTTAATCGCCAATTTAAATTGTTCCAAATATCAGGGGCAAGATGGGTACACGCATCTGTAAAGTCCCAAAAAATACTTCTTGCAGAAATTGAAACAACACTTAAGCCAAAGTTATTGAGAAAATAGCTTAAAAGGGGGAAAGTTGGGTACACTTACCTTATTTCTCAGAACGAAAACATTGAAATTTCATATTCTTGTATTGAACTGTCAACAATTTCTAGTGATTAAGCTCTTAGGCGTTCATTGTCGATCCAATTTCATTGAAAAATAAGAAATTTTGTTGGCTTCAAGCGTCAATACGCATACTTTGGAAAATTATTCAATATTTAGTTCGATTTCGATTTCAATATGAATGAAATTTCAATATATTTTATACAGTGTTGAAAAATTGCAGGTGTAATCGAGAACAGACACCCGATCAGATTATTTGGGAATTACAATGGCATCTTCGATGGGTCGACTAACACTGCTGTTGGTGGTGATTTGTGCTTTCTTAGCGATTGCAAATTGCGGAAGTAAGGAACAGGTAGTTGTGACAGCCGGCACAAGGGTACCAGGAGATGAATTACTGAAGACAGATTTTATCCACGAGCTTCCACAGAAAGGAGAGATACAGAAGAAAGCCCGTACGTTTCTCGTTGCTCAAGTTGAAGAGAACGGCAAAAGGAGAAACAGAAACATAACATATGTGGAAGCTATCGACCAGAGTATCAATGGCAAAGGAGCATCAGCTAAAATTGTCAAAAATGGACCAGGATACCCGAACGTCACTGTTCAGTTTGTCAGTCAAAAAAGCGAAGGTATCCATTACAAAATCAACATGTATGGCTTGTGAAAACGGAATATTTTTTAGTTGATTTACACTTCTCAACTGTCTTATTATAATTGTTATTTTCTTTGATAATATTTTCTTTTGTTATGTACCATGTTCACAATAAAGCTAATATTCATTCTTAGCGAAGGAACATTGTGTACACATTTTGAATTGACGACACAACCCATGGAAATGTTTTTGTGGACCTCTAAATAGATTGCTATGGGGCGTGTTATCACTTCGATAGTTCGAAACTTGAATAGACATGTATTACTGATATCGAGTAGGATATTAATATACGCGCATCTTTTTTTACAACTTTGATAAAATTACGATTTTTTGGTAATGACAACAACTAGATGTAATTCCTCCATCTCTTGAAACGCTTAAAATTGGTAATTTCACAGTGTTTATCCCTAAAAGATACGTGAAAGCTGGCAGAATAGCTTTTATGGGAAATTTTTTGTCGATTAGAAAGGTAATTGCTTGGCGAACTTTTGAGGTTCTTTCGACGAGAGTTATGAAATTTGTCGTCAGCCAAAGAGTTCAAATCCACCCCAAATGTTCGGTAACAATTATTATCTGTCTGTGAATTTTTCTCGCTCTTTCCGTAAGATGTCACATACTTGATTAAACATTATGGAAAGCAAGTAAAATTGCATAACCGGACTTTGGCTAATGGGAAAAATTTTTTAACTATTACAACAGACGGCCATTGAGCTATGAGGCAAATTTTGTTT
Source organism: Eretmocerus hayati (assembly GCA_029851415.1). Taxonomy (NCBI): domain Eukaryota; kingdom Metazoa; phylum Arthropoda; class Insecta; order Hymenoptera; family Aphelinidae; genus Eretmocerus; species Eretmocerus hayati. Next base: position 33,151,945 of record CM056741.1, on the reverse strand, counting down.
AGAAATTTTTACTCAATTCTTTGTCAACTCCTCAGTTGCAGACACGATCGAATGATTAATAGAATTTATGGTACATTGGCAATTGGAGATACGTATAAGAGTCAGATGAGACTCTCAATAATCTGCACGTGTCGTCAGCTTCTTATCAGGTGCGGCTGATTCGGCTATCAGTGAGAAGTTCGTAGATAACATAGGGCCAGCGCTCTTGATTTATCTTAGAATTCATTTTATATACCGTTAAATTGGGTAAATTTAGTGCGATTTCGTTACTTTTTATTTTGTTTGCTCGGCATTTCAACATACATTGACAAGACCCACTTCCATTAGTAGTCAATTTAAAGCTTACAGTCTCAGCTTTCGATTGACGGGCTACAAAGTCCAATTTCATGTGTCTAAGCAGGAGCTGTTAACAGTTTTGTAAGTGTATCAAAGTTAGACCCCGATGGAGCAACTTTGGTACACTTACAGAATATTTTAATTCTACTCACCACCATGCGAGTGAATTAATTTTAGTCGTTCAGAAGTCTTGTTCTAAGCTGTTTGAAACATTTTAAAACGTTATAGACCATCACTCGACCCGAGATGAGATGGAAAGAAGCTGTCATATAGAATTGAACAAAAGTTGCCCTGCCGTAATACTTCTTATGTAGAGTGGGGTAACTTTGGTACACTTTTTTATGGTCTTTTCCTATGTTTTTCATTCATTAAAATTCCAAATGCTGTAAATACCCCAATGTAACGATGGTCCCTTCAATATGGTGATATTTGTTGTCGGAACTTACCGTTATTTACCCGTAGTTTGGCCCAGAACAGTTTTTGCCAGGTACACTATCTGGACCATTCGCGTATCGCTGCTAAATCAGCCATTTCGGAATTTGCTTCAATAAACGACTACAATCATCCACGCGGGATCTACTATAGCTCAACACATTGTTTATGTGTGTGTCAAGAGGGGAGGATAGGTTTCAGAGCGATAGAATCATGTACCTTGACAAACGCAGCTCTGAAAGTCATTTTTCACGGGTGTACCAAAGTTACACCCACTGTACCAAAGTTACCCAATTTGAACGGTAGATCTTGAGGTAACTGACGAAAACCTAAGACCCAAATGAGGAATCCGAGCTTGCAAGACATCGAAGGCTTGAGAAGTTTTTCAGATTTCGAATCGATTGCACGTGTCCTTTCATAACCGAGTTCACCACGGTTGTCCATTCTTCATCAGATGCTCCTAGAGATGGCAGAAATCTGGAACAATTGAGTCAACTCGATAGTTCTTCGAAAATCACTAAAATATCAAATTTCCAAATCGAGGCGTTGATTTACGATGAAACCTTTTAATCTTGGATAAAAATATCAAATCTGATAGTTTGGAAAGCCTTCTATGATCTTTACGATTTCTAAGCATGTAAATCTCTGATTCTACTGCATCAAATTCACATCAGCGGAAGGTCCTTCTTGAAGAGAGGGTCTGGGTAAGTAAGCATGATGAACCGGTGGTTGCCAGGCATGACCCGAGAAGCAATCTTCTCCAGTTTCCAATACCAAAGTATCAAGAGCTCGGAGTGTTTTACAAATCCTTCAAAAACTGCTAAAAATCGATTCCTCACAAAGGACCCCGCTCCGAGAGATAGGATTTTGGCTTTCGGTTAATTTTGTCGGGGAAGAAATATGTTGTCAAGCACAAAATTCTGAACAAAAAGTTCAATGGGCTCGAAGACAGAAAATGGCTAGTTTTTTCAGTATAAATCAAATAAATACCAATAAATGGGAGGTTATGAGGTTATCTAGAACAACAACAAGGCTTGTCTGCAGCGTTCGAATTTGAATTGAAAATGTACAATTTGAGTGTGATGTAGCTAAAAGGTCATCACTTTGGTGATTGAAACATTTTATCTGAAACCTTCGATGCGAAAAGCAAATAAATGCATGCAAAAAAAGTGATAATGCGCGATTGACAAAGAAATCATAACGGCTTGTATTCTCAGTAATTACATTTCATTTCAATCAATGAAGCAGCTAACGCTGCAGAGCTGGATCATAAGGCTGTGCTGACTCGATGCAACGAGTACATGATCTTGAGAGCCCAGATTTGGTGCGGGAGCGGCTTGTGACATCAACATCATCGCATAGCATGAGGCTCGCGCTCTGAATAGTTGATAAAAGGTGTCCGATAGTGCATGGCTGCAATCAAATTATATGGAATGAATCAAAATTAATCTTGGATCGCGTGAGACTGATGTCTGACAAATATTTCGAGGATATGGAGATCGAATCTCATATTGCCGTATCTCGAGATCATATCGCGTAAGAGGCTGCGGGGTCGAGAGCAAGTGACCATCAAAATCGAGCTCGAAAAGTCGAGTGGAGGGTGTTTTTGAGGTATTTCAAGGTCGCTGAACAAGAATATGACATTGACTTGCCTCCTCATCGTGTTGCGTGGGCGGCTGCGGGGGCGGAGGCGCGAATTGACCGAGATCGAAGCTCGAGACTTGAGTAAGGGTGTTTTTGGGGTATTTTGGGGTCGCTAAGCACGAATTTGAGATCGTCCAGCCTCCAAGTCATGTTGCGTGGATGGTTTGGGGGGGGGGGGGGTCGAGTAGAGGCACAAATTGACCAAGATTGGAGTTTGAGAGTTGAGTAGGGTTTGTTTCTGGAGTATTTTGGCATCGCTAAGCACGTATTTGAGATTACACAGCTCCCGAATCGTGTTGAATGGGTGGCTGCAAGAGCAAGGACGCGTGTTAAACTAGATAAAACTGGAAGAGCCGGCGGGGGGGGGGGTCCTTGATATCTCGAGATCACTGGACACAAATCTCAGATCACCCAGCCTCAGAACCGTATTGGGTGGGCGGCTGTGATGGTGAATTCGATGTAGTTTTCTGACGATGATCATTTCCTGAGATAGAATCTGACCAGGATTGTAAGACGAATTAAGCATCGGGACCAGACCACGGGCATACGCCAAGTATCTCCTTCGACCGAGGGATCGAGCGATATCCTGTTTATCGAAATTCCGAATCGCTAGGTATGTAATCATAATTCTCGATCACGGAATAGGCCACAAATAGTTTCAGGCGTGAATCTGCGAGAGAGTGGTGACTGACAGGAGATTTGACCGTTAAATCTCTATTCTGGCCATCTTCACAAGCAGGATCTGATTGGATGTACCGAGAGGCACGATGACTAAACAACGCCCAGAATCACCACGTGATCCAATAGCCTAAGGATCGGAAGATATCCCAGGACGTGCGATTCTGAAATCTTAGCTCTGTGGCAAAATACTCAAGAATCTACCCGACTCTTTCTCAAGATTTTTGATCACACGCTGAGATTTCAGGATCACACTCCTTAAAACACTACCCGATCAAGCTGCTTCGAAATCGTGCTCTGGCCACGGTCGTTGTATTGTAGTCATGCTTCTCGCAGGATCAGATGATACTCCCTGTGAAATCGGCCAGAATAGTGAATGAGCTCTCGAATCTCCTTGCAGTCACCGCCCTCCCATAAATTCACGCCCGAAAAGATTCGTAGTCCATTCAAATATCAAGAATTGTGATCGCATAGCTAGAGGATCGTAGTTTCAATCCCTAGAAAATTGCTCGATCTTTGGACCACCAAACACACTCGGCTTAGTCTCGAGGTATGGTGACAGATAACAGGTTTATTCGAATATGCTGGTCGGAGCGCTCCGAACTCTGGGATTTCTCTCTCTCTCTTACTCATTGCGCTTGGAAAGAGAGGTTCGGGGGTAGGAGCGCTCCGAGCGCTCCGAACTAGCATAATCAGATGAATTTAATGTGAGTCTTCCCACGACTTGGGATCAGATTTCATCCGTGGGGATGTCCAGATTCAGCAAAGGAACACTCGAATCTCCTACCCGTCAGTATCGAGTAGTAGATTCACGTCCGCCAATGTATTCGAATCGAATCCTTCTCGAGATTTTCGACCACATAGCTAGGATTTCAGAATCGGACGTCCGAGGTTATCTCCCGATCCCTAGGCTATTGGATCACGTGTTGGTTCTGGGCCGTTGTATGGTCACCATGCTTCTCGATACATGAGATCAGATTCTGCTTGTAAAGATGGCCAGGATAGAGATTTAATGCTGGAATCTCCTTGCAGTCAACACCTTTTCCTAGATTCACGACCGAAAAGATTTGTAGTCCATTCCGTTATCAATAATTGTGATCACATAGCTAGAGGATCGTAGTTCCCGTGCCCCATGCTTAGGTTCGTGGTAAGGTGACCGAATAACGTAAGTCATCCCACTACTTGGGATCAGATTTAACCCGTGGGGATGTCCAGATTCAGCAAGGAAAAACTCAAATCTCCTAACCGTTACTATCGAGAAGTAGATTCACGCCCATAAATCTATGAGAATAGGCTCCTCCTCGAGATTTATGATCACAGAGTTAAGATTTCATAATCGCACGTCCTGGGATATCTCCTGATCCCTAGGCTATTGGATCATGTAATAGTCCTGGGTGGTTGTATGGTCACCATGCTTCTGGGTACATGAGATCAGATTTCGCTTGTGAAAACAGTCAAAATAGAGATCTAACGCTTGAATCTTCTCGCAGTCATCACCCTCTCGTAGATTCTCGCCCGCAACGATTTGTAGTCCATTCCGTCATTGGGGATTATGATCACATAGCTAGAGGATCAGGGTTCGAATCCCTAGGATATTGCACGGTGCTTCATCCCACGAACACAGTTGGCTTAGGTTCGCGGTATGCGTGATTTACGCCCGTCAATATATGAGAATCGACTGCTTTTTAAAATTTCCGGTTACAGAGCTGAGATTTCAGTATCACACTCCCTAAGTCATTACCCAATCCCGCTGCTATCACATCACGCTCTGGTCATGATCGTTGTGGAGTGGTCATGCTTCGCGCATGATGAGATGAGACTCCGGCTGGAAAATTGGCCAGAATAGAGATTCAGCTCTCGAATCTCCTTGCAGTCACCACTCTCTCGCAGATTCACGCCTGAAACTATTTGTGGCCTATTCCGTGATCGAAAATTGTGATTACATACCTAGTGAATCGGAATTCCGATCAACAGGATATCGCTCGACCCCTCGGTCAATGAACACCCTTGGCTTATGCTCGTGGTCTGGTCCCGATGCCTTAATTCGGCTTACAATCCTGGTCAGATTCTATCTCAGGAAATGATCATTGTCAGGAAACTACATCGAATTCACCATCACAGCCGCCCACCCAATACGGTTCTGAGGCTGGGTGATCTGAGATTTGTGTCCAGTGATCTCGAGATATCAAGGACCCCCCCCCCCCCCGCCGGCTCTTCCAGTTTTATCTAGTTCAACACGCGTCCTTGCTCTTGTAGCCACCCATTCAACACGATTCGGGAGCTGTGTAATCTCAAATACGTGCTTAGCGATGCCAAAATACTCCAGAAACAAACCCTACTCAACTCTCAAACTCCAATCTTGGTCAATTTGTGCCTCTACTCGACCCCCCCCCCCCCCAAACCATCCACGCAACATGACTTGGAGGCTGGACGATCTCAAATTCGTGCTTAGCGACCCCAAAATACCCCAAAAACACCCTTACTCAAGTCTCGAGCTTCGATCTCGGTCAATTCGCGCCTCCGCCCCCGCAGCCGCCCACGCAACACGATGAGGAGGCAAGTCAATGTCATATTCTTGTTCAGCGACCTTGAAATACCTCAAAAACACCCTCCACTCGACTTTTCGAGCTCGATTTTGATGGTCACTTGCTCTCGACCCCGCAGCCTCTTACGCGATATGATCTCGAGATACGGCAATATGAGATTCGATCTCCATATCCTCGAAATATTTGTCAGACATCAGTCTCACGCGATCCAAGATTAATTTTGATTCATTCCATATAATTTGATTGCAGCCATGCACTATCGGACACCTTTTATCAACTATTCAGAGCGCGAGCCTCATGCTATGCGATGATGTTGATGTCAAAAAGCCGCTCCCGCACCATATCTGGGCTCTCAAGATCATGTACTCGTTGCATCGAGTCAGCACAGCCTTATGATCCAGCTCTGCAGCGTTAGCTGCAACATTGATTGAAATGAAATGTAATTATTGAGATTGTCAATCCCGCATTGTCACTTTTTTTTGCATGCATTTATTTGCTTTTTGTATCGAAGGTTTCAGATAAAATGTTTCAATGACCAAAGTGATGACCTTTTAGCTACATCACACTCAAATTGTACATTTTCAATTCAAATTCGAATGCTGCAGACAAGCCTTTGTTGTTGTTCTAGATAACCTCATAACCTCCCATTTATTGGTATTTATTTGATTTATACTGAAAAAACTAGCCATTTTCCGTCTTCGAGCCCATTGAACTTTTTGTTCAGAATTTTGTGCTTGACAACATATTTCTTCCCCGACAAAATTAACCGAAAGCCAAAATCCTATCTCTCGGAGCGGGGTCCTTTCCTTCAATCAAATTTCATCCTGACGTAATGCAATGAATTAATGAAGAAATTTTTTGGCGCACTTTTAAAATTTGCAATAACGAACGGAATATAATCAAACACGTCGAGTGCCGGAGAACTTTATTCTTTTCTCTCGCGCCCGAGTGATGGATGCCTGGTGGCTTACACCGCTGGTAGGGGTCGGAATCATGAGGACGTGAAATAGTATATTTCCGTAATGAGCGCGGTAGCCCATTTTTAGCACTAGAACAGTTTGTCTGTCTCGCTTCGCTCGACAGACATGTCCTGCAGTGCCCAAAGTAGGCTTGCAAGCGAGGTGCGGTTATACTTTTTCATTACGAGAACCCTAAAATCCTATTCAAATGCGGCAGTTTTAGGTTAGAGTAATGAAAAATAGTATTATTTTCGTGTATTTTACTATGCTTCTAGATGAATTGTGCCTGAAATTCGACAAACTGAGCGCAAACTACACTTTTTCGCACAGTGTATCAGATTAGTACATCTCGATACAGGGGTTTCAAACGTTTTATTCGCGTCCGAGTGGTGAGTTTCCGGCCAGACCGCAGGCGAGGGTCGGAATCATCACGAGGATGCAAATAATAGGTTTTACGGCCGTGTATCTAACTATACTTTTCGATAGACTGTGAGGGCTCCACTGTGAGTAAAAGTCGACAAACTGTGCGCAAAGTGCACTTTTACGCACAGTGTATTGAAAATACGATTTTTTGATACGAGAATGGCCGTTGGCAAGTTTGGTTTTGTTTTCCGAGTGGTTGTTTTCGGACCGAGTCCTGGCAGGGGTCAAAATTACCACGAGTAAAGCAAAAAACTTCACGCTCACGCGTCAAAATATCAGAATTAGACACACACGTATGATTGTATAACATTTGTGCCATTTTTAGACTGAATTTGTTTTGACAGTGGACAAGATATAGTGCAGTATTCGCCTCGCATCAACCCAAATACTAAAATATTGTATCTCGACTTTTTCCCCCTGAAGAAGCCCTTGCTGCTTTGCCGAGCGAAACGTTGGAATTTTACAATGAGAAACCATTGCTTGACCAATCTACAAGGAAAAGCCATTGTCCCATTATCAACTATTGTTAGCACAAGTATCATCCAAAATTAACTTATCATTACTGACCCGAAATTGTGAAAAAAGCCGAGAGAAGTTCCGTTATAAGGGGCCGGGCGTAGGCAGCCCGTACAGGTGGAATTCGATAACCAGACCAGACAGTCTATAAACCGGCGGATTCTATAAATCCGCTACGACATATACAAACTAATATTGACCCGTAGTGCCGGTTATAGGTCTGTCAAACAACAACGCCATGACAAGATTATCAGTGAGTGTCACAGCCATACTCCCGATTGAACACAGTCTTAGATTGAAACAGATGTCACAAAGTAAAGAATAATAACTGCTGTATCAATCAACGTCATTGAAATTTTTATAGCAGCTTAATACACAGAAAATCAGAACCTCTACTCCATATCGTGTGCCTAAGAATACTGTAGCAGAGTAAAGTCAACAGACGGCAGTTGATAAAACAAGCGAAAATCTTTAATATTAACTTTGGTTCTCAATATCAGCACGCTCTACATTCTAGGATTGTTGGTCTAGTACCACACTATCTTTGAAGTTTAACTGGTTGGAGAAATTATTGAATCTTTCAACCTTGCGGATACACTCTTCCTCGCATTCTCTAATCCGATGCTGATGATGCCCATCTTCTTGGTACCCGTCTTACTCCTGATATTGAAAGGTAATGTGAAATTGAAAGATGTTGACTTAGCGACATGAAATTGTTGAGATGTGACAAATATCTGAAACAATCAGAAGAACGGATTGGCGGAAAACGTTTCGAATTCAATATTTTGAGAGTTCCAAGTAATCCGAGGGACTTGATTGTTTCATCGTGTTTCAAAATCATCATTCATTGAAGGAGTTCAAATCGAGTGAAACAAGCAACACGTGGAACGCAAGCTCTGTTAGACCTCGTTGTTTTTGTTACGCGAAATTTCCTATTTCGGCTCGAAGGAGAGATACTTTCAACACTTCTACATATTTTTTCCAGTCCATCACCCGAGCTTCTTAATATTTATTATACCATCTTAGTCTTTCAAATACTTGCCAAGAATGGTCGAAATTCATGTGAAAATTAGAACATCGTGGTCATGTATGACAGAAATCGATGATACGTTTTTTTTTTTTTTGATATACATAAATAGTCTTGAAGCGTTCTAAAATTATTCTTCGTCAATAGACAGCGTGATTTCCTCCGAAATACGACTCCATGAGATTAATCTAATATACTAGACCCGGAGGAATGGGAAGATTATGAATGGAAGCTCCATGAAAGATGGTCTTCATAACTCTAGTAAATCGAAGATCTCGTTTGCAATCGCTAAACAATCAAATTCTGGTGGATCAAATCAATGTCAGCGAGTAGTTCTTTCGTTAGAAAGGGAATGATAAGAGCTGACGACTAAAATATTTTCAGAGCGGTATAAAACTGCGCGAACACTGGAAAGTATCATACATTTTTATAGTATTGGCGGTATGCATAAATGTGCCTTAAATTTCACACCGGTAAGTAATCGAGGTTCCTTCTTTTTAAGGATCTTACTGTTGAGCAAAATATCTCAAAACGATGGAGATTTCATCCATTAGTACACTTATTTAGCCAATACGAGTTTTAAATGCTATACCGTCAAATTGGGTAACTTAGGTACAGTGGGTGCAACTTTGGTACACCTCTGAAAAATGACTCTGATAGCTGCGTTCGGCAAAGTAAATGATTCAATCACTCTGAAACCTGTCCTCCCTCCTTGACACATGCATAAACAATGTGTTATTGAGCCACTGCAGATCCCGCGTCGATAATTGTAATCGTTTATGGAAGCTTTTTCCGGAAAAGGTGATTTAGCACCAATACGCGAGTGGTCCAGTAAGTGTACCTGGCAAAAACTGTTCTGGGACAAACTACGGGTAAATAACGGTAAGTTCCGACAACAAATATCACCATATTGAAGAAACCATCGATACATTGGAGTATTTACAGCATTTGGAATTTTAATGAATGAGAAACAGGGGGAAAACCATGAAAAAGTGTACCAAAGTTACCCCATTTTAGATAAGAAGCACGAGGATAGGGTAACTTCACGGTCGTATACACAGGTCTGGAAACTCCATTGGTTTAGCGGGCGCCCGTAATAAGACATGGTGAGGTTCCAGTTTTGACCACGGCAAAAGGGGTGCTTCGATTGTGTTAGCATATCATCAAATGAAAACATCAATATAACCTCATGAGATTACCGAAAAGAGATGAGTGAAATAATTTTTTAAAGTCTGAGAAAATTACATATGTGTCGCCAAAACGTAACTTGGTGCAGATTTCCAGAAACATCACCGACTCGATCACTTATCTCATCATTTCTGGAAAGATTACGAATCCGAAATGAAAGTGAAAAAAAAGATACATCAGAGTTCAATGATCAACTGACGAGTTGAGTTTCTTTTCAAGTTTCCGTATTCAAAACGCCGCAGATTCCTGTAAGAGAGCATTTCATGTCATGATCTGTTTGAAATCCAGCATTCATACACTTCAAAGTGTGAAATGGCTAATCTTTGGTCGCAAGATCCTTCTTTGCATGTGATGAGTCTACGATAGCATTAAAACACTGTCTTTCTCGGACGTCATTCGTTAGGGGATGAATACAGGTAACTAGTTATTGTGAAAGTTATTTTGAAATCCACGGGCTCAATGTTTTGGTGACTGAATCATCTTTTTGCAATCGCAACATCACTTATTATTGTACCGTCTAGTTAGGTTGTTATCCGTTTGCAATGTTTTGAGATTCCTAGCAGAAAGATCATGAAAAGTATACACTGACCAACTCGACCGCAGCGCCATGGATCCTAGTGGCGGGTAGGGGAAACTTCCGGTCTTCACTAAAGGCGCCGGGCTTTCTGGGGGAGTTTCCAGACCTGTATATACGACCGTGGGTAACTTCAATACACGTTCCTATGACAGCTTCTTTTCAACTCATCTTGAATCGAGTGATGGTCTATGAGGTTTTAAAATGTTTCAAACTGCTTAAAATGAAACTTCTGAACGATTGAAATTAATCCACTCGCATGATGGTGGGTAGAATTGAGATATACTGTAAGTACTTTGGTACATTTCTTCAACTGCGAATAGCTCCAGCTCATACACATCAAATTGAACTCTGTAGCCCATCAATCAAAAGCTGAGTTTGTAAGCTTTCGATTAACTCTTGAATCAGGTGGGTCTTGTCGATGTATGTTGAAATGTCTAGGCAAACAAAATGAAAAGTAACGAAATCGTGACAAAATTACCCAATTTGACGGAGCTCTTGTTGAAGTCAGCCAGCTATAATAATCATGTTGACCTTTTCAGCGATTACAATTGATGCAGTCGAAAGCAAGCTCGCCAATATCACAGATTTTCCTTGGATGATACTCGTGGGAATTGAGTCTGAATCCAACAATCAATGTACTGGCGTCATAGTTGCACCTCGATACGCTATTACAAGTTCACATTGCGCCCAGGATGCTCAAGATATGGTTTGGACAATTCGTTCGGGTAGCAGTAACCCAAGATTGGATGGTACAAAACACGAATTGGAAAGAATTATACCATACGACAATCCAAATGACGACGTGTACGCATCTTTTGGAGGAGGTCTCGTTCTTGTAAGCGTCAAGAATCCATTCGTCTACGGCGAGACGCGTCAGCCCATTCCCATTCTTGATGAGAAATTCCCGGCTAAAGATTCGGAGGCTGCATATTTGATATCATTTGGACAATTGACCTCTAAAGATAAACCCACAGACGGATTGCGAGTGCTCCCTGTCAAGATAGGCGATGCATCTGAGTGTGGTAGCTGGAGTGCAAATTCTACCACAACAGTGTGTGTCTATCTGCAAGATTTCAAACATCATTTTGTGAAACTTGTCTATGACGTTGTACTCATTATAGACGGAACATTCGCTGGTATTGGAAGTAGGAATACAGGTCAATTTGTTCCAGAATCCATAACGTATACCATTTTCCAAAGGGCTGACATGTACCAGGACTGGATTTTGAAAAATATTGATGACTCAGGGGAAGCCTCAGAGGACCGATTTGATGATTTTTTTTGTAACAATGAAAAATATGGCTTTTTGTTACGCGGCATCACGTATGATACGGCGAGGTGAGGCTGGTCCCACACAACTCTTGCGTTTAGCATTGGATATGATGTAGAATCCCGATCAAAAACAATTGTTTGGCTTTATTCAAATTTTGATCAAATGTTGGATTTGACTGATATAACGTCAATCAAACAATATAACGTAAACTATTTGATCGAATTTGATCAAATGTTTTGAGAGTAACTGAAAATTAACGTCAAATTAGAGTATCAAAACAACGACAAATTAGGCCAAATGCTGCCTCAAAGATACGTAGCAGAATTCGTACAAACTTGGAAGAGTGAATGATTCATTGAAATCATCTTTTCTCACGGACGGAGTCACTGAAGATGTTATTATCCCAAGATGGAATCTGAGTATCCCTTGCAGATTTTTCTTTGCATTTGTGAAACTATTTTGAGTCATTTTTGCATGAAGATTTGTTTAAGACACCAATAACTTGCCTATCTTGATAAAATTTTGTTGTTGTTACTTGAATCGATAATAAACTAACCGAAAATATTCGCGGATACCCTGCTGAAAATAATTTCGTCAGGGGATCCCATGGATTTCGTGGGACCTGGCTCTGGTAAAATATCTAATTTCTATATTTTGCAAAATTTGGCACCGCAGATGTGCAGCATACAAGTTTCGAACATGATTCCTCCGGCCCACGAAGTGGTTGATACATGGGGAGTAAAGAATAGATGCTACGTGAATTCTGATCTCGATCTCTGAATGATTACGGGCATGAATATTTGAAATCGGCTGATACTCCAAGAGTGTAAAAGAATCAAGCGTCGAGAATCAACCCCTTCACATCTGTCAAAATGTGCCTTTAGCCGAGAGAAGATGCCTATGATGTCGTCAGGTGTCAACAGATCAAATGAAGAACTATACTCAGAGTGACACATGTCGATGGTTTCATTTCGAGAACGTGTATATACTGAGTCATCTAATGATAAGGACTCGTAAAAACGATGTGACGTACAGTAGCATGTCAATTCTAGAACTAGCGGTACTAGAATTGATGTTCAGAAAATTATGAGAGTCCGCGAGGTTGTAAAGATTTTCGCTTGTTTTATCAACTGCCGTCTGTTGGCTTTACTCTGCTTCAGTATTCTTAGGCATACGATATGGAGTAGAGGTTCTGATTTTCTATGTATTAAGCTGCGATAAAAATTTCAAAGACGTTGATTGGTGAAGCAGTTATTATTTTTTACTTTGTGACATCTGTTTCAATCTAAGACTGTGTTCAATCGGGAGTATGGCTGTGACACTCACTGATAATCTTGTCATGGCGTTGTTGTTTGACAGACCTATAACCGGCACTACGGGTCAATATTAGTTTGTATATGTCGTAGCCGATTTATAGAATCCACCCGTTTGTAGTCTGTCAGGCAGTGGCGGATCTGTGCAGAAGCCATGAAGAGCCCGGGCTTGGGGCGGCAGCCCCAAGGTGCGATGTACATCGATGACAATGTGGGAGATTTTTCTTCCGCAAGATTAGATCTGCAACTTTTCGAGAATCTCCTACTGATGAGTTAATAGATCGACACACCAAACTATTTATTCAAATTTCGGCATAGCTCTGCGCATATGTGTTTGAATCGCAGTTAGTAATTGTTCTGGTGAAAGATCTTCCTCTATCTTGAAAAGAGTGGAAATTTATTCGAGGAGTACAATGGGCCAAGTTCGATTGAACTCTCCGGCTTTACTACATATCGAGAACGATTGCCTTGATCAAATCGGTACTGAACAATTGATCCAAAAGTTTGTGATCTCCAAATGTAGGAGGAAGAAAATCTATCTGAAAATGGTCAAGTAATGGTTACAACAGTCAGTCATCAGCTCTGCATTCGAGACTCATAATGATATTCCAGTTGGGTTCTTGATATCTTTCTGATGGCTCCGTGGTTTTATATGTATGTTCCCCAGACAATCAGAGTGACGGAAGCTCTGTCAAGGAATCCTGCTTCAATAAGCAGTGCCTCACAATTCATCCGTTCCTCCAATCATACATTTAAATATAGCGAGGGTATAATTTCATTGTTCCACCAAATGAGATGAGGCCGTATAAAGTTGTTTACCACCCGAAGCTTAACATGTGCTTCGTGTCTTCATTACTAGATGGCAACCTTGTTTTATGGTTGTTTCACTAAAGTTCCAATGTTAAGCCTTCTTCAAACCTATGTCAATCTCCTCTGATTACAGAACAGACTATGAACTCACGAGGAGGTTTCACATGCGCGTTCACCGAGTGAACATCGTGAAGTGATAGATCGCGTCAACTGACTATCACGCGCTTGACAGTGTGTTACCCTCGCGGAAAGACTTATATCCTGTGCCGCTAGTATACAACATCATCATGAAGCCCTCTAGCCTCCCAGGAGGCGGAGGCAAATTCAACGACGACCCGATGGGCGACGATGACCAGCGCACCGACGCCATCTCTTCCACGGGTGCTGCAACCAACCACAGCATCCAAGGGGCGGCAGTAGAACGACCCGACGATGATGTGGATAAAGACGGCTTCCGACGACCCAAGAGTACAAGGAAGCGCAACTCATCGGACACCGCTTCGGTTGGCTCCAACAACAAGGCGGCGAAGACCGACCGCAACAACCGAGGTATGAGTGACATACTCCCCACCCAAAATCGATTCTCGATCCTAACTGATCAAACCCCTGCTCAACCAGAGCCTGCAAAGAAGGCCCCAAGAATCGCCCCCATCAACGTAAAAATAGATGAACTGAATTTTCCATTCTCCATACTGAGAGATATCCTGAAAAAACTCAAATTCAAACCTGTTGTTCATAAAAACCGTGACCAATATATGTCTGTGAATGTTGCATGCCTTGATGACTATAGAGCCCTTCTGAAGGCTCTGGATGAGCAGAAATTTGAATATTATCTCTTCAACTCGCCGGAATCTGAACCACCGGTGAAGTACGTGATAAGAGGCCTCCCCTCGAACATACCAATAGATGAGATAAAATCCGAACTCACTGAAGAGGGTCTTGACGTTATTGATGTTGCCCGGATGACCCGAGGGTCCGGGGCTAGCAAATCACCGCTGCCGTTATACTTGCTCACTCTCAAGAAAAGTGATGGTCTTAGCAAAGCTCTGGATGAGGTTAGAACTATCCAATTCCTTAGAGTCAGATTCGAACCGTACATCAAACCCAAAAAACCAGTTCAATGTTTCAATTGCCAAGGATTCAATCACGTTAGTAAATTTTGCCATTCCAGCCCTAAATGCGTAAAGTGCGGTGTAGCACATGAGTCCAAAGATTGTGAGAAGTCTTTAGAGAAAAGCAGAGTTAAATGTGCTAATTGTGGTGATAACCACACGGCAAATTACAAAGGTTGCAACACCTATAAAATTCATTCTGATATGATAAAGAAACGTGCCAAGAAGTCAGAGGAACGCACACCTCAGTCGAACGCTCGCAAGACCTTCAATATGAACGATGAAAATTTTCCCAAACTAAAGAGCATAAACAACTCACCTGTCAGTCCAAGCTCAGCTAAGACCACCACCTCGAGAAGAGTGACGGAAAATGTCAACTTCTCACAGATGGTTCAGAATTCGACCCCAATACACGAGACGGCGCATCACATGCCAAGCAAGGCTAGCTATGACCGCGGATCCCATCAAAGAGACCCGCAAGCCGCGGCATTCAAAAAACTTGTCGACCTTATTCAAAGAGGTTCAGCTCTTTCTATGCAAATCGCGAAACGCGAAATCCCTCTAGCAGATGCTATGGAAAAAACCCAAGAACTTCTTGGCATGATGATCAGCGTCTCGGTAGAATATGCATATCCCAATGGCGAATAAAAAGCTGAACATTTGCGCATGGAATTCGAACGGTCGGTTGGCTGAGAAGAAACCAGAGATTGAGGCTCTTTTAGTAAAATACGAGGTTGATATATTGCTCCTCAGCGAAACGCTTCTCCCCGAGAAGAAGAACTACAACATTGCCGGTTACAAAACATATCATAATAACTCATCCAGAGGTACTGCGGTGATTGCTAGGGAAAGCCTTCAACATTTTGAAATTCCCATTAGAGTTGAAAATTTAGAGGCAACTGCCATTGTTATCAAGTCACGTGGCTCCGAGATAGCTGTCGTTTCCACCTATAATTCCCCGACAGTTAAGTTCCATAAGCCTGACTACAATAAAATCTTCAAACTTAGAAATTCAGTTATCACGGCCGGTGATTTCAACGCCAAGCACACCAGCTGGGGGAGTAGAGTAGTCAATGGCCACGGCAGACAATTACGACAATACACTATTGACCAAAACATACACGTACACGAACCGAACGAATTCACACACTACCCGTACAACAAGAAACTCAAACCTGACATCATAGACTTTGCCATGTCAAAAAACATTGCATACACAACAAATGTCACCACGCTTCATGAACTAGACTCGGACCACCTACCTATTCTAGTCACGATAGACCTAGATGCCACATTTCACACCCCTCAGCCTAAATACAACTTCACCAAAACAGACTGGGACATCTTCAGAACACACATTACTGAGAACTATCCCGAAAAACCCAAGCTCGACACGAAACAGGACATAGACACAGAAATACAAAAGTTTACTGACACAGTCAACAAGGCTATTGAACTCTCTACGCCCCTACATGAGCAAGGCAGAAAGCAGTCAAAGCCACTTCCTCCGGAAATCCTGAAATTAATAGATAAACGAAACGAGCTGCTCCGTTACAATCGAGACAAGCAAAATCCCCACATCAAATCAGAGATCAATAAACTCCGCCGGGAGATCTCCTTGAGTATTAGAAAATTCCGATGTGACTCCTGGAATGAAGCACTGAAAAAACTTAATATTAAAGATAACAGCCTGTGGCATATGACCAAGAAGCTGACCAGGCAGCAACCTAGCATCCCGCCACTCAAAAATGACCAAGGAGATCTCCAATTTTTCTCCCCTAAGGATAAAGCGAATAGGTTGGCGGAGACCTTCGCTAAAACATTTACACCGCATGACTTTCCATCTTCCCGAGCTTTCACCCAGGAAACCGACAGTTTTGTACATGATTTTCTACAAGAAAACTCGGGCAATGAGGACCTCGAGATAGATAAAATCAATCTCAACGAAGTCAAAGCTTTCTTTCGACGAGCCAAGCCAAATAAAGCCCCTGGCCCTGACAGAATTTCAAACTTTGTACTCAAAAGGCTTCCGCATGTGGGATTCCGTGTATTGACTGAAATCTATAATGCATGCATCAAACTCAACTACTTCCCGGACAAATGGAAAGAAGCCACGATTCTTGTCTTTCCTAAGCCTGGCAAAGACCTGACTCAATCCACGAGCTATCGCCCCATCAGCTTACTAAATACCATGAGTAAAGCATTTGAGTCTTGCCTAATTACTAGATTACACCGCGAGATCAGTGAAAATGCCGCGATTAGACCGGAGCAGTTTGGGTTTCGAGCCGGACATTCGACACAGCATCAAATCCTCAGGATTACTGAGCGAATTACGAAACTTTTCAACTGGAAACGCGACACCGGCGCGGTCCTTCTAGACGTCGAAAAAGCCTTTGATAGCGTTTGGATTAATGGTCTCTTACGTAAACTCATCGAAGCCGGTATCAACAAAAAACTTATACTACTCTTGGCCTCATATCTCGAAAACCGAAAATTCAGAGTCAGACTGAACAATTTCGAATCGGAACTCTTCGATATCAAAGCAGGAGTCCCACAGGGAAGCCTTCTTGGACCTATTTTATTCACTTTCTATATCAATGATATGCCTTCAACCGAAAATGTCGAGATCGGAATTTACGCGGATGATACGATTCTAACAGCAACGTCACTCAGGAGAGAAAAGATCGTTAGGCTTCTAAATAACGCTCTTGATAACATCAGCGCCTGGTGCGAAAAGTGGCGCATCAAAATTAACGCAGGAAAATCAGAAGCCATTTTATTCTCTAAGAAGCAAGCATCAACCTCAGACCTCGACCCTCCGAAGTTTAATGGCGTAGATGTTCAGTGGAAAGACTCGGTCAAATACCTAGGAGTCATTCTGGATAGAAAACTCACATTTTCCAAACACACGACACATGCACGGAATAAAGCAGTTGGCTCTTTGAGTAAATTATATCCCATTCTGAAAAGACATTCAGAATTGGATATTAAAAACGGTGTGATAATTTATAAAATGCTCATAAGACCCGTTCTCACCTATGCTTGCACCGTTTGGGGTGGAGCGTCCAAATCAAGTCTGAAAAAACTGCAAGTTATTCAAAACAAGACACTCAGAAACATTGTCGATGCACCAATGTACACCAAGAACTCCCTCATACATAAAGAACTGAAGATTGAATCATTAACCGATTACATCAAAGTTACAGCAAAGAACTTCTACGACAGCACCGCGGAGTCGGACCACGAGCTGATAAAAAACCTAGGTTCCTATGCTTACGATCCTCGGGATAAGTACCCGAGGCCAAACTACTTCCTACACGAGTAAACATACGTAGCATACACGTGCTCAAGCACGCACGCACACACACACATACACACACACACACACACACACACACATACACACACAAGCACTCAACAGTATGAATGAACAGCAAGAAACACACCTCATAACTACACGGAATGAATGAAGTATGAATGTGACCAACCAGCACTAACAGTTCCGACAATCTAATCAAATCCACTCTGTTTCACCTAGCCGCTCAGTTCCCCCAGCCCCGTATGATAGTGCAAACTGCCAGCCGGTAAAGCACAAACATCCTCCTCCTTCGATATTCCCTTCCCAATTCCCTATGGAGAGGTCACGAATCATCTGTGCACCCGCTATGCGCGTCTTTTTTGCCGCACATATCGAGTCCACAGGAGATGAACCCACTTAGCCTGGGAAGGATCTCACAGGTTGCGGCGACGGAGGGGGCCGCACCATCCCTCCCATTTCCCATTTCCTTTCTCTGATTACAATAGTGTCTGAGACAGGTCTCACTTCGTCTCAATGACGAGCCCAAGAGAGAGAGAGACCAGGGCGGAACACACACTCGATATCACATACTTTCATTTACACTGTAAATAATGCAGTACGATGGTAGAGACAAGGATGGAAACTATCATCAGCTCTGCATTCGAGACTAATAATAATATTGAAGTTGGGTTCTTGATATCTTCCCGATGGCTCTGTGGTTCTATAGGGGATGTATGTTCCCCAGACAATCAGAGTGACGGAAGCCCTGTCAAGAAATTCCTGCTTCAATAAGCATTGCCTCGGATTTCGGCCGTTCCTCCAATCATATATTCGAACGAGATACTATTCAACTGATCGTCAACACACATAATCCGTTTCGGTGGCAGTTCTATCGGAAATCTGAATTTTTTGACAGCCCTAAGAGTAAAACACTCAGAATTCTTGGTAAATTTATTTACGCGACTCTCATATCCATATCCACACTCGCTAGATTCGAGCACGCCTGTTTTTTTTTGTTTTTTTTTTAAGCCTTCTCAGGTCCAGCACGCCTGTTTAATCTAACGCCCTCTGAAAATATGAGGTTCCTAGATAAACACATATTTCTCCCTGGGTTTCGAGAACAATGTTATTTCCATACTAGCGTTGAGAAAAAAATACCTCGCGTGTGTAACACCCAGGATACCTCGAAAACGGGCGTTGCGGACTACCTTGTGGACGGCTAATTTCCAATAGCTGATTAAATCATAGACGACACATTTGGAATGAAACCCATCAAATCCAATTTTGAAACCACTGGATTACTCTAGATCATCAGAGATTCTCAACTGGACTTAAATGTTAAAAGTTCTGTGAAATCTCTTATGTGTGTGGGTGAGTGGGTGTATGACTGTGTGTTTACCAATGCGATGTCCGCACATATAAAGTCCTCGAAGTGCATGACCTAATCTAATGATTCCATTTACCAGTGTTGTTGTACAATTTTGCACTTACTGTTTGTGACATTTGCCCTACTTGGTTCATGAATCCTATTTCAATAATCTATTGTTTCCTTTCCTGTTTTTCTCTTTCTTCTTGACAACATTTTTCTAGCTATAATTGCATCAAATGTGAACTGCTAGTTGATCCGGCGATTCGAGGCAGAGAACAATTTACGCAAATTTCGGGTTTTAACTCGAACGGATTGAAGAGGTACATGCTAATCGAAACAACTGCGACATCAAACTTTTTATTCCACATCCCTCAATACCTTTGACATCATGTGCAGTTTCGAATAATGAATTTAGACGAAATCGGATGAGATGATAGTGTTCGAAAAATGTCCAGAAGTATGAGCCATACTTGGGAATGCATCCTTGATTAACGCAACCATCTTTCCTAAATCCGCAATTCCGTTGGAAGAGGGGTTGTTTCGGGGCTAAAATCGTCAGAGGAGTGATTTGAGCCAAGATAATTGGTCAGTCCGAAATGAGTCCCGATGGTTTGTTGCAAATCATTTCCAATTGTCCGGTTACAACATTGACGTACCTAGAGTTGCAGATCTCAAAATTGAAGCCAGACAACAATATTCCAAGTTCAACGGTTCGCCGAAGAGGGTGGAACTGGATTTCGCCAAAAAACTTTCCCACAGCTTAGGCTCTAACGGTAGACTCTTTTCCGCGTGAATTTGATCCAATGCAACCGTGCCTCAAGGAAATATGCTTCACAAAGTGATACAGTGAGCCAGGGAGTAGCAAAACATGGGAACGTATTTTTTTTCCAGCTCCTTCAAGTCCGACGTACCCGCAGTTAGCTTCAAAATTTGTGGTGCAGGTTCATTAATTCAGCGTCTCTCTCCCTAAGTCGCTGCGCCTCTTTTGAGTACTTGTTCTCCATATCATCATGAAGGGCCTGTAAATGCTGGTACTGGTGCATGAGAGTTTGGTAGTTTAGGTCATAGCCTCGACCTCCAGCATTCCGGCCTTGGGGCATACCCTGGCCTGGTTGGTGCGCATGCTACTGGCCTTGACCCTGGTACATTGGACACAAAGTATTCAGATCCAAAACTTTATTGGATATGATTGTATTGGGTTTTCAAGAATATCATGATTATAAAAGTATCCATCGGGAGGCAGTGGAAATCTCGCATTCCCATCTTGAGACGCCACCGAACATGGCATGAAAAATTTCAGGACGACCTATCAAACCATTGAAGAGTTTTGCTGAGCCATAGAAATCAACATACATACACACACACAAACAGACACGGACAGAAGGACCGAAAGATGGGTTTGTAGTGATTTTGTGAGGGCTTAGAAAGAAGAACTGACCTACATTAGATAGATCATGGTGGGAGAGGGTTTATAAAGGAAAACTGTGACCTCCATTAGATGGATCATGACGAAAGGAAGAGGACTGTACAAATTTCATGTATTCAAGAGTTTTGCTGAAGGAGAAAAGAATTGTTTTAGAAAAAATTTGTCGAAATTTCTCCTGGCACCACATGAATGCCTCCCTCATATTGATGGATATTAGACCGTTTCCAGAGCCACATCAAGATATTTGAATCCAAGGATTCGGTACCTCCGAACCTTCTAATGGAGAGTTGATACTAATTTGCACCACATACTCTTTATGGAGAAGGAAATATCAAAAGATGATCCAAATAGATCTTGAGAATACATAGGAAGAATGAGGTTACAAATAAAATGTTCGAAAATTGTAAGTGTTCCGCCCCAGTCTCTACGCTTGGGGTCGTAACAATGACGACGGAGAGAATTGTCATTGACACTGAATCTATTGAGAAACTGTTCAAGTGAAGTGATACGTTGGAACAGAATACCATAATCTACCAAATCAAACCATTCTTGGAAAAGAAATGGTCAAAAGTTGTATCCTGCACGTCTTAGGGAAGGTGCATAAACCACGTTACCACTTCTGGCGATTTTGACACCCCCCCCCCTCCCCCCCGTGGGTGACCAACCGTGGATTTTCTCTGACCCCCTTCTGTGGAACGTGATATGAATCGAGAACTCTCAGAAAATCCATTTGAATTTGAGATTTATTCAATGATAGATCAAATTTACGATAATTCGTGCTCAAACGGCCTGCCTTCTTCAATCCATTTTCTATGTTATGAATATCCCTGCTGAAAATAATTTTGAGGGATCCCATGGGACTTCGTGGGACCTGGCCCTGGTAGAATATCTAATTTCTATATTTTGCAGAATTTGGCAACGCAGACGTGCAGCACACAAACTTCGAACATCATTCCTTCGGCCCACAAAGTGGTTGATACATGGGGAGTAAAGAATACATTCTTCGTGGATTCTGACCTTGATCTCTGAATGATTACGGATATGAATATTTGAAATCGACTGATACTCCAAGAGTGTAAAAGAATCAAGCATCGAGAATAAATCCCTTCACTTTTCTCAAAATGTGCCTTTAGCCGAGAGAAGATGCCTATGAAGTCGTCACGTGTCAACAGCTCAAGTGAAGAACAATGCTCAGAGCGACACATGTCGTCGGTTTCATTTCGAGTACGTGTATATACTGAGTCATCTAATGATAAGGACATGTAGAAACGATATGATGTACATGAAGTTTTTTTTTAAGGTAGTAGTAGCGGTACTAGAATTGACGTTCAGAAAATTATGAGTCCGCGAGGTTGTAGATTAGGGTTCCAAGATGCTTCAGTTGAAATCTCAGAAGTTTTTAGTATCGGAGAAACACCTCTAAGCGTTTTTGTTTAACACGGAGCCTTATGGGAGATCACGGATACAGTGATATCTGACGTTCAGATTCTCATGAGAACGGATAAACAGAAGGAAGAGTACACAAAAATCACTTAGCAATAATCAGATTGATGATTCAGTGCCTATGAAGAGAGATCTCAAGACAAATGTAGCCTCTTTTGGCCGTTACGGGGTTATGTTGTCGTCTGCTGCGCGCATTCACTATACCTTTATCGCAGGCGGACAGGAGCTTGACTCATCCAGTAATACTAGTACTACCTTAAAGGATTCCTTAAGATGTAGTTGAGCAACTTCGAAATTCATAATGTCGCCTGCTTTATCGACCGAGTTTTCCCTCTTTGCAATTGAAGCTTCATATCCAAAATGCAACGAAATAGTCAACTCCCAACATTCAAGTGACAAGGTGATACATCATTCTAGGAGGATGAGGAGGGCTCGGTACTCACGCACTGGTAATTAGTGACCACCCATTCCCAAAAGTATTTGTGAATGAGGCTTTCACGATCTTCATTGTACAGCTGAAGGATGGAAGCTTCATAGAGACATCTTCCTTCGTAGCAGATAGATTGAACGATAAACTGTACAATCGGCAACAAGGTAGACTGTCCAAGCTTGACATAGCGCTGTCTCACTCGCACTCGTGGATAATGGTAGGAAAAAAGTGAGACAGAAAGATCGTGAAATTAGCACTTCCTGAACAGTTCAGGTCATTGCCTAGTGTACATCGCAGCAAATGATATTAATGTCCCAAGAGTTCATAACTTCACTTTTCTCAACAAGATAACCGGAATCAATGGAGATCTCTTTCTGGTTGATTCTGCAGAGATACAGAAGATATGTTTCTACCTGGAGCTGAACGACAGTTGATACATCATTCCTGTCCTAAGCATGACCACGTATTCATGACGCGTACGACGATTCCAGATCTTGATTGACTGAAATTGAAGGTTCCCGTACGCTCGAGTGCGTTCAACCCATGCGTAAATGCCAAAAACCAAAGTCCATGGGATCCGGATGAAATATTGTCCTTGTTGTTGGCAATTAGTACAGCTACTTGATCAATACTCTACATCGATCATGATAATCAGACGGAAGTGAATATAGGAGAATATACATATGTTTGTGAATCAACCAGACCATAAGAGATAGTTTGAATTCTTCTTCCAATCCCATCATGAGAACTTGTTTAATTCGCGTGAAAAAATTCTCAAGAACCTAAGATTGTGTATAAAATATCATTGCTACGAGTCCTTATCATTAGATGACTCAGTATCTAGAAATTCTCGAAATAAGACCCAGGACATGTGTCGCTCTGAGCATTGTTCTTCACTTGATCTGTTGATACGTGACGACATCATAGGCATCTTCTCTCGGCTAAAGGCACATTTTGAGAGAAGTGAAGGGATTGATTCTCGATGCTTGATTTTTTTACACTCTTGGAGTATCAGTCGATTTCAAATATTCATATCCGTGATCATTCAGAGATCAAGATCAGAATCCACGAAGCATCTATTCTTTACTCCCCATGTATCAACCACTTCGTGGGCCGGAGGAATAATGTTCGAAATTTGTATCCTGCACGTCTGCGGTGCCAAATTTTGCAAAATATAGAAATTAGATATTTTACCAGGGCCAGGTCCCACGATGTCCCACGGGATCCCATGGGATCTCACGAAATTATTTTCAGCAGGGTACGACACACAAGTTGTTGTCAATACGTTAGGATGCCCGAGTGCAGATCTACAGTTTGACCTGTAAAGATAAACAAATGCTATTTTTGAGGTTTCAGTGCTCAGAATTGTAGCATGGTATCCTCAGGTATCTTCTTTCGTCATAAGTGGAGATGAGCAAGATGATCCAGGATGAGTCCCTGTATCCAATATGTGTGATTCATGTTTCCAACCTGCAAAGATTAATAACAGTATATAGTAGGTGGCTCACACCGATTTGATCAAATTTAATCAAAGAAGCTATACGTAGTTGGATCGAACTGTAATAAAAAATTTGATCAAATTCTGATGAACAGATCAATTGTTTTGAACTTGCTCCTGATCGAGATGCTGGGATCGTGTGGGGTATCGAATTGTTCCAAAACTCATTTCATGGAGTGATTTTCCATGACATTGAGTGCGTTGCAAAGAAAAACTGGTTGAAAAGAAAACCAGCTGTTTCACTTTCCAACATGTGGTTGCCGATTTGGTGGAAAGTCGATCAATTTTTCACACTGTAGTCGCTGAATAGTGAGTTTGAGGGTCAGATTCTTCAATATCGGAGTAGGAATTGCCTCTACTCCAGGTAAAATTTCATTCTTAATTTTAGAGAGTGTGCTCTTGATGAACATCTTGATGGCGAAGACATAATCCCCATTAGTGTTCTCATCATCAGGCCATGAGTCTGATCTCGGCCCCGTGGCTTAATTGTATTCTTGTTCACTAGTCTTTATTTTCTTTCATATTATTTCAATAGAATTTACCGTCTCACTTCTGTAGATATCATGCTGTGATGAATATTTATTTGATCGACGCCTCTTTTTTATTCTCACTCTGGCATTGCTTTTCTAATGCATCAAATAGGTATGCATCAAGTCTTTCTGAACAGCTAATATTCATTTCTGAACCCCATTCCACTAAAAATCAAATTGTAGAGTCGTAAAATACCTTGAATTTTGCCTCTCCATGTCTTAAGTAATTCAATTTCTTGGGAGTTTTGCGGCTCGTCTTTTGTTAAAAATAAATGCTACTGGTACGGCAATATTTTCTTTATGGTCTGTGATTTCTCCAGAATCTAGTGATCAAAGACGGTGAGCGTATGCCTCTTAAATTTCGAATTTATATTTGTAATCCGGACTCCGGATTACGACGATAAATTTGAGCCTAAATCAGCCATTCCACCATATTTCACAGACCTGTTTGGAATCCTCGGTCATCGAAAGTCACAAATCGTGCATGTATGTACATACAACAAGGGATCAACAGTCTCAAAATAACTTGCATATTGAGTGTCCAGACGTAGACTCAGGGCTATCAGAATCTTGGAAATGGCTACATCGCTTATTGAGTTCTGATCAATTGCATCCTACCAGGATATAACTAAGCAAAATAACATTAAGATCCAGATCCGCTTCATTGAAACCATTTGAGTATAATAAAACAGAGATCCAGACTCAAATTATGGGCACTAGATTTGGCTAAATGTGGTGAAAAATCTGTGAGCCTGGAATTAGAAAAAAAAAACCGAATTGTTTATGAACATGAATGGGACAAGTTTGAAGAATTTTGAAGCCATGGTCAAGACATCATTTTTCAACATAATAATGAATGAGATACAACTTCATCACATACTCTAATCTTCACTCTACTCACCATCAATCGTTTCACACGGCAAAACGCTGTAATGAACCTCATTAAGCTATATCCTTACGTAAGTATTATTTACGCGTACAAAATACCTTGCACTTTCGTGCTGTTCACATCATCAGAGCAAATGAGATAATTAATCAGTAGCTCATGGAGTGGCAACTTCTCTTGCAGTATTTACGAATTCACCGATCAGTGACAGGAAAAACGTATACTACCTAACAAAATCATCGAGTTGGGGCGTGAGAGCCAATTTATATATGATCATAACGCAATGCCATTATCACCCTATTGAATTCTTAAAATGCTAATCCATATCTGTCATACCACAATATATGATACATGGCACACAATCATGAAGTACGATTATTATTGTACTCGATCATAGGCACGTAGAAAATCGATTCAAGAAAGAAAACCGGAAGACTTTGATACGAAAAAAGGTGTGATTCTCGCGCATTGACTCAAGAGAAACGTTCAATCTCAATTTCTCGCGCTTGAATCCTGAAGGTACTACAGATATATATCTCAGGTGCATGCATGCGGTGTGTGTGCCACCTATTTTGCCGCGGGACATTTTGCGGCTCGTTTTGCGGCCTCTATGCATGGCGAAAGTTCACGCGATGCAGCTTTATAATATACAGAGAGCTCACCTCGCGCTTCTCGCTTTTTCCGGGTGTGCCATTGTGCATATACGTGTTTGTCTACACCT
Organism: Eretmocerus hayati; assembly: GCA_029851415.1. Lineage (NCBI taxonomy): Eukaryota > Metazoa > Arthropoda > Insecta > Hymenoptera > Aphelinidae > Eretmocerus > Eretmocerus hayati. Next base: position 33,125,510 of record CM056741.1, on the reverse strand, counting down.
CACTTCGGTACGCCTCTTTTCTTTCACAATTATAATACCCACACAAACTACCATTTATTTCAGAAGTTTATGACGTTTTCTTAATGCCATTCTGAAGGTCAGAGATCATTCTTAATTCAATCTAAGTACATCTGTAATATATCTATAGAATCTTTTAAAATCGTAAATTTGGAATTCGATCGTTGATTGAGATGACACAGTTTTTGCCTCTTCCAAACAAGATATCAGGATCTTACTTTTAATGCAGTCACGTCGTGGTACAATATATATCGGCTTGCTTGCATCTACAAAAAAAAAAAAAAAAAACGAAATCGACCGCGTGCAGGGAAAGTTGGTCCGCATGCAGTCCACAATTGATGTGGCTATTCAACTTCTCGATACGATGCAGGTATAGATTGGGCTTTTCTATATACTCCATAGAATCTTAGACATGCCCTACTCTTGTCTTCGAACCAACTTCGCAAGATAGCGTACTGAGCGATACATTTATGTACTTATATATGTGTGTCGGTTGATGCATAATATATATTGGATCTATGGTACAAACTTATATACTTCGGACAGGTAACCAAATATATATATAGGCTCATTCCAATCTAAATGTTCCGACAGCTCATTCGCGTGCTATAGGAAGGGCACTTCGCGGTTTTGCTCAATTGGCATGAGCTAATTGGCCTTTTCAATCTTGGCAACAGATTCCCACGAGGATATTATTGTATGATGTTGCTTGCTATCTTGAATCGTACTAAACGGTTTCGCCAATCATTTTCTTCGACGATATAATGCATGATTCGCTGAGCCTGAAATATGATAAGATTTTGAGGCTATTTAAAGAAGCTATGAAGGAATTTTTTGTGTTAAATTTATTTGACTGGGATTACTGTAACATAGCTACATCTTCATGCTTATTATACAGTTACACGCATGCGGTAAACATAAACAGTTCTTTCATTCGGGGGTTATAATTTTTCTGCAAAATGATCAGATTCATGTTGAATCTGGGGGTATAAAAGAGTTCAGATGTTTTTGTTTCTTCCATTAATATACATGTGATGAACCGGCGATTCATCAATACGGTGAGTTTTTTACTCATTACTGGAATATTTTTATTATAACTTGAGAAAAATCTCTGCATTAGGATGAAATGAATATTTGTAACAAATTCTATGGTAAATTGAGTGACTCTGATCATTTTAGTCCTAGATATGAGTGACTTCGTGAATTGTGAGTAAAATTTTTTGAAAAATGTCTATCTAGACTTCTGACTTTGCATGATATGTTTATATGATTGGATCGAGTTGACGTTATAATCTAAATTCGAAATAAAAGGTCTTCTTAAAAAACAAGGACAACGCAAAGCACTGTCGAAATTTTTCTCACCCGACAACGAGATTGCAGAGTGTGAGGGAAAGAGTTGAACAAGATAACATTACTCCATCTCACTTATGTACATTATTTACTGCTTTCATTTTTTACAGCTCCTCGGTTGCTTGTACAAGAGTCTTACTTTTTATTTTACCCTACATGTAGGTAAGTACAAAACACTCGTCTCGACTCTCAATAAACAAGCTGAACTTCTCAATTATTGCATAATGCTTATATTCCATTAGGGTATTTGATCAGTTCACGCTGAGCTGCTGAACATCATGGCATATACATCGTATTTGTTCTAGCTTACATAGTCATACAAAGATCCTTACGTAAAACAAAAATTGACTTCCAAAGTACGAGTGAGAAACTCAATTATTTCTCATCTAAATCTCATACACACATTCTCGTATAAATGGAACGAATTCCATTCAATCGAGCTTTTCACACACGAGTCGCTGAGCTATAGGTATTCTCTCCCATGCGAATAATTTAACGCGAGAGCACGCGATACCTCAATCAATCGTATATATTATTTCTTGCCCATATCAAACATCACACACGCACACAACAGAAACTGGACAGTCCGATCAAGTCAGACTGCTGGTTAACGGTATGCCACATATCACGGGCAAAATATGCCCGAGGCGTGACTCGAGAAAGTTCATCAATGGTCATCATCAATTCAACGCGATCTTACTTCTCACTTGTTCAGCCCACTGAACTGTTGCTGCTGAAAATTAGGACTCCTTTGAATTCCTGGAAGCGAGCCGACATTCAATGCCAAGACTTTCGACACAATGTTGATGTCTTCTTGAGTACGAGTTCCCGCGCCTTGCAGATCTCCCGCTATACCCGATTGGTAAAGCAGATCCTGGATCTGCCTTGCCGGCGTTACAAATTGTCTCTGTGACTGCTGCTGTTGTTGTTGTTGTTGTTGTTGCTGCTGCTGTGGTCTAAACTGGTTGTTGAAGATGAAGTTGCTTTGAGGCAAAGGTAGCTGCTGCTGTCTCAGGAAACGTTTGTCTTCCGTAGGGATGTTATTGAAGTTGCTGAAGCTGTTGAAGTTGTTGAAGTTGTTGAAGCCAAAGTTACCGACTGAGCCAAAACCTTCTTGCCTGTTGAACCTGGTAAGTGGTGTTACGGAAGGAGGTTGCTGGAACTGAAACACTTGCTGCTGAGGAAACTGTTGGCGTGGTCTCAACTGGCTTTGTTGCTGGAACACTTGGGCAGGAGCGATACTAGGTACTTCCAAGGCCAAGCTTGGTTGCAGAACTACGCTAGTTGTTGTCTTGGTGTTCTGCTGTTGTTGTTGTTGTTGTTGTTGTTGTTGTTGTTGTTGGAATACTTGTTTTTGCTGCTGTTGCTGTTGTTGGAATGCCTGTTTTTGCTGTTGTTGTTGTTGCTGGAATGCTTGTTTTTGTTGCTGCTGACTCAGGAATGTCTGCTGTTGTGGTCGCTGAAAAGTCTGTTGTTGCTGCAGGAAAGATTGTTGTTGTTGCTGAAGTGGCAATTGTTGCACCAAACTCAATTGTGGGTTTTGCTGTAGCTGCTGCTGTGGTCGCAAGTTAAACTGTTGTGCTTGCAGTTGTTGGGGTGGTTGCGGCAACAGATTCAGTTGTGGTTGGGGAGGCTGAGGTAGTAGGTTCAACTGTTGTTGCTGCTGTTGAACTGGAAATTGTGTTGGAGGTGGTGGAACAAAGACTTGTTGAAGCTGCTGTTGAAGACGTTGTTGTTCCTGAAGACGACGTTGTTCTTGCAACTGTAACTCTTGCTGTTGCTTGAACCTAATCTGAGCTTCGTAGGCTTGACGTTGGCGAATAAGGAATTGGGTCTGTTGTAGCTGCTGAGCTTGTAACTGGGCGAGTTGTTTCTCCAATAGACGTTGTTTGAATTCCAATTGTTCCTGTAGACTCAAAGGTTGAGCAGGTTGGGTACCGTTTGTACGGAACAGAGGTACAACACTCTTAGGAATGCCACGTTCATCTTGCTGTACGGTGAAAGCAGCTACCAAAGGTGCTGGAAAGATTTTAACGTCTTCAGCCTTGTCTTCTTTATTGGGAGGCGTTCCTGAAGATTTGGTGCCAGCGTTGGCCTGTCCTTTGCCGCTACTGATAGTTGTGGTGAAGTCCGAAGAACTGCCACTAGAGGTCGTTGATACCGTAGGACGTGGAGCCAGAAGAGAGTTAGCAGCGGCTGATGCTAGATTGCCGCTTGCACTCAAGGTCAAGGTTTCCCTCAATGGTGCCAAGGTCGAGCTCCTTTGAATCTGTACCGAGCTTATCGTTGAAGTTTTGCTGGGGCTTCCGATGCTGTTGACAACGTTGCGTGGTGATGCCGAAGTTGAGCTGACGCTTCGTGATTCTACGGTTTCCAAGGGGTCGGATGACTTGATTTCGGTTTTGGCTCCGAATACTGGCACTGTTGTTGCTTTTTCAGTGGATGCCACCTGGTTCGCCTGTAAGAAGGAAAGATTACCAAGTTTGAATGGTATTCATAGGTACATTTTGGTAGTCAGAAAAGATTGAACAAGGTTTCTCTTGGTAGTAAGTCAAACTCTAAATTAGCTTCCGATATGCCCGGCTGTCCCTTATAGTATATGATGCGACAAGGGCCGCGATGGGTTACTTTCATCCCCGAAGCGCGCACATTGTTTTTCGATACCTAGACCTGCATAGGAATGCTCTACTTTCTCCCACGGGGCAACATACTGCTCCTCCATGCAGGTCAAGAAACTTTGGAGCATGCAATGTAGTGGCCCGAGAGCCACTGCGCATGCTCAGCTGTTTTTGGAACTAGATGGCATTGCGGAATTCTCTGCACTAGGGTCTCTAGAAGGGGGTCGAGACACGGTCTCTTCAGCCCGACATACTTTGCCCAAATTCCGTGTTACTTACTATACCGTTATCGACGGGGTCAAAATATAGGTGGAGTAAACAACACGGTGTTTAGGCAAAACATGGTGGACCGAAATCACCGTGTCTCGACCCCCTTCTAGGGACCCTATTCTGCGACGAGATCGAGGCGGAAATCAGAAGCTTTCAATGCCAGTGTGCCCAGTGTGCTGATAAAGTTTTTAATCTTATTAGTGAACCGATCACTAGTTATGGGTTTGTCATACTCTGATGGTAGTAGCTACTTTGGAACTTGAACTCTTGACTGCTTTCGCGAGAGAAAACATGAAGTGAAAGAAATGTGCTCATTCCTGCATCACGGGCATGGCTGTCACGAATTATCCCACCAATCAGTTGATGCAAGGGTTGGGCACATACTTTCCAACCTGTAGAAGATGCATCCACTCGAGAGAGGTGAAAGACAAGTGAATAATCTCATTGGTATTCCAAACTTTTTTCAAAACCCGTTTCGCACTAAGCAATCTAGTTTTTGTTGAGGCTTGAAATGATTTGGTAGCTAATAAAGTAACCAGCTATTCATTGAAGAATACTTTACAATACTCATGTACCTACATCTCATTCTGCAAATCTTCGTGCATCATATTGATTAGAAAGTTGAAATTCTCATACATGCCTATGCAGTGAGTTACTTGCATTATTTTAGCACGATTGGCTATAATTTTCTTTGACTTTTCTCAAAGGTGCGCCGCGCATCAAGGCGATGAAATACGAAAAACAGGAATCCTTGAAAAAATTTCTTTTCTCATGTGAATTCTTTAAGATTGTCATTTATGGAACACAATCTTTTATAATTATAATGTGCCTGATTCATCTCACGGTGAAAGTTTGCGGAGCGTGGAATAAATAATAAATAAGTTATTAAAATACAATGGAATGGTTGCAAATTTTCGTACACCGATACTGTACAATAGCATGTATAGCTTGTGATACCTGCTTCCTTCTTATTCCTCATTGCCTCGTATGCAGAAATTAATAATCAAGTGGTTTATAAATATATCAGGCTCATAACTTTTACATTAAACTGGAAAAAATGAATAAATCATGCGCGAAAAGGTTTACAAGCATTAAGATTTCATCACTGCACGATCTAATTTTTTCTAAAAGATTTTAGATCACATAAGGAGTTCAATGGCCTCTGGTCGTACAAAATAAAGTAAAAGTCTTTTTACCGAATCCTGATCATTGGCTGCGGTCTGACTTTGGATTCGAGCAATAAGTTATGAGTGAGTATGAGTCTGTAGGTACGCGTTTCCACCGGGTAAATATCGCGATCGTCGAAGAAAATAGAGAAACACCTTGTAAGTAGAGATGGTGCGATGTGCATTCGAGAGGTATAGAGCGCGAGATTATGTAAATCAGCATATGCAAATTATATCCCGTCCGGGTGATTCAGCCGGCCGAAACTAGGATATAGCCTTGAAGTCAATGAATATGATCGTACGTACATTACTTGTTGAACATAGATCGAGATGATCAGATACACGCAATCGTATATCAAATGATGCTTAAACTGAGAATTTTGCGTCTTGGTTGTGTAAATCAAATCGAAATAAAGCGTATGACTAGTTATATGAATAGCTCTATATCGATAATTATCGGAACCCAGATTTGAAAGCGAGTTGGAGAATACTTATTGAAAGGATTGAAGATCATATTTTAAATATTAGTAGTAATGGGATATTCCCGAATGACTACTGCATACTATTCAAACAGATTAGCCTCATATTCCAAGATTTGTTTGATGGAATTGTCCTAGAAAATGTACACTATCTCAACTTTCTCATTATGCAGAGGTAATTATTGCAGATTAATTCACTGAGAGTATATAAGGATATAAGGTTTTAGAATTCAATCTGAGAATTATGCAGGATTCTTCCCGTGAGAGCATTTTTGTTTCAAAGTCTACCCCAAAATTTGACCATATTGATCAAACAAACATGTCATCTATATTTGTCAACTATGTTTTTTCATCTGCTAAACTGTAAGATTTTTTGTCCTCATATAACTATTTATAAATTGTTTCATATTTTTTCTCATTAATAGCCAATTTAGTAAAATCTTCAACGGAACAAGGACGAAAAATTTTCCACGGAAACCAGAAAATGTTTAGGCGTAACAAGAAACTGTATTCCCGGCTTAATTCGTTAGGTCAACGATCGATAATTCCACTGAATAACAAGTGTTTGAAGCTACATAGCATCACCTGACTTTCGTGCACCTGCCAATCTCAGTTCTACCGCGCATAAAATCCAATAGCCCGAAGCAACCACGGTACCACGGTCTCGACTATTAAACCTCTTTCCTTCAATATAACTACTCTTCCTGCCTCTCACTCTCATCCTTTGAAATCGATCCAACCGATCTCCGCGTCCTCACGACATCTTCAGTCATCTCCCCAACACCCTAATAAAAAAAATGAAAAAAAAACCCAGCTCACCTGCGCACTACTACCAAATTCCTTGGTTTGCTGCTGCTTCTGCTGCTGTTGCTGATTTTTCTGCTGACCAGAATTGCCAGTACTAGTGCTAGTACTGGTACTGGTAGAAGTGGATGTACCAACTACGAATCCTGGATTCTGAAGTTTATCATCGTCATCTGCATCGGCATTAAATGAATAGCTAGCACTTTTTTGCCTTGATATCTCTAGGAAATCATATTTGGTTGGCTCCCCATCGTCGTCATCGTCGTTGTTGTTATTGTTGTTTTCGTCGATGTCAGAATTTGATTTGGAGTCGATGACATCGTCGGTACTTCGCTCGCGTTGATGTTGCTCGGCAGATTCAGCTTCGAGGTCTGTAAGAGCCTTGAGTAAGGCTCGTCTGAGATTTTTGTCAAGTTTAACTGGAGGTGGTGGAGATATGGATGATGAGGCTAAAGTTTCCAAACGTGATGATGGGGCTGCAATGAGGTCTTCTACGAGGTCTAAAGGGTTGGATGCTCCGAAGACCGAGGTTACGGCTAGCAGTAGCACTGCTATCGTCGTCACCTGCAAAGAAAACTGATGTAAGATTGTGATCTGATATTTCGTCATGTTTCATCTTTTTCTATTTGGATTGGAGTATTTGTTTATTTGTTCAATGGATGGGTAGATTTGATGTTGAATCAGTATTCAAGTTTCATTCAGGCATGTATTTGGGTAAAATCAGTTTACTGCAGAAAATGTCCATCGAAAACTTCAAATAATAATCCTATTTTCGATACACTGTGCGGAAAAGTGCACTTTACGCACAGTTTGTCGACTTTTACTCATAGTTTATCGAAGAGTATAGTTAGATACACGGGCATAAAACCTATTATTCGCATCCTTGTATCGAAATGTACTATTTCGACACGCTGTGCGGAAATAGTATATTAAGCAACAAGGGTGCCAACAGATATTTGCGCACGAGTCACCGCAACGAGTGTGCAAATGGTTCATTTGCGCACGGCTTCATCGTTTGCGCAAACGATGAAACTGTGCGCAAATAAACCATTTGCACACGAGTGCGGGGACGAGAGCGCAAATGTCGGCACCCGAGTTGCTTACGATATTTTTTGTTATTGCTGTGAGCAAAAATGTAACTCGCCAAAACCCTTCAAATAAGTAGCGGAGGTCGCGAAAGTTGTCCGTCAGCTAGAGAGTTGTTTGGTTTTCCTTTTGTTTTGGGGTGAACGGATCTCATGGATCTTTGATCAAATTGTGTATTTTGAAAAATCGATCTATAGATCTATCAAAGGGCTTACTCCATGTCTTTAATACCTTGAATTGGACCGAGATATTATCATTTCTATTTGAAATACACATATTTCGAATATTCTCACAATGTCCAGTAAAATTCGGAGTGCGTTGTCTCATTCATGATCAATCGGGTAAATGACTCTTCTGATCAGAGATAGTGGTAGGGCGTGAGGAAGGGCGCAGGGGGCGAAGCCCCCGCCGGGGGGTTCGGGGGGCGGAGCCCCCCGACTGAAAAAAAATTCTGAAAAATGTATCAGAAAAAAGACTTTTGCCCATATAGTATGTTTCCGCATAGCTTGAAATGTCTTCAATTATCTAATGTTTACTATTTCTGACGTTCGGTAAGTGCACCTCTAGATGATCAATTTCGAATTTTATAGTCCGTAAAACGATAATTTGGTTAAGTAAATACTATCTGAGAAGATGATTTCAGAAATGTTGATGTGTTGGTGATCGAATGGTTCGCCTCAGATAGAACTGCAAGAAATGAAAAATTTCCGGGTAATAATAACCGTAATTTTGAGAATAAAAAAACTGCACCAATGGATAAAAAGGGATGAGTGCATAAGAGAGACAATTTCTCTCGTCGTTGATTTTGAACGTTTATCGTGTGTCATAGTATAATTCCAACGTTGTGGTCACTTTTCTCATTCGATCTGACTGCTTAAATTTTGAAGTTCATATTTTCAAATTCATTGTCCTAGAGTTTAGTTCGAAGATCGTAAAGGTCATTGACAGTCCATTCTACGCAGGCAATATATTTATTCTTCGGTGAATAAATCACAGCCTCAGTTAACACGTTCGCTGCGGAGGCTGAAATAGGCGATCTTTCCCCAGGTGCGGCGGGGCCCACTCAATGTTATTTCCCATAAGACGAAATTCTCAGCAGTGGGGGAGAAACACTAACGTAACCATCTCGAGTAATATCTTAATTGATCAGATGATTTTCAATACGGAGTTTTTTTGCTGAGAGTTAACAGAGCAATGATTGCAGTTTCGAATGCAGGAGGATCGTTTGAATTTTCAATATCCTACCGTTACCGAACTTACCCTCCGTATATAGTTATGTGAGAGAATCGGGACGCGGCGCTTCTCGATCGTTCATTTTCATTTTTTAGTGAATATAGGATGATCAAAAATCAACCCAAATTTGGTAAGCAAACTGTGCGTAAATGCCCCATTTGCACACTGTCTCATCGTTTACGCCGTGCGCAAATGGATATTTGCGCACTACCGTGTGCAAATAAGTCATTTGCGCACGGTGCAAACGCGAATCCGTGCCCAAATGGGGCATTTGCACACGCACACTTGCGTCTAAATGGCCATTTTTGCGCACAGAATAACAAAATAGTATATTATGATACAAGGGCGCAAATGATGGTTTTCGCACTTCGAGTGACTTTTTTAGGCCCGAGCCGCAGGCGAGGGTCTAAATAGTCACGAGAAAGCGAAAACCATTGCGCCCGAGTGTCATACTATGGTTTTTGATCTTCTGTGAGCGAATGAAAAGTGAAAAACAGTGTGAAAATAACTCATTCGCGCACAGACGATCAAAAAGTGTCTTTTCCGCACTGAATTTCCATTTTCTCGCACAGTTTGTCGAATATAGTACGTTTCGATACAAGGGTGGAAAAATAAGTTTTACACCCGTGTATCGAATACTATTTTTTGACAAACTGTGAGAGAAAGTGGAAAATGAGTGCGGAAAAGTTACTTTCTCGCACAGTGTGTCAAAAAAACAGTTAGATACATGGGTGTAAAACCTATTTGTAGCACTCTAACCTAAAAATCGCAACTTTGAACATGATTTTTGGATTCTCGTGCTATAAAATATCGTATGAGACGGCGTGCAGATGGGTAGTTTTGTTACGAAGGACTTATAGCACTCGCTTCGCTCGTGCCATAAACAGCCCTTCGTACAAAACTACTCATCTACGTGCAGTGTCATAATATACTAATTTTGACACACTGTGCGAGAAAGAAACTTTTTTGCACTGATTTTCCATTTTCTCTCACAGTTTATCAAAAAATAGTATTCGATACACCGGTGTAAAACTTATTTGTCGCCCTTGTATCGAAATGTACTATTTCGAGAATAACTATTATAAAATTGTCAAAAAAGTATGGAATTTTTAAAAAATGCGCGTCATCATTGAGCGATGAACATGGGAACCTTGACGCAGATGCCGAACCGATACAAAAGTAATAAATCGCCAGTCAGGGATAGTGTTGAGGCTCACCCACGCTTATGTTCCATGCAAGAAGAATTAATTGCTTAACTAAGCTTAACAGTCCATTACGGGCATTTGAGTGGTTCGACCGTGCTCTACATGAGCTTGAAGGGTGGGTAATATTTTTCTTCGTAAAAGAGCCCTAAGACCACGTTTTTTTTAGGAACGGTTCCTTTAGATTAAAATAATGAACAAAAGATTTCGCGACCTTCGGAACCTTTGACTGTAACGAAAACAATTTAGTGTTTAAAATTTAAGAATAGTTCGTTGATGCCAGTCGTTAGAGATAACCAGAAAAATCAACAACCTAATACATTATCGAGTTGCAAATTACCAAAATTGTAGAAACCCTCATCCTGCAACTCAATATTACTTGCTAAAACAATGAAAAACTAGGTTAAAGATGATGCGAATATAAGAGAGCTCCGATATCTGCGGGACCATGCAAGTTTACCGGCGCAAGTAGTAACAGACGCGCTCTAGCAAGACGGCGGCGTGGTGAGTCGTCGTGGCACACTGTGATTCCAAACGCGGTTCAAATAATTTTACTACGGATATAATGACTCCGGGATGGAACTAATTAAATACAACTCTATCATTCGAACCTCGTGGGAGAATCGTCGTTGAATCCACACTCGAACACAACCGTTTATAGCAATGATATCCACAATCTAAGTGCATACTCCTCAGTCTCGTTAATCTTATAGTTCAGGAGTCGCACGCAACCATAATACGGAGTATCCAAGGTGCGAAGCAAGAATTACTCACGGTTGCGCGTATAATTACCAAGATACATTACGCAATCTAAAATGCGCCTTTGGGAAGACACGGTAATGAGAGGATATCGAGTTTCATCGGGAAGATGCAGGTGAAATTCAAAAAGGACTTCCAAGACAAATTGAGAGCCGACGTTTATATCGTTAAGTATGATGCAGGAGTATTTAGCAAAGTTAGTAATCTTTTCAAAAATGTAAAATTCAACTCCGCTCTCGATTAATCATCCCTGGCAACTTGCACTACGACAGTACTTTTCATACTGCACATAACTGAGCTCCTTCCCATCGTAAAATGTTTAAAGTCTATGCATATTATATAGGTACACCGCAAATACACGAAGCTCACAAGTCTATACGGTAGTTTTCTACGAATATAAAGTTTACTTGCTCTTGGCTAGACGTACGAGAACAATTTTTTCATCTTTACGATCATTACACTGTCGCGGTCACAACTCGAATTACGAGCGGAAGTGTATGTACCTATGTAGAAAACCACAGGAGCAGAAGTGGCCATCACGTTTGAATACTTTGCTCTCTGCAGGCGCGACAAATTACCGATCTCACCGCTGCAAGCTTCCGAAGTATCTATATAGTTAGACCCGAGAGCGAAAAGCTACGCAGTTCGACGGTTACTTGAGCATTCCTCGAGTGGTTTTCTCATGCCATAAGTTATCAGTGTCCAGTCCAGCAGTCGAAATCTGTGTTGGGATCAGTTAGGTAGCTCGTGATCCGAAAGAAAGTGAAGGTTCGGCTTCGAAGAAAGTGAGCTTTTTGATCCTTTCAGATCGAGACTCGAAAGGTGCTTGGTATTAGCTTGATCTTGATGATATTATATCTTGTAATTATTACAGGTGAGAATTTAATCAACACTTGATAATGTGAGATCCAAGAGGTTATACGAGATTAATATAAAGAGTTCGAATTACCTGTTTTTGGAGAATTTTGTATAATTTATACTATTTTATTCTTGGCAATGAATTTTGATGAGCAATACAGTAACACTTATTAAATTGAGCTACTGATGTGAAAATCTATCTAAATTGGGCACTCCAATGCGGGACCAAAAATACTTTTTACAAGTTTAATTGCCCTCTGTACATTGGACATCTGCATACCCGCGTAAAAATTTAAAAATTGGCGCGATAGTTAATTTTGATGCCAAATAACGACAGTAACGTATAAAATTGGCCTTATATGGACCATGAGACAATCCATCCACAGTTTTGGTTGATCAATTGACATTTGGGAGTTTACAAATTATCTCAACAGCTGATCATATTTGATTTTTCTCTTCAGAAAAGTGATTATTCGAGGGCAAATACAAGAGGTGGGAACTTGTGAAAAACTTTCCGTCATCGCACCATAAAAAGATGATTAGACGATACGATAATGATGTAATTTTTTTGTATGATTACGTGATTACTTATGAAAATGCTCAGCTTCATTGTGCGAAAGCCACCGCCAGGCAGAAGTTCGATTTCCATTGTTGCAGTGACCATGTTGGTAAACTCGTGAAAATTTTGGCTAAAAATCTTCACTTGAACTGAGCTAAAAAATAATGGTCAACTTAGTTTGATCTTGGCCAAGTTAACAAAAATTTTGTATTGGACCAGAGTTGACAAATGACAACGAACTTCAATTTTCAAAAGATGGATACAAAAATTTTGCATAATTATCAAAGAAATGAATCCTCATTTATCAGACTGTTCAACGTAACACTTGAATGAGATGAACATCTAAAGAGTTGGTATCCATGCTCAAATGGGCATATATTTTTTTTTTTAATACGAAGGAGGCGCGCGATTCCAATAGAATTTTTTACTCGACTTCTTAGAATTCACTGGGACCAATCAAATTTGATCAGTTAAATCAATCCATTGTCATAACCTCCCTGATAAATTCTTGCCTGGGATAGAATGAAAAATCGTGCTAATCAAACACGTCCCATGGAAATATTTCGCAAATATCAAAGTTACGTATATGGGAGCATTCAACTCTTTACTTCTTTGAGATCGCAGTCAATCACAGACAACTATAGGTCGCAGTCGTGGCATCAGAAGAAACATATGTGAGCGAATATACGGGGTATAAGCTGATGGTTTACCATCATTTCACATTACTTACGCAATACAACTGCCTATACCGATGCTGCATGGATTCCATACTATATAATAAAATGAAGTCGTGTATATGTAAGAGTTTATAGATATAGATAGAGGTTGAACTGGCGCGAGAAAGCACGTGCTGATACATCACAGGACTCCTCTTATATTTACACTTCTATGCAGCCCTTTGTCAGCTGACTTTGTGCGAGGACCCCCGCCATTGTTCTCAATAATCTTTATGTGCTACAAAACTACGAGATGCTTGCGCAATATATCCCTCGTGTGCACGTGTTTTGATTTGTCCCCTGACTCTGATTATTAAAGCAGATCCTGTATTATATCAAGCTGAGAATGTGGTCTCAAAAGGTTCGTAGGCTGTAATAGCAGTCAGAGACACTTTCAAGAGTTTGCTACTCTGCTGCTGTTTGCCAAGAGTGAAATAACCGTGTGTACTGCTCTCGTCGCCCGCGTGCAAAGTTTGTCTTCCCGTGAGAATTCCGTCTAATACGCGAGTATTTAGTTTGAAAGTCGCTGTGAGAATAAGTAAGTAAGTAAGTAACGATACTCGTGATCTGCTTCGAATTTCTCCCTGCCATCACCAATGTGATGTAGCTTAGTTTTAACCCGCCGCACGATACTTACTTTGCTAATATACTCTATAAATGTGTAACTATATATCTAGCCTTATCTGTTTCTAAAATGCGCTTCTGTTTTAACAAGGATATATATGTAGGGTACCCCTGCTGAGAGTGAATATATGTATATATAAGTATCTATCGTGAACGTGCTGTGAGGTTTAATGGCTTTTAGACCAATTATGGACGATTTTACGATGTGGGGGGAGGAGTAGGGGGAGGAGGAAAAAAATTTTAACCGCGGAATGGGTTCTTGCGGTTTTATAATGCAAAATTCTTGAATTTTCCAATTCATTTGGATGTATCGCTTGTGGGAAAGAATTTTAATCATCACTGGTAGAATCGGAAGCTGATCAAATTTCTAAAAATTTGAACGAAGATTTATGTTAGGTAAGGAGACAATTTTGATAGCATCGACGGGTATTTCTGAATTTCATGCTTACAAATACGGTGTATGAGCTTCCAAAATGAATTGAATCGTCAAATATTCTTGAAAGGCATAAAAACCTCAAATTATACATGAAATATTTTAGAACTAACGGATTGAATTCGAGAGGAATAATATTATATTGCATAACCACAACAATACGCGTTGTCTCAGTTTGGATGATTCGGACAAATCAAGTGTTGGGCTTATACATGACATAAACTGATAAAGTGGGGACTTAGGCTCTAGATTACCAATCTTGTCCGAAACTCTTTTCCAGGATGGTACCACCTGAAATATGATGAATCTAGAAGATTCATGTCCAATGAACCTTCTCACCAATGATTACAGTCAAAAGTCTTTAAATTGCAAGGGTGCCTAACACATCTCGATTTTCACCATGGCCACGTGAGCGATGCGAACATTGCTGGCCGTATCTTTGGACAGAAGTTGGATTGGACACGAATATTTAGAATTGTTCACATTCTACATCGAATACATCAAATACATACAAAAACATACCAAACTGTAAAAAAAAAGGAAGTGATATTCTTGTTGAGGAACCCAATTCCCTACTCCCTTGTAATTTTTTGATTCATCATTTCTAAATGGACTCAAATCAAAGAAAATTATCCCTCTCACGAGGAGAGGTCCAACCCTCCAGGTCCTGGATTTGTCCCAAACTTTGTGGACTATTTTATTCTGGGGTAAAAATGGAGGTGTCTCAAAGGATGTGTAGGCCTCCTATTCTGAGATACAGCTGTGAAGAATAGCATTGCCCATATAGGTGAACATATACGCCCATGTTGAAAAAACGTACATATAGACATACTACCAATGCTAATCTTCACAGCTGTATAGGAGGCCTATGGGACTAAATCTTATGGAATATCTTCATTTCTCACCAAAACAAGATGATTCCCAGAATTTAAGACGAATCCATAACCCACACGGTTGGACCTCCCCTTGTCAGTCCAGAACTTTCTCTTGAAATTCCTTTGAAACTCCTTACATCAAACAATTCTTGTGTAACGTGCCATTTCATCCACTACATGATGTATGAACAAGTTATTATAGTCGATCTCGACTCATAAGCCAAAAAAAAAACAAATCTCACACCATCGCTAAGCCACAAGTTTGCTCTCAGCCTTTCTTTATTTACATCAAACCCACGACTGACCAAGTACGTCCAGCATCCGACATTTGAATTGAATTTTTAACCTCAAACAAAGTCTCATGATACTTGTAATCTATCACACTCTCTTTATACATATAGGGTATATTTCACATAAGTTCGATATTCAAATTGAGGCGTCTAATCTGGAATCCCTGTTAAGCTTGGAAATCGGACATCTCACACGTGCCGCGGGTTGTGAAACCCCGGTAGAAAGTGTTTTTGCAGTATGTATGCGAAGTCTATATAAGAATACCTTGGGTCAACACATCAGAATATCCGCTCAAGCGATCGTGATGTATCATGTGCTGACTCTATATAAAAATGCATCGATGACTTTCTACGCTTGGAAGAAGAAAAAAAAAACTTCCTCGACAGCGTCAGAGATCTTATAGTTCCGCTGATTTGACTTTTACATGGCTTTCAAGAATTTGCACTTGTCAATCTTTCAAACTCAACTTGGCTTCTCGGAGATGGCCATACATGGAGCTCTAGGTAAGCACCCGGAATAATCTCATCATAGATTTACTTCCTTGTAGAGTTTTCGTTTTTTTTCTTCTTTCTCTTCTGATTGTTCTGCTCGTTGTATTGTCTAACAATACATACGTTTGGGGTACATTGAAACAGGATAGGTTTACCTTTGACTTTCAGGATGTCAAGTTGGTATTTCAGAGTGTCTCTTCTGATCTGTGGTCCTTTTTTGAAAAAATTGTTCTGGTAGGTTTTGGTTTGATCGATGTTATTGCAAGTATTACAGAAGATGATTCCAGATTCTATGTAAAGAAGGTCTTGAAGATGCTGAATATGGATTCTCAAAAAACCCGAATATGACTGAAGCCGTTTTGATCCGGGGCTGTCTTTGATACTGTTTCAAATAATCAGTGATTGTGAGAATTGCTATCACGATGAAATTTTGGCTCTGTGGGGCCAATTTTTCATCTACGTGATTCCTTGAAACTCAAGATTCGCTTTATCCGAGGAACAATCCCTTATGACACTAGAGTTGGTTTCAATCCCTGAAGGATTGTAATCGGATTTTGAAAAGTACAATCTCTCAAACTAAAACTTATGGATGAAGTGTGGTTAATGACGCAGATCATAACTCGTCGGTCCTACAGGAAACCCTATCAAATAAGTATACAGTGGAGTCCGCTTAAGACGAAAACATTTAATACGAAATAACGCTTATTACGAAAGAAGTTCTCGGTTCCCTGAATTCCCTATGCCAAGTCCTTGATAATACACTTAAGGCGATGCGGTCACCGTGCACGCTGAACTTTGTTCACAGAACTCTCAAAATCTTTTCTCCATTATGGGCTAAACGACGAGCTATCCAGGCTTTATTATCATCTAACTTGGCCTGGATAACTCTTCGTTTGGCCCAAATCGGACTAGATTTTGAGAGTTTTGTGAACGAAAATGTGCCAATTTGTAGGTTAGAAAGTACCCACGGGCAGGTTATTCTCGTTTATTAGTGATAGTCTTGTGATTGGTGACAAATAATGAGTTGTCCACCACAACTCAGGTGATGATACGTAATGGACAAATCGTCTCCGACTTCGTTTCGTGGAAATTTTTTGATTTACATCCAAATAAGATATAATTTCCTGGTTGCACGGTGAACGCATCGCCTTAATACGAAATACGGATGAAAAGAAAGGATTTTCCCGGTCTTTTGAGTTTCGTCTTGAGTGGACTTCATTGTAAATGCTCAGTTTCCATTAAAAACAAATTCAAACTCCAAAATGATTGAGATTCAACCCACTCATAAGTCGCGAGGATGCAGTAATGTAACGGAGTAGTTGGTCAAAATGGCATTCAGGAACATGTTGAAAAAGTCGTTCTACATCTTCGAACTAGCAGGTAATGTTTTTTCAAAATTTGAAAGAGATCAATGGTTTCCGGCTTCTCAACACATCCCGAGTTCAGGTTGTCGAATCAAACTAGGTTGGAGTGAACCGGTTTGGCGTAGTTTTGGAGTAAAAAGGACAGTTTTTGGTTATTTTTTCTATTTATGAAATTAACATATGAAATACATCAGTTATGATGACGAAAACTGTGAGATATTGTGAGGAATACTTCAAATTTTATGTACGCCCAAGTTTTGTGTTGATATCTTCATTTCTTGAACACTGAGCAATGATTTTCTGAGTGGGGTCAGAGTGACCCCGTGTGGGGTGAACGTGGCTCCACAGATGTGTGGAGTGAGGGAGGGCCGAGTTACGATCGTATATTATCCCACTAAATTCACATTCACACATCGATCAAAGATTATTTGTAATTCCGATTTCTCTCCAGAGTTAGAGAGTTAATCGATCACCGATACGTGCTACTCAGCTGTAATCGATAACCCATTCGATTTCCCCAAGCTTCAGGAAGCAAGTCTCTCGGTTAAATTCTCTCACAGCTCACAGCGTACGAGTGAGACGTTTCAGATTATTGCGAGGTAACAGACAAGATAAGCCTGTATAACCTAAGAATATTGCTCACACCCAATCGTAGTTCATTACAAAATGAGACTATTGCCATGTACTACTTTACGCAGGCGCCGTCCTTACTGCAATCGATAATCGATCACTCTATCGATCTCGCTCGTCGATTATCGATTATCGACCACCTCGGATTAGCAGACACCTCTGTTACGGTGCGTTACGTGCTAGATCGTAGTTACGCTGAATCTAATCACACATCTCACCGCAGGTGTGGCCACGCGTAATCTCCTCCAGATAATACGGTTATGCACTTGATACACAAAAGGCGTATATTAGTGTGCGTTATGCGTAGGAAAATTTGACGAGCTCATTTAGGTAATTGTTATAGAAGTGTATCGGCGGTGGCGACGTGCAAATTGAGTCACCTTATAATAAGCGTAATAAGCGCTAATAACGCGAAAACTAATCCGGTGGTCTTTATTACGTAACATGTAAGAGTTGGATGAGCCATCGCGACTTCTTTTACGGATTTAATTCGTATACTTTTACTACAGTGTACATACATATGTATGTAATGTAGACAGTCAGAGCTTTTGTTGGCAGGTGATTAGCACACGCGACCCTCGCTGAGAGCAAGACAAATAATTTATATGTGTATGTATCGCTGCTTGAGAATCGTGTGAACGAATTAGTGCAAATTTGTGCGTGAGGAAGTTTGCGCATATATATATATATATACCTAGATGAACGATGATATGAGTATATATGCAACGTTGGAATTCAATTGTCGCGCCTCGCTGCGCATCATTGAGTTGACGGATATGTGCTTCCTGAAAATCTTGATAATAATTATAATACAGGCTTCTTTCGTCGAGAGACAATCTTGATGAAAGGTGTAATAATTGCTTCCTATGCACGAGCATCGTCGAGTTGCAAGACTCTGAAACAAGCTTTGAAAACTATATACCTTTGATCAAAATTGTGATAGCTTATTGGAAGCTTCTGATGAGAAGAATCAAATCGAATATACATCTGTTAGAAAGTTTTTTCAATTAATCTTTTAGAATACTATATCTCTGGATTTTGTAGACTTTTTGGTCAATTTTTGGAAAGCTGAAAATACAAAGAGGTACGTTGTAAAACTCGGATTGCAAGAAATTTTTTTGGAAAATTTTCAACGACGTGGTTGAAAATTCAAACAAATTTTTACAACGTACCTCTTTGTATTTTCAGCTTTCCAAAAATTGACCAAAAAGTCTGCAAAATCCAGGGATATAGTATTATAAAAGATTTGATAACGTTCTTACGTTCTCCGGGATTGACCAATCCGTATTTTTGGCATTCTGAAAAATTGACCGTTCTCTTTTTTTTTGTTACGTGAATGATTTACAATGTACCTCATGGTTATTTTTTATTTGGCGGTGTTCTTATGCGATGTTTGCCCTCGGGTTTGCCACCTACTAATTATGCAACTGTTTTAATCCACAACTACCCTATTACAAACATTTTTAAATTGATAACCCCGAAAATAAGCTGTAGAGACACAGACAGTGAATTTTTCTCAATATGTATACTCTACAGATGGTCGAAGGTTCGGTACCTTTGAAGAAAGCAAAATTCAATTCCCATGGATATCATTAATACATACGGAAATATCGAGGTCTCTATCGATTTTCAAACAGGCTCGAGCCTCATCATCAATGAGCATATATGATACCGCATCGAAAAGAAAATCATGAAAATACTAACCCAGGACTCGTGAGAGAGTTTAAATTACCGTGCAATTTGAAATGCTCATTGAAGAGCTTGTCGATGAGAAGAATAGCCAATTTGATTTTTGTCCCTGTGTATGTATTGTAAGTACCATATATTTGAAAGACTCTCTCACTCGCCCTTGTACTGGCATATAGTACATATATATATATATATATATATTTGAGTATTATCCACAGCTATCACAGTTCATTTAGTGATAGGAGGTATATATCGATTCGTGAGTTCTCGCGGCCAAGTTCGCGCGCATCACTTTCATATCGAGAGATATACCTCTTTAGGCGCAGCTCAATTTTATATAGATATGGTATTTGCAAGCTTTGCCTGCGAAACGCGACGAGAGAGAAAGTGTCTATACTCGTATGTATGTATGTACGTTTATGTATCCTTCCTGTGAGAATACTAAAGGATTTACTCTCTTGTGCGATGGCGTGAGTTTGAACGATCAATTTGAAGATGATGGTTGGCGAGGAAATAGACATGCGAGAGCAAATAGTATTCTCTCTAAAAAATTTATTTGATGGGAAATTTATAACTTTGCTTAAACAGGATTAGTGATTTTCAGGATTTCCAGAGTTTTAAGATTTTGAATTTATATTCTGATTTGGAGACTGACAGTGAGAAAGAAAAAAAATTGGAGACTGATTACGAAGACCACCAAAGACTTATTGTTAGTTGTAAAATCGAAAGATCAGCGAGGTATTTTGACGTAGTGAAGAATTTTGATATCAAAACGGACCTGCGTAGCCTCCTCATTGATTTACTTTCGGCAACTAGAGATAAAATGGATAAGATATTCTAAGATAAATAAAGAATCAACGTTACTTCCTATACATTTGCAATATATCAAAGATGCATCGAACAATTTAAAGATTTGTTAATGTCGGTAATGGTGCAAATGCAGAGAAGACTCCGATATCCCCATAAGGATTTAATCGATCTTCTAAAAATTCGAACAGCAGCGAAACCGAGAAGCAAACTGTGCTCTTCATCAATATAATCAATCATTAGCTGACACATGAAGAAAATTCGAATGACATCCTATACCATGTCATTATTCATTTTTTTACATTTCATTTTCAAGTTCACGTGCCCACAAACTCGCGTGTCCATACTCGACACGTTTTAATTTCAACGTGATTTTCACATACCTTTTAATCCTACAACACGTGCATGGACTTTATTCGATCATCAAAATACATAATACAAGCTTTGGTAACGACTCGTCCTATTGCGACTGTGTAATTTTTTTTTTTTTTCATTCTTGAAAGCCGATTTCGGATTGATATCAAGAACCAACGGACGACTCCAAAAGTGTCACGTGTCCATATTATACATTGCTGATCATCACTTTATCAGGTTAGACTCGATGTAATTGGTCCTATTGCTCATTCATCGATATGCTGAGTGGATTACACCGACACATAAAATAAAAAATAGTATCTGTACTTTTGACCAGACCTACTTTTCTTTATGTATTTTGGCACGTTGAATCCGAATCCGAGATCGGTTTGGCCCGACTACTTCTTGTTTTCGAGAAAATCGTGAAAAATTCGATGAAAATCGTGGAAATAGCGCTGAATAGCACGATTTTCTCGAAAACAAGAAGTAGTCGGGCCAAACCGACCTCGGATTCGGATTCAGCGTGCCAAAATACATGAAGAAAAGTGAGTCTGGTCAAAAGTACAGATACTTTTTTTTATTTTGTGTGCCGGTGTTATTCATCATTAATAGAATATCAACATTTGAAAATGAAGAATCTGAAATTAATAGCTATAACTCTAAGAATACCGTAAACCGGGGTGACTATAGCCACCGGGTTGACTGTGGCCACTTTTCTGGGAAAATATTGTTAAAGTCATATAAGCTCTGACGCTATAGCACTTAGGAGACGTGCAAGAGTTCATTTTGAAGCTTAGAAACTCTAATTTTGAGAATATGCAAGCTCATTTGTGGTAAGATGGGTTCCATTCACCCTTTCTTTCGTTGGAATGAAGTGAAAATTTTCAAGTAAAATATTCATGTCGCAAAAATTTAGCTAAACACTAGATCTACTTCTATCTTCTTTCAATCAGTTTTTCTCAGTAGGCAATGACGTTCTCTACATTTTGCGCTATTGCTAATTAAATTCAGTTGCCACAGTCATTTAGACGGACCGTTTGAACAGAAACTTGTAATTCTTCACAGTCACCCCGAATGCCGGGGTGACTGTGACTATAACCTCTTTTTTCACAGTACTCGAGAATGCAAATAGATGAAATTGAATTCTGAGCGCAGCATTTCAAAGAAGAAGTCGAGATGCATCGAAATATCTAAAGTACAAGTCAGTTTGGTTAGAAAATCGCAATGAGAATTTAATTAGAGGCTCCAAAGTGGCCATAGTCTCCCCCGGTTTACGCTACTTATTGTCACAATTGATTGATTTATTGTTCATGAATCGTTATGATATTTATAATCTAAAGATGATAATGATGATGACGGTGATAATAATGACGAAGGGGCAAGATATTGTGATTACACATCATAAAAGTATCCGTATATGTAGCCAAGCCAAGTGTTTACGCAGTTTTGAGGAAACGAGCTGCGATCAAACTATCTTTCTATGACGATGTGACCCTTTTCCGTCGGTGATTAATTTTTTCAATTTTACAACGCATTATAAGCTCGTTGATACTCCAGATATAATTTGATCTTTCTATCCTTCATAGATGACTATTATCTACAGCACCACATCGATGATGAAGGTAGTTTTACGATTATTACGGCGCAAGACGATCAGCGAAATCATCAATATAGCCGAGGCTATAATAAAACTGCCCGCACTACTATATATATATATAGCTATATCACTGATGGGCTGTTTCCTACATCGTTCACAAACTACCACTACTGTAACTGATTCGAGGGTAAAATGTTTAAGTGTTTAATCGAGCGAAGTTGGAAAAAATTAGTTGCGTAGTTGAACGAACTTTTGCTTCGGGTAATTACAGTTGCAGTAAAAATTACCGGTCAACCCGATCATAATACGTGCATGGTGTATCCACTTGCATAGTTCTATAAGATACAAGTTCATTGAACGATGCAATTTCATTGAGTTTGTACAAATGGTCAAAATCAATCTTAGAGAGTAAGTATCCCTACAGTGCACTTGTAAAACAGATTTTTATAGATCGTATACTATTATGTACACTCTCCAACGGTCTGAACTGTCCAAGCTCGACATCGCGTTGTCTCACTCGCACTCATTGATAAAGGTGAGAGAAAAGTGAGACAGAAAGATCGTGAAGTGAGCTGTGCTGGTCAATTCAGACCACCTTGGGAGTGTACCTGTTTTACTTTGTATATGTATTGGATTACTTGAATGAGTACAAATTCCAACATTAAATGTGAAATAAAATTATTTGATTCACTGCACGCGCGCATCCGTGTCTCGAATTGATTTTTCTTACATCAAGCTATTTGTCACACCTGTTGTTATTTCCAATTGCTCGCGTAATCTACTCACCGTCACAGAACTTGTTCAGCATGTATTTGGTACGACTATATATATATATATATAAACCCGAGTAGTAATCGTTGTTGACTGTGTTGAAATTATAAAACTCATCTTGAACAAGTCCAATTCTCATCCTAGGCGTGTATGTATATCTACTCATAACTTTGTACACACTCGAAATTTGTCATACATGAGTAGATAAAATTCTTTTGCAAGAGTTGGCGTGGGAAGGTATGCAATCGAGGTCCAAGAGAACACGCGAGAGTTACAATGTCATATACTCGAGTCGTGCTTGAGCGCATTATTATATGACATGTCGCTTTGATGCGGTCAAAGGATCATTGGGACACGATGTATATATAATTGAGGTTCTTCACTATCATATAGGCGAAAGTGGCCACACTTATAAGGATGTACATAGTAGAAATACTCGAGAGCCATCAGTTGTCTGATGAGCCCGTTCAAATAGACACAGAATGACATTTATACTCGACATGCCGCCGCAAGAGTCGCGAAAGTTGAAGATGACGATGTGTTTTTGAGCTATTAAAATATTTATTGTCAGTGGGACTTTGTTTAAATAATCAAAGCAGTCTTATTCTTGGATGCTGATAATATTTTTTTCCAAATCAAGTATGTATTACTACTATATAGACGATCGAGAAACAACGAGTTATATTAGAGGTACGAGATAAAATTTTCAGGCGAATGTTTTGAGATCTGCGAGGGTCTTTGTAAGACTTCTTATGATATATCAAATTTAACTTCTTTCTTCTGTACGTAAAATTGTACTCTGCGCACACTTTTTCGACTTTTATTCGCACAGTTTATCGAAGAGCATATTTCGATGCACGAAAGCAAAACTTATTTTTCGCCCTCTAATGATGATTTCGACCCGTTGGCTGAAGTTCAAGCCGGAAATCCATCACTCGAACGCGAAATATTATATTTCCGTATACTGAGTGAGGTAGTCCATTTTGGGCATTGGGACAGTTTATCTTTCAGACATGTCCTCCAGTGTCCAAAATGTTCTTGCACGCTATTTACAATATTAATTGCACGGCATTTTTATCAGTCTAACCTAATAATGCCGATTTAAAACAAATGCGGTTTTAGGGTTTTCATGATGAAGAATATATAATTTCCCTGTGCTCGTAGGCTCATTTCGAACCCGAAGGACTTGTTTCCCAAGAAAAAAGGGTGTAGGGCGATAATGAAATAATTTTACACCCCTGTGTCAAAACGTGCTTTTGTGCAATTTTCCGATGTTTGAGTACTCAAAAAAAATGCATAAAATGGTATTCGCGCCTCGTTTATAAGGTTCCCAACTTCCGAGCGATAATTTCGATCCCAACCTATGCGGCTCGAGCCGAAAACGATCACTCGAAAGGCAAATTTCACCAAACTTCCCACCCTCGAATCGAAAAATACTATTCATGCCTTCGTATTGAAATCTACTATATTTTCGTATTTTGTGAGTATTGCGTCCCTCATTACATTCGAGATTGTTCATGGCATGTATAAACGAAATGTGCATCGTGTTATTGAGAAATATTAGATTTTGAGGAGTTGATGAAGGCATCGAGAAGATTTAGAGAAATCAGAGCAACCCACGATATCCAAGATATTAAGACTCGATATCGAATTATTACAGCCCGTTTTATAGACTAATGCGAAATATGTTACACGCGTTGATAGCTAAATCATCGAAATAGAACTTATGGATCAAATAATCGAGAAAATGAGGTTAAAAATATGGATCTGATACTGGGTGATCAATTTATAGATCAACGCTTATCACTTTATCGATCCACTTCTGATGTATAAGCGCCACAGACATTACTCGATATACTAGTAAATCGTTCAATGATAATAAACTCCATCATCGACCAAATCTTTGCAAAACTATTGATCATGAGCGTATATAACGATTTATCTAAATGTGTATAGTATTTCAGCTTCATTCACCTCTTCTCACCACATAATGCTTCGTAACTCTCCAATGTTTCGCGTAATTCACGTTACAGTCTCACGTAAACTTTTCAAAATCTATACAGCTCACGTACAAATTGAGAATACGTGAGTCGATTTGACGCGATAATAATAAAATGGCAATGCGCTCGATCGAATCAACATGTATAGATATACCTATGTCAAACCATTGCTGCGAAAATGAAACACTGTTGCAACGCAACGATAATGGTGCATGCGTATAGCGCGCATTCGAATCATTATTTATAACAGCCAATTCGAATTCACTATCTCTCGCCAATCGATACTATGAGAAATTGAGAATCGATATATGTATTTTTTAAATTACTTCACGTAGATTAGTATGCGCTACCACATCGTATATATAAACTCTCATTGTCGAATCATAATTCATGATTGTCACGTGTGCGCATCCACATGCGCATCAAGTGATCGATTACACGTGTCATAGCTAATTTTTGAAATTCCCGCCATCAGTCGGGTCTCAATCAAACAGAGAACTGTAAGCAATATTATTCATGAAAATTTCTCCAGACACTCGTTTGATGATCCGGTAACATTATGTACTTGCAAATACAATAATGTAAGTATACTTTCATGTAGCAACAAAACACTTTTGAGCTACCGCGTTAAGATTGCAGACTCACTCAGCAGAACTACTACTCTAATGCATCTTCTTTACGCATCTCTACGTAAACTACAGCTGCCTAACAAATAATGTGTTTACCTTCTCATGATTTCGTACATAAAGCTTCCTTTTTGCTCACATGTATACGTTCATACATTGAGTCAAAACAGAGAGTTATAATTTATATAGTTGAGTTTGAGTTTCGAATGCGTACACGAAGACTTTGGCAGTTATTACCCGCGCGCAGTTCAAATATGATGACCATTTTTCTAATACTTACATCTCAAAACCACCACTGTAGTCTTTATTTGAGTTTCTCGCCGCGCTGCGCGCTAAAGTCTTTACAACATAATAATATTTATACGTCCATACGTAGAAACAGCGTGTTTCTAGGCCTCCTCGCTACGCGAGGAGGCCTGGAAACAAGCTGTTTCTGCGTACAGACGTATAAAACTGCATACGCGTCTCGTGCGGAAACATTTTTCCTTCGGGAAAACCGAGCTGGACGGTGCCTTAGCCCACGTCCAGCTCGGTTTCCCGAAGGAAAAAATGTTTCCAGCACTCGACGCGTAATGTACTATGGCTGCTCTCGGGGGCATTTTCACTGTACATGCGCAGAGTGATGCGCATATCTTTGAATTTATGCATGCACGCATGGCTTCATGGCTAAACGTAATCACAATAATTCGGCGCGACGGACATTATGATGAGTGTATACATGCATGAGAGTGTTGATGTTATACCGAAAATACTTTCACGTGGATATATGGCAGCGCAATGAGAGAGCATATACCTAATATAAAAGATGAGATGCTGATGCGATGGGCATAATACGCTTGTCTCCCCAATGCTAATTGATCGAATGTGCGGCTAATGAGACGGCTCTCTGAAAAAGGTGTGGTTCTATATGGGTTATATATCTTATACAGTATACAAAAAAGGTGCGTCGCTCAGAAAGACGATATTCGCTAATCGAACGGATTTATGACCTCATATACACGGGATAACGATACAGTCTCTATAGAGACTGTATCCAACATTATTCATATATACTTGGGTTCTACTGTCTCATTTCGGTGGGCTCAAGATGTACATACGACCATGTGAGGGCCCGAGGCGCTTATAAAGATGAGGTTCATTCATGTATTTTATATAAAGTGGTAATGTGTGCGCAGGTGGCAACGACGACGTGGATGAGGTGAAAATTGAGCCGATATATGTGTTTCTCAT
Organism: Eretmocerus hayati; assembly: GCA_029851415.1. Classification (NCBI taxonomy): domain Eukaryota; kingdom Metazoa; phylum Arthropoda; class Insecta; order Hymenoptera; family Aphelinidae; genus Eretmocerus; species Eretmocerus hayati. The sequence goes on along the minus strand of CM056741.1, from coordinate 33,098,610 downwards.
GTGTACTTGCATTTGTATTGTACACTTTATACTGTGAATATCTCTTAACCGATGCAATGGAAATCTATATGCTGTTCTCCAATGACACGTGAGATATTCTCGAGAATATATCCATCATCAATTTCCGTAAATTTATATGATAAGTATACGAATAAGTACCAATGATTTGAGAAAATATTTTGTTGCGCAGGCACGTACTTTTGCGATTTCACACCGAATCAAAATCTCTAAAAATCGTTCTGTGGTCTATGATGAATTCGTTGGATCATAATAATGTTGTATGATTAGTTGATACATCCTTTATACAGCTATTCTGCAATTAGTGAAGGGTGAATTTTATGACTCGATGGCGGTTATTTTTATCTTATAATTTTACAAAAATCGAAGGAATAGTACGTCATTGACATGTCCGTGTAGACTCGAATTCGGGCTCTAGAGTAGTTTATTTCCCGGGCGTAGCGAGGGAAATAAGTCTTGCGCGCTCGAAATGGGCCTGCAAGCATAGGGCAATTTAGATTTTTTCATCCTGAGAACTTTGATATTGCGTTTCAGAGCGACATTTTTTCGGTTAGAATAATGAAAATTGTCTTGCTCCCAATTTTTTTCAGCATCTTCGACATGAAGAAGATTGTAAAAACTGATCAATTGTTATTCCAAATACCTCATTGATCATTATATTTCTACACATGAACAATATTTTATTTCATTCATTCATTTTGGCGGAGGATCATATGACACTCGAATTCTTTTACATCCGGGCACTAATTTTGTTTTTAGTCGATAAATTAGAGAAAAGTGCCAAAAATAGCGTTTTTGCAACTTTAGCAACAGTTATCTAAAAAATTCTGACGCGATGGAACAATTTTGAGAACAGAATTGGATTCAGCAGCTCAAACTTTTTCTAAAATTAACATGAGATCAGAGAGGAAAGCGATACACTATTTAGGTGCCTTTGAAAGCTCTCGAAAAATATCGTTCGCTTTTCATGCATAAGATTGAGGGTGCAACTATACAAATTCGATTGGTAGGCGTGAATATCGTTGAGAAAAAGATCTTGGAGTAACACTTTTTCCATCCAATTGTGTTAATCAGTTCTAATTTTCTTTAGATGCGCACCATTTCTCTACTCCAAACTATATCTGGAACAACTATCCACAAAAAAGAGCCATATTAAAAATGAAATCAGTCGATAAAAATGTGGTGAGATTAAATGTACTCTAGTTTGAGGGTTCTAAAAATTGAGAAATGATTCGCGTGAGTGAAACTTGATCAGCGCCTCTTTTTTAATAAGTCATACTGGTTTTTTTTCAACATTTTTTTTCATATATTGAGTACCCAGAAGTCAAAATGGATAGCTTTATGGCAAGAATTTCCTTTGGCGACAAAAATTTTGTACAATGTGAATTTTGATGAAATAATCCACGGGTCACTATATAGTAGTCAGTTAGAATGCATCCCAGAAACATTTTAATTTTTTTTTTCAGTCCAAATCGTATGAGTTTTCAGAGTCAAAGTTTACGCAACCTTTCCCAAGCCAATAATCAAATAATGATTTTTGATACAAAAAAAACTCGATTCAGATGGATTAATTAGAACGCCGTACAGTCAATGTATCAAATATTTCGACAGTAAAGAGGGACAGGTTAATTCGATCACTTGTAGGAGTACTTTCAGCGAATTTACAAGCCTTGCGACAAATGAAGATAGCCCATCCCACGCACGTGATCAAGGTCCCATTCAACAAGTTTTCTTATAGATACACACAATGAGATACAGCTAAAGTGTCCCATTATCTGCAATAATGTCACAGTGCTATCGATTCTCTCACTCATTCAATTTGCATTGAAATCAATGCCGCGTCACCAATCAATACACTTCAGACATTACCTAAATATACATTACAATACACAACTACTAACCGAATCTCAATCCGGTACATAACCTTCTTTTACTACCAATCTCGAATCACCGATACATTCCAATGTAAAATATAGTATCGAACGTGGATGACAGGTGACTTATTTTTTACCCCGAGGATATAGAACACATATTCTTATATATATATACTTATATATTTTTTCAACACAAGAATTTCTCGACTATCCCGACTATGCGATATTATATGTATAGCCGGCAGGTAAATTTTAACGGGTTTTAATAAGATTTACGCTCAAATCTTTGGAGTCGAAGGTATATTACAGACCGATGCGACGCCAAAGATGAAAGTTAGAAAGTATTCAAGTTTTCGATGACTTTTCAGAGAAGCGAACGAGTCAAAAATACGGCCAACAGCAATAACAGCTTGCTAAAATGTGTGTCTACATGTATTCATTTTCATGTATAATCACCTATGTCGATTTGTATTCGAGTATGCAGGTATTCGCTAGAATTTATAAGATGGGTTTCCACGAATTTTGCGACACCTAACCTATAAACCAACTGCCAATTCAAATTGTCACACATTGTAACGATCGAATCTCGGATCGAATGATTTTAGGTATTTCATATGAATGATTGTGATGTCAACTTCGAACAATATCAGCAATTCTGAAAGCTCACATTCGAATTAGTTTTCGCGCCACATGAGCTTGAAAACACATGTACATACATACGTTAACGTAAAATACATCAAGCCGAGTTGTAATAAATCGAAATATCTCAATAACATCTGTCTTTACAGCATGCACTTCTCTATGACAAGATTGTTACTCCTTCATCGGAACTATTGATGCCGTATATGATTTATGATGAAAAATGACACTCTGTACAACATACGCGTAATTTGAATAACCATAGGCCTCATAGTATACATATACATACATACATTCTTTTGAATATGTAAAGACTTCCAAGAAGCTCGTTGTCAGCTATGTACCAAAAGATGAGTTTCTTTTTTCTCCAATTGCGCTCAGCACCGAATGACAGTTGTCATCAATTCGTTAACCAAGTCGTTGAATATCTCCATTAGACGATTTGAATTTTGCACAAAAGTATGCATTATTATTATCATTGCCCCCAAGCTATATACGATTTTAAAAGGATATGTATGTATACCTAGAAAGTAGGATAATGCAAACTTTCATATTTATCGTTTCGCGATCGCGTCAAGATTCCAATCGAATATGTATATATGTATATAGTAAGTTAAAAGTACCTTTTGATGGTGAGTAAATGTGAGCGAAAACTCATAATTTCAGATATATATATAGATTTTGAAAAAAAAAAATTTTTAGCGCACGTGCGGGAATCTCTCGCTCTGCATCCTACATGTATACTTCCCCAAGATATTTCAAAAGTGTGAATGGATTATAAGAAATGAATATGTACTCATAGACCTGTATGTCTATTAAGAATATTTTAGGAAGTCTGTTGCTTGAAAATGCTTGAGGCAGTTATTATAGCTATTTGAAAGCTTTAATAAGTCTAAAGGAAACTCGGAAGTTTTCTGAGCTCTTTTATATGTCTCAATATAAGTGTATAAGTCGAAGTGAACGATGTTTCAAGTCAAACATTTCGCATACAATGTTGGAAAAATACTATAGGGTAAAATGGATGCGTAATTGCAGTGGTAAATGCCCAAATGAATCATTTTAAAATTGTAAAGTATAATAAAGGCATATACTGTAGAAAGTTTTTTGACCGAAACGAATCACTCTTGCTCTCGATAAAAGTCTCATACTTACGTATACACGTAGATAGAATGCGGTTTGTGCATCATAATTATGATCATCAAGATAATCGTGAATAACAACTGATGAAGCGAAAAGTGTATGAAAAATGTGTTCATGATGTGATGTTTGAATGGTGTACGATACGAGAACGATTAAGATATTTATGTGAGTGCGATGAAAAAAAATTTCGAACGATGAAAGTTTGATGTGAGTGAGTGAGTGACTATGTGCGTTTCTCATGATTGGATGCGATAAAGGGGATTATAATGGATTTTTGTTATCGTGATTCCGCTGAGTATGAATGGGTTGGCCGAAAAAAAGGTCTGATTCATTTTTGCAGGGTGCACTTGTTTGAGAGTATGACATCCTTTTTTTCAGGGAGATGATAAAATTAATTTTACTTTAGGGATCACCTTGGCTCATGATTCAGGACAAGATTTAATCATGAAAGAACAGTTTGACATTGATCAATTTTGAGTGCCTGGTCAAACTCTTTATGCAATTTCCCAACCTAACCTAGACGTATCCGGCCGCATCTAAAGCAAACATTGGCTCCAAAACACAATTTTTTGCTGACAAGCTCGCTTCAGCTAAATATTTGAGATATCGGGATGATTTAGACGGGATTATCCATCCTTCAACCAACTTTCGAATGCACTAGCCTGATACTCTAGAACGCTGCAAGAAAATTCATGACTCGGAGCGCGATAGGGAGAAATGTCATACAGTTTGATGCAGGGAGGAATCTCTAAACTTTAAGACAACTCTTCGTGATAGAGAGAACTTGATAAGATATGAATTTCTCGTGATGCAAAACTGCTGTGAACATATCACAGGGTTTTCCAGCATCGAGTTGTGAGAATTGACTCTTGTTTACTGCACTGCGTCACGAATTTCCATTTAGTGTTGTAGAGGTTTACAGGGGTTTCCCTAGCTCCTAAGAAAAAATCAGGCTAGTGCATTCAAAAGTTGGTTAAAAAGCGGAGATTATTTTGTTGGAACCATCCCGATCTCTCAAAAGTGTAACTAAACCCGAGCCTGTCAGCAAATATTGTATTTTGGGTCCAATGTACGGCGTCTTCTTCAAAATGCTGTTTTCAAAATCCGAATTTCCCCATTAGATTTCTTGAGGATTGTGAAAAATAGGGTGCCCAAAGTCAACCCTGCATCCAAGGTGACTTTGGCAACCGCCATTGAGTACTACGATTTTACCCGTCTGATCGTGACTTAGATCGCTTGTTTCGCGTCACTCACATGATCTGGATTAGAAATAGTTGATCGGGTGATATTCATAGAGATTTCTCTCAACTCAAAGTACATAAATTGACATGAAAAGTGAGATATTCAAATTAGAAACGACGAAAATCTGATTTTATTCTTGCTTACGGATCTCAGAATTGCGCGAAAAATTTTCTTGTGGTTGATTGTAATCATTTTTTCCATGGATCACATTTTTTGATCATAAATTAGGCCATCAAAGACAGAACAGATAGTTTAACATGTCTAGATGGGACTTGAAGGCGACAATATGTTTATCTCAGATCGAGGAGTTCCCCAGTTACCTTGGTATTCATCAAAGAAATTTCTTCAAGGGACCGATCAATTTGTTCCTCTGATAAAGAGGTTTCCCACTTACGCAAGTCCCACTTGGACAGGTTCGACGGCAAAAGTTTTACTAAAACATATTGATGAAGTTGAGATTCACCGAACTGGCTTGAGTAACCAAATTCAACCGATCACACCGTTGCGTACATGACATTGGCCAGCCTCGTTGAGCATCGCGATTTTACTTGTCTGAGACGGCTTAGATCGCTTATTTGCGCGACTCACAATGTCGGGGTGGCCAAAAATTACCCCAAATATGAGAGAAAAAATGACACTTGAGAGTAACCAAAGTCACCGCGGACAACCCCAGGAATGACAAATTTTCATTCAAACGGTCGTTCGAATTGGCAGCTGAAGGTGGCCAAAGTCACCCCACGGGACACAAGGAATCACAAGTTTTCGTTGTCACACCTAAATTCAATCGAAAATGAGGTGAAGTATAGAAGACGTCATAACAGACTGATAAAAAATTTGCAAGAGATAGAGGTCGATTTATACTAATTGTAAGTGTGGATAATGCTCAGGTAGATTTTGGACACATAAATATTTTACGAGACAATTGTTACTTTATTCCGTCGCAAAAAAAAATCAAGGAAACTAATTCTACCACTCATGAACCAGCATATTAGAGTTTGTGAGATCTAGAATGAGCTTTTGAAAGTGGCAATAGGTCGTAGTTACGTCTTTTACAATTTTTTTCCGGGAAAGTGTCCACAGCCAACGTGCTCTATGGTATTTCGTAGACATTTCGTTGAGGGAGTTTCTCTTCTGATAACAATAATAAATTCTTAGATCAAAGATGCTCGTTTTTGTCTGGAATTTCATCTTTTTCGCCTTTTAAGATCGTCATGTGATGGGAAACTTCTTGAGGGCTCGTTGTCAGGATGTTAAAGTTATTGTGGCACACACGTTTACGAAGAATAAAAGGTTTATTACTAGATCAATAAAACAATACAATGGTTCTACTGACAAAAGTTATAAGTCGCGTAAAAGTGAACGCGGGCAAGCCGCCTCGACGCTCAGCGTCCGACGCGTGCATGTGACTCTAGCAGCACGTCTGCCTCACTCGCGGAGGTTGACCACGACGGCGGCGATCACAACACTTAGCCGGGGACCTTATTCCGAAAGAAATACGCGTTACCGGTGACGATGATCACTGATTAGTTCCGCGGAAAACCGCCATGGGCCTTATTCCGAAGTTGATACGCGTTACCGGTGACGGCGATCACTGATCAGTTCCGTGGAAAACCGCCATGTATAAGCGAGGGGGCGCTTCTACATCAACAACTAGCGGTTTTCCAGGCGGTTTTGCATGGCGGTTTTCCGCGGAACTAATCAGTGATCATCGTCACCGGTAACGCGTATTTCTTTCGGAATAAGGTCGAGCTTTATTCCGAAGTTGATACGCGCTAACGCTGATTACGCGGTAACGGTGATCGCTCATTAGTTCCGTGGAAGACCGCCATGCATAAGCAAGGGCGCGCTAAATGTTGATGCAGAAGCGCCCCCTCGCTTATGCATGGCGGTTTTCCGCGGAACTAATCAGTGATCATCGTCACCGGTAACGCGTATTTCTTTCGGAATAAGGCCCCTAGGATGACACCACCATGCGATCAATGCGGTCAAGTATAGTAATAATTGCTAACACATGTAAAGAACAAGATTTTACAAAATTATTGTACTAAAAAACTGAACGTAAGAACTGAGTTGTAGAATTTTGAGTATTAAGAGTAGTTCATCCAGCCGCATGAGATTGTACTTGTACATAAAATCTTTACACCTCTTGCAGTGAATGAAATTCAAAAACTCGAATAACCTAACCTTTAAACTTCTGATCAAATGCATATGTGCTGTACCAATAAAATTTTTGATGCGTTGAACATTCTACCATTTTAATCAAAGAATATAGAAGATTTAATGAGTTCACCAAATCGGTGAATTCAATTATTTTCGGCATAATTATATACGATTATAAATTCTTTTGGTGACCTGGATGAATGGAACAAATGAAAGATGTCGGTGGTTGCTTCAAATGTATGAAGGAGATATCTCTGATTTGCAAATAAAATTAGGCACGTGGACAACTGAAAGTGCACACAATGAAGAATTTCCTCTGGAGAAATTTGCAAACAAAAAAGTCTCTCCGGTGCATCCTTAAAGCCTTCAAATGACATCCATAATCAATCTGTTTGAATCGCAACAAAGATTTTATGTATTGCTCAGAAGAAGTGTATTGATGAATCAGCGCTTGATTTAGTTTGGCAGCTTGAATTTTCGAACGACTTTCAGATTTGATACGATGTGGTGGTTGCTGTAGCCCATTCCATACCTACGAACTGGCATTTTGAATTTGTCTTCAATCCCAAAAGCAACGACAGCATCTTTATCCCACACAATATTACTCAAGACTCGCATCGGCGCATCATACGCATACATTTCATATAGTATCAGGGTCAAGAGAATTAAGTGTAAAGAAAGAGACACGCCCGAGGGTAAGTATATGTAAAATCATACAGTGGATAGCAAGTTCTTTATGCGTGCAACTTTCTATACACGGAATGCAAATGGTGCATATACTCGATCATCGTGACCTGTAACATGTGAATAATCTTATTATTCTTGACAGTGCAGTGCCACAGGTATTCTGGCTTTCTTTTGATGCGAACCCACTCTGGTTTTTTAGAAATTGATTCATACAAATATCGATCAGATTTTATACATGGCTGAGAAAAGATCTTTTCCTTGGAGGAATTGGACTTTGAAAGACAAGGGTACATATCTCTTCATGGTGAGAATTATATATTACCATACTGTGTGCGTTTCCCAGTTTCGGACAATATAGGACAGTTTGTCTGTTTTCCAGTGCTTATCAGAATGAGCTTGCGATCGAAATGCGGAAATATTTTTGCTCCCGTGTCTCGAAATATACTACTTCATTACGAGAGCCCTCAGCTGGAATTGTGTTTGGACGTGGCATTTGTGCGATAGAGAAATGAAAAGTGTATTCATACATTGGTATGGTTATTGCCAGAATTTTGATTGGAATATTTCACACAACCATCGATATGATTGGTCTCAACTACTGTCCAATTATTATTCTACAAATCTAATGAATATCTTTCCGGAATGGAAATCCGTACGACTATGAGAGGTCACCTTCGTTACTACAGTAAATATAGAAAAGTGATTGAGTCAATTTCGAGTGTTTTCCAATTACTTCATTCGAAATTGACCAAGCTATTAGTTAACAGCAAGGGAGTGATCAAACATTATCGTATTTATTCGAAATTCTTCACGCCAAGTCTGGCGAATTCGACAGAAATCTTGCCAGAGTTCCGAGAAACTTTTTTGAGAATGCAAAGGGGAAACACGGAAACTTGCCTTCCATCTGTTGTGTGCCAGAATGTTACGATTCCATACAATTTTTTGATTTCTTCTTCGCACAGATAGCGGATGGAAAAATAATTTTCGACTTTCGAGTGGAGTGGCTTTCGCATTCTCATGACGATTGCAACCCTCTTTTTTCGGCTCCGTTGATGTAATATAACTGGGTATGAACAAAAACAAAACATCTCCGGCCTCGTATCAAAATTTATCATTCGGATATCAGAAAAATTGAGCCGAACTCCAGGAAGCGAAGAATTTCGGAAAATTGACTAAATTTCATGGAATGTTTTAATATTTTATCGATTTTCCTTTGGAAAACTGAAAAACAAGTCAGGTTAACGATCATAAATTTCCATCACAATGAAAACAATTAGATTTTGATGAATTTTTGAAGAACAATATACGTTGATTCCTCAGATGAGAAAGATCCATGTTCAATCTACATAAATCTTTCGATGATCAAGCGTCAATTTTGTAGGCTGCGGACTTTAATCAACCTACGAATTCGACGGATAAATTCACTGTTTACTCCAAATCAGTCTCAGTATGCACGAGCATCAAGACTATTACTCAGTACCATAATATTGAATTTGGCTTCGAGCATGGTTTTACGAAAAATAAAAGCCTGGAAAGTCACCGTTTACGTATTTAATCCGATGAGTCTCGAAATGTCAGACTGTATCCCATACTATGAGTACTGGTGTATCTCAAATGGATTCGGTGAGAGTTTTTCAGCTGTGCAGCAAAACCGTTACTTCATCGAATGTTTTTCTGCGTAGCATCTCGACCTTTCGACTCGTTTGAAACACACTAAGTGTATAAATTCAATCGATTCCAACGAAAAAAACATTCTCTAATATCCACGCGACCACACCTATAAATTTTCCATAATTGATGCCGATGCGCTTTTGAAAAATCTCTCCTCATTTGAAATTCCCGCCCAAATATCATTCCTCTTCCGAATTACTTTCTATCGATCTATCGCTGTCCATTCGAGATACCTGATAACACCCACCAGCCACAAATAATGATTTTCAGACTTCATTAATTGAAGTTTGTGATAACTTCAGCACATATTGAATTTAGTCAGCTGTGTTAAAAATATATGTATAGCCGGATGTAGGTGAATAGTTACTATAAGGAAATCTCGATAATCGATATCTCAGAAAATGCACCGGAAAGATTTAAAACGTCGTAGGATATGGATTGGGTATTTGTATTATTGTGTTTGACACCGAGTTGCGATAATATTGTTTGTATATTCAAGAAAGGATAGAACAAGCATGTAATTTGAATAATTTGCCAAATCGTTCGATCTCGTATACGTAGAAAGGAAACAAGAATTACATGCCACGTATCTCGCGTGAACTTACACGATTTTCCGCGCATGTTCCATGCAAAACAATGGTTTATAATATGCATGGAATCGCAGCGCGACTATTCAAATAAGATTGTGTGAAATCATACAATCTTTCAAACGAATAGGTCGCGTAACACGCGCATACTTTTTGTACATTTTGAATTTTTGAATACACACAGATGCACACAAATGAGGCGCGAAGTCAGATATAAAGCTAATTTAATCGACGCGTCGAATTAGGGTTTAGTGCAAGCGAGACTCGAGAAAAAAAATGATGGATTAGAGTAAAAAATGAAAGAGATGCGACGAAAGCCAAGTAAGTATTGTCTACACAATTGGCCCGATTACAATCGTATAATGCGCTGCATACCGTGTAAGATATATACATAGATATAGGTTATAATAGGGCAAAAGCCTTCCGCGTCTTGATTTGTATATGGTGTACAGATTACGCATCACACACGTTATTCGTGGAGGTGCAAGAGATAAAAAACGATGCGAAATGTATACGGGGAGATCGCGGCGAGTGAGAAGGTGCTGACACTTTTACTCGCGCAATCGCGTATAATACATTGTATGAATGATTGATGCGAGTTGCATTTGAGGAATCAAAGAATTTTTTGCGCTCTTGTTAGGAGATAATCGTTTTTCGATGAATTACGCGTTCGAAAGCGTGCGGGATGTGTGGGAATTACTTAATTTTAGCGGCGGTAACTAATCTGTGGGAGACTCTGAATTTTGAAAAAGTTTTTTTGATTTGAGAAAAGATATTCAAGTTTTCGATTTCAACCAGTATAGAGGTATATTTTCTAAATCAATAAAGGGTTGATTGTCCATTAATTACGTAAAAGTTTTTAGGTTGGGTGAGTGGTGCTGAAAACCTTACGAGACATCTCTATCCTATATAGGAAGACCCTGAGAAACCCTTACAGAGGGTGGGTGGGTTGTCTGAATGCACGAAAATTTTTCATACGTAATTAACGGCCAATTTCATTAAATATCGTTTTGAAATTTTGAATTCATAATTTTCTCAATTTTTTATGCTGTTTAAAAGATACCCGCTATCTGCTGGAAACTTGATCGCACTTTCAATCAGTTCTTCAATTACTCCAAACGTGATTTGAGATCATTTAACCCGTTCACTATTTTGTGTCCTCCAGGTGATATCATCGATTTCCAATAATTTGTGATAGTTTTCTTGTATTGCATCGGAAAAATGTGATAAAAAAAACTCTGGAAAATATCTTTCATTACAAGGAACATAATTGAACATCAATAGGGTCTCAATATAGAATTTTGCGATTGAAAAAAAGCCGGAATTGGAATTTTTAAAAATTCCAATTTTGCCACTTTTTACAGTTTTTTCAACCCAGAAAAATATTCTTATGCGAGAATCAACATTTTTGACACCAGGAGAAATTATGTAGTGCGCTGGTCCATTTAAAAAAGGATGTTTTTTAAAAAAAAAGACCAGATGTCTTTCGTATTAAAAATGTTATTATCAAGTGTGCATATCTTTTCGATTGTGCAAAGTAATAAAAATTATTTTATGCATCTTTATGAAACTTGTACATGCCGTAATATTGTCTCCGCACTTATAATAATCAAGGAAACTGAAAGTCGTCGTACAAGGAACATCCCAAAAATTATGTATTATTATTAACGTCGTTATAAACATCACAGACACATATTATGATGACTGCATCCCACGCATACATACTATATTCTCATCCGATTCTCAAGTGGAGACACTTTCTAAAATTCATTTGGATTACTTTACGATTGACGGCGATGAAAGTATGCGTATATAAAATAATCCGCTCGCTGCACGCCCACGAATTTTTTTCCCCTTTCGGTTTATCTTGTATTGTTATTATACTTCACTCTTTTTCTCTTATTCGAGATATAGATGTCAAAACAATTATAAAATGAACATCATCGATATGACGAAATTATGTGACATGCGCATGGACCACCAGGATATCTCTGCAATTTAAATTTGTTTTGCTTGCGTAAATTTTACGAGATAATATCGCAAACTCGTTCCTGATGAATTTAGAGTGTATATTACCACTAAAAGATGAATGTTTGCATTTTTCGAGAGTGACACGAGGCTGTTGTCACTTGTAAATACTTATAATCGGATTGATTCATGTGGGTTGACTAATTTTTTTTTTTTTTTTTTTTTTTTGCAAGGATCAGTAAGAATCTCGTTTATAAACGCGACATCTTGAAATAAAGTGAGAAGTGGTGTAGTAGTGTCTTCTCCATTGATATTTTTTCCGCGACTTATGAGAATACGGTAATCTGGTGATGACGATTATTATTCATCATAACTGATGCTCACAAGCTCGTTCAGCGAGGCTGTAAATTTACACGAGAGACACTTTGATTAAGCGAGATTTATTATGGTTTTGATTAACGTCGTAAGAAGTATACGAGTGGTGAATAAGTATGTACACTTGATTTCAGAGTTATCTACTACATAGATTCATCAGTCAAAATCGCATTTCTCCGCCAGCGGGTCACGCCTTATCACATCCCCTGGGGGTTAAAAATTTACAATTTGTATCTTGTAACTGTAAAAAAAAAAGATAGAAAATTATAGAGAGAGAGAGAGAGAGAGAGAGTGAGTGTGTGTTACTACTGTGATAAGGTGTCTCGCGGTGTAAGTGATCAATCTAACCTCGATAATATGTCATATTAAATATAGTTACCTATATTGAGATAGATGTCGCGTCGCATAAAATCGGTAGAACGTGAAAAACGATCGCGTAAAAATTCCACTATATTCTGCTACGGAAGCTTATGTATTTATTGGATATCGGATACTAATGATCTATTGCATTTTCCACATTTACCGTATGTGTGTATGTATCAGAACGGGAAGAGCTTTGAATTTAAGGGAAAAAAAGAAAAAAAAAGAGGAACACGACATACATGTATCTGATATAACCTATCGGCAGAAGTTGTTTGAGGTGGCGCGTGCGGTAGGATTCGAGTGTCGCGATGCATCCACACGATACTATATATTTGCACTCTCTATATGAGTGATTCCATCGAAAGTGGGATTTTCCGTGTTCCATGTTCCTCTAACTTTCTATGGGTCGGGATGTGCACTGTAGCAATTTTCTGGGGTGTATTCTGTTGGTGCGCAACTATGTTGATAGTTTTGGAGAGGATCCTAACGTTCCTGTGTTTTGTAGTGCCCGATAAAGGGTCCAAATGTCCATTCCGTCCCCTGTAGACAACCCAACTTGCACTTTTGAATTCACTGCAACCCACATGCAGAGTCAAAAATCCCTATATGTAGCTATGCACTTCAATTTGTAATACTTCAAATAACATAATCCACCACTTTGCGAATCCAAATTGAGCCCTCAGCTCGAACACGGCCATCCGACATTTTGAAGACGGGTTTGCACCAAAACTGCTTGCACAGCACTTGTAAGGTCAGCAAAGTCCCCGATAGTCTATTGAGCCTTTATAACCAGTGAGGTTGATTTCTGGAAACCCAAATACACCTCATCCATTCGCGACACTAGCCGAAAACTCGAATCCGTAGCCGGGCGCACCACACGAACGTGTTTTCAGAATGGCGTACAAAATTTCCTGTCCTTTCCGTCCCCATGTTGTGCTCCTCCCCATCGCGCTATATCGCTTTGTGAAACACATTTTCTTGAAGTATTTGATTGCATTAGAGCAAATCTATGCGGAAAAGAGTGTACGATTGGTTGTCGAGCCGTGGGAATATAATTAAGGCGAAATGTCCTTTCCGTCCCCCTCCGCGACCCCTTAAACTCGACATATCTTTGTCCGGCTTCAGTTTTGAGCTACGTAGCTCTAGGTACTTCCTCTTTAGGCCCGAACGAATGGAAATCAAGTGCTATGAGACACCAAAACTCGTCTGGGGCTGAAATAATTTTTTGGCCCAAATCACGCTCGGTGACGATTTTGGTCCCAAAAAATCCTACTTTCGGCGGAATCACTCATATATGCACTTCGTGATGTCTTTTAGTTTTCACGCGTATAGATCGAGATGTGTAGTTTGGCTTGTACTTACTTGTGTGTAGTATAGGGGATTCGAGTGTCGCGAGTGAGAGAGAATCGGTAGCGAGGATCGAGATGAGTTAAATGAGATATTGGACAATTTATTCGTTACCGATCCAACGCCTTCTTGCAACTTCTGTATCTTTTTTTTTCTGATTGGGTTACACACACTGAGTTTCGTTGTAAATCTGATTGTGTCTGATAGCGATATACTTGCGCCAATTGCGTGTTATATCACGTCGTATCTTGTCAAAAAAGGTTTACCGGATCGATCAAATTTATTGTCCTGTCTACTGATGTGATCCAATACCAGGAATTTATGGTTTTTGTTCATGGTTTTTTTTCTTTTACTGATTTTGATAGGCACAGCTGTTTCTTTCAAACCGCGTTATAAACATCCTACTCTCATTAATTCGCTGTAATATGGGCTTTGTGAATCAAGATGCTCAAGTAGATCGTGGACGAGTTAGGTCAGACATACACCTGCAATCGTCGAGTGGGATTTGAAAATCTTCAAACCAACGCTACGATAAGTTGAAAGTTCATCAATTTAACAATTCTTATTTAACGTGATTGAAAGTTTTCGCTTGACCTGTTTTCGGACTTGTAAATTTGAGCACCGGAAAAAGTCTCTTTCATAAAAGGTGTATAATTTTTCTCATTACTTCCCTGGTCGGAATAGTGAACATTTTTTGGCCAATAATTGGCCAGATCACATTGTTACTGACCATAGGTTACCAAAAAACGGTAACTACCAGAGTTGCGTCATCGTGGAGAGATTCATCAGGGGTATTGTTAAAAAATTTAGTTTTCTTGTGATAGTTTTCAAAATTTCCCGCTTTTTCTATCATCCTGATCTTTTCCTATTCCCTTTCTTACCAAAAAAAAAAAATCATCCCTCCAATATGCGATTTTGAGATTAACGTTGCCCAAAAACGAAATCGTCTATAGCCCTCAAAATTGATTACAAAAAGCAATGCCGATAAACAATAATAAGCAATGTACGTTCGCATTGGGAGGTCCCGATTAATGAGCATCGAAAATTTATTGAAAATGCGAGAACATCTTGAAGAACCTGTTCATCATATCCGGATATGTGAGAGAGTATGTATATATATATTCATATAAAGTATGCTGAGAGGCGTTGACGCGGAGAAAGGCGCGAATCAAAGTTGCACAAGGTAAGTGATGGGATATACGGTATAAGTATAGTATAATACAAGTTACGCTCAAAAAAGATGAGAGTCATAAGAAGAAGTGCTGCAGGTGTCGCCTCCGGGGCTCATCGTCCTGGCACTCATATGCGGATGTCGCAAAGTTTCACTTTCCACGCGTTCACGCGCGCACCGTCGCGCAAGTGTATACATATAAGTTACTTTAATAATAATGAGAAAGGACAACTTGTGCGCGCATTACTTATGCTGAAGGTAATACTGCGCGACGACCGTGAACTTGATTATGCACCGATACTTCTTTTTTTTTTCTCAACTCTTCCGTTATACATTACGGTGCATACATTTGCGTGAACGCATTGAAATTATTTTGATGATGCTTTGTGATCTGAATAAACGTCATTTAGAAATGGTTAGTCAGCTTTCAGGTGGAATCTTAATGAGAACACAATGTGAAATTTTATCACAGTTTAGTCAAACAGTTCTGTGAATCAAATATCAAAATTCTGAGGCCGAGTCTACAGAGACGCGCTCACTCTGGGCGCGCGCGCTCTCTCCACTTGCACTCTCCACCCAAACATCGGATTATAGGTACCGAAAATGGGATTCGAAAATCTTTTGACGAGTGTTCCCTCTCAATCGGAGTATCAGCACGGGTTTGTGAGATGAAAAACACCTAGTCTATTGCGTAAATCGACCAAAAAATTGATTTGCGTCGAATAGAGATCGAAAAATGAGAGGCGCGGTTGTGTCTCACATAAGCATCCCCCAACTTTCCATCAGGTCTCCAATTTGTAAAATATTCAGCGATATTCAGCATCGCCTTGGTTATACATTGGTACTTCTTCCAGAGGCTGGATAATGAGCTAAATTGTATGAAATACTGATTAAGAACACCCAAGATTTCCCAAATTTGCGGAGGAGTGACTCTTGTAACACAAATTTGATCTTTGGTGTAAATGGGATAGCTCGATTCTTCTTAACCAGAATTCCGGACACCTTCGCTTATTTCACAAATTCTGGAGAAAGTCTCAATGCAGACCCAAATTAATGTTGAATAAGCCACGAGTATGAGGAACCTGAGAAGTTGGGGGGTCTGGTGATATTAGGCACAACGATTGACATCCAAGTCTCTCACTCTTCGATCTTTAGTACATGCAAATCAATTTTTTGGGCGATTTACGCGATAAACTGGCCGTTTTTCACCCCACAAACCCGTGCTGATACTCCGATTGAGAGGAAACGCTCGTCAAAAAATTTTCAAATCCCATTCTCGGTACCTACTCTGGTGTTTGGGTGGAGAATGCGAGCGGAGAGAGCGCGCGCGCCCCGAAAGAGCGCGTCTATGTAGACTCGGCCTGATAAAAATACACTAGAATACGGAAAAAAGATTCAAACGTCTTGTTACCCGTAACGATGATTTACTCGATTAAAAATCTTACCTCTATAAACATAATACAATCGTGACAAAAAAGCCATCAAACTCGATCAAATCTCTATCTATAATCAGAAGTAGGGGAGAGTGGGGCGAATTAGGACAGGGGCGAATTAGGACAAGCAAGATAGCTCGGTTGTGGGTGAGTCTAGGCTTCTGCCGCGTGAAAACATTTTCAATACCACCACAGATGATGGTTTTTATCGCGGTTAGACCTCCCGAAACGATACTGGGGGTCCTCGCTGACGTAGGGGTGCTTTTTGGGGGCCTCGCGCGGTTTATTTTCCAAATGCAAGAATACACGCTGCTTCTGCACAAGTGGACGAACTTCATCGCTATTCAAGGGTCAAAAACTACATTACAAAACAAAGATTTTGAGCCGTCGTGGGCCAAAATCGGCCCACTTGAACTCAAGTAATCGCAATTTTGCGAAAAAACCGGTTGGGGGCATATTAGGACAAAGTGGACGGGGCGAATTAGGACAATGCTAAATCCCATCTAAAATCGGTCGACCGGTCGCGAGTCCGTGTTTTTCGATGATAATTACCCGTATCTATATATATTATATAGATATAATATGATGTATATTGTATATTGATACACATTATGTATATTATATATTATATAATATATACATGATGTATATTGGGTATATTATATATGAATGATGTATATTGGGAGTTTTTCGAGGCGCGGGAGGTTCAGGGTGAGTTAGGTGATTGAAAATGGGTGAGAAAATGAAGTTACGATGTCCAATGACGGTTTGAGGACCAGTTTAGAGGTCATGAGTCAGTTTAGAGGTCAGAAGTCGCTTTCAACGTGTTCCAAGATAGTCCTCGATTCACGCATTTTCACTCTCGCATTCGGTGACACTGCCTTGAATGTTACACACTATCAGCGGGATCGTTGACTTAGGGCAAGTATGAATACCTCCAATATGAAGAAAAACTAATGAAAGTAGACTCTTAGAGGCTGCGAAACGATTGCCGGTTGCTATAGACGGTAGTGCGCCAATGAACCGCCTAATTCAATAATGTTCAAAAATGACACAAAAATGGCTCGCTTTCTGAGGCTCTAAGGAGGATATAAAGGTCGCGGGCGAGTTTCCCTCTGTATTTAGGGTTACTACTACGTGTTTTGGTGAGCAAACTCGACTCTAATAGTTGAGGAATATTGCATTATACCTCGATCTTCAAAGGCTGTCCTAATTTGCCCCCAAAACTGTCCTAAAGTGCCCCCAAACGCGGGGCGAATTAGGACAGATTTTTTTTCTCAAACTTCAAAAAAAATTATGAAAGCGGTGACCTGGAGGTCTGAAATTTTTTTTACAATTTATTCAATAGTTGAACTTTCAAGTCCCGTAGAGCGCCTATTCCCAAGTATAGCCTGATAGCCCCACTGCAAAACCTGTCCTAATTCGCCCCACTCTCCCCTATATAATACAAACACGATCTGAAACCAAGAATTTAAACCCGTCAAAATCCACAAAAATTGATTTCTCACATAAAACCTCCATCACTATGAATTGAAACGTCGTGAGTCCTGCAATCACGATCTCTCAACCATCAAAAAAAAAAAATACCAAATAAAACATCTCAAATGTACCATTTCGATACCACTTCATTCCATACACGACTTTATATAAAACTCTCACTCGTCAAATTATAATTGACCGCTGACAAGTTACTCTCCCTAAGAAAGGCCCCCAAAAATACCACTTACTCAAGTAAAATAAATTCATATCCTATATACCTATACTCCTATCTCCAGTAGACGTAAAATCGTGATGCTTCACAGCACACAGTCGATCCTTTAAATCCATCCAGCTTACAAGCTATACATGAATACCTTATACCGCACGTTGAGACTTTGAATTGTTGAAAAATTTTAAATTACAATGCTGTGTATCATAACCAAGTATGAAGAACTCACAAAATCACGACTGTCCGATCGAATCATCTTTAAAACTTCATATTCACCTCTATACTGCGCATACAATACATTTATACTATCTATAAGCTGCTCTCTACCATACCGCATTTAAAGTACGGTATTATTATTATTATGTTCAAAACGCGCGTGAGTCTAAAAGCTCGTTTGAAACTATATGCCTTTAGGGTATTTTCTCAAGTAGCATATTCAAGTTTTGACCCGCAAAGCTTTTGCCATTAACGGTCACGAGATATGATTCATAAAATTTCCGTAAATGTATATAATAATAATATTGTATACACGTTTAAAAACGTTCCTTATAATAAGATGTTTCACCTAAAATGGTCTTCTCTCTGGACTCTTGTTACTTTTATACATTCTCTGACGGATAATCTTTGCGAAATTGTTGCTGTACAACCTTTTATGTGTGCATAAGGTTTGCGCGCGCGACAACAAAACGATGAGCATCTTACGTAATGATTTGTGAAAAATTCTCTGTTTGAAAGTTTAGATGGATCATATGTTCATTACTTTACTTTCCAAATTGAGAGGCTTTGGTTGTGTTACATATTAAAGTAGCTAGAAAATATTTAAATTCACATGTAACTGTTATAGGTGGACGTTCGATTTTTGATTGTCGATAAATTCAGTTCCTCGTTACCTAATTTCAAATTCTGATTATCATGCCTATTGAGAATATTAATAGGCTATTATACAGTACATTATTATCATCGTTAATCGCTTCAAAAAGTGCATTCCATGAGCACTATCCATAACAAATTAAAAATAAACGGTTGCTCAGAAAAAATCCGTTACGCGCGCGTTCGCGTAACCGTTCGAAATAACGAACAAATTCAAATTCAACCGATCGTTCTAATTCTAAACTGTTTAAAACTCAATGGAATCGTTTGATTTGCGAGGTTTGATTACTCTCTGACAAACGTACAGCTCACTAAAGAATGTCCTAAAAATACCATCGATAACCCAGATCACACAAAACATAACCTCCCATGATTTAAAAGTTTAGACAAGGCGAAAGCTCGACTCACTCACTGTAATAGTTCGCCGTGTGAATGAATTCATGGTTTGAATGAGTAACGATACAAAAGTCATCTCATCGAATATAGGAATAATCATAATCATAACAAGATGTCTTGAGTACAATGAAAAACACATTTCTCTCCATGCACGAATGCGAACAAAGCCAAACTTTCTTGCTGAGCAATGTCTAAAGACGATTTCTGGACTGGAGATCCATTCATTTCTTATGAGTGAGCGAGTATAACCGCACAAGCACCTCCTGCTGGATACCCATATTACTCATACACATATACATACACATACATGTATTGAATCAGACACAAATATTAATTGAGAGTACAATATAACGCGATACGCATGTTACCTGCCACTCTCAAAGTACAATAATTACGCCTCGAGTAATTTTCACCTGTATATAACCTAAAAGAAACATTTCTCCACTCTCGAATGAGCCCACGTTCGATTTATCCACGCATATACGTATACGTATACGTATACGTGTGTGTAATATAAAAACAAGGAATATTGAGTAAATTATATTCACGGATTCATAAGAAAGCGTATAAAAGATGCAATGCACTCGATATGCTGCTTCTCTCTGAAGATATCAAAACTCATTTTCACTTTCGCGCTTTTTTTACATTATTATACACATTTCTTTGAGAGCAATAATTCGCGAATTCCCTAATGATCTTCCCACGGAACAAAATCAAACGCACACACACTATATAAATATGATGCGGAATAGTCATACATATCTCGTGGAAAAATATCTATTAGCTTCCGGAGTGTTGAATTGTAATGGCTCAATCTGTCTTGAGAATTCAAAAGCTTCTTGAAAAAAAGAAAAAAAAAAAAGAAAATTTGCTCAAAGAGAGTGATGGTGATGAGTCGATGACGACATAGACGGTTGACTGACCCGTTGATGAGATATCTTGGTGAGTATTAGTGAAAAGGGAAAATTGCACCGCCAACAGATGCGATTTGCGCCGAGTGTCTGCAGATGTTGTTCTTTGATCGCTGTATAATTGTACACGCTATTTTCTAACATAAGACTGATGCTGAATATGTATTGTATACATAGATATATATATATAATATCTAAAGCTCATAGTCTCGATTGTATTAAAATTTCAATGATGCGAACATTTTATAATGTATATAAGGAATGGAAAATTTAAGCGTGAAATCGAGATCGTTCGTTTCATAGAGCAAATTCAAAAACATTCTTATACATAGAATGAAAATTAGATATACGGACAAGTGCACGATTCGAAATTATATGGATGTATATATTGCATTTTACAGGTGTATCGAATCCAAGGTCATTAATTTAAAGATAAGCAAAAGATATCTACTGAATATTCTGTATACATGTTGTATGTAAGTGTCCGAGGTTCTATGTCTTTGATATTAATCTAGCCAAGCTGTAGAAGCGAGTTATACACATTGTGAATAATGTGCATATATTTATATCAAAATCCGCGCCCATGAACCAAGTCTTCGTTAAAAATCGTATATGGGTGGGCCGTTCGCTTGTAATACTTTTGACTTTAATTGGCCTCCAACTCTAGGTATATACGGTAAAATTTCACTTTTGGCAATTAAGATTAATCAAAACTCAATGGACCATTATAATATGAGATATCTCAAAGCCAATGTCGACTCCTTTACATGTATCTGTATATGTAAGTGTGTGATATGGTGATATGTATGTACACGTGTATAGATGCAATATGGGTATACATGAATTTCTTGTATCATTAACGCGGTATACGGTGGTGGCACTCATTAATTATGGAAGTGAGTGAGTGGTACTTCTATACGGAATATACATATAAATGTAAGAAATTTCAATTTGCTTAAGTTCATTTTACGCGGATGTCGTCTTGTAACCCGAGACTACGAGTGATTTTGAAGATTGATATTATGTGGGTGTGTGTAAGTGCTGATTGATAAGATAGCTGGGGTATTGAAGTTTTTTTTGACATTAGGAAGTGAGAAGGTTTTGATGAGAAATTCAGAATAGAATTGTTCTAATGGGATGGTAGAGAGTTGATAAATTGATAAGAATAAGATAGAAGAGAGTGTGGGAAAATTTGCCAGCCAATTTGTGCAAAAACTTTCATCTCATCGCTGTGAGTAAAGCGGTGAGAATTATTATTTCAATCCGTTAATCACCCTAGGGGTCACCTGGACCCCAGACCATTTTCAACATTCAAATTTGCCTCCCAAATCAGACATCGATACAGATAGGCCATACTGTAAAAGAAGGTTCAGAAAAATTTCCTAATCTATTTGCAATTTTACCACGAGTTAGTGATTCTAATGGTGCATTCATATTTTCGCGCCACTGGGCTCAGCGAAATCGCTAGCCGGAATTGAAAATTTACAAAAATGTAGTAATGAATTTCACTGCGCTCAAAGTAGTGATTTTTCGGAACTTTTCTGTAAATCCGTTGGTTAAAAAATGAGCGAGCATCTTTAGTATGGGGTCTGACTGACCCCATATGTCTTTAACGTTATGTTTGAGAGGTGTGTGTAGTCGACGGGTGAAAATGGATGCGTTGCAAAACCAGATTGGTAGCAAGAAAAATTGAATTCATTTGGCGTTGAAATATGGTTAAAAAACTGTGAAGATCCTTCCCAAGACGCAGAAAAAGTATATGACGACACGTATAAATCCAAATGAATTCCATCTCTGCGCAAATTGTTCCAACGCGAGTAGATCTATTGCGTGTATATAATCTGAAGAATTTTACAAGAATGTATGGATCAGTTCCCTGAGATTCTTTTACTTTGATCAATTACAATTATCTCATTACCTAATTACTTCTGAGAGAAAAATGCTTGAATCACTCGTAACATGCACATGCGAGATGAAGCAAACATTCGAACAAAAAGTATCCTCCAAATTCAACGAGGTGCCGAAGTGTAAACAAAGAATTGCTGTATTCATTGATACACCTACATTCTAAAACCAATTCAGATTCCAATTATTCAATTGATTTTTTTTCAAACTAAAACGATCGCACGCACGAAAGTCGTTATAGATCACGAATGCATCATGTTGCACTACTGTGTTTCGCACTTTTTTCGTATATAATTTGCACATGCGAGTCTGATTTACATGTATCGTATGCGAGATCGTATGCGCATTGATTAGGATGAAAATTTCAGTACAGTGGCCACGCGAGATTCTTGATTCCACATTTATTCATCAACTTCTATGGGAGCAATGCTCGATGAACATATTAGAGGCCGTTTATGCAGTCACGCACCGAATTGCCAATCATATTTATAGCATCGTTTATCGTTTATCGTCGATATCGCGTCGATAGAATGGATGAAATGCGATTCTTGCGTTGCATAAAATTGACTTGAATTGATTTGGCAATCTAGGAAGGGAATTTGTCGTTTGCATCGATTTAAATTGATGGCAAATTGAGACGGGTCGATTGAAAACTGCTTCGAATCTTGGTAATAGAATGATTACGAGCATGCAGCATAAGAACTGTTAGAATTTTGACGAATGTAAGAGAATTAAGCAAGCTCACCATTTGAATCATCAAATTCCACTATAGATTCAAGCATTTTTCAAGAATTTTAAAACTTACTCGTTATGTTTAACCATTGATTTAGTGGTTATTCGATGGTATGCGCGTAAGTATACGATTATTTTTCAATAAATCTTAAAGAGGCTAGTCCCCCTAATTATTCAAGTTTTCCGTGTGAAAGCTGTTTGCTATAGTGAGTAAAAACTACCCAATTCATAGACCCACCTAGTATGCAATCACCTCGCATCGTTAGATATAAATTTTCACCGCATCGATTAGAATCATCTTCATCATATTCACCTAATATACAACACACGGATCTTGAATTTCCTCCTATCAAGTATGCATGATAATTAAACTAATAGCTATGAACATTATATTAATCGATATTCGTCTGGGCAAAAAAAAATGGGAGCATCTGAAATGTATTCAGAAAACCGTTGACCGTGAATTTGCTTTAAAACAATGGTAATATGCAGGTGTAAGATATGTAAAGAGGCCCGTAGGTATTATTTTCGTTTCGACGATACAAGGCGGATGGACCAAATACAGTTCCTTCGACGCAAGTATTTGGCATATATACATCATCATCGTTTAAACGATGAGGCAGATGAGCATGACGCAGTATATGGATACTTTCACTGAAAAATTATTACGTGTCCCAGTTATGCGAGACGATCCTTTAAGATATTTGTATGTTGGAATGCTAACGAGAATACTACTCGGTCGAATGAGTATATACGTATGAAAGAAAAAGAATGAGAAAGGTGTGTGTGTGTATATATATATATATATATATATATATATATATATATATATATATATATCACGATTTGACTGTATAATGCAGTTCGGTGAGATTTGAGTTTGAATATCTGTATGGATCAATGGACCAAATTAATGGATGGTAAAGTACTACCTATGGAAGTAGATGTTGGACAAGACTGCAGCATACCTCTGAATATCTGAATCTCACTGTAGAGCGAGAGAGCTAAGTTAGAAATTGCTATTAGCGCGTCTCAATTACAGATAACTGATGATTGTCCATTTAATAGCTAAGCTTGGAATTTATAAATTGTACATCATTATGCGACTGTCTTGTAAAAGAGTGTCCTGGATCTTACATTTCAAGATTAAAATGATTCAACCAAATCATGTATTTTCCGTTTGAACGAATTGAAAGCTCATTTTTTACATCGTATTGTCTAATTGATAATTCCTAACATATGGTCTTGATAAGTAAAAACTTTACGATAACAGTTACAGTGATATCTCTCATAAGCGATTTTCAATATTTGTGATAATTTTTTATGAACGCATGATGAAAATTTAAAAAAAAAAATTGACTAGATAAATTACTGGCTGTTTCGAGTGCACGTGATCGACGGAATAAAGTATCTTTTTACAATTCTCCGATGTTTGGATGCTCGTAGAATTGCATAAAATAGTATATTCGCAACTCGATCGTGAGGTTCACCGCTTCCGAGCGATTATTTCGACCTTCGCCTGCGGCTCGGGCCGAATACCAATCGCTCAGAAGCGAGAAGCTACAACCTCAGAATCTCGGTGAGAGCGAGGGTGAGAGAAATATGCTATTATGATGGTTGAGTTTTGGACAAAAAGTAGAACAAACTTCAATTTTCCGAATAATCTATGATTTTTACACTATTCGTTAGATTTCAATCATACATTTGAATTTTTTTTTTTTTTTTTTTCGTATCAGAAAATTATTTTGAATCCGAGAATGGAGCTCTAGAACGAGCGGGCTTAAAGACATTGTCATGTATCTTTTAAATAGGCTTATGCTACCTCACGCCTTTGAATTTTTTCTTAGAATTACATTATCAAGTATGGGGATATCATGATAACGGTTCATTTCCTGTCGCGCAATCAGAAGAAGATTCGGTCGGAACCATTTTAAGGCTTTCTGATAAAAATGAACAATTTTGCATGACCATGCGTAAAGCACGTGCTTTACGCACGTCAGATCTCGTTTTTTGAATGCCCAGTCGTGCGAAATAGTATTTTTCGATTCGAGGGTGGGAAGTATCGAAATACGTTTTTCGATCGACTGGGCGTAAAGTAAACGAAAACTACCGTGCGTAAAGCAGTGCTTTACGCACAGTCGATCGAAAATAGTATATTTCCGTACTGAGCACGGTAGCCGCCATTTTGGACACTAGAACAGTTTGTCTGTCGAGCGAAGCGAGACAGACATATCCTCCAGTGCCGAATATGGGCTTGCAAGCGAAGTGCGGATATATTTTTTCATTACGAGAACCCTAAAATCCTATTAAAACGCGGCATTTTTAGGTTAGAGTAATTGAAATACTATTTCTTATGCTTTATTGTAATAAAAAAATCTCTGCGTTCACATGTACGTTGTTAAGATTTTATAGGTATTTAAAAAATTATCCACCCGCGGAATGATTTTTCTGAGAATTTTGACCTTTGTTTTACACATTTATCTTGGAGAACGGTCAATCAATTCAAAATTCAAAATGTATCCGCGTCTGGAAACAATTTATAGGTTAGGCAGTAATTATGATCAAAGTTTTTACATGTTTTTTCCATATAAGGCAGACTGCAATGAAACACTGCTATGTTCAAATGGAAATTGATACGTTTAACCCGAAAAACCGTTGTAACGTATAATTACAATATCATTTTCATCGATATATGAAGATATATCCAACCTCAAAACTCTTTACTACTTTATGTCAAGAGTCGAGAAACGAAACAAGTGAAATTATAATCTCTTTATGCTTGCCCTTTACAAGAGTGCATGGTAGAAAATTCGAATCACGAGAGCGATGAACGAGGCAGATATACTCAACTCTGAATATCTGCACAAGTGCTTTATAATTCATCCATACATAATAATTACGGGTAAGCCTACCTTCCTCTCTCCCTCAAACTCATAATGAAACCTGCATAAACATAATATCAACAGACACCTGTCGGTTGCATATCGTGACTTTGAATTCTGCGCTCTTGTCGAGAAATCGAAAATCGACCTCTCTGCGCATGCGCACCTTCCACCTGCTTTCATTTCTTGAGAAAATTATCCCAATAGATGAGCCTGTCTCCTGATTCTTCCCGAGATGAGAGAATATAGGTAAAATACTTTTGACTAGCACCACAATGTGCTGATTGATAATTAGCGTAGTTCAGAAACTAGGCCTCCCCAGAAACTATAGTGTATCAAACCACACTAGTAAACGATTTTCAAGTACCGAACGATGCAAACTAGCAAAAAACTCATCGTAATTGCACAATCTCTCGCTGTGTACAAAATTACATATCTGTAAGAGTGACGAGTTGAACCGCAAATCTGTACAGATGATATCGAATCTACAATCAATGATGAGCTATTAATAATAGAAACTCAGATTGTAAAAGGATAGAACAATGATCGGGTCACGCCCTCGTCATCTATACAAGATTTATAATAGGCACATAAATATAGCTTGAATAGGGTGGCGATGGGCCGATCAAATTCGGTGAGACAATCGGTTCGACAACGACCAACGACGCGCGTGTTCGATTTGGGGCGTTGGAAAGGTGTGCCTCTCTTGCTCACGATGTCGATTTATATCGTATAGGTATATCTATATAGGAACTTTGTAAATCGATCCTGAATACTTATATACTTATATCTATCCCAAAGATAACTTTCACTGTGATATGTAGATATATAGTTTTAATGTGGTGTATAAAACTGTATTTGTAATGTGAGAATTCGAACTTATACGTCTTCATTCAAATGAGCCCGCGCTTTTTAGGAATATCCAAAATCGTCCAATTAAGGTGATATGCAGGCAAATGTATAGGTAATGTATACAGACTTCCCGATAAGACTCTAGGACAATTGACGTTGTCAAGGTATAAAATCTCGTATAAAATAAGAGATGGTGGAGATTTTGAATAAATCAGCGCAGATGTGAGCAACGGATAGTTAGGTAAATGGACTCTCAAACTTCCGACAAATGGCTCGATCATGGAAATGGAGTGAGGAGATTCGCATCGCTTATAGAGAGAGAAGCCGTTGTGGGTGTTATACGGTATATCTGTAAACGAGCAAATATAGGCTCGTAATGTGGTTGCAGATGGGCGATGATACGAGAGAATTGAGCCGTTGAATTTTAATACTTCCCACGCAAGCAAATATCAATGTGCAAGCTATATGAAGCTATTAGCTGGGAGATCTTTGGAAATGTTAGTTCTTTGATGAATCTCAACACTGATGTGGGAGAAAACGTATACAGTTCGTTTTTTGAATCTTTGTTGAGATGTAAACGAATAACCATCCAACGAATGAATATGAATTTGAAATACGTATGATAATTTCGTTATAGGGTAAAGTTCCATTCAAATACTTTCGAGAATAATTTGAACTACCGTAACACTGAGGTAACGTCCGTAATATTCGTGTGGCTTTTGAGTTATTATAAATTCTCGACTATTTGTTACCGTAGTGATGATTTTAATCGATCTACTGATGATAACATGAAAATTCTACGGGTAGGGAATTTCATGGAATCATTGGTCCCAACACATCAATATTCACAAAAATTTTTTTGTAGTTTTGTACTACCGCAAACAGGAGTGACTTTGTAACACTTTTGTTTTTGCGTTGACTCTTGCCTGGCTCACTCCGGAGCGTTCTGTATGCACTCATTGCTCTTATTATCGCTCAAATGACCTGACTGAGATGATTATACGCAAAATTAAGTATTACAAAGTCAACCCGGTGTCCACCTCTCCCCCGGTTTGCGGTACCTCAAATACAATGGATTTAGAATATTCTCATCCAATGAGATGAGCCTTTTGCTCAGAGTTACAATAAAGAACTAAAGCACCACGAATACATTTCTGAATATGAATTTTTAAAACTGATGACTCGTATGGATGATACTAAAGATTTTGGAAATATCTCGGGACACAAGAACCATTAGGCAGATGCACTTTGATTTTTCCATTTTTTAAGTGATACCCAGCTTTAGATTGGGATTCAGAGTCGTTAATTCTAGATTAATTTCGGTGGATTTAGAGCGCTGCGATCGCCATGGCGAAGCATTTCCCATCTGAGCACAGCGATCGCATCGCTCCTAGTTCACCGAAATTAACCTCGAATTGAAGACAATGAATCCCAGCCTTGCAAAACTTTTGATCAAATTTAATATTTCAAAACCTAAGAATCTTTCCTACCACGAAAATTCTTATATCTTGGGCTAGAAAGCTTCATAATTTTTGAAAATTATAATCGCACTCTGAGCCGAACTCAAACTCAAGATTGCAGAACATATTATCATCAGTCGATGCTCTTCAGAAAATCGTCACCATTGAGGATTTTGAAAAAAAAATTGTATTGTGACGATGATGTGAATTGAAAAAGAAAAGGTAAAATTTTAATGAAAATTTGTACCGTTGAAGAATCTGAAGAAAGAAAGAGAATGAGTATACGCTGAGCTTGGTACTTACTGCACTTTCGATCGCAGAGTGAAAGATTTGTAAATTCAATCGTGGTGAGATCTCTATTCCGTGGTGAGGGCCTCATTGCTAGCCCTCACCTCAGCTGAATTATTCGAGTAAACAGTCGTCTGTCTTTCGCTATCCACTTTGAGCACAAATCACGCGGTGCCCGGCTCTCGTTCTCACGAAACACTCCTCGACTCGTATATAGTCATTCCTCACTGTATACACTGTGACGAACCCCAAGTACACCCAAGAGGAAGAAATTCGTCCAAACCAATTTACTTTATTTCTTATTCCAAATACTCGTGGGAACTTTTTAATTTGCTCACAAAGTCATTTGCACGACGACCAATTTTAAAAATCCGTTTCGTCGTCGTCAAAAAAAAAATTATTCTCAACTTTGTCATCGAATGTACCTTTCAAGTCCACTGTTTCCTTATTTTTCGTGAAGCTCTCTAAGCAAATGTATGCCAAAGATCTTCTTTCTCTTCCATTGAAATAGTAACAACCGGACAGATATTTCCTCTCTCTCTCTAAAATATCATAACTCACTCATCAGGATCTTATCGATTCCGATCATCATAATACCACCACCTTCGCACCTCTATACAAACTTTGATCCCATAAAAATCTATGCAAGTGCAGCAGTTCAAAGAGGTTTTTACCCGGAGGGCACGATGAGATGCTCAATACGGGACTTGAACACGGTATACGTGTATATATTTTGCTCGAGGGGGCTAAACTCGCGTTATATTCGCGGCGCTTTCACTCTTACTCCCGACATCTTTCGCCTTTTGCTGTATAGTTTATATATTTATATGTATATCTATGTATATAAAACACAGCCCACCCGTAAAGCCTCTTTCGTTTCGCTTCATTGTATCATATCCATACCATACATACATCGGGGTGTACATATACTTGTGGGTTTGGAAAATTTATCGGGATGTACTTAAGCATGGCTCAAATTTTGCCGTTTACAAAGAGCACTTGGGTTCCGCATGAGCAAAGTCGATCGAACCAATCGATCGATCGACAAGTGTAATTGCTCGCCCCGGGCGCTGATACTCACATATCTTACGTTGTTGATGCGCGACTATATTGATGTTAAAACGGCTGCGAAGCAATATCGCTCTCAAACACCTTTTTTCGCTAAAACCAGGTAATGGCGGAGGGGACTGTAGTCCATGGCCACGAACGAAAAGAAGAAGAAGACTTTTTCTCGATTTCCCGCGCAACAACTCTTCTACTTATAATGGTTCACGCTTCATCGAGAAAGATCTGTTTGAATTTTGTAAAAACAAAAATTTGTATAAAAACTTTGGGGAAGAGACATTGATGGATGTCGAATTTTCTGCGATTTTTAGACAATGATGTCGTCACTGACAAATATTTGCCACTTGATGATGAAGATGAAGATGGTACGATTCGATACAAAGTTATACAAACTTTTTTTGCATCCAAAATGATGAGTTCTAGGCCCGAGCCGTCTGAAAGCAGATTTCCATTTCTCTAACTTATAAATGAAACATTAAGGGCATGCAGTAGCCGTGCAGCCCGGCCGTAAAGTTCCATTCACCACTTATGTGAAAATTTTAATGGTACAAAGTTTGAGATGAGTTGTCTAGTTATTGTTATCATCCGATTTATTCTCGACAACTCAGTGTTCAGCCCAAATAATCAGATTATTGCAGAAAAGTGGGGACCATTGAGCGCCTGGGACATCCTAACCTATAATATACGCATATTTTTGTTCCCAGAATACTCAAATTCTTTTGCGATTTGAGCTAAACGACGAGTTGAGCCATTCAAGTTGGATGATAACAAGTGTGGCACAACTCGTCGTTTAGCCCAAATCGCAAAAGAATTTGAGTATTCTGGGAACAAAATTTGGCTTGCACGGCTACCGCATGGCCTTAAGTGCATTTTTAAGGTTTTCGTGGTGAAATGTACTATTTCGATTCGAGGGTAAGAAGTTTGGTTTTGGTTTTTGAATGATTAGTTTCGACCCGAGCCCTGACAAGGGTCGAAATTACTTAGCACGAGTAAAGTAAAAAAAACTTCACGCCCGAGTATCGAAATACGTTTTTCGGTCGACTGAGCGTAAGATAAACGAAAAACTGACGTGCGTAAAGCAGTGTTTTACATTCAGTCGATCGAAAAACGTTCTAATTAATCACTGCGGAGGACATCGCTTTGCACAACAGACAAACTGTCCTGGTAACCAAAACAGGCTAACGCGCTCACAATCACCTACTTATACTTTTTTGATTACCTGTGAGTAAAAGTCGACAAATTGAGCGCAAAGTAGACTCTTTCATCATTCTAACCTAAAAATGCCGCGTTTGAATTGGATTTTAGGGTTATCGTAATGAAAAAGTATATCCACACCTCGCTTGCAAGCTCATATTCTGGGCACTAAAGGACATGTAGTGCCTGAAATGGGCTACCGCGCTCAGTACGAAAATATACTAATCCACAGATTCGCAATAGAGACGTAAATAAATAATGTACCTCGTGCTGCATGTGCATTTTGCGGCACGTTGCGCACGTCACGCGTTGGTACATAATAATCTATTATTGCCGGTTTCTGAGAATGATAATTTTTTTATCATTGAAATTTCATCTTTTCTAGAATTTTCTATCATCCACGATTAGTCACAGTGACTTTATTGATATCACCCATAAGACATCGCAAATATATTATAACTTTGATTTATACTGGTTTTTATATCATCGAATTAGACTCATTATAGTTTGCATCCATGCATATAACGTAGAAATATGATGTATCGTTCTTTCATTACCGACAATATCTGAGCAAAAAAAAAATTGGACAAATGTATTTTGAGAGCGATTACATACAATAGCTTCGTGTGGAAGTGATTCCTATACGTCAGTTTGAATATAGCCGAAAGGCAAATAGAGATTGTAATACAGCGTTGTAAACACTTGTAGAGATCAGCTATGAATTGATTATAGAACAGAGAGATGTGAAATTGATTCATTAATTATAACGAATCGTGAGCGAGATCTATGCTTCAGGCTAATATCGAATCTTCAAACCATCATCCTCACATTTGCCAACGCATCATATTTTGCTATAGGCATATATGTGAAAAGTATCTAATAACTAAGGATCATCTCGGCTCCTAGATCATCAATCAATTTGTTTCCCATCAACGATCGATCGGACAAATCGTTGGCGAAAATGTGTTACGATGACTTATGGATCACTTTCGACTTGGGATATACAATATCAACTTGGTGTATGACTATATGGATATAACCTATAAGATTATTACTCTTTGGGTCGTTATAACACAATGTATCGGCAGTATATTTCAGCCTCATTACAACTTACAAAAGAGTCATTGAGTATGTACAATCTTGACTAGATAATAAATAATCATCAAACAGACGGACATTCAATGAACATAACCTCTATCTACATTTTCACACAGTTTGACACTCTTTTTCATATACTTCCTTTCATCTCGTATCCAGCTCACTTCCGTCTATAATGAGCCACGACATAAATTTCCATTTTGGTTCTGCGCAAGTAAATACACATTGGTACACTCACAATACCACTGTAACTTAATTTTTGAAAAAATGTGAAGCTCAACACCCACTATGCTTGCATTACAATGTAACATCGAAAACAGAGTCTAGATGAGTCCTAAAGAAACAAGAATACAGACACAGTGAGAGGTCCATTGTATACATCCTATACGGAGCGAGCGTGAGAGTTAAAAAAAAAAAAGTTGTAGCGTAGAGTGAGTCTAAGTACGGAAAATTCCGCGTTTACGAGCGATTCCCATTTTAGCACTCGGATGCAGCAGCAGCAGCAGTAGGCTTATAGTTTGGCGCGAGAGCATAGCTCGTTATTCAATAGTTATACAGTGTGTAAAAGGCGCTTCGAGTGAGTGTTTTTTAACCTATAAGTATTGTTTGTTAGGCGCGCGAGAAAAGAGGGCGTTACCTATTATTGGTGTGTGCAATGCAATGTTATACACACCGGAAAACGATCGTTGAGGCGCGCGCGAATTTTAGGCTTTCGTTCAACATCGAATAGGTACTCATAGATATCTGCACGTAAGCAATAGAGAGACGTGCGATTTAATCGTTGTAATACCAAAGTCTGAGTGATTTTTATGCGAAATCGATTTTCTCATGGTTTAAGCCTGCAGCAGAGAAGAGGAAGCAACCATTTTCCAGTGCTTATGATGAATTATTTTGAACTCAATTTAGAACTGCCTTGAGATTTGCAATTTATTCAGAATGTACTTGTTCATTATCAAGGATTAGGAAAATTTTTCCATCTTGAAGGAAAAGCATAAAATCAAATCCAGCGTGTTATCGAATTATCTAAAAAGTGTCTAGTAATCGCTTCAGTTTCGATATTTCTCGAAAGAATTAGGTTGCTATTTTTGTTTGATACGAATTCAAGGATCACGTGTTAAACATTGGAAATTTTTTTCTTCAAAATGCCTTGAATTTCATATTCAATCTATAAAAATTTAAATCGACAAATAGTTTGAATAATTAAGAAAGAATTTACTTTAATGCGAAACTTGATCGCGGTCTCGATATTATGATAAGTAGAAAAAGTCGCGCACTGGTAAGACAGAGCCGCCACT
The DNA here is from genome assembly GCA_029851415.1 of Eretmocerus hayati. Classification (NCBI taxonomy): domain Eukaryota; kingdom Metazoa; phylum Arthropoda; class Insecta; order Hymenoptera; family Aphelinidae; genus Eretmocerus; species Eretmocerus hayati. The sequence continues at coordinate 33,065,279 of CM056741.1, read as the reverse complement.
GTCTGACCATATCCTCAGGTACCTTATGGCATTCGTATGAACTACAAATGTCCATAATCGAGTGAAAATGCTGTGTATTATTCGAAGAATCATTGGATGCAAAATTTTATTGCACTTGAATAAAACGACAGAAATGATTCGCGTTCGATGGAATTGCTCTATAGAGATTTCGGACTGTTGAAATGATGATAGCATTGGAATGACATGTATGTATAAGGGGTCAAGCACCTGATGCGCGAGAAATACAAGCTTGACTTATGCTTCTTACTTTAATGCGGCTGTATATGATAAGTGTGGGAGGCTCTCTTGGATGATATACGCGCAGCGCATCACAGTGGCACTTTCACTTTGGCAGGTATATAAAGATGAAGATGATGCACTGCGTCAAAGACTAGTCAAATAGCATCAAAGGTGAGTATCGCGTCACTGCATGCAGCATCTATTATGTTACCCTCATTTTTTGCAACTTATTATTGCTCATGTGAAGTGACTGAATTATTTGGTTGAGTCATGCGGTCAGACGTTCGCGAGTTCGATTTCAACCGATATTGATCAATAGTTGATCTGATCCTGATGTATCTAGAAAGATAACTTCATTGTTTTCTAAAGTATATTTAAAGATGGAGCATTCCGATTCTTATCCAAGTCCTGATTTATCATCACTTCTATAGATCATAATTTTGACAGCTTTCGTGTGAGTTATGATCTATTACTTCACTCTATTTGGTCCATGGTTCGTTGGAAGATCCTTAATTTTGTCCTCATATATGGTGTGTGAGAACCGGAAGTTGTGGACTGGCCATGTCATTCTATGAAAATAATATCTGGACTCTCTCCAGAAATTTTATGATCGAAAATAACTAATGCATTTATATATGTGATGCTGATGATTCCCTTTTTAGTGATTAAAATTCAAAAATTCTTCAGATTGTTCTTTTTTTCAGATTCTTAACGCTATTCACACAACAGGCCACAGCGATCAAATTTTGGTTCTGATTATTTATAACAATGCGATAGAAATCGTTTGCTCTTTTTTTTTAAAAATTCAAATTCGCATATGCATGAACGAAAAACTAAGTGATCTGTATCGCGATCAGCTTTACTTGTCCTTGAACTAATATGTCATTTATCAAATATGCGAATCATACTTAAAATGAGGATGTTTCGAGATAAATTTTAAAAGCGTTCCCAAAACATGCCAGCGAAATTCTTACACTGCCTGCTGAAGAGTTCACTTTCAAAAAGGAAAATGAAAGTATGCCCAAGTCGGGCACAAGATGACATTTTATTCCACTTTTGTTCATCGCCTGCTCACATAACATTGTGGCAAACAAGGTTCGTTAGTCCCATTTGTGCTTCGACGCGGACTTAAACAGGCTTTCGTGCATCTCGGTCCCTCACGAAATTTTTCACCTCAAAATAAAGTACTCCCGAAACTTATGGAGATTGGAATTTCAGTATCTTTGATGATTATAACCATGTTTCTTCACTGTAAAAAATCGGTTGAATTTCCAACCAAATAGTTGAAGTTTTTCTTTAATCAGGGTGGTTGAACATTTTTAGGTATCGAATCACTGGTTAAAGTTTTCGACAATTTTTTCCATGGTCTTCATTACAGTTAGGATCTTACAGAAAATATTCGGAGGGTGATGATAATTCGGAACATTTTTACAGAACTATAATAGACAAATGAAGAAATGCTCTATTTTTATTCAAAACCGCGTAAGTATCCATGTGAATGCAAACAACGCACTTGAATTCAATAGTTTGTTCAAACTTTGCGAGCCAAAATACAACGAGTATATACCTGCTTCTCGCTTCAATTGGCGAAATCTGGCTATGATAGTGTATGAATAATTAGCCGTGATCTATCGTGCGTCTTGGCCGTGCGTGATTTTGCCCGATTACGTATATAAACTCATACTTATGCGTCGCGTCGGCTCAACACTTCCCACATCGAAATTTGACTGATGGGGTACAGGGGCATAATTGAATCTTGGAAAGTCCCCCTGTAGCGTCATCGTAAGGTTAGTCTAATGCCCTCGAGCGAGCTTGCCCCGAGATGAACCTAATTGATCGTAATTTGACGGCGCTGGTAATATATATCTGCGCATGCATATGGGATCTCGCAATCTCGTAATGCTGTAACGTGGGATGGATTCAATTTTCTGGACATATCGGGTTTTCCTCATTCTTAGGTTGGAATGATACCCTCATTGATTCCGTCAAACTCAAAATACCATTTTTTAAATCTTGTTGAGATACTTTTTGCTTCGATTTCTTCATGAATAATTACCAAAGTTGCACGGAACTCTCTAAAATTTATTGATTTGATAGAATTTTAAAAAGAATAGTGTAGTGGTAAAGAGGATAGGAAATTGAGTCATTTATCAGAAAAACTGAGATTGCCAATCATTCCTTTTCAAATTCACAGATGAAAATTGAGCTAATCGATCAAAAGCGATGATCAGCTTGATCAAACTCTAGTTTAGAGATTCTAAATCTGGTCGTTTGGATTTACGAGCAATTTGAAAAGTGTTCTCCATCTCACGAGTACAGACCATCGACAGATCTTAAAGAAATAGATCTGGTGCAATTTGGATATTTTGGCATTTAAAAATCCTACAAATGACAGGGGAAAAAGTTTCTAAACCCTTAAACTTTTTCCTCCTATCATTTTCAAGAAAATATACGGTAATGAAATCGTATAGATGGAATCGTATAGCTCAGCAGTGCCACTTTTTAAACCACATCGAAGATGGCTTTGCGGTAAAGGTAAACCTATATCTCCTCAAGCTCGAATTTTCACGGTTAAATATATCCAGTAGACTGCGGCATCTCCGCGTGTCGATCGTGAAATTGAATTTACTCGGCTCTAACTTTGAAATATCTTCGAACGCGAGTGCACGATTCGTTCAAAGTCAGCACCTCAAACCCGGTCCTGATGATCGCGAGAGTTGAACTTCTACCGTAGATTCATCGAAGTAGCGATCGAGATCTTAGTCGACGATATAATAGCTCTATAAACTATTCGCCGTGTGCAAGAGAGGTTGTGCATCAGCTCAAGATTGCTCGTATAAATCAATATTGCGATATATCTCGAAGCAGTTAAAAAAAGCTTAGAGTATCGAAGCTCACTTATCGATTACTCGAGCGATCGATTTTCTCGCAGATTTTTTTTTTCGATCATCGTCTATATAAAACTCTGTATACATAGACGTTGAGACCGGAAGGATTCGTTTTTCAATGTACCCGGGATAGATGTGACGTGTATATAGGTGTACTCATGTTCATGCAGGCGCGTAAGTAAAATTGGTAAGATTACGGTAGTGGTAGTGGTGGTAGTAGTGATGATGATCCGTTGAAATAGCCAGATTTTCATGCAATATCCGTTTGAGAAAGTAAGGATTTCCGTGATTTCCGTATCGCACGCGGTGTGTACATAAACTCATATCATTTGTAGTATTACCGTTAGCATTACGAATGTGTTCGGTAATGAGTTTGTACAGACTTATTTACTCAGAAAATTTTGGTATTGTGGCTTATTGGCGCGAAAATTAACTTGATTGTTGGATATGTTTTCTTCCCAATTTGCAGATATTTGTGGCATATCCAAAGCTAAAATGAACAGAGTGTAGAACTCAGATAACTTGTTGAAAAAGTGAGACTTGTTGTGCATGTACAGGATCGGCTCGCATAACGAGTAACCATCACCTAATCAGCTTCTCGACATCGTCACCCATCAAAGCTCATAAAACTGCCAAGACGAACACTCAGATAAAGTATCCCTACAGACGAGATGCTCAAACGGGATATGGTTTTAGCGAAATTTACGCCCTAACGCTGTTGCTATAAGATAAAAGCAGCCATTCTTTTACACATCTCTAGACATAAGTTTTTTTCGAGACCATCAGTTGACGTTCATTAGTGCGCACATCTCTGTCACTTCCGTGCAAACATGTTCAAGCGTAATAGGGGTGCCGTATATATTATAGGTGTTTAAAATACTCATTACTATAAGTTTATTTTATTCACATCAACGGCTTTCTTCTTATAGAATTGCGGTAGAATCTACCACATCATGATCGAATAAAAAAAGACGAGAATCGTGTCTGAGCTATATATTTATACTTGTGATTCCATACTTCGATTCAAATCGTGAGCTAACCAAATAGACATTTTTGCACAGAGTATAGGATGTTGTATCGCACGGTACCATTTTGGCGCGGATCTCTTTCAAACGAAAAATATCCTGATGTGAAAATTTGCACTAGTTCAGCGATTTACGGTGTAATAGAGATGAAACTCTGAGAGATACACTATTCTCATACCTTTCGCGCAAAATATGCGTTGAGATGATGTATAAGCTTATTCTCGCCCCGCGGCAGATAAATGAATATATCGCGTTCGCTTATCTCTCGGGAGTGCATAAGACGACACGCTCAACACCATCACTCGTCACGGCAAATTTCGCACTCAACGTCCACATAATGCACTGCTGTTCACCACGGGTGGTCTCCCATTATTATATTACTACGATGCTTTACCATCGTGTCTAATATAATACTAGCTAGATTAATTTTGAAGGCTATTTCATGCTCTTCGGCAGCGTGAGAAAATTTAGCACCCAAAGAGCCAAATGTACAGTAGAAACAGGTGGATGAACTAGGTACATAATTTTACGTAGCTGTAATGTAAATTGATTATTCTCGGATTATTTCATGTCCGTAGATTTCAACATGGAATTCAAATTGGATATGTGAAAGAACCGGAAATGTTACTTCGAATCTTAACACGTTCACTGCGACGGTGAAAATCGCGTTCGGATCCTGTGTGCGATGGGCCCCACCGGTGGGGCCCATTTAATGGGATTTTGATCACCGTCGCACACAGAGTTGGACGCGTGGGCCCCACCGGTGGGGCCCATTTAATGGGATTTTGATCATCGTCGCACACAGAGTTGGACGCGTGGGCCCCACCAGTGGGGCCCATCGCAGTGAAGGTGTTAATTGAGCTTGAAATCACAAAAGTTGTGAGAAATCAGTTGGAGTAAATTTTTTTGTTTCTCCATTCAACTTTCCTTGTCGATTCTAACGAAATTTCACAGATGAAAATTTCAAAATGGATAGAAAATATTGTTCCAGATCATTCTATCAAAATACATACTACACTATTTTGTCGAATGATCCTGTGTGCGTCTATGAGAGCTTGAAAAAAATGCGTACAGAATTGTCGAAGGTCATATCTCGGTTCGGGTCATATTGTTCCACATAGAATCGAGATCCTTAGAAATCCAGGAAGCTTGAAGTACTTTTACAAATTTTCCTATTAGCACTGCGGATTAAATTCGGCTCATCGAGTATACTAGACGAAACAGTTTAATTGGGTTCAAACTTTCAAGATTTCATTTGGTCAAAATTGAAAATAAAAAAATATCCAATTATTGGCCAATTATCGGGAAGAAGTTTCAATCACCTCAGATTGATACTCTTACAATCACAAGATTAATTGGCAATTCCTACATCCACGAGTAAAAACACGATCACACTCTGGAGACCAAGTCCAAAAAAATTGAACGATCGAATGAACGAAAGGAAAACACAACTTACTCGTGGAATTCAGCAAATCTTGATCAAGATGCTCTTCACGCTCGCGTACAAAGTGCCCACAAAAAAGTTCAATACATTCCATCACCTCGACAAGATCATCGAACTCTACAATACACATTACATTAAATTGCGCATCAATAACTTGCGCGTGAATTTATAGCAATCGTCGTCGTTACCGCATACCTCTTCGTCTTCTTCTTTTTTTTTACGCAAAAAAAAAGTCCGCAGAATCCGTTTGTTAACACTCGTATTTGCTATATATCTTTGCGGCACGAAAAGTGAAAACGCGATCGGAAAAAGTGGCCAGTGAAATGTTTGCTTCTTGTGCAAATTCGAAGAGTGTATAAGTACATAAGCTTAGACGAAAAGGCTGTTGAATCGGCGCCAATTGTAATTACTAATTCGACCGCTATATAGGTAGAAGCTCGATTCGCAAACATCAGAGATTCTGTGCTCTCTGGTCACGCGTTTTCTACAACAAGGCCGCACGATTTCAGACTCTAAACTTTATTCTGTGTTGAGACTCTTATACCTATATGGATTTAACGATGAATCTGTTGTTGGATAAATTGAAGAAAAGACCGCAAGCTTTTTGTAGGCGGAACCCCGCGAAATTCAATTCGGTCAGAAGTGAGACAAGCAAAAGTTATAAGTATACAAGTGATAGTTCTGAGTTAATGGTACGAGAGTTGAGAGAGTTATTCAAGTTACATTTGTATGAATTTTCAGTAACTATATGTGGGCTCGTTTTGATGTTGGAGGTGACAAAGTCGTGGTTTCCTATCCTCATTTGTGTTTTTACCGCAAATCGAGTGTACTCATAGCTCGTCCGAGGTGTGTGAAACGTCAAAAAAACGTATACCGTGATGAGTTGTAAAACAATTTTGAGGTTTTGCTTGTAAGTTTCTAAAATTGGATACCATGTAACATGCTGGTGGCGAATCGAAAGCAAAAGTGTATGATCTCATTGAACCCCTTTGAGTATAGAATTAAGCAGTTGAATAAGCAGATTATACGAGGAAATTGGATGTTGTCCTGCCAAAATTTCTCTCCGCACCATTACAAAATATACGATTGACTGCTCAGGAAGTGCGATTTGGCGCATATAATAATCCATAATAATACGCGATAATGTAGGCTGTGAGAGTGAGAGTATACTCGCATCAAACGACTCAGTCATAATTTTTCTCAACTTTTCACCGCAACGATCGTCGTAAAAAGTATATATAATACACATACCTTATATGAAAAATGTTCAGTTACGTGCGCGTGGGATCTCACCATCATCTCGGATTAGTACACACAGAATAAAAAGCTTAAGGTATGCCAAGATCGTGAAAAATTCTTGGAAAACTAGTCCCGTGGCTTTTTTTATCTTCCTCCAGAGAAATTTTCATTTCCGCGCGCTCTGACAAATTTTAATTGCTCAGTCTCAATCACGATGGGACTTAGTTACGGTCGTAGTAGCAGCATCAACAGCTTCTGGAATTTCGATTAATTAAGTACAAGCTGATGTGAGATTCCTCATCGTGCTAGATAGATGCCTTGGGTTAGTGAGACTGAGGTTAGTACTAGGGATGTGAAGATGCGATAGTTTTCTATGCGTATTTGTGAGTTTATCGATCGGGCAATTTTCAACACAACTATAAATCACGAATTGGGTGTGCTGATTTGTATGGTGGGCAGAGTACTTGAGCCACTCGATGATTGATTGCTTATTCGTTATTTATCAAGATTTGTACAGATCTGGAAAATTCGCTCATCGCATGAAGATCTTTGAATCGCAACATTTTGCCCTGAGGTAGAATAATTTAAAAGTACTAGAAAATTTTAACAAGGAGAAATTGAGAATGTATCTCTGTATTGTTCCAATGACATTGAGCCCAAAATTTGTCTGTCTGGATTCCACGTATCGGGTTGCCTAGGTGGAGGGAGTGAGGTATAATGGGTGAACGTATAATTCGTGGGTGGATGAGTCGATGGGTGAATGGGTTGGTGGGTGAATAGGTAGGTGGTCATTGAGTGCATTGATGGATCAATGGATGGATGGATAGTCTCGTCTGGCCTGATCCGGTCAAAATCGGTCTAATACGGCCAAGTTGGCGCTACTACGGTTCTAGTACGGTACTAATACCGTTAGTACCGCTTTAGTACTACTAGACCGTTCTATCACCATAGCAGTACCGTAATAGTACCGCAGGAGTACCATACTCGGATTGCCGTACTAGTATGGTCTAAGTGCGATAGAGATAAGGTTTAGTTCATCCTAGTACGGTCTAGTCCGATCCAGTTCGGTCTAATATGGTCTAACTCTGTCCAATACGATCTAGTTTGGTCTGGTATGTTCTAGTTCGGTATAGTACGGTACAAGTACCGCTGGTACCGCACTAGTGCCACTAGTACCGTACTAGTTTCGCATTAGACCCATACTCGTATGGTCTAAGTGCGGTCTACTTAAGGTCTAATTGGGTCTAGCTAGGTGTAATTCCATCTAGTTTGATCTAATACGGTCTAACTCCGTCCAATACGAGCTAGTTCGGTCTAGTATGTTCTAGTTCGGTCTGGTACGGTACAAGTACCGCTGGTACCGCACTAGTGCCACTAGTACCGTACTAGTTTCGCATTAGACCTATACTCGTATGGTCTAAGTGCGGTCTCGTTAAGGTTTAATTGGGTCTAGCAAAGTGTAATTTCATCTAGTTCGGTCTACTGTGTTCTAGTTCGGTCTAGCACGGTGAAAGTAGCGCTGGCACCGCACTAGTGCCACTAGTACCGTAGTAGTACCGCACTAGAGCCGCACTAGTATGTTCCAAGTGCGGTCTAGTTATGATCAACTAGGGTATAGTTAGATATAACTCCATCTATTCCGGTCTAGTCCTATCTAATCCGGTCTATTTCCATCCAGTTCGTTCAGATTCGGTCTACTCGGCCCAATTAGGTCTAATATACCTAATTGGGTCTAATTCGTGCTAGTTCGTTCCCACTCGGTCTAATTAGTTCTAATTCGGTCTAATTCGGTCTAGTTCGATCAAGTTCGATCTAGTGTAGTATGGTTTGACTTAGTTCAGCCTGGTTCAGTCTAGCTCGATCCAGTTTGGTCTAATTCGGCTTGATTCAGCCTAGTTTGGTACTAATTCAGTCTAATTCAGTGTAATTCGGTCTGATCTAGTCCAAGGTCCATGCGGAATTGTGCACAGTCCACACGGGTTTGGCACATGATATCACGCCTTAAAACTGTGTAGAACCTGATGGCCACAATGCTTGGAATAAAAAAATATGATAGTGGACAAAAATAGAAATTCTGGGATGCGAAACTTTTGTGCCGTCTAGCCCATTGAAGTTTTATCAACTCCACACAATAATACAGTCAAGATTATACTCGAGAATAGAGATAATTGGGATGGATTGGAAGAAATATGAATGCAATGAACTTTGTCACTATCACTCGGTAATCAAAATTAATGTGAAATCTATCGATTTTTTTCAATTTCCTCGTATATTTTTCAAATTAGAGCTACTCAAGAGGTTAATCTACTGGAACGGAGTAAGATGATCTTCCTCTCAAAATCAGCCGCGTTGAGCTCTGTATATTGTGAATTGCCAGCGACTTTTGAACCAGGAAACATACCGATCTATAATACAATGATAAACCAAAGTCATCGACACCCAAGCGATCGCTTTCGATCTGAATCGTATACCTCCATCTAACCCTCGTCAATCGCCTTTCAATCCTCATAACTCACCTTCACCATTACCGACTAAATACAAAAAAAACAACTCGTTCCAAACGATCTCTGAAGCATCTCCTGCGCAAACATCTCTAGTTTTTGCTCAAATCCCACAAGTAACAAAAGCGTAAACATCGCACTTGGTATACAAAACAGCCGCAATGGGATTCGCAGCTTCTGAAAACTTGAAATCGCTGATGGTGTCCATATACAAACTTGTAAAAGTATATGTACTCATTTGCCACCATTGCTAACATCTTTGACGCGTTGAAAAAGAAAGAAGAAAGTTGCGTATCCGCATCGAAGCATTCAGTTATAGACTACCTATCGTATCCTCTATAAAGCCTCGAGGGATAAAACCAAAGAGACTCTTCCTCTCGCGAGCTTGATTTTTTTTTTTTTTTTTAATACTTCCAAGGCATCAGTTGGCGGTGGCGGCGCTTCGCAAACTTGCGATTTCACTTCGATTATTGTCCCATTCCCCACCTATATATATATATAACTCTTTTCCTCTTCATCGTCTTAATTCACTCTCAACTCGAACTCGTGAAAAAGCCTCGTGCCTCTTTCATTTTTGTTAGTACTGCGCCGACGAATTCTACACTCATATATATACTTACCCTGAGGCCCTCGACGACCTAAATATTTTGTGCATCGCGTTTTGCCACCTTGCGCGAAATGACTTACACGTGTTTTTTGACTGCTCATCAGCAATTTCGCAACTCTCCAAACTATTCTCAGAAATTTTTTTCTTTTAAACCACCTTCACAATAAGTATCATATCGTGAAATGTTGCCTCATCCCTTTTTTCGATAAATGTCAAACTCTAAATCGTCTCTTCTTAACGAGCCAATTAACGATTTATGCCTTACCCATATTGTATAACTCCCGCACATGCACATCTTATGTCTCGAAAGCATCATCTTTTCTTTCACTCTTTATAATTGTCGGAGGCCCACCTTCAACGTTTATTTGATGGTCATTCTATAAGTTGTAAGTAACGGCGCATTTATTCACAGAAATACTCTGGACACGTTTTATTAGTTTTTCTGACGTCTCATCGTTATATTGTTGCTGTTGCGGTAGCCTGCAAAGTTTATTTTGTATCTATGTATGTATGTATATGGGCATTTCCGTAAAGTATAGACGAGCGATTAGTTTGATTGGCCGATGAGGTAGAATTTGCCGAGAAGATACGAAACATATTGTATGGATGTGGGCATACACTTAGTTTGATGTGAGGTATTATAGAGAAGTGTGTGTGTACAGTGCAAGTAGTATGTTTGCTCATTCGCGTGAAAACAATGGAAATTCTTAAGGGAGATTCTTATAGACGACGAAGACACTGATGGTGGAATGATATATAATATAGTAACTTATGCTATACGTCTGGTTTGTATGTAAACGTTTTAGAGTGGAACGTGTGAGAGGAATTTCATAATTTATGCGGACAAATCGAAAGTTGAATGAAAGTGATTTCTGTCTTTTTAGCTCAAAAATGTCGATTCCGTTATATTCGGGGATATTTTGAATTTTGGGCAGAAGTCTGTGAATTTGGGTTGTGGCTTGGATATATGTGAGACTCGAGAGAGGACCCGACAAAATTTTGAAAAAATATTGAAAAAAAATGTGTTCCTGAAATTGCGTATGGAGCGGGAAAAAGTTGGGAAAAACTCGATATTTTCGAGGTAAAAAGTTGTTTACTTGAAGCTTGACCTCAAGTTCGACTGTGGCCTTTCATTTACATAGTTTTCCAGTTATTTTTAGTCTGAGATAAGAAAATTCCTGTCTAAAATAACAGCATGAAATTGAGTAAAATTGGTTAGAAGCAAATAAACATCTACGGAAAAACATGGTGATCACGTAGATATTGAAACAATGGGATTGAGAAATCTATATTCTGAATATCAAACGCTATAAAGTTCTTCTGGAATACCTTTATAATTTACTTAATTTTGACCACTCAAACATTCGACAATACTGGCACAGCTACAATATTCGGAAATTATTTCTCCCCGATGACTATAATGAATCCTCACAGAACTTAGTCACGTGATTCGAAATTCGAGACATTTTAAAGGAATTTCTCGACACGCTGCGCGAAAAAGTGTCTTTTCCGCATTGAATTTCCATTTTCTCGTACAGTTTGTCGAAAAACACAGTTTGATACGCGGGTTTAAAATACTTTTTCCACATTCTCGTGTTGATTCCAACCTTCGCTTATACGGCTCAGGCCGGGAACTCATCACTCGGATGCGAAATAGTAGATTTCGCACCGAGTTCATGAGGTTGTAGCTCGCTTCTGAGCGATTGGTTTTCGACCCGAGCCGCAGGCGAGGGTCGAAAAAATCGCTCGGAAGCGGAGAACCTCATGATCGAGGCGCGAATGCTATTTTATGCAATTTTGTGAGCACCCAAACATCGGAGAATTGCATAAAAAAGTTTTTCCACCCTTTTATCGAAATGTCATATTTTTTAGAATGACAAGCATGATAAATGATGATTTAGAATTTCTTGAGCAATGGCTGAAATTTTGAGTTAGTCAAAAAACGGTCAACTTCCTTAATGAAACTAGGGTTTACGACAAAAAGTATGACTGTTCTCCGTGTCCGGTCGAAACTCATTTATACTGCGAGAGGCAAATGACATGGATACAAGCTCGTATTATACTTATAGCTCATAATCCATATAATTGACTGCACAGATGTATGTACATTTTAGAAATTCAATTACAAATCGTCAACTTTCAGCACTCTCCGAATGTCATTTTCTTCAATTTGAATTATGCTTATTCCGTGCCCACGGGCATAAACATTAGTGCAGAAAATCGGTGTTAATCAAACAATTAGCTCACCGTCGAAGCGGAGAAAGCGAGCATTACTTGGTCAAATACTACTCCTACTACTACAACTACTATATACTACCATGTTCCGGTAAAATTTACATGTCGATTTGACCGGTAATACGTATTCGAAATCACCAAAGTGAGTGTGTTACCATTGCAAATATCTCGCACTCAATGAAAGTTATACTCGTTTTAATACATTTCACATGGCACTGAAATTTAGACTAGGTGATAATTAGATCGTCGACATGTAAAATCGATAAGAATTATAGGCTAGACGCTCGTTATAAGAAGAAAAAAAAGTGAATAGTACTAGACTACTTGCAGATTTTCTTGATTTTCAAGAATTACATTGCATCACGAATAACAGTACTTCCTTGGCTATTATATGATATATTATATGACATACTGATTCTCAGACCCCAATAGATTGGGAATGAGATTGGAGAAATTATATGGATGTAGGTCAAACTTATAGAATTCCAGATGGTCGTCGTCGATGGGAAAAAGAAGGTATCCGCTCATTTTTATTCAAAAACTCGTCAATTTCACAAAAAAAAACTGAGGGCCATCAGATCTAGGATAGCACCATGATCGATTCATCTAACGGTTGATTTTGGTTCTTCTCCTAACATCATCTATTAGAGAAATAGTCAAAAAATCCATGCACATGACTCACACGGTATCTATAATATAATCTACCGTATCTACATTTATAGGTTACTCACTCATGTATAATAGTCCTATCCTACCCACACACAAACACATTCATTCAATTTTCAAATGGACAATAATAATCGTTGTCAAAATTGACGAGTATTACAAAAATATGTATCGGATGGACCATTTTTCACTGGTTCCTACTGCTCTGCGGGATTTTCTAAATCAATCGCAGACTACAGCTTCAACGATGAGAATCTCATTTCAGATTGGTGAAAGTTACCCAAATATCGTATAAATTATTTGGTATATTAGTGTCGATCTGAGAAATCGAAATCTTTCCTCAAAGGTATACATTATAATAAAATTCTTAGTGGTCGGCCTCATTTTTGCAGCATAGGAATTAAGCTCATTATAAGGGAGCGAAATTCTCTCAACGCCTTGGATGATATAAGTACATTGAGATCTGATCGACAAGAGATTATGATTCTTCGATGTGATATCTTTAAAATTGTCACACGGAACGGTCGGCAATATGAACGTTTGAACTCGTGAAAAAACAAACGAGGTTTCATGTCAATATGATATCGGTCTAATAATCGTCTCTTTTTTTTTTAAGCGGAAATCATTATGATTGGGTATAATTTGGGTGCAAAAAATTAAGTGTTCGTGATACGCTCATTTGATAATTAAGGCTGTGCTGTATACAAGTGGTTGAAGTGAAAAGATCTTGGTATACGATGAAATTGAATGGGAAGATTTACTGAAAGAGATGAGATGAGATGAGAGTTAGTTCGATTATCGGGAATGTAACTGTTTTCCTACCGAATAAGCACTCAATCTTTGTAGATGGCTGTAAATATCTAATAGATATTGTGGTTTGGTGGATATATGCATACAGCGGTATTTGACGCGAGCGAGACTTTGAAAAATGAGCGACGATTAGAAAGCTCATAGCCATCTCTATATAAGAGACATCTGCTTATTCTACAAGTGTCCCACGATGAGTTTCAATAGTAGTAGTAGTAGTAGTAGTGCTCATTTCTTTGGTAGAAGCTGGTGCATCATTCAAGAAAATTCTTGAGTCACGATTGAATTGCTTTGAGTAGTGTATATACGCTACTCTGTTATTGAGAAAATTTGTGTTTCGTGAAGCTGACGATGAATGAATGAGCTACCAATCAAGATCAACTTATAAATGAAAGGATGAAAGACATTTTTCATTTTTTGTTTTTCACTTTGCCGGTTTCTTGGAGTATCATAAATTTAAAGATACTTGAATGGTATGTTGAGGATTAGGATTGATGTGGGCCAACTGTTATGAATGAGATTATGGATGGAATTATGTTTTTTGAGGGTTGACGCGGTGTGAGTTATGTTATATGGTATCGAAAGCAATCTATCATAGGATCTTTCTTGGATTGAATCAAAATAAGTATGAAATAACAATCACTCTGAACTAATTAGCCTCTGCAGAATTTCAATTGTGATGTATTATGATGCTACAGGCTCAAAAGTATCGCAAAAGTAAGAAAAGAACAAGTAAATAAGAACGATCAAAAGTCCCTCCAGAGTTGAAGAGTTTCTTCATAGATTTGCTTACGCGCTTGAGATTTTTTTAATCCATTCACTTATACAATGTCCATTGTTCATCATGAAGAAATAGTATTTTTCGGATTGAGGGCGGGAAGTTTGGTTTTGATTTACGATTGATTGTTTTAGGTCCAAGCTCTGGCAGGGGTGGAAATTGTTATGAAAAAAGCAAAACATTTTACGCCCTAGTAAGTATCGTTTTTCGATCGATTCGGCGTAAAGTGAACGGAACCGGCCGCGCGTAAGATCCATCGAAAAATTTTTTTTTCATCGATTTCCAATAATCACTTATTATTTCTTTCAGATGACACACCGTGAAAATCTGGAAAAATTCTCAAAAGTTCCTATTGATACAAGAAATCACAGAAATCGAGGTCAAATAATCGATTGCAAGCAGAAAAAAACAAATAAAAGCCAAAAAATTTTAAAAATCCTAATTTAGCCTTTTTTCGTCCTCTTTTTGATCTGAAAACATATTCTGAATGTTGAAAATACATTTTTCGATGTCTCAAGCTCGCGGTAGTGAATCGCTTAAGAATTTGTTCATCAATCCCACAGAGGCAACAAACCTCGAGAACACTGAAACTAATACTTTACTCTTCATTCACTTCCAACGCTGACAACTGGGTCATTTTACGCATCCTGGAGATAAATTTACAATATATTTCGACCAAGATACTCGCAGCGATGAGATCAGCCAATATGGGGGTAATAACCATCATTTATGTCACAACGTTCTCGAATACTGTCCAAAATCATATCTAAAATATTTCTAAAGCGTAGTTCAATCACAGCCTCGATCACAGCATCCCGAACAAATAAGCTCAAACGCTCAGTTAACGATTTCAGCTTTTGCCCTAGCGAATCTCAAAATCGGTAATAATTCACGGTTATTGGGTATGCTTAGCAAATGGAAATAACGATAATGTCTCCATGTATATAATCTCGCTCTGACTGTCGTCTCTAGTATAACTTTCTACAACCTGCCAATTCAAGAACTCGAGCTGATGGTGATGTCGATGCCCGGTTAGAAGACGAGTATAAGCGATTTTCGTTGCATAAAAATTGCCAATATTATCACGTTTGCGAATTTTGGTGCATGAACGCACGCGAAATCGTAAGCTTAGCAAATGGATAGTAAATACAGGTATATTATAAAGGATTTTAGTAGGGGTCGCACAGGAGTATTCAGGAGACGCATCGTCGTCTACGGTGACCGCAGGCGCGTGAAAGCTGCATTGCGGAACACAGCTGCGTGCACATACTTACTACATCGTTTTTGCGCTCACAAGTGCAATCTCACAGGGAAGCAGGAGTTCTGAACATGCATATAAATATCTCACGCGTCGCGATCTGCACCAAAATTCACTCTCACTATCTCAACCAAGAATACTACTTAAATTACACTTGAATTTATTCCCGATAAACGCGATCGTAGAACTTTCACAGATATATATTTTTTTGATCGTGGCCCTTACACCGCATTTACCAAGGATATTGTCAGTCCCGAATTTGTAATCATCCCGACGAGGTATGTGGTTTTTGCAAACAATTTGAAAATTCACAATAACTATCAGTAGAAGATACAAAGCTACAAGTAGGGCCACTGAATTACCAAGATTTGGAATGGAAAACAGACTTTTTTTCAAATTAATGGTTTGTCTTACTTCCTTCGCTGTATCTCCATGCAAAATGATTTGTCTGATTAATGGTGGATGTATTTCTGATATTCGCAGATCCTAACAGAGAATCGGTCAAATTTCCAAAAGGAATTGGATGCCAAAATGTAAAGAGTAACTATCACAGTAATATGGACGACTGTAGACCAGAACGGTACAAAAATGCAATCACAGATGCGCAAATGCTTGAATTAATTTGTACAGGCTTTCGTTGGTTACCATGTTTTAAAAAATTTACGAAATTATTCGAACATTATTAGCCCATCCATCCATGTGATATGATAAGAGAATTATTTCGAGGAAAATCACTATCGCAAAATTAACAATCTCAAAAGCAATGCCCAAGATCCCGATTAATTTCTCAAAATATGTACACTATCGGTAAAAAATTTGTGAATACCTAAGAGTGAGAAGTCCAAATTAGTGCATTCGATTTCTGCGAACTTGTTGGTTCAAAACGACTTTAGCTCAGCTCATTTTGTAGCTTCTTCCAAGTACTTGAATGATTTTATGTGGGTTCTTTCCTGTGACACAACAGGAGTTAGGTAGGTCGAGTTGGATTTATAAAAATTGGGTCAAAAGTCAGAGCTTTGCAAGTCAGGCATGAGTGGATGAATAGGAATGATTCAAAGAGTATTTGGGAGTAGAAGTCAAGAGCTTCGAAATCCGTCTTTAAAAGTGTTTCTATAACCTTTTTCCGGACGTAGCTGTGGCTGTTTTGGTAAAGGAAGATTTTTATCAAAAAAAAGTTCAAAGATTTATGAAAGGTGAAGAAATCGGACTCACGGTGGCATTTCCTTGATTTCTCTCAAGTTTTTCCGTATTGCTGGTGGAAGGAGCCAAGAACAGTGCTAATACTAGTTCAACTATGAGTTCATTCAAGATATCCCAATGGCTGATCCATTTTTCGAGGAAAATTTCTTAATTTCACCAGAACAGTATCATTCCGGACCAGAAACAACCTATAGTAACTTTCAGAAACAGATTTTGAAGCCTTTCGCTTCTACTTTCAAATGCTCTTGTTTATAAAAAATTTTCATAAAATTTTACAAGTTTACACTCTCAAGCTGCGCAAAACAAATTCTAAATGGAGTTTAAAGTGCTTGGGAAAGGCTACAGAATGAACCCACATAGAGTTATTTTGGATCAAGGAGATCGGAGTAGAGTAATTAAAATCGAACCTTTTGTTTTTCAGGTGTTCACAAATTTTCAACCGGTAGTGTAAAATTGATTAGAATCGATCGAGGCATTTCTTCATCAGTTTTTTAATAAAAAAAAAAAAAAAGACATGGCAACTAGATTTACTACAAAAATTGACAATCTCAAAAAAGGATAATAAGAGGAAGATCGACGAGGAACAGGATGACAATGTGTCAGCTGAGAGTTGGAATAGGTGAGAGAAAAGTGCAAGTGAATAACTTTCGCAGTAGCCGAGTATGTGTACATATACGCGAGGTGATGTACACGACGAGTGTCTTGTGAGGTGATTTTTCATCTAAGACATGTAACCCTTACGGTGCAGCTATAGTCGAGGACGTGCGCGCTTTATACGACTTTGTCTCCTCTATGCAGTCATGTCACTTTCTATACGTTATCTTTGGATTTGCACACGAGCTCCTTATCACTCACTGCCACTTGTCGTCGACACCTTGTCTCACTCGCGAGTACACGTTCGATCTTGAATCTGCAGCGTGATTTAATGTTGCAATGATGTTACATTGTCGGTTCCTGTGTATATCTTCAGTATTGTGGGGATTCAAGAATTTTGGACCAAATTGAAAATTTTCAAAATCTTTTTTTTGAGTCAAAAATTTCAAAAAAGAAATCCTGAACTTTTCACAGCATTTTCACACATTTTGAACAGGAAAATAGTGTTTCTGAGAAAATAGGCTTGAATAGTTAATATTTGATCAGATGAGAAGCTTGGATCACACCAAAATTCGTATGTGGGCTTATTGTTAGTACATTCTCTGCTATATGAGCACTTCCGTATTATTTTCAAAATACAATCATGTGAGATTTTTTTTACGCACACAGGGCAAAATTAGACCATGTAATTACTAGTCATTCTCGAGTTTTTTCGGAAAAATTAATGAAATATTTGTATGAGGGTTGAGTTTGATTATTTGCCAGCAGAAAACTAAGTAATCACAGATCCACAGATTTGGAAACTGACGGTTGTTAAAGGCTCAGGTTAACGGGCTCGTTGAACTTTCTACGGGTCGTATAGAAGGTAAAAAGTGCACATAGACTTTGCAATTGCCACCGCGCTCTCGGGGAAGTTGGTATAACATAAGATAAAGGCAACGGTAGCGCGTCAGGATGAGATTTAACTCTATATATGCGCACGTACGTTAGGTATAGTATATACCTAGTATATTGCGTGTAAGCGCGGAAGGCCGGCAATTAGCGTTAGATGCGCAGAATCAGCAGGCCCCCGCGAACTCGCGAATCAGAGAAAGTGTCTTTCCGCAACGTATTATACCCCCATCAGCAAACACTATTTACAAAAAAAAATTTTAAATCACACAATTCATGTAATGCGGGTGCTGTCGTATAAGTATATTACTTACCGATCGCATGGCGATTCTCGTTTTCAAAAATCTCACAGCAAAATAATCAGGAACAAAAAATCTTCAAAACACCTCCTGTATCCACCAGGATTCACTATGACAGTTTTTTTTGGGTGTTGCACTTTGTGTCAGTCTATCTATCTATCTATCTATCCATGGGTTGATAGATATTGAAAAAAAATTCGAATCGCGGAAGTTGACTGATTCGAAAAAAAGAGAAGCGCGAGGCCGTTTTTTAAACAACTCGCGGCCGTGATGATGGTGCGATGAGCGCTGCGCGGTGCTATCTGAAGAGAAGCATACCATGAGCATCCGTTCATAGGTCCCCCGGTCTCAGGCTCCTGATGCATATACAACATACATACAGTGAACGGCAAACGGGTAAAAGAAAATGTGGTGAGGAGAGGAGACAGAGACCCCCGATTTAGAGGTATATCCTTATACCGATGAGAGAGAAAGCCCAGGTGGGGCACTTCTATATTATAATTCCACCTCCATCAGGAGGTTCAAGATATATACCCACCACTATCGCCTGATAACCATGTGTGGTGGACCAGACTAGAAATTGGAAGTTTACATGAGTGCTGGATGGATGCTGTGTTATCGGATGATGCGTGTGAACTGGGTGGGGTCAGCGCATCAGGATGTCCTTCCGAGGTCACAGTGCTTAAAAAATGTAATGACACCATACGATCCTTGAGCAGCAAATAGAATTTCTCAATGAACGATGAAAATCAATCATCTAGGGATACGAGCAACATGATCGTTGCATCATTTTCTGCGATCAAATTTTCAAGAAAATACTGATACCCTTGCAAACTAATAATCTTGCCGAAATCACACCTTACCACAAGATGGCGGAACAAGATGTTGTAACAACCACTCTTTTGAGTTCAGAAGTGGGGTTTCGGGGGTTTTCGGCGTCACTGATCACGAAAACGGAGTCAGATGAGAATTCCCCAAATTCAAAAGAGCGGGACCAAGATTCGTTTCCCACGACTCATTTTGTTTCATCTGTTGTGAATTTGAAACATTGAGCATTCTGAGATCTTTTTTCCCCAATTTCAAATCTCTGCATACTAAGCACTTCGGTTCAGACAATAACTCCCAGGAACATACCTTCATGCCTCGTACAATTCGTAGGTCATGCTATACAACGCTGATGCGATGGAAGGAAAGAGCAAAAACTAGAGTAAGTTAAAGTCTGAAAGCCAATGATTTGGTCTGTTTGCTTGACGAGTGTGGAGGTGCACTGTCTGATTTGAGAACAACTTCCCCATATCGTCTTCCGATTTCCCAGTTAGTAGAAGCTGATTCAGAGGCATCAATTTTACCTTCAAAATCATATCAGCGATCCAGAAAACCCTTTTAGAAGAGTCCCGAGACCTGACTTTATCTGTTTATCTCCCAATATCTTGGGTTCGCTCTCTTGAATTTGGGAAATTTTCCCCTGATTCCGTTTCCGTGATCAGTGACCCCGAAAACCCCCGAAAAGCATCTTCTGAACTCAAAAGAACAGTTTTTAGAGATCTCGTTCCGCCATCCTATGCCCGTCATCTTGGATTGAGGAATTTTGCATTTCTGTTCCCATTTCCGTAATCAGCAAACTCAAAAACCCCCGAGGAAAGTATTTTGAGCTAAAACGAGTAGTTTTCAGAAAAATTCGTTCGCCATCTTGGATTCAAGAAATTAGAGATTCTGGCTCCATAATCGTGATCAGCGATCCCCGAAACCCCCGGCTACACCTTTACAGCCCAAAATATGCACATTTAGATATTTTGTCCAGAGTCCACCGCGATTTCGTACTATTTCCACGATTTTCTCAGAACCAAGAAGTGGACCGGTTGAATGGACCTCGGACTCGGTTTCAGGGAGCCAAAATATATCAAGACAAATAGGAGGGGTCAAAAGTGCAGATACTTTTTTTATTCTGTGTGCCGGTGTTATTTTCAAAAATCACATTTCTATAAGTTTTTATTCAAATTGGTTCCTCTGAGTTTTGTTCTTTGTTTGTGTTGCATTAACAGAATTGTTTAATGCAGTCTGGTCCACTCAACTACCCTGAACTAGTGTCATTCCGATAAGTGCCCTCACACTTAATAATTACATTTTTACCGATTAAAAAAAATAATTCCATGAATTGCCCATTTTGCGGCTCCAACCGGAAAAATTCGATAAATTTGTTGGTTGGTTGTGTCGCACCTGGGATGATTTACCTGCCAGCATCAGAGACCTTACCACGTATGTTCCTTTCAAGCATGCAGCCATGCAAGAGTTATGTTTGTTTTATTAGAATTCTATTAATGAATTACTTTATTATTTGTTTCCGCTGTTATTATTTTTGTGTACAAATAAATACACTGAACGTAGATTTTTAAGACGCTCTTGTTACCTATGTTGAAAAATATTTTGTAAAGGGCTCATTGCCTGTATATTGATTGAAATAAAAATAAAAATAAAAAAAAATTGTATTAGGCTATGATAGGGCAACTCGCAAAAATACGCGTCTCCTTGAATTGCCTTTAGAAACGTATATTTCATTCAAGAAGAGATCTGAGACTTGAGCATTATTCGACTGTCTGATCTTACGTGGAATCGGCCCCAAGCGATCATCTCCGATTCCCATTCTAATCCGTAAAAAAGGCAAGCTCATAGAGTTATAATAGAGAAGCGGGGATTCTCTTGCCGAGACAACAAGCTATTCTGTTTTCGGTGATGATGGGTAATAAGTCAAAGATGTGATCAAATGTGTTTTTTCAGTACACTATGCATAAGAGCGTACTTTGCGCACAGTTGTCGACTTTTACTCACAGTTTATCAGAAAGTAGTGGAGAGTACAACCTATTCTTCGCATCCTCGTGATCATTCTGATTCTCGTCTGAGACATGGGCCAGAAGCCCATCATCACTGGAACGCGAAAAAAAATCTCCGTGTCTTTTTTATCACCGGTGTATTAAATCTTGTGATCATTTTAGGATGAAGTCTCATTTGGTCTCATACATATAAAAGCACAGTGTCACATGATTTGAATGAATTTTCTTCGAGATTGGACAACATCTGAAAATTTGATGCCCCCTCTCCTACTCGAAATTATACCATTTCATTTCGTGTCGAATCGTATTAAGGTACAATTCGTAATTTCGCTTGTTTAACAATCATTGAATTGAGCCAAGTTAGGTCCCGGTAAAAATGAAAATTTTGGGCCAATAAATGGCCAATTTGTGTTGTTACGAACTATAAGACTTAAACCAGCCACCTGGTACCCAGAAAATATATCTAAAAAATGATCATATTTCTACCAGGTGATCGCAAATGAAGCGTCGATTTTTATATTCAGTTCAAGTCTGGCGAATGTGAACTTGCCTTTCCATAAAAGTGTAGAGACACCTTTTGAAACCAGTAAGCAAGAAACTTCTCTGATACCGCCAAGACGCTATGAATAATATCTTAAATCTGAACCACTCCCAGGGATCGAATCATCGCTCGCGAAATTCTCCAAATAGTTCACCCCAACTATCTGTTCATTACCTTCATATCTGAGCTCTCATATCCGGATTCACCTGTGAACTCTCGAAATTCACCTGATGCAAGCTATTCTCAATCATTTCCATTCAAAATTGAATACTTACATGTAGGAATCAAAGCTATGCATCGATTAGTTAATGCTAAATATTAGCAAAAGAATGCATTGGCTATAGACCTACACAAGGTACTCATTGAGCAAAGAGAATCGGGTGGATCCCTAATAGTAATGTGGGATGCTGATCTACCGCGATGGTACAGCATTTGTCGGCACAGATCATAGGCGTGCGCCAGCGCAAAGGCAATGGGAGAAAGTACTTTCGAAATCCAACTGCAATACTTGCATACTTACTTCAGGCGTGCACACGCTAAGCTTGCCCGGACTTTTCGCCACGGCTCATCGGCGTAAATGATGAGAATTCTTGGTTGCAAGAGCATCGGTATGACGTTTGCAGACAGAATGTTTTGACTTTGTTCAATAAATATTAGACATACTTACGTGAATTGTGAAGATCTTGGAGTCTGGAAAATCAAACTTGGCAAACGATTTCTAACGTTCGAGGCATTGACCTGACACGAGGCGGGAATTTCAAATACTTGTGATCGATAACTTCATTAACGAGATTCATTTTGTGACATGCGACTATTGATTTTCCTAGATGATTCCCAAACAAAGTATATCACATGGTTAAAAAAGACATCCCGCGTATTTGTTGTGAGTTAACAACTATGAGGTAAGTATATGTGCTGAGTAAATAAATATAGCAAAAATGGACAACTATGATCATTCATCACAAAAACTCGATATTTTATTCTAATTCGCAGTTCCAGAGCCATCGATTTCAAAATATTATCATTATTACAACCAGCCCTACCACCTCTCTCGTTACCGCTCGTTCGGCTTGTAAATGTTTTGGATAAGTCAGAGGCTCTTCAAATGCTTTTGCAGTTCCCACATTATATTTGTAAAACGATGAATAATGATCACTTGATGGTATTGAAAAGAGACTTCTTATGAAGTTCGGAAGCATCTTGTTTATCAGTGGATTGATCAGTCAATACCACCCGTAACTCATAGCCCACGTAATATATTTTGATCAGCATAGACTAAATTAGACCAGACTAGACCGAACTAGATGGAATTAAACCGAACTTGACCGAATTAGACCAAACAAGATGGAATAAGACGGAACTAAACCGACTTAGACCTTAACTAGACCACTCTCAGAGCATACAAGTACGGCAATTCTAGTACGGTACTAGTACGGTACTACTGCGGTATTAGCGGTAGTAGTACCGTACTAAAACCATACTAGAATCGAATTAGACCAGATTAGACCGAACTAGACCGAAATAGATCTTAATGGGTCGGACTAGGTCGAACAGGCCGGACATTGAACTAGATGGAATTAGACCGAATTGAATCTTATCTAGATCGTACAGAGACCATACTAGAACAGCAATCCTAGTATGGTACTGGTATGGTTACTGTTGCGGTGCTACTATGGTATATGTGCAGGACTACTGCGGTACGAGTGGAACTAGTGCAGTACTAGCGGTACTAGTACCGAATTGAACCGTACTAGACCGAACTAGTCCAAAGTAGACGAGACAAGACCAAACTAGCCCGGCTTAGACCGAACTAGACCCGATTACACCGGAGTAGGCTGAACTGAACCGCATTAGACCTACACCATATAAGAACGGTACTTCTAGTTTGGTACTAGCACGGTAATTCTAGTAAGTACGATACTAGTACGGTACCACAGCTATATTTGTAGTACGTTACTCGTGGGCTAATACTACGGTTTTAATATGGTTTTAGTAAGGGGCTAAAACCGTATTAGACCGAAATAGATCGAACCAGACCAGACCATAAATGCACCCGATGACCATCTAACCATCCATCCACCAACTCATTCACTTATCGGCCACCCATTATACTTCACGCCTTCCACGGTGGCAACCCGATGTACGAGATCCGGACGGACAGACTTTGAACTGGCTTTCAATTATTCTAATTCACATTTGAGACTTCGAAATTCCTGACATATTCCAGTACATATGTATTTTCTAGTTCCAATGACGGTCGTGGTAATGATCCACTCAATGTTACTTTAACTAAAATCCGAAGTCCTATCAAGCATAATTACGCACATGAGTTTCACATGCTGCTGTAGAAGTCGTAAGTTGTTTATCAGGATAAATCTTAATAATTGGAATTTGGTACCGGAAACTTTTTAGATAGAAGATATAAATTTAAGTTGACCTTTAATGTATACACTACTGACCTCTAGATCAAAAGTATTGGGTAATCAGTCGGTAAATATAATGTATTCGTAGTGATCCCACGACGTCCCAGCAGTATCCAAATGTTTTGACTTTTGAGGCATGCAGTTTCAAAAAGGCAAACTCTGAATACCGCTTCACATTCGTTGACACGACTTACATCCAGCGAAAGGTGAGATTACCTCACTTCACTGTGTACATATGATAAATAGAAAAATGTCCAATATTTGGAGGATTGTGGAACCGAATTCCTGAATTTAAGTTTCGGCATGGCTTTTAACATATCGCGTGTGTATGTAAACGAAGACACACGGTGTATGTACATCCATTACATCATATATTGATGTATCGGAATAAATATTCCATAAGCTCATTGACTTGGCATCACGTAACCCATCGTGGAAGCCTCAAACTGCTCCTGTTGTCCCAACAAATATGCGACATAAAAACATACTCTTGAGCAAATTTTCCTTTTACCCATTATACCATACATAACAATCACTATGTACCACTCACAGATCATGGCATAACAGAGCATCTTCAAAGATCAAATAACGCAAACTGTCATAAAAAATACACACCAGTGAGTGCAAAAGTGGAGATTGGATCGCTACTACACTTTCATTGATTTAAACGTTCATTCTGCAAGGTTGCATTCAAACTTTATATAGGGTTTCATCGAGCTTTCCCTTGCGCAATGAGGTATATAACTTACTGCTTTGAATTCATGATTCTTCGTGATCCATGTAACGATGTATGTGTATAAAGTTGGATTCCGTGTCTGACTATCAAAGTTTCATGGCCGCGATTTATTTCAAGCTCGTGCATTCGGCTTCTGAATTCAAATAGATTCGTATCTGACGCGGTGGTTGACTGTTTCTAGTTCAGTATTATATTCTATGATGGAGAGCTCAGAATTTTAGATCGGCTTGGTTTAGGATCTTATAATATTGTCTGCACGATTTTGTATTGTATACAGAGCACGGTGTGGTTGCACGGAAGTCACACTTACATCGTGACAACCTTTCATATATGATGACATCATAAAGGTTCCTTGATATATGGTTGGTGGTTTCTGGTAAAAGGTTTATCATTCTCTCTAATGTCAGTGGAATAATGCGAAGATGATATCATTGAGAATAACAAAGTGAGCGATTCTCGCTGATGAGTACGAAAACAATTATCAAATCCGTAGCATAATACATAACCTGACTTGATATTTGACTCTTTCTTTTCAGAATCATGGTCAAGTGTCAAAATTACTGATTGACACAGTAGTTATGAATATGTTATAGGCAAACCCCGGGATTCGCGATAAAGATGATGTCGGATACCGACATTGTCGAGTTCAGAAACCATTCGATTTGAGATATCGCAATTCTAATGGGTAACGGAGCCGATTCTGTTTAGTCCATAAGATCGACGTTACTTTTATGCAATATTGCAAGAATTCATCAAATCGTTTATGAACTCGACAACGTCGATAAGTATGCAAATAGGATAATACCTCGACACCCCCTTGATTGGTTCCTGATTAGTATGTTCTTGGTGATTTTGGAGTATTTTTTATGAGCATCTTGGTGTTCATCAGTTCCCCGAATCTTGAATTCGTTATCTTGGAGATGAATGGATTGAGGGTTTGTTCACATTGTGTCTGTTTGCAAGCACATTGATTTTTCTCCTTCTTCTAACAGTTCTACAACGTGTTTTATCGTGGCGTGTTTGAGATCCAGCCACTCACCCTGACCTAATTCTCTCCGCATTTGCCCGGAAATCATGCCCGTGGAGCAAGGTAAAACTCTTGAAGAGAGAAAACCTGCTCCGGAGAGTTCGGCACATTTATCATGCTACCCATACGGTGCGCATGCCACATTTCGTGAACATGAACACCGCAATTGTAACATTTCGTGCCTCCCGCTCACGTTGCTGAGGTATAAGTGTCAACTAATCGATCAGAAAAGTCACCCCGTCAAGGTTGATTAGACCGAGATGGGCGGTCACCCATCCAAGTACTAACCACGCCCGACGATGCTTAACTTCGATGATCGGCCGAGCTCCCAGCGACCCCATCAACTGTGTCGGTCGAGATGCCACATTTATGACATCTTTTTGATGCTCGTTATTGAGTCCGAAAAAGTCCTCAATCAAAATCCCTAATACATGTAAGTGACGTGAAATTGTCTGAAATTTTGAAATATGTGATGGAAAATTCCGCTCAAGTCAATCCTGAAGAGCTACATTCAATCTATTGCCAAAAAGTACGATTTTTTCATTTAAAATCGTGTTTTGACGTCATTTTGGCCACCACAACGAAAGCTATGCTTCTGAAAGGTAAAAAAAAGTGTCATTAGGTCTTAAACTACAAAATCAAGAGATCAGAAAAATGTTATCTGGCCCGTCAGATGGCATGGTATTGTAGCTCTGGCCAGGAATTTTTCAAGAACAGACGATTTCACTTGGGAAGCTTATCTCGTGATTTTTTTAAAGATTTCTGATGGACTTGAGGTCGGGGAGAAAAAAAGGTTTGATGACGAGTCAATAATGCATATACTAGCGTGATCGAGAACTTGCTCGGTGCGATGCTATTCCCGATGTCCATGTTGCACCCTATGGCCATGATTCTGAGATTTAGGGTCTGCAGATTTGATATTTTAATGTCTCGAGTGACAGTGCATCGACTTTCACGGTAAAATTGGGTTTGAAATTGAATTTTTAATGCAAAAGGTAGACTCTGATAATAATACGTATTTTCTCGATCCAAACGTCATCCTGTCCCCATTCTGATCATGGAATCCGAAAGAACAGACATCTTTACGTCGAAAACAAGGCGTACGATATTTTTCCAGAACCTTTTTGCTGATCAGAACTGAGATTGAACGTTGTGAAAGGTTTTAATGACGATGAAAAGGCGTCCAAATACTTTTTGTTTCCAAAACACGGATTCGTTTGAAAAAACCGCATTTTTTGTAAAAAATTGAATGTAAATCTTCAAATTTGCCTTGAACGGAATTTTTTATCACATATTTTGAAAGTTCAGATAATTTTACGTCGATTACATGTACTGGAAATTTTGATTGAAGACTTTTTTATATTCAATAACGAGCCCCAAAAAGATGTCATAAATGTGGCTTCTTGGGCGTTAATTGGTTGATTTGGTAGCAATTTCTATGACTTTCTTCATCTCATTTTTCCAACTGTTCCTGAAAGCACACTCCGCTCGGGTTAAATCATGATTATACAATCAAATATACAATTCTACATCAGCTTGACCCACCCGCAACCCCAATCACCAGACAACGACAAATTCTCGGACAAACAGTAATCTGCATGTTGACCACGTGGAAACTAGCTCACGGTATTGTTTGTTTCTGCATTGGCTAGGCGAAAGTCGTAATCGTCGATTTCTTTACGCAGAATCATGATTTGCAAGCAACCATGATAATCCAACGAGCAAAAACACATTGAAAGAAATTTGTCAGCTCAAAAAAATTTCAAAACTCAAGTCATCAAACCACGAATACCCTGGCCAAATGCCGCGAATTTTGCAGTTTCTTCAATATTGGGTATGAACCGGCAATATGTGGAGATCGCAAATACTGGGGTCGAGAATACGCGAGATTTTCCTGTATTGCCATTTTAGGCGGGATCAACACATGAATGAGTTGAAAACAATGTTCAAGCAGAACAAGTCAACAACTATGTTTGTTTTGTCAAGATAAGTTATGTAACCAAGACCAGAAACCAGAATCATAAAAACTGAAATTTTGTAATCCTTATTTTTTGCATAACTGACGAGAACCAGGACGTAAGAAACATCTCTTAGAAAATGACCAAAGTTGAGTATAATTTATGTCTCAATTAGAGGATTCCTCGCGAATAAAAAAAATGTGATGATACTCTTACTCCCCAACATCGTGGTGTATCAGACATGAGACTATAATATCTAAATCCAAAAGCATACCAAACTTATTTTTCACAGAAGAAAGTACTTCCTGGAGCATTTAAAATCTCTCCAAGACAAATATTAACTCGTACATCTGGCGAGATGCTAGAAATTTCATCATTAGGCAACTTTTAGTAAGATTTATACAGACTCTCAGACATGGGAAATTCTTCTTTAAAAAGCGATTCATCTCTCTATAGGAAGGCGTTGCCTTCAACGCCAAACGAAACGAGAGATGCCAGACTTAGCAAATTATTGCAAAATACATGCTGAGATCTGTTTCGTTGGGCGAGGCACGCAAGCATCAGTTTCACTTTCAATTGCCTCCTAAATTTGGGATACATTCATGCCTCTGTGGTTCGACATGATGCGCATGATATACAGCTTTGAGAATCAATTTTCAAGCACTCGACAAGATTTTAAGGCGTAATTTGATGGATTTGTCTTTGTTCATTGAATTTGAGCCTCACAATTCATCATAATTCATGAAACACGAGACAGTCAAATTTCTTGGACAACTTCTGAATAGATTTTGTATTTCATATAATGATCAGAGCCCGGATTATATGCAAAATAAAACTTCAAAATATGCATGCAAATATGCACGGAAATTTGTCCAAAATATGCAGTAAAATATGCAATAAAATCCGACGATATATGCAGAAAAATACAAAATTTGGTCAAAATATGCAAAAAATTTCATTCTTCTTTTATTGATTCTCCAAGTTGCTCATATTATGGTAGCAGTAAACAACAATGTATTTTTCCAGATTATCCATTCTCAAGCCATGTTTTCTATCATTCAAAATGAATTTATATGCTGAAAAAGAGCGTTCAACATCAACTGAAGTGGTTGGGCAGTATTTGAAGTTGGGCACATCACTTGGAGATATTGTTCCAGGCAATTCAGTTGTGCCCTCGTTATTAACAAAATCCCTTATCCGACACAATGAAGAATATCCAGGATTTCTTTCCAAAACACTATCCAATTTCCCTTTGAGTTTGGTTGGAATGTTACGGGGAAGCCTGGAAGTCAGAGCTACTGCATCTTTTATCGTTGAAATCGAATCGTGCAGTGGTAAATCTGTGTCTCCAGTTTAACAATAAATTTTGGAATGAATGAAAAGTGGGTATATATCGTAGCAAGTTCTCTGCTGACAGTCGGGTTGGTAAAAGCTGCTTTACATTTAGGAATTTCAGCGGCATCAGAATCATCAAATTGATCGACGACGTCTTTGACTGCTTTGAAATTTTCGTGATAGAACTGCGCAGCTTCTATCCATGTTCCCCAGCGAGTAATTACCGGCCGTGGGGGTAAAGGAAGGTTCGGAAGCATTTCACTATACTTGTCTGATCGTGAAGGTGCTTTCAGGAAAACTTTCTTTGTAACAGAAATCAATTCATTTGCACTGTCGTACGCTTTGCGGACTTCTTCTGCTACGCGGTGAAGACCATGAGCGAAGCATGTTACGTGGATGAGATTGGGGTAAAATGTTTTTGGAGCAGTAGCAGCCTTCAGCATATATCGCGCAGCATCTGTTACAAGAAGTAATATCTTCTCATCGTTCTCAGAGGTAGGAAATAGACTTCTCAAAGAATCGTTCACAAATCTGGCCACTGTTGAATGATTCGTTCTTTCAAGCTGTCGGCAAGCAACTAGATAAGAAGATGAAGGTTCCGTACGTAACGTCCCAACCACCAGATTTGCTATGTACCGACCACAACTGTCGGTAGTTTCGTCAACAGAAATCCAAAGCAGTTTATTCTCGAGTTTACTTCGTATCTGACGTAAAGTCTCTTGATAAACTTTTGGAACGTAGTTCTTACGCAAAGTAGATTCGTCCGGTATATTCTGATGCACACAATACTTTTGAAGAAAGCGCCGCAAATGAAGAGTACTCAACTTGTAAATGGGTATATTGCAAGCAAGGAGCGTCTCGCACAAGTCCTCATAAAATTCATTCCTCACCGACGTCTCCTCGAGCTTGTGAGTGAGTTGCTTTTGACGTGGCCCTTTCTTCTTCATCTTAGCCTTGTGAGTCGCTGTACCAACATGCTGTTATAGTTTTTAATACTATTAATAGAATTTGCAAACTCGAAATTTCTGGAACATCTTGAATAGCTTACTTGGTCAACAAGAAATTTTCTTTCGCACTTGACCAGTTTTTCACACACATGGCAATACAAAGTTTTCCCATCGTAAGTAAATACACCAGGATACGGTTGAATCCAAGACAACACGTGTTTTCTGTCTGCCGGCATCGTGGAATGCTTCAATTTCTATTATTTTACTAATTCAACTGGAATTTTGCACAACAGTTTGTAAATAAACAAGCATGTTGCAAACTATAATTTACAGCTAGGTTATCAAAACATTGTGCATACGACGGTTCGTAAATGAACAAACATGAACATGGTTACGTTCCGATTTTCAAAAAGTACTCGCGCAAGTCGATCGATAAATGCAAAATATGCAAAATATGCACAAATGAGTTCACATAACAAAATATGCATTTACATATGCAAATATGCATTTTGCATATAATCCGGGCTCTGATAATGATTTATATAAAATAGGACTAGCGAGAATTTTTTTGAGAAATCGAGACGCAGAAAACGATTTCTAAGTAGCTCACTTTATTAATCCTGAAACATGAATCAGTGATTTCTTCGAAATGTTGGTCGATTATTAGTTACTTTCGAAGCATTTCTTGATTCGAATGCAAAGAATCCAAGTGCAGGGCTGTATTAGAATATTTTTGAATGGTGGATTCAAAATTCATCTCAATCGTTGTGTGTATGTATAGTTTCATATTCAAAGAAGTTCAACTGAAACTTTTGTTGCACAAAGAAACCATGCAAACATTAATCAGAGTACTCACTCGCCTTCAATGACATCAAAATATCGATCACAAAACATGTCATCGGTATCAAGCCAAAGGCACCAGATAAATTCAATTTCCACATCAAGCTATTCTATGAAAGAAAATCAAGACCCAAGTGTAATCTCGAGTGAGCTCGACTTCCCACAATTGACTGAGCAGTCACGATTGTGTAAATTGGCAATGATTAGGTACAGGATATCAAATTTGAGCAACAATGCAGCGAATTTGTTAATCTTCATTACTTTTCTGAGATATCAAAATTTCGTGTACACAATCGTCCCTCATTCCTCACTATGTGGGGAAAAAGATTATTTATCTGAACTCATTAATTTTGTTGAAAAGTAAGTCAAAGTCAGAAATATTGAGTTTCAACCAGGTAACTTCAAGTCTTAGATATCAAATTTCAAGAGTGAAAAGTTATTCTCAGAATCTCGCAAACACTTCACGAATTGACGAGGTATAAACGGCATCACTCTATTCTTTCGAAATCAAAGGACAAATTGGAAGTGTTGTACGTGTGAATGATTGCCCAGCTCACTATGAATAGGCGTTGTCGCTTTGAACAAGAAAATATATCGTGAAGCATGTAACGACTTCAGAGTCAATAGGATCAACGATAAATATGCATGACACCTAGGTCGTTAAATTTCACGCTCGTCTCCTCGACTATCGTTAATTCTCAATCTCTTTTGATTGAGAATAAGGAATTGACAAACGCGTAAAAGGAATAAATCCTTCAATCTTCGATCAGACCATGTCACACCAGCGAACATTCCGTGAAAAAAAGAGATTTCTCGAGAGTCATAAACCTGTCAACTATAAGGCGCGAGTGTCTAGAAGAAAGCAATGTGCGAATTCCACATCCATTTAAGCTTCATCGAAGCGTCAGACGAAGCTCAAAAATCTCTCGACATTGTCGCGAAAGTTTCTTCTCCTATTTGCTCGTCACTCTCGAGAAAAGTCATCACTCACACTCTTTTAATGAAACTCAGTCGTCAACATTTTCGCATCGAATAAACACTCTTTTTATGCGAAAGTTTACTGCTTTTGCTACAAACATTTTAATAAGATTCTTGATTGCGTAAAATGCAATGATCATATTTAAAATAGAGGAATGAATGTGTTTCCAAAGGTTTAATCTAAGTATGGAAAATAGAAAATCATATCGAGAAACACAATTTTTATTACTGAAGGGAAAATTTTATCTTCCTGTCACAGATACATCGTGCATTGTGCATTATTAAATATTGAAATAAAGCCCATTAGAGATCAAGCTATGCCAATGATACCGCAAGCCCAACGGATTCCTTCATTTCCATTCATGGTTGAGATACTATCATGGCCCTCGCCAAGATCATCGGCGCGTGAGTGAATAACGATGGCACGTCCAATGACACTGTGTTTACCCTCCAGAGATAGAGCAGCATCTTGAATGTTGATCATTGCGACACCGTTGCTGTCAGCCTTCAGATTTCCTAAATCACCGGCGTGGTGAATTTTTCCGTGGAGATCTCCGTGATGAACCTGGCAAACAAATTCAAACATCCAAAGTCATCAGATGCTCTCAAGTTGAAATTCGAATAATTTTACTCCTTGAGAGGGATCAATTTGAGCTCTTAGTACTTTCTGTAGCACCTGTGCGAGTAGATGTAAGTGCCAAGTTGACGTATGACGTCAGTACGAGGAATTACCCAAAAAACACGAAGAAAAGTATTGAAAAGCGTACAGAAATGAGACTTACAGGTTACAGTTTTCATGTTCAAAATTACAGCCAGTTCATGCACTTTTATAGAATAGATTTTTTTTTAGAGATCTTCTCTAATGATTTCATGGGAAAAAATAGAGATGGCAAAAAATCTGTGCTCGGTCATTTTTTTAAACCTCATTCACGGAAACAAGCCTGAGAAAGGTGTAAACCTTGGCCCAGAAACATGAAGTCGCGTGCAGGCCATGTAATTTCTTTGATTTTGTAGGTCTTTCATTGAAAAAAAATTAAGCCTATTGCATAAAGTAAGTGTGCTCAATTTTCCCTTACTGTTTTTGTTTTGCTCACCATCTTGGAGCATCTTAATATTCTTTAGTGCACCTAAGTGCCTTTAAAGCTTTTGTTTTTGAAGATTTGTTTGAACATTAATAGTTTCAAGATTTGCAAAATGAGCTAAGGTACGTCTAATTTTGATCAACCGGAGCAGCTCCGAGCTGCTGAGCTTTCCGAGAGGGTATGCCCAGTTTGCCCTCACTGTGCATAAGAAGCGTATTTCCGTAAGATTGCTCGAGTATTTCGTAAAATTGGGACACCGATCTCAGTTCGTCAACCTCAAAATACTCGACGTACTTTAGCTTGTTTTGCAGCTTTTTTGAAGCTCTTTTTAACTTTTTGAGTTACATAGGTGAATTTTCATGGCGTAGAGAGCAAATTCAGTGAAATGCTATGGGGGCAAGTTAGGAAGACTGCAATCTTTTTAGTGATAACCTCGTAAAATCGATTGAAAATCGAGTTTACATAAGATACTCCAAAGTTGAAACAAAGATCATGAAAGTGAGCCAAGTCTGTATGTATTGGTCAAGCCAATATATTCTAACATCATTTTCACTGACCGAGAAGGAAAAGGTCAAAAGTTGTGAAGATTCCATTCTAAAAAACGCGGAGGTCTATTAGATCATTCCAAAGTGCTTACTTTTCCATATTTCGTCATGACAAACCTGATAAAAATGCCAGGCAAGATTTGCGGTTACACTCTTTCGAAATCTTGAGCGAGGGCAAATTAGGCACACGTCCCTCATACAGTTTGTGAAAAATCAGTGAGCAAAAAAGCTGTGCACGTACTCATGACAAAAATTCAGAAATATTATTAGGGAACGCGATATCAACCTATCTATGAGAAATAAAATTTGTAATACCTTCTCAGGATTGTAGTGGTCACCGACTGATTCGCAACCATTCAACAAATCTCCTTTTTCGTGAACATGGATACCATGAAGCTGATTTGGGTTGAGACCACTGATGGTTCCCACTAGAGTGAGCGGTCCGTGTGGCTCTTGCGAGAGTTTAAGATATCCACTCACATTTTGTGACATGTAAGGCATATCAGGCTGTACGAGCACAGTTGCTTTCAGTACCTGTAAAAAGGGACAATATTATAGTTACAGAAACTGTGTACTCGATTTCTTAGAAAGTTTGAGAATTATAACAACAGAATGACTCTGAACTAAGTTCCTGGTTAGTGTCGAGTTTGTGAAAATTTACAAAATATTCTAATGAACAACAAAGTAATCCCAAGTACAAACTACGCCACTGCTGTAAATTCAAGTTAGCGACAATCTTAAAACAAATCGATCAAGGGCTGAGATAGAAAGTCGAAGGGAGAATACCAGCAATGGAATCCAGAGACACTGCGATAATGTGTCGCGAAGAGTGTAGAATAAGAAGTTAACAGCTTATACCTCGGATGCATAGATTCCAGCGATGGAAGCACAAGCCACGATCAGAATTTTCTCCATTTTGAGAGAATAGCTGAAAGAAATTATAGAGTTGTTCACAAATTTTCAATCGCGTGAACATATTGAAAATCAACTCTTATCATAGTTCAAAGAGCATAGTCTGAGCCTTTTCGAGAGATAAGATATTGATCGTGGGTAGAAGCACCTGCTGCAGTCGATGCCTTCCTAATCACATTTTTTGAATCAAACTGAAGGGATATTGGAACGTACAACAGTCAAACTGTGGTAAAAGGAAGGACTGGAATGGAAGATTCTTTCTATCACTGATTTGTGATAAAAAATTGAGTTTTGTCGGGCCATGGTGAATCCACATATATTTGCTAAGATTCAACCGGGATCACACATCATTTAGACCTCATCTCGACAAAAGTCCCTCAAATTCTCATGAGTATCCGATTTTTCTGTGTTGTCTATCAACACTTTCACTGCGAAGGTAATTTTACACAGTTTTCGGATGGCCATGATCTCGACTCTCATTCTTCGACTGATGGAAGTTGACGGAGCTAAACTCTTTTCTGTTGGCCTTAGCAAACTAGACCGCCAAGAAAAATTGCTGTCAATGAAATTTTTCTAGCAAATATGAATCAGTAGAAAATCGAGTGAATTTGTCAAATATATGAAGGTATAGATTTACAACAAAAAAGATCACATACCTGGAGGATTATGATCTAATTCGATATCTGTCCAATTCCTGAAGAATACGCTGTAGCAGTGAATACCAGATTCCCGGTTGTCCCGGCTTATAAAGAGGAGAAATTTTCTCTTGAGCCAGAATTTCAGCCAGCTCTCCAGACTCAATTGTGCAAACAACAATCGTTCAGAAAATATCAAACGGTTTCTGAGGAATCTTCAATTTGTTATCTTCATTTACTTCACAATGATCCCTTACACCGAATCTCCAAATGCATCTGATTCTCAGTCAGAATATTTATGAAATGTTTGATGAAAAGGCATTTGATAAAGCAAGATAAATCACATTTCAGGAAAGAAGACAATTGTTAAGTGAAAATTGAGAATTCATAAAAATATGTGTACTCGTCATATATCAATGTACCCACACATAAAAATTGACGACAAAGTGTCTGGATCAACATTTTATACAAACAATTTGAAATATCTTTCTGTTACTAAAATAACTTTCTCTTCACCATTAATTTCACTTAGAATTACAATTTTTCCTCTGCCGTGATAATAACTTTCTTGCATACCAAAAAGATGAAAATTGAATAAAATTATGCGTGAATTACTTTATTGCAAACTTTATTGCACGCTTGCCTTATATCACGGTCGCCAAGTGTTCAATACGTCGGAATCATCACGAGGATGCGAATAATAGGTTTTACGGCCGTGTATCTAACTATACTTTTCGATACACTGTGCGTAAAAGTGCACTTTGCGCACAATTTGCCGACTTTCACTCACAGTTTATCGAAAAGTATAGTTAGATACACGGGCGTAAAACGTTTTATTCGCGTCCGAGTGATGGGTTTCCGGTCCGAGCCGCAGGCGAGGGTCGGGATTATCACGAGGTTGATGAACTGTGATTGAACTGTGCGCAAAGTGCACTCTTACGCACAGTGTATCGAAATAGTACATCTCGATACAAGGGCGTAAAACGCTTTATTCGCATCCTCATGATGATTCTTGATTGCAATTTCTTTCTTTCTAACATAGTAGACTCTCGCTCCGTATGATTTCTGCAGCTGACACGTGAAGCATCGAACTGAGAAGGAACAATAAAGATAGACATATCAAAAGTTGCAAAGCGTAAACTCCAGTGTTTGTCAGTTTCTGCAAGTTTGCCAGTGCCCGATCACAGGTTAGGATCTTCATCATCATGGCTGCTGACACCGCTGACAATGAACCTCGAGTTCATCAAGACTTTGCTCGTGGTATCCTTAATAAAGTGAGGCAGGCAATAACTGCTAACAACCTCGAGGCATTTCAAAATCTGGTTGACACTCAGTTAAAGAGCTACAACCAGCGCAACACTATAGTTCTGTACCTTCCTATCGAGAGAGGCAATCTGGTGACGACAAAGATACTGTTGGATGCAGGAGTCGATAGAGATTATGGTCAAGCTATTGCATGATGCCAAAGTTGATGTAAATTGTTGTAGATCTCATGAACTTGGACAAGGCTTCACCCCTCTCCATTTTGCTGTACTACATCTAAATGGTGAAACTCCTATTGAAATGGTCAAACTATTGATTGACCGTGGAGCTGATGTGAATGCTAAAGAGTCCATCTTTGATCAAGCTTCATGCTTGCATTTGGTGGTAGGGCAGCTATTGGGAAGGTGTGAGGTAATAAAACTACTCCTCGACGCAAGTGCAAATGTGAACACATTGAATGGAATGGGTTTATCTCCGCTTTCATCAGCAATAAATTGCTTGGACACATCTCTGGATGAAGATATCGATATGATCAAGCTGATCATCGCTGCAGGAGCGCTGATGTAAACTTATCCAAAAATTGCTTTCAGTCTCCTCTCCATGTAAGTACACCCTAATGTTGAATTCATTCAGTGAATTTTGTAATATCTTTTCAGATGTTGTGGTTTTTTCTGCAATGAGTTGGTTGTTACAATAATCATTCAACCCTGGAAGCATAAGCTACAATCTTCTCTGACTGCTACTAGTGAGCCTAAAATAAACTTCAGGCTCACTAACTGCTACTAACTCCTATGATCACCCCAGCCATGATTCGATATACCTGACAGCAGAAAATCTAGTGTTTTGAATTATGAGATCTGAGTAGAAAAAATAGCCGAAGTATTTTGGTCTACAAGAACAAAAACTTGCTCCTAGACACTGATAAAGAAAGTATGATTGGTTTGAGGCTCGGTTTGAGGCGATGTCAATAGCTTCGGGACATGAACTTTCCAGATATTTGTGGCTAATCTAGACTTTGAAAGAACTTATGGGGCGATTCACGTCTACTGACTTATAGCTTTCTTTTTGGAGGGTGAGCCATCTGTACAGGCCGCAGACCCCACGTAAATCAATGATTACATTTCAGAAATAATTTTGCCTCAGCTTTTCGATGGCGGGGTTTGTTCTTCGGATTTATGCCACCATAAACTCAAAAATTAGCATTCAAGTTTGGAAGTGGCAATAATCAAAATTACCCCGTTTTTTAGGTTTTTCATTTTTCTGATAAAATAAGAAAATTTTACATCAAAATAGCTCTTGAAAAATAGGAGTTTTTCGATTTTCACGAGGAGTTGAGCAATGATGAGAGTATAAATGGTCATTTACGTGCTGTTTACCTTTCGCGGTCATTCTGGCACAGATGAGTAGGTCTATTTATCTTTGGTTCTGGGCCACTTCTGGGCCGTTCAATTTGACGCAGGAAAAAGATCAATTGACGCATTTTCGACGTATTTGCATCTCATCAATTAGGCTTAACATAACCTCAAAAAAAAGGAAATCATGCATCGAAAATTTTTGAACTTAAACTAACCTATTTTTTCGTCTTCTTCATTAATGGCCTCATTCGGAAGAATGGATAATTCTGGATGTAATTGATGATCTTTGGTGTAAATGGTGTGATACACAATCTCTAGTGATAAAATAGAGTCCAAATGACTGGTTTCCTGCTTCTACGAGGAACGTGAGTCCTCGGTATACGCGTGACATTATTAGTGCTTCTTTTCTTCATACTCTTACTTTTTATGGGAATAGTCAGGGGAGCAATCGTAAAACACTAATCCACAATGAACATGGATTAATTTCCCAGATAATGACATCAAAAAGACGAAAAAATTAGGTGGAATTGAGTTGAGACACTTTAGATGCATGATTGCCGTTTTTTGAGGTTATGGTGAACCAAATTTTAAGAACGGAGCACTTCATCAGAGAAATGAGATGAGAATGTGTTGAAAATGACTAGACTAATATTTTTCCTGCGTGAAATTGAACGGAGGCTCAGAACTGCCGCGAGAGGTAAACAGCACATAAAAGACTATTCGTACTCTCATCGTTGCTCCACTCCTCGTGAAATTCGAAAAACCCCTATTTTTTGAGAGCTCCTTCGATGAAAAATTTCCTGATCTTTCGATTGGGAATGTGAAAAGCCTAAAAAACGGGGCAATTCCAAGATATTGCTATTTCCAAACTTGATTGCTAATTTTTGAGGTTATGGTGGCAGAAATCCGAAAAGCAAACCCCGTTACCGGCAAGCTGAAGCAAAAATACATTGGGAATGATATCATTGATTTCTTTCTACGTTGAGCCTATGGCCTCTACAGATAGATCAAAAATATGTATGTACATGTTTTACGCACCAAAAGCAGGTTAGGACAGTTGACGTGAATCGTCCCTTGTATGTCATTCATGATTTCATATCCGCTACTAGCTCTACTGTTCCACAGTAGATAAGGAACTCCGAGCGAAGCAGCTCGACAAAAAAAGGTCATCTTAGATTTTTCTAGTAACGATTGTAATCAACGTAACGATTGCAAGCTCGCTGGTATAGTTCAGGCGAGTTTAGAAATGGAGGAATGAGTCAGATTTCAGAGAAGTGGATTCTCATTTCAGTGAAGTTGACTTGATATTGAAACGGATTGTAAAATTATCGCTAATTTCATTTTGATCCCGTGTTGATTTGGCTGATGCTTGTACTCTAGCTAGATCAAAAACTCCTCAAATTATCAGTTGAGGCGAGGCTAATTTAGAATTAATTTCTTTACAGTTCTTATCTCTTTTATCGTCCGTCAAACCCTTTTACTTTTAGAGGGTCGTGAGCAGTAAGGGAATAACGTCACAAGTGTGACACGAAAAAAGTTATTCAACCTTTTAAAAAAATTCAATATGAATATAAGTAAATTTCTATCCGAAGGATGGTTCTCATATTGCTTGTCAACGATAGATAGCTAGTATACATTTGGGGCTTTATTCCGAAGTTGATACGCGCTAACGCTGATTACGCGGTAACGGTGATCGCCCATTAGTTCCGTGGAAGACCGCCATGCATAAGCGAGGGGGCGCTAAATGTTGATGCAGAAGCGCGCCCTCGCTTATGCATGGCGGTTTTCCGCGGAACTAATCAGTGATCATCGTCACCGGTAACGCGTATTTCTTTCGGAATAAGGCCCATGCATGGCGGTTTTCCACGGAACTAATGGGCGATCATCGTTACCGCGGAATCAGCGTTAGCGCGTATCAACTTCGGAATAAGGTCCCTGATACTGAAAAGATTTGGTGCACGTTGGATAATCCTGAACTACTCTGCTGACTAAGAAAAGGTTGAATATTGTAGTAACCAATCTATGCAAAAACTAATCTTCTCAATATCTAAATTTTTCGAGATTTCTCCGGTCGTCAGGAGAGCTCCTCGTCCTTCTCCGCCGTCGAACTTTCTTATCTTAGACGCATATCAACCTCGATTTTGAAAAAGTTTTGTGGAATTCTTATCACTGTACAAATTCTTTGGTTCACCTACTCGATGTATATTTTCAGATTTCCTCCCCTCAGGTGTAACAAACCAACATAGCATTGTTATCTCGTCTTTCACTTATGCAAGCTATATTTTTTTCGGCACACTGGCATCAAAAGCCTATGGTTTCGGCCCCGATCCCGGGGCAAAAAATGCCGCAATGCCGCCCAGGCTAGATTCTAGCCTAGAAAACGAGCGAGCATGCGCAGTAGCCCTCGGGCCAGTACATTGCATGCTCCGACGTTTTCTAACCTGTACGGCGGAGCGGCATTTTGCCCCGACATCGCGTCGGAAAGCATAGAATTTCGATACAAGTGTCACCGAAAAACAGTGTACGCACCTCGGGCCAAAAATAACCCATCGCGGCCGCGGGTATGCCGCCCTCGCCTACCGGCTCGTGCGGCAACCTACCCGGGCCGCGGTGGGTCACTTTCGGCCCTTGTCGCGTAATGTACTATCATTTAAACTGAGACTGTAAACATCACGATTGTAAATCACAGGATCCTTACCGATTTCACGCAAATTGAGATGCCAATTCATTCTCATGTAAGTTTAAAAGATTTGCTCCGAGATTTCGAAAATTTTGATACATCTTAATTCCTCGATTGTACTCTGGATTTCTATAAGGAGTTCTATACAGAACAAAAAATTTCCTCCACCCTATAACCAAAAAGTGCCCCGTTTAAACATGGTCGATGGTATAAACACGTTCTTCGGTTTCAAGTCATGAAAAAATACATCCACACTTCGCTTGCAAGCCCATTCGGGGCACTGGAGGACATGTCTGCCCTAATGCTTCAAGAGTGCTCCCCAGCTTTTTTGAAATAGCTGTGGCGCCATCTCGCGGTCAAACTGGTTGATTGGAAATAATTAATTAAGGCGATGCGGTCACCATGTAAGCTGAAAATCATTCCCAACTTTCTCCGATTCTGTTGCGATTTGGGCTAAACGACGAGCAAACAAATATTTGTTATCATCTAACTTAGATTTGTCTGCTCTTCGTTAAGCCCAAACTGCAATAGAATCGGAGAAAGTTGGGAATGAAAATATGCGTATATTATAGGTTAGGGAGTTCCCGCGGCCGAGTTATTCCCACTTTTCTTCGATTCTCTTATGATTTGGGCTAAGCGACGGATTGAGGAATACAAGTTGGACAATAACAAGTATTCGACAACTCGTCTCACACTTTGAATCATCAAACTTTTTAAGTAAGATGTATTTCCAAGGTCCATGGTCACGGTGCAGTCGGTGACCGCATCGCCTTAAGGGTGCGTCCCCAAATCATGCGTATGCATGGATGTGCAGTGCACACTGCGCATACGCACGGCACATGTGCACATGTGCGGCTTATCGAAATTGAGCAGAAATTGAAGGGCTCGCACCAGAGAACTTCTGATATGAATCGGGTTTTATCTTTGCTGCGTTACTGGCTGATCCAAAGCAGATCCAGACGAGTTCCATCTGGTTTTGGCTGAAATTTGATGAGCTGTACATGTGCACGTGTGCAGTGCATATGTGCAGTGTGCACTGCATATGCATGCATATGCATCATTTAGGGACACACCCTAAAAGGCGATGCGGTCACCGTGCACGCTGAAAGTTATTCGCACTTTTATCAAATTTGCTTGCGATTTGGGTGAAACGACGAGAAGACCCGCGTTTATTATCATCTAACTCGAGTTCGTCTTCTCGCCGTTTAGCTCAAATCTCAAAAGAATCGGATAAAAGTGAGAATTACAAAGTGCCTATATGATAGGTTAGAAGGTGCCTGCGCTCAAGTTATTCCCACTTTTATCAAATTCTTTTGCGATTTGAAACAAACGACGAGAAGACGAATTCAAGTTAAATGATAATAAGTATTCGTCTCCTCGTTTTAGTCCAAATTGCAAGTGTATCGGGCAAAAGTGCGAATAACTTTCAGCGGTGCACGGTGACCGCATCGCCTTAACTGAGCTTATGCAATCGAAGTTTGAGCGTCATAGAGTTTCTATTCGATATTTTTTTGTGTTCAATATGATTTCCGTGCATAGTATTAATATTTTTTCCAGAGAGCCGTTGGGTCTTATCAAATGGATTTTGTCCGGCTACTGTTGGAGAGTGGAGCAAATCCTAATGCAGAAGATGATGAATGCAGTACTTTGTGCA
Organism: Eretmocerus hayati; assembly: GCA_029851415.1. NCBI lineage: Eukaryota > Metazoa > Arthropoda > Insecta > Hymenoptera > Aphelinidae > Eretmocerus > Eretmocerus hayati. Next base: position 33,022,868 of record CM056741.1, on the reverse strand, counting down.
CAGCTGCGTCGCTTCTGCAGGATGGAAACGACAAGAGCGAAACAACAAAATACATCAATATTCTGAAAATGTTGTTAGCTTTTGGGGCCCAGCCTCATCGTACTGATGGTGACAAAGACAAAATCCCTTTCAGCTATGTGCTGGAGTTCGGCACTATGGAAGCAGTTCAGTTGTTCTCAGAGTACGGGGTTACATTTGAAAATTGCGGCGTTTCAGATCCACTCCACCATGCTGCTCAAAATAGTACCAAAGACATTTTGGAATATCTGTTGCAAAACTATAACTACAATGTAGATAAGATCCCTTATTCCGAAGATAGTCTTTTCTATTCTACGGTATTAATTGCAGCAATTGATAGGCGACGACCGCATAATGTTCGCTTGCTTATTGAATGGGGGAGCAGATGTGAATATCGGACCTGATAGTGTATCACCTTTGCTACAAGTTGTGTGGAAGGCTGCAACCTCCGCGATTGGGACGGTGTGGATCTACTTCTTTCGGCGGGTGCTCAATTGAAGCCGAGTGCCTCTGGTGACAAATGGCGAGATCTTATGAATCATGCTACTAAACCGACATTTCAAAAAACTCTTTGTTCGTTGGTTGGAGAGGTCGTGTTGATAAAGAATCAAGATCCCGACAGAGAAAATATTTTGATAGAAAAATTGTCAAATTTGTTCCCGGAACTTGAGACGCGATGCTTAGCTGAATTAGAAGAATTGAAGAATCTCACATTTTATGGATCCGTTACACTGTATGATCTCCTACGAGGCAAAGACGTGACACGCTACATCGACAATGTTCAAGTTGCGGAGCTATTTGAATCTCGCAAAATTGTTGAACGTTTTCCTATTTACGGTAATCGCATCGAAAACACTTACTCTTTTGCCAAAACTAGGCGGGCTCTGGTTGATGAAGCCACGAAGATTGTGAGCAACATACTGCAATTCCGTTTTTCGCATTATCACGACATTCTCCATACTATCATGTCTCATTTCCGGTTCAAAGATCTTCGCGCCCTACACAAGAAGTACGCATGAAGTTACAAATTAGTGTGTGACCATGATGTTGACCAAGATTCACATGTAATACGTGATTTATTAATATCCATACCAGATGTGTCGTAATTGTCAAGTGTTCTCTAAGTATGTATCAATAAATTTCTCTTAATCTTGCAAAAATTGTATCACATCAACGCTCTCTTACATTTTCTGTTCCTCAAGTTCATGAGGCCAAGCTCGGATTCAAATCGGTTATACCAAAAATTAGAAAATAAGGAAGATGAAAATGTAACAAGAAATAAGGTTTGCTCTAAGTTTCGAGTCGTTCACCGGAATTAACGTTCTTGACTTTGATTATCAATCTAAATGAGAATTGAGTGGTACAGAATCAAAGTGGACTAGGTTCACCTTTGAGACTCATTCATTCTGTGGTCTTCCACAGTTGAACCATGAATAGAAGCCATTTGGTATTCATTCTTTGAGTCGAGGAAGATTATAGAGAACGTGGAAAAATCTACAAAAGAGAAATTTGAATCCGCCGAAACGCGGGGAATTTTCAGGATGGTTTTTTGCACTATTCAAAAGTGAACTTAGTCCACTTTAATTCTGAACTACTCAATTGACGACCACCAATTGGAGTTGGTGAGATGAAAAGTCAGCAGAGTCAATTTTGATCTCAACTTCCACCCGACAAATGCATAGCAGAACCAGTTCCAAGATCAAGCACATTTTTCAAAGAAAAGTTTAACTGCTAGACTGAATTGAGTAGCAATTGTCGATTTGAACTTACTCACATTTAAGCTTTTAAGCTCGAATAACAAATTTTCAATTCAATAATCTTCCCATCACCTCCTCACTTGGACTTGGCAGCTCATCGCCGTACGAGTAAATCAACGACCATACGTACCATATAAAAAAAGGCCTCTCCTTTCCAGACAAAGCATGCAAACATTTTATGAAAAATCCGCAAAAGCATGATTGGCGCGATATTCGTACGCAGTATTATAACTGTAAGGGAGGATTTTTCTTCTGCGCCCACTCACAATCCTATATAAACGCGTGGATTCACATGATGAATATAGGGTTACTAATTATTCAGAAGAAGACGGAGGAAGCTTCCTTTGTGATCTTTCGGCAAAGATAGGCAATTTTGGAGATTTATATTGTGTGCTCTCCGAAAACATCTTACAAAATCTGCCTGATGGCCCGTCGTTTCAGCTTACGCAAACGATCCTCTCGTTAATTTTGCCGCATGCATCGGATTATGCAACTCTGTGCTACTGGCATTCATGCAGCCCTGCACATATAAAGTGACCATATTTCTCCGTATGAGCATTTGTCATTAGGCGGTAAATTATGCGATCGTGGTGCTTCAGATTGAGAGCGCATCACTCAAGCTTTTTGTGTTATGCACGGGGATGAGGATGAAAAACTGGGTTTTAAATTATGAAATCGAGTGATCGAGAACAGAGATAGTATTTTTGAATTATTCCTATTTGAACTATATATGTGAGATATGAAAATAATGTTGATTAATAACTGTTGGTAGTTGTTCAACGAAAAAAATTGATAAGTATCGCCAATTGAAATTAGAATCTGGACACCCCTGATAAAACCCTGGGACAACTTCTTGGCTGTCTTCAAATAACTTCTAGAGACAACATGTGGAGGATTTTATCAAAGATTCTTATGAAGGTTTGTTTATAGTTAGACTAGCTGACTTGAGTCAATTTGTACTCTACGTTCAAGTATGAATATTTGGAATCAGATTAAATATTCCATATATCGAATATGCATCGGTAGAATTACTTTTGATAATGCACGCATCTTGAGAGGAATAAATGTGTAAGTAGATCCAAATGACTTCACGTGAATAAATATGATAAATTTTTCGAACAATTTTCTCCAAAAACTCCTGCCAAAGATGATTAAATGTACTTGAATAATTACTATTGAAATGATGCATTACCCACGTTATCTCTTCAATATTAACTTTCTAAAAGAATTCCCACATATATGTTTTTGAAAAATCGTTGATTCTCTAACGTAGTAAAATGTTCCATATGTTGTGAAATTTATTAGGCGTTTCCCTTTGCTTGCAAATATCGTAAAACTTGCTCTCACATAAAATCATTGTTTGATTCCTCCCATCCATCCATGTATCTATAAACATCAACCTGTCATTTATACATCATCACCAATTCAGACATTTCAATGGCCAACCCATGCATACTTATTCAAGCTCCTCAGATCCGTCAAACAAAACTATGCACTTTAAAATCCTTCATAATTTTTCTTCTCTAACATAACAATATATTCAAGCGTATTATTTCACAATATCGTGTATCACGTGCACCTATGGTCGAAAATTTACTCTCGTCATAAACTATCAATCTCAAGTATGAGAAAACTAGCTATAATATCTACAATAACAAATTCACATTGCACAGTATAAAAAATCGACAATCCCTGTGAGTATCATCAAACTCGAGTCATCAACCTCAAATAGTTTCTACTCAAGAAAGTTATACTCGGATATATATACTTATTGGCAAAGATGGAACCAGACACCAATACTATGCTGTATACGCTGTGGTCGATGTAACTTTGATTTTTACGATGATCGTCGTAAAGATTTCCCGATAATTGAATTTAAGCTTGAAATACGTAGCGATCATCAATATTCTTGACTGAATGATTAATTGCATCGATGAATAAAGTAATAAGATGCAACGATGTGTTATAGTAGGTTTCTCCTATGATAATTAACGATGGATTCTCAAATGAGTCTATTTCGCTCATCCACACATTTTACGAGCCTTTCATCTGACTTGTGCTAATAAATGTAGCTCGATATTTCTTCTTCCATGTTTATGCTTGGGTTGTTTGATGTGTGATTTTAACGAGGCGAGTACTCAACGTTGACTCTCTTTTTTTTCGCTGTTGTCCGGAACCAATCAAAAATTTCATCAGAAACCCTTTTGGATAATTGAGTATTGGATGATGTCAACTTCCACTTTCACGAAATTAAGGAACTTCGAAATTTCATCTTGATTGTCAAATTTTTATCCGATTACTCGTAACAAACCGTGTAATTTTGGACTCACGCGTTCCAGGTTTCGAGGGTCACGACACCATTGATCTCGATGTTCCGGGATCACATAAAATCGCATTGACCCTCTTGCCGATCGTAAAATGGCCCAAAATTGAGTCTCGATGAGAAAAATTGAGAATGCTTACAGAATTAGACAATTTTCATATGAATTTGGCTTCATCACACATTACTTATTTCGTTACGACCCAATTTTGAGTGACTTTGAGTACCGTAAACCAGGGACTGACTTTGGAATATTTTTTGACTTTGAGTTTGGATTTCACTTCAATGCAAGATCATTTATAAACTTTGCAATAGGTCAAAATGTCAGCCTTGACTTCAGCTACAACATGGTGTAGCTATTTTTCTTTAAACTTGAGTCATTTTGCAGATTATCGCAAAAAACAGGGTGTATAATAAGTCACCCCGGTTGGCGGGGTGACTTTGTATTTTGTAACATGTTAATTCTTATGCTGACAGCGACTGCGACGCACAGCGGAGACAAATAGGTATTTTTTACACAATTCAGTGCCACGTAAATTCTCGACTGATTGACATGATTCGAACGAGATCCTCCCGAAATTTTCTTGTCTGACAAGATGCCGTACTGTAAATTCCGATTCGTGCACTTACGAGGGGTCTAAATCGTGTTCGGTAAGAATCTCGGTAAGAATGGAAACACAGCCGAAGAAACTACTTTCATTCTATGCAAGTGGCATGCAGATGCTACATTGACCCAAAACACCGTGGGTGATAGGTTTTCTTGAATGAAATTTCCGTGCCGACAACTTGAAACAAGTTTTAAAAGCATTGTAACCCTCTACAGCACCCGTTCGGCAGAATTTTTACAATGTAAGGATAATCGACATATTATTCATTCCCTTTCAAATGAGAAAACGAGCCTGTTGAACTTATTATATACCTTCTGTACTTCTTTTGTTATCTTATAATAAAAGTAGAGATTTTGAGCTTTCAAATGACCTCCCACAAAATCCTCCTAGAGTTTGCAGGACGATTTGATGACGCTGGCAATCCTTTTCGCGAAAATGTTACAAAGTCAACCCGGTTTATGGTATCGAAAGAGTTGTGGAAGAGTGTGGAACATGGGGTAAGTGTATCCAATGTACACTACCGGTCAAAAGTTTGTGCACACCCAAAAATAAAAATTTCGATTTTTCTCACTCGACTGCTCGGATCTCCTTGGTCCAAATTAATTCTACTCAGGCTCATTTCGTAGCTTTTTTCAAGTACTTCAAGACCTGTTTAGTATTTTTTCTGCGCAACTCAATAGATTCTTGCAAAATCAATCTGGAGCCTTGTAGAATTTCATAAAAATCGAGCATTACGCAAACCTCGGCAAGTCTGACGGAAATTGATGGATTTAGATGATCCAAGAAGCATCTCAAAGTAGAAGTCAAGAGCTTCAAAATCCGCTTTTCAAAGTTATTCTAGCTCGTTTCTGGTCCGAGCTGTGACTCTTTTTGTAGAGGAGGATTTTCCTCGAAAAAAGGACCAGTCATTGAGAAATTATGAATGGACTCATTTCTTCACAGTTTTAAGCATTGATCTTGGTTTCTCTCACCAACAAGACGGAAAAACTTGGAAAAACTCAGAGAAATACCACCGTGAGCTCGATTTCTTTACCTTTCGGGGTTTTTGGGACTCTTCTTCGAGAAAAATCTTCTCTCAAACAGTCACCGCGGACCAGAAACAAGCTAGAATAACTATGAAAAACGGATTTTGAAGCTTTGACTTTTTTAAATCATCTGAATCCATCGATTCCCGACAGACTTGCGGAGGTTTGCGTAATGACCCAATTTTTGTGAAATTCTACAAGGCTTCAGATTGATTTTGCAAGAATCTATTGAGTCGCGCGGAAAAAATACCAAATAGCTTCCAAAGTGCTTAAAACAAGCTACAAAATGAGCCCAAGTAGAGTTGATTTGGACCAAGGAGATCCGAGCAGTCGAGTGAGCAAAATCGAAATTTTTATTTTTAGGTGTGCACAAACTTTTGACCGGTAGTGTACCCCCACATACCAATTTCAAGAATAGGTACTCGTTGACCTTCCCACAAATGTTTTTACGTTCAATATCTTATAGTATGAGAAAATTGATGACTTGGACCCACCTCGGATGATTTCTGCTTCTCTCCGAAAATTCATGGGGGGTTTTTCATTTTTTTTTCTTCTGCACAGCTGAGAAATCGCCAAAGAAATCGCGTACCTATAGTAAAACTCATGACAAATTTTTTTGAGTTCCACTAATCTCAACGCACCTTAGCGCACTCGATTATTTTTTTAAGATCTTTGGAACCCCTTTTTTGAATTTGCAAAACTTGAAATGGGAGCGATTTTATGAGCAGAATATGGAGATCGTTTGCAAAACATGGAGGCTAAGATGGTGTGTACCCAACATGCCTCCTATGTAGTTATTTCAAAAGGACGAGCAGTGCGATTTCTTACCACTCAACGCGTTAAGGCGTTAATCACATCAAAATAAGTCGGGTTTAGTATTCTCGACTGAGCAAAGAGCTCCAAATCATGCTGCATGCCGATAAAAACGATTTCGTGCACTTAAATTCGATTTACATTGATTTTTTGGGGGGAAAACCAAGACAGTTTGGTTTCGGTTGATCAAAATCAGACGCACTATAAATTATTTTGAAGGTCTTGGAACAAGCTTTGAGTGGCTTCAGGTTCATTGAAAAATGTTGAGGTAGACCAGAGTTGTTGAGTAAATACTCACGAGGGGTGTGAGGGAAACCCTTTCGCGACCTCGCAAAAAATCTTTTTTTGAGAAAATCGTTATTGGTCAATTCTAGTTGGTCGAAATTAAACTCACCTCAGCTCGTGTTAAAGGTATTGGACCAAGCTATGAAATGCAATCAATCATACGTTGAAAATTATCGAACAGAGCCAAAATTATTGGCAAAATGGCTTACGAGGGGCATTTTGGGTATACTTACCTTATTTACCACCTTCCTAGTGACAAACAAACGCCCATCCACCATGCGTAGAGGCGCTTTGCGATCTGTTTTGAAATTCAAGCATGCCTAAAATCTGAAGTTTGTACGTGTCACTCCGAAAAAATGCATAATATCAAATCACGGAATCGTTACAACATCCACGATAACGCGCTCGATTTTCTGTGGGAAATTTCAGCATTTGCGCAATTGGCATTATAGGAGGACCGCAAACATCAAACTTCATGCAATGCCAATTGAATGGCCAATGTACTTTGTACTCGTCGGTTGGAAACCTCCCATACATCAAAAGTGTTGCGAGCACAAATGGTGGCGATTTTGCACCCGAGTGCATTCATTATGAGAAGTGCATATAACGCATGCAACGCGCATCTAATACGCGCCAAGTTTATTAAGTACTTGCAGCGTCGTAATTTTGTAATAACCGCGTACTGCGGTCACCCAGCACTTTCCCGAGTAGAAAAAGTTTACGGAGCGCCGTGTACTATGATACGCCCCGTGTACGGAAAGTGCCCGTAGGGTCATTCAGCTCACCCCAAACTCCACACGCCACACACACTACGCACCCCCGCCACGCAAACTTTACACACGTACACGTCTCCACGCACACTAGCCCGTAAACTGCGGAGTCTAACCTAACTCGAGGTAAGTATTGTTTTGCATAGGGAGGGTAGAGAGAAGGAGAGTAAACTCGGTCCGAAAGCCAGAGCTAGCCAGGATACAGTAACGACATATTTTCCACGAGAGGCGCTACTAGGCTCTGGGCTAAGGCTTCACCGACACGAAACCGGGACGCTCGTGTGCGTAAGAGGCGTGGATAGCGTTGGCTTTACGGAGATTGAATGTGCCACGCACACTACTTTGACATTTTTCACTTACTACGAGAGGGGATGAAGGAGGCGGAGTCAGTCCTCCTTCCTTTCAGAAGCTATGAGCCAGCGTCGATCTAGCCCAGAACACCTCAGAGCCTCTAGTGGCCAACTCTGGAAGTGTAATTGTATCCTGACAGAAACTAGTTTTGTACACGGCGAAAGCCCAGAGTTTACTCTCCTTCTCTCTACCCTCCCTAGTTTTGCAGAGCAGAAGCAGGCTCTAGCAGACTGCTTTGAGCGACAGCTGAATGATGTCGTTTTTAGTATTAGGGGAAGCTGATTCATTGGAGATTATATGCAACAATACAGTGACATGACGAGTTGCATTAAAAGTCACGTTCCATGGTGGTAACGTGATTCTTTAGCACAAATCTAGAATATTTGATTTTTTTTTTTTTATAGAACCAATCTTCTTGGGGAATTGATGGGGAAAGTATATATAGGCTCTGTTCCTTGTCAATTGCCTCAGTAGGCTTTTGCACTTTCATCCTACAGTTTTGAGAGTTTCAAGGCTCACATGTAATGAGTTCGTGGAGTACTATTTCAAGATTCACCGTGCATCAGGCTGTTTGTGGTTGAGTTTTATATGAAAGTGGAGAAGGCATGCACTTTGTGTGCTTTTTTAGTGTAATTGCACCCTGCAGTAGATTATTGAATGGAACTTTTGGTGATAGCCCAAAGGGTCCTCAACAGCAACAGGATTTGACGTCAATTATTACACCAAACATGTGCTGCATGCTTGGAAGCTCTGTTTGGAAGCATTCAAATATTCAAACTCATCTCCAAAGTTGGAGTGAAGGTAGTGTATGCCTTGAATGTAAATGTGCTGATTGATGAAAGAAAAACTCTGCCACTACTCAATCTTTTTTTAGACATTTCATCTCAATACGCTCTGGATATTACAGTACTGAAATGTACAAAACACTCTGACACTTGAACTCCACTTACAATGATTATTGAAGTATTTCAACTCATTTACAAAACAGAAGTAAAGGTGGTACAAGTCTTAAACTCAAATGTGCCCAACTACGACTCGTAAACTCTTTCACTTATCAATCTTCTTATTCAAAACCTTCACTCCTACTTTGTGATTGAGTTGGAATACTTGAACCCTCTCAAAGAGATCTTCCAAGTACTAAGCTTATGATTGATCCAATTATTGACGCTCATTCCTGTTGCTTCTGAGGACCATCTGTACTGTCATCGAATGTTTCATTCAGGCATCCAATTCTCTCCATATCGGTTACTCAACAGAATTCTTAAACCATCTCTCTATACAGTTGAATAGATGACAGCACATGAGATCAAGTGTGAATAGGTATTCACATCAACTATCGATTAGGAAGAAAATCCAAACACTGAATCCTTCCAAGTCTAATAACATCAATCGAATGGAAGTTTAGTGATAAGATAATTGGTGGAGGGCAGATTAATGTAAACAATTACTAGTATTACAGAGTTCCAACGCATTGTATATTGAGTTAACATCTCAAGATATATTTTTCACCAATATTATGGGATGAAATCAGTCAATCATTTTTGTTAATCAACACAAAGATCTTACAGCTCTACATAGCTTTGTTGAGACCATTCAATTTGTTTTAACACACACTGACACTGTATTGTGTCAGCATGTGCGTATGGAAAGAAAAGTGGAAATGGTTATAGTCTCCTCGACCAGCCAAAGATCACATGGTTTCAAGCGTAGAGTTCACGGATCAATCTCTCTTTCTCGCGAATTCCAGCTCCGTAAGAGAATAAATTTGAGGGATAATCATAGGTCCCCAAATCGTCTTCTTCGTCGACTTGGATAGGCTCCCTGGAATTGATAGAAGTGCCAGGTGAAGCATTTTATCAACATCTAATTCAGGAAGTCAGTAAGTATTCTACACGAAATGAAGATGAATTTTGAGTTCAACGGTGCAGTAATGTTTCAAATAAATCATACATAGTTACTCCATGTTTTCTACAAATATTCATTAATGAAAAATATGTTGATTCAGGCGAAAGCACTGCATCTTTCATATAGAACATGTCAAACATCATTAGCTTTTTACCTACCCACCAAGTTTAGCAAAATTGTGAAGCACAATACAGGCCGTTATCACCTTCACAACTTTTTTGGGTTTGTAGTGCAACATTCGTTCCTTATTGATGCATCTCCACCGCCCTTTCAGCTGTCCAAAAAGTTGTTCAACCTTGCACCTATTATGTGTAAGCATGTCATTAAACGCTTTTTCTGCGTCGGTCTGGGGATTCGCAATAGGGCTGAATATCACAGGTGAATCTGTGTAACCAGCATCAGCTGCAAGAGAAATCAATTGCTGTTTTTATGAACTGATCATGAATCAAGCAACTGTGCAATGAATTAGTTTTGTGCCATACCCAGGAGGTAGTAATGTTTCTCTTGTCTAGAGATTCGTGGATGAAGCCGAGTTCTTTCCATAGTTTCTCGCGCTTTACTATTTTTCCAGAGAAACGGGTCAGCGTTGGACCCCGGAAGAGGCTTGAAGCTAAGTACCAAGTAATCAGGATCGCAAACCTGATGAAGAAATAATTGGGTAACGTAATTTATCCTACATGATTTTCGCAAGTGAAATTCAGGAAGCTATGACAGTTGGTCTCACCACTTCGCATGAAATACAATGACAGCCATGGCGATGATTGTAGTAAGCTTCTTCTTCGGAGCAAGGTCGCGATAGGTGGACGAGCGTTACATCAATGAACCCCAAGGTTCCTTCGCTAGCTCCGGATTGTCTGCATCTGGCAATAAATGAAAGGCATTGGCATTAAACTGCTACTATCTAATATGCGAAGTACATTATCGTGTAATACCTAGACTCAATAGCAGCTCTTCTTTCTCGAGATTTGGGGAAATTGATGAACTTCTCTGAATGTTTTATTAAAGCATCAGTGACTTTGTTGATTATCCTGCTAATTGTAGCCTGAGCACAAGGGTGTTTATAATCCTTGCTCAATCCAGTTTGATAAGGTCCTCGACCGAAGAATCGCAAGCCGATAAACACTCGCAAGTGTCCGGGAATGGCACCGTTACTATGGCTCTTTGGCGCGACATCCTCATAGAGCAAATCAACTAATTTCTTGGTCAAATGAGGAGTCAATCTAGAATACATAGAAATAGAATACATAGAAATAGAATCCATAACAAATCCTAATTCACTAATAACGACCCGGGTCATTTACAATTTTTGAAGGAACACCTAACGTTCATGGATCCAGTTTGATCTTTTAATAGAGGAGAAATATTTCTAAACATCGAGAGAACCTACGTGGAACCCACCTGTAGGTATCGATGAATTGATTCTCTTCCAGGAGCCATGGGTTAGAAATGTCCCTCAGAACTAATTTGAGGAGACTCTCTTTATGTAGCTGCCTCTTTCTCTGCTCGCGCAATCTCTCCGCCTCGAGTTCTTGCAATCGAATCAATCGTTGTGTAAGGTTTTGTTGCTGGTGTTGCTGTTGCTGTTGAGATATGCGCTGCTGTGTCTGCAGCGCAGAAAAAAGTGCCCTCCTTCCTCTCGTATAAAGGATCAGATGTTGAAGGACCATTATTGCGATCGGCAAATGAACAACCACGTGGCTACCACATTTCTCAACTCCGAACAGTCAGTTTCAGGAATCCCCTTAACCAAATTCAGATACTGAAAGATAATGTGAGTAACTATCATTACCTAATGAGTAGTGAGAGAATGAAACTTAATTCCGCGCAAGACTATAGGTACACGTACTGATTTATTTTCCAAATGTTATAAAAAATCGTGCATGCAGGACAATCATGAAATTTGATTTCTATACACTCGTGTAAAAGTGTACTTTGCGCACAGTTTGTTGACTTTTACTGCGAGTTTATCGAAAAGTATAATTCGATAAATGGGAGCAGAACCTATTCTTCGCATCCTCGTGATGATTTCGACCATCGCCTGCGGCTTGGGGCGGAAACCCACCTGTGGGTGTGCCTTCATGTGACTATTTAATTCTTCGCCCGCGGCTTGGACTTAATAAAGTCACTCCAGGTGCGAAAAGCATGATTCTAAGGTATGTATTATAACATGCAAATTCAGCGACCAAGAATTGCATCGGTCTGTTGTGGTCACTTTCAACCAAAACTCTGCGTATCACAGAATAAGCCGATTTAGTGATTTTTTTAGTTTTATAGAAAGTGATGAGGATTATCTCAAATATTTTTGCAAATCCTTCAAGATATTAAATGAATCACAACATACTGACAAGGTATGAGTACTTCGTGTTCTAAATACGATTCTATATATTGATCGAGGATCGTAAATCATTTAGTATGTAATAAACTTCACCTCTTAGCTATCCCTTGTGCTCGGGCAAAATTACAGTGTTTTGGATGTTTGTGGGGTATTCCCCTAACAATTTGGAGATTATACATTAAAGAAAGTAACAACCTTTAACTTACAAATTGTAATGAATGATTGTGAAAATTTTTGGAAGCTACGATGACCATCCACCCAACTTCGTGTGCTCAATAATTTTCTAAATTTTTCGTTTCAACTTGACTTTCAATATTGGGTGATTGCCGTGCAATTAAGTAGGGCTGCTTCATCTATCTATTCATTACTGATCTATACATATCTGTTATTAGATGTGATATTAATCGAGGGATGAGAGAGAGAGAAAGAAATAGAGAGAGATATCTGCTTGTTCGCAGATATCAAGTGCATGGTAGGCACGACGGCGCGTCGGTCACACTGTTAAGTACGTATAAAATTGGAGAATCACCCAAGTTCCCCTTTCAGTTTCACCCAAAAATTACAATTTGCTTCTCTATTCAGGGTGGGATCTCTCGTCATGCGGCCTCTGACGATCAAAGTAGCTGTTTACCCTTTTCGTGATTTTGAAGATTCGCCCTAATAACGTATGAGTATTTTCGCGAAAAGTGGAAAATAATGCGTGCGACTATTTTAAAACCCTCATGGAGATCGAGAAAAAAATCCACTAAGTCATTATCATCGTATGTTTTGGTGTCTTTTCGGCGCTATAATTGGTGTATAAATAGAGGTTGACTCTCAAAATTTCTCTACGGAAAAAATATGAGTCGCTTCTGTGCCTTATGGTTTTTCTCTGTTTGGTTCGTTATGTATGAAACATACTGCGGTGGGTCTCGTTGGAGCTTAGCCCGAGAAAATATATCAAAGAACATAGTATTGGGCATCAAATTCCACAGCTACAAGGACCAGAACACCACTTTTTTAGTGCACGGCGAGTACGTACATTTTGTGGAGCAGTTTTGCAATCAATTTTCCTCGTTTGATCCCCCCTAATACAAGTGAAATTGCCTCGCTCCCAAGATTTTCTGCGCCAACTGTTTGTCAAAATTCATCGCCCGGCGCAACTTCTCTATACCCTAGTGTACCAAAAAAATTTATTTATTGACTTTGTACGCGACTTCTCCGGAAAAATCTAATTTTGCAGAATTTTTCTGGTCAGTTCTATGCCCAACTAGTGCGGACCTCACATGCAAGATTGCAGAGGTCGCAACGTCTTTTTTTGCAAGTACTCGATGGTCAGATGGAAAAATCGGAAACCCTAAGACTGTAGCTCAGACTGTTTGGCCGTAAGACCGATAAAAATGTCAGGAGTTTCTAGCCCACCTCGTTTCACGTTAGTTCCGTGTCCTGTTATCGCTACCTTCGTGTTGTCTCCGTGGAATTTATGAGTGATGAAAAATATACTCGTACGCGAGCTGATTTACAATTTGTATCTTTCGAAAAGTGAGAAGCTTCACCATCTTATAACCTTCAGAAATGAGATTTGAGGGTAGAACTTTTTTCCACCATAAGTTTCTAAGTTTCCGCGGAACCAGTCATGTAGCCATTTATTTGTTTGATCACTAGATTTACTTAATTTTTTGCAATTTCGGCGATTATGCCAAGAAAACTTTTCTCCTTCATTGACATTATCCAAGTCTCTTTTTATCTAAGCAAACCAGAAAATGTCCAAGAAATCATCAAGAGTTGCATAATGTATGTACGAAACTACCTGGTAATCTATAATCAATGCGACTCTGAATGATTTTATATACATTTTCTGGTTTACTCAGAAAAAATGAGATTCGGATGAAAACTCAATGAAGACAAACAGTTTTGCGAGCATTATTTTCAAAAATTAGACAATTCACTTCATCAAGTTTTGAAGCAACTCTGCTGATTTTATGCACGATGTGATTTTCGATGCAATCAAAGATCGAATCACTTTTTTCGAAATCGTTTTGCGATATCAAAATGAGCATGGAACAAGGTATATCAAATTATCGGTCCACCGAGAATGCGTATAAGAGTAGTTCCGTTCCAACATCAACATTTGGAGCCCGAAAATGTATATAACACCAAATCCCACTTCGGGAGGTTGTGACATGTATTTTTTGACATTTTTGAACATATACCGTAGAATATAACTCGCGCACGGATTTAAACACTTGTAATCATTGGTACCATAGAGATATTACGCATAATACGCTATAGCGTCGTACGGAACCTGGCATTTCGAGCTGCATACGGAAACCTGACAGTTGACACGAAAATTGATCTCACGGCCAAACGATTCAAGTTACAGTCTTGAGATTTTGGGGTTTCCATTTGGCGATCAGATACTTTAAAAAAAATGACTACGGCCTCCGTAACCTCGCGTTTAAGGGTCGCATTAGTACCACACAGAACTGAACAAAACATTAAGCAAAAGTATATTTTCACGGAAAAGTACTCCCCGAAGTGTGAAAATCAATTTTTTTTTCAAAACTCAGAGGCCTGGAGAAGTTTCGCCTAACGATTTCCTACAAGAATAAATTGGTGCGGAATGGCCTGAAAAGAGGCGAATTCATTATTATCGAGTACAAGCGAGGGAGTAAAATTTTGAGTAAGATTGCGCAACAAAATGTATGTACTCGTAATGCACACAGAAAGTGGTCTTTGGGCTCTTATAGCAGTGGCATTTGGAGCTTGATAGCGTTATACTTGATGTATCTGCCCGCCTGAAACAAGCCCCGCCGCGATGCTTCACACTCACAAATGTCAAAAAAATGAGAAACCACAGCGCACGGAACTGACATATTTTGGCCCCTTTTTTTTATGATAATTTTTTTCGCCACACTGGATCGGCAAACTAATTATTGCGCCCAAAAGAGCACTAAAATACGTCATATATGACCTGTACGAATTTTTTCCCAAGCGTTTTAGGGGTTTGTTCAAGCAGGCACACATTATTTCAAAGTTTCCATGGAACTACTCATATTATTGAAAATTCAAGCACGGCTGAGTCAAGTTTTTTCAAAAGTATACAATCAACTTTCTTCAAAGTTTATAAATCCTTGCGGGAAGGAAAAGAGATGTTTTTCATTAACCCTCTAGCGCCCACAGTATCGGACATAGTTTTTCTCTTGTGTGCTCCCAAAAACTATGTACGCGTTATCAGGGTCTCGGGTCGTCACTTACAATTAGTTTTGGCTTAAAAGAAAGTAATTGCCGTGTTCAATTCGGCAAAATTACCGTAATATCGCCATGGAGCTCGGTAATCTAGATTTTAAGTGTCGGTCCCACAGGACCCTTGGGCGCTAGAGGGTTAAGGGGAGGTCACGGAGGGCTGAAAATTTGGATTAGTATGTATTTTTTCGATCTAATAACGATGGCGGAATCAGATTTTCAAAAAAACAAATTTTCGACCATTTTTATCCACTGGTTTGCGCCCACTTCTCCCGATCGCCTAACCCGTACGACATTTTGTTCAAAATCATGAAAAATATCCCCAAAAAAAGGTACAGACCAGTCCATTAAATTCTGTGCGACTACATAAATTTTTCCGGGTTAAAAACCTGAATTTTCTTGCTAATATGCCTCAGAACTAGAAAAAATTGATAATTTCAAAACATCACAAGGATACTTATTTCAAGAATCAAGAAAAAATATCACCAGAAACTAATATAATTATGCTAAGATGAGTTACAAAGATAAATTGGCTGATTTTTCAACCCTTGGTCACTGTATTAGAGAATCGATTGAAATTTGAGTGACAAGCATATACCTCACGTAAAAAATTTCACAAGAATCGATTGGTGAAGTCAGAACTGCGATATCTCTTTCAGTTTCTGATTCATGAATGTATTTCACATGCACGTCATTCCTACTTCAGTGAGTATTGATTGGACCAAGATTTTGATTGTTGCATCCGAATGATTGAGAATTCCGTCTATGATTTCTTTTAACCATATGCTTTCGCGACGCGTACTTGAACCAATATCTTCAATAACCAACTTACAGAACTAATATGGCGGCATTATGTGAAAGCAATATATATTGCTTTCACATAATGCCGCCATATTAGTTCTGTAAGTTTTAGATGCAATCATTGAAATTTCGTTCACATCAATATTCGTTGGGATGGAAATGATGTTCTTGTGAAAATCCGTTTATGAAACAGAAGCTAATTGAGATGTAACAACTTAGACTCCACCAATACATTCCTGAGAAATCCCAGGTCAGGTATGTGCTTGCCATACGAGTTATTTCACTATCTTTTAACAGCATTTTTGTTCACTCATTTAATGTAATGTTTCTATCTGAACAAGAAAGTATTCTTGTGATTTCTCGAAATTATCGATATTTTTTGAGTATTGAGGCATTTTAGCAAGAAAATTCAGATTTTTGCCTCTAATTAATGTATCTAGTCGCCTAGAATTTGATAGATCGGTCTGCACATTTTTTTGGGGGGTATTTTCTATGGTTTCGAACAAAATGTCGAATGCGTTTGGCGATCGGGCGAAGGGGCCGAAAACCAGTGGAGAAAATCGGCCGAAAAATTTTTTCTTGGAAAACTGAGTACGCCATCGTTTCTAGATTGAGAAAATACATATGAAGCCAGAACTTCAGCATTCCATGATTTTTCAGACCAGACTCCAGAATTGGGGTGGGACCTCCTCTTAAATTCCAATCAAAACTCTTTCTTAGCTGAGCTGCAACTCGAAAAATACATTCATCTCGAAAATGCAATATAAAACGTTAAGTTAGTCGTCATTGTTCACACGTATGTATGTACATACGTATCAATCAGGGTTTCATCAGTTATCAACTTTAGAAAGTTGGTAGCAGCAGACGACGATTAGGGAGAAGTGTTGACAATTGAAGATCGAACTTGGACGGCAAAGATAGGGCAGTGGTTGTGTTTGGGTAGCTTTTCTTAGATCAAGTAATTTTAACGAGAAAACATTCACCAGTCGCAGCAAATATCGGGATAATATCACTATTTGAGTACATTGAGTAGTCTTATACGCTGATGAAAATTTGCATCCTTTTTGGACTGTCAATAGTTGTATTCAAAATGCTCAATCTCACACAAGAAAAAATTGTTATTGCCTTCATGATTGAACACTCTGAAGTAGGAAAAGGACATCAGACGAGTCTAGGTCCAAATGGTAAAATCTTGTACAGACAATTACTTGATCGATTGCTCGCAGATGTAAATTGTGCTGGACCACCGATGACATTGGAGCAACTGAGGAATGTATGTATGGCCCATTTCTGACAGTACAATGTGGAATTAAATCTAGAGATGCATGTCAATTGATGATGAGGAAGTGAGTATGGAACCTTTGATACGTTTCATTTGCAATTGTCTGAAATGTCTGTTGGCGATACAAAAATATTAATAATTGGCTCGTTATATCCAAATCTACTATAGTTTGGGTGAAATTGAAATTTTTACTCTGCACACTGCAATTGTTGATGTTCACCCATTAAACTCCACCATTTACTTACAGTTATCAACAGATCAGAGGTACTACATTAATGTTAGCTTCGTTGGGCACTGAATGAACTCAACCCTCAATGAATCTTATAGGCTTCTCTCTTCTCTTGAATAATTGATGAGACGTCTCCTAGTGTACACTCAATATATACTGAGCTGAGCAATGTAATTCTGACCCACAGGCATGGACAGCGAGGAAGTTGGATGCGAAAGATAGAATGGTGGAGCACAGAAAGCAGAAAAAGAAAACAGGGAACATGCGAATGACTGCTGTTCTAACAGAACAGGAGGAGGCCATATGCAAGCTGTTCAAAGATTTTGCGCTGCCACTTTTTTTGGATGAAAATTTTGGATTTGGACTCAAAAGCAAGTTAACCATTGATGAGTATGTGTTACTCCACGAATATAGTATCCATCAGATAACATGCTGGCACAGATGAGCACAATCTGAATGTCATATAGGGTCATGAATCTAACTTGCAAGTTTAGTGACTAGTATTGAAAATCATGTGAACCAACTTCAAGGAATATTGCACGGTTGAAGTAAATCTGCTGGACTGTGAAAATGTATTGATGAGAAGGGTGTTTGCGACATGCAGTATAATGAGATGAGCCTCATAAATACTGGCTTATTGATATAAGGTTGTATAATTTACTAGCTTGTTGGCCTCCCAAATTCAACTGTGTTCAAAAATGCAGCTATGTTGATTTTGTTTCCTTTTATAGTCATGTATCATCATTAGAAAATATTTTACCACTTTCAAGTGCACAATGAATGACAAATCTCCTAGTAAGAATACTTGTAGAAAATTGATGATTATAGCAAGCGATGTCAGATCACACTTGGTCAACTTCTTACCTAGGGAATTGATTCTCACAGGACAGATTCTTTCTTATGAATCTGAATAAGCTTCTTTGTAATGGCCATGAACCGATCACTTAATACGTATTCTTTCTCTTCAATTTTTGAGACGTTTGTAGCCTGGAACAAATAATTTTGGTGAGACTTGAAAAGTTTTAAGCATGTTGTATCCATGTTGTATCAAAACATACATGAATTCAGAGGTTACCTGATGTCTTCATAAGTGATACCGATACAATCACTTATAGATATTTATAGCAATTTAGAGCCACATCACCAATTACTTCCCGTTGATACACCTGTGCTGTTACACAGATGGGAAACAAGCTCTTGAAATCAGATTTTACATTACTATCACAAGATATGACCTTGATGCAGTTTGCTTCAGCGAGAAGCTCGTCAGTTCGCTACATGAGTGCCTTATAATAGGTTGGGCCGGTTGGGGAAGCTTTGGCATAGTCAGATGTTGGATATAGCAATAATAAGGAAAAAAGAGCGAAAAATTCCGCATTCTATCATAATCAATCAAACTTTCAGCTTGTTCAGGAGCAAGATCATTTTTGCTATTTTAGCAATCATTTTCTTTTTTTCATGCGGCATCAGTGTTTGCTTTGTATTCGAAAATCAAAATTCGAATACTTTTATAAAAGTTTAGAAATAATCACCCATGTGAAAAACGACCAAGCCCAATGATAGGTCAATCTCTGGATCTGGAAGACGAATGGACACAGGATTGGTCGATTTTGCGAATTTTTCAATTAAAGCCGACCATGCGCATTGGCATGGCGCTTCTTATAGCAGACCGCAACTGCTAATTACAAAGGCAACGGGCGCTAGCTCGAATGCTCGGTCATCGACGACTCAATGGTTAGTTTTGCTGAGTTTTGGAGATCATAAGTCATCCTATCTTGGAATCCTATCTCTTATAATGTCGGATTTTAATATCAATCAAGATTCTCAACAAAGCAATGGGTATGTGTGGCTATGGCTTCACTTTTTGTAAACATGACTGAGGACGTGGGAGTTTTGGTGACTCACATGTGTTTGCGCACATTACTTTGAGAATTCTTCTCTTGAGTTTGATCAAGGCTCGCGTTTTCCAAAACTACATTACTCCTTCCTTATGATGATTTCCATCGGTAGGCCTATTCGATTACCAGGAACAGGGTTATGATATCATGAGAGGCTCACCCGCAAGGACTGAGCTGTTGTTGGATTTTTGGAGTGTCTCTATAGATGATGAATCATCTATACCATTTGGAATCCAAAGATCTTTTGGAGGATTTGGTGCTTGATGTTATGAGGTTGTTCGGCTAACTGAAATCCAGAGCTAGTTTGAAAATTAGTCGATAGAACTGATTGTCAGATTTCATGTCTTTGATTTGGTTCTCATAGAGGATCCTTGTTTGCTTTCATGATTCAAATTGTATCAACCACACACAGTTTTCGTTTTGCATGGATATAATTAGGTAATGGACGTGCTTTACTCGTATATTGATATCTCAACATTAAGTCAAACCATAGCAGCTACTCTGTATATCACTCAGCTTTTGCTCGCTCTGGAGACAAACAATTTTTATACAAGCCAATAAATTGCTGTGTGTGGTAGTATATTAGATTATTGATTGGCAATGAAGAAACTATAGCTCTATGATATACTGTTTATATTCATTATAGTGATGAAAAGGAACAAAGATTTCTACCTTCGGAGAAGAGGCTCATCATAGGTTTTATGGAAAAAAATCCTACTTACGTTGATGGCATGCTTGTTTACACTGGCTCAGAGGCAGAAAAAAAGAAGTGGCTTGAGTTCATAACTGATATGCAACAAAATGGGAAAACTGCGAAAACCAGTGTCAAGTTATTGAGTGTATGTGCAAAAATATTGTAGATTTTGATCATTCAATTTCTATGATGTTATATAACTTGAGAATATTTATTCCAGTGTTGGCTTGATGCTCTTGATAGAGTGGCGACAGAGGCAAAACAACCAGGAGTGAAATTGAGTCAAGATAAACAGAGAATGCTTGCTCTACTCAAATCTGTCAAGAAAGAAGATTTCTCAGCCAGTTCTTGTAAAGCCAAAATCAAGAAATTGGATAACTTAGAAAGTGTCAGCGCTGGGGCTATGAAGGACCTGCAAGATTTCAGTCTGCCAAATAAAAGCAATGGCCAAAGCCTTTTGGAAAATAAGGATTTCAACCAAGGGAAAATCATGAAGAGGTATAGCAATGGTAGCTGCAGTGGTAGTGACGATTCTGATTGTTATGCTGTGCCTTCAAAAAAACTAAGCAAGTGGTCCTTACCAGAATTTAAAACAAAGAGTGACCGTGAGTACCTTCATCTCCTCATTATATTCACCTCCCTACATGGTTTTACAAGAAGGAGACATGTGTGCATATTTCAATTTTCATTATCGGTAAGAACTATTCTGATTCAATTAATATCATCTACCAGTATCAATGTGAGCTTGTAGATCACTTCCTACTAGTTTTGAACAGAGCAGAGATTGGAACTAATTAAAAACTACATCATTTGGAGAATCTTCTTTTGGTTATCCCTCGTTGAATGATCCATAATATTGCATGTATCAAGATCAACAATTTTCTTACAAACTCCAACCCAACAAATCTATGTATATGCATGAGAATTCGTTCCAACTTCCGTGTCCCTTTAGCACACGGAAGTTGGAACGAATTCTCATGGATCAGGATTGGTAGCACCAACCCAAAAAGCGAAAGTCACTTGGTGGCTCTATCAGAATTTATGTTTGGTGAGTGTACGTAGCCACGATTTGTACAGAACTAACAGCACTCTAACATCTCAATATTTCAGTTGGTCAGCCTCGTTATTGAAGGTCATTTCCTGTTCTTCATACCACTTGTTCAAAAATGTATTTGATAAATTTCATGCTCGCCTCACAAGAACTACATTCCTAGAATGAATATTTTGCACTCGTAGATTTTTCGAGTCTTGTCGTGTAACAGCACACGGAGTGAATTTTAGAAAATTTTCAACAGATCTGTGGAAATATATGATTAAGGAGATTCATCCATCATCTGGTACGTTGAGAGAAATGTGACGATTTATCATCAGAATAGTGCGAAGAAAAAAAACACTCTGTGTTTATATTTTGATGAGGGATGGGATAATGTCAGTAATCAGACTCACAATTGCAATTACAGATTGTAATAAAATCTGTATGCCTTACGCCAACCAATCAAATTTGAATTTGAAATAAGTTTACGCAAAATAAATGTGATTTATCAAGTACCATTTGCCTCTCAGTCGTTGAATATAAAAGATTTCATTCAACACGAGTTAAGCCATGTGTGACATCATCATCATATCTTTCTAGAGCCTTCAACGTCCAGGTCATCGGAGATTCTTTCCTCGTTCATCAATGATTCCAAAACTTTGACGTACTCGGATTTGGAGGAAAAACTTGACGAAGGTTGCTTAGATCTTACCGCTGACGGGCTGCAAATGCTTCCAGATGATGTGGTATGATCTTACTGTCACGTTAATCTGGAGTTGATAATGGATTACTCACAGTTTTCCTTGGAAATTTCCAGCAACTGCTACAATTCCACCACTTGAGGATTGAAAAAAATGAGCTTTCATTTCTTCCTGTGAGTTTGGCCAATTTTTGCGACTGCCGTGACATTTTCTCGTAAATCTCTTTAATCGATGCAATACTTACAGGCATTTTTAACATCCATGGTGTGTATTACTCGCATCGAAGTGCAAGAGAACCAACTCGAATCACTACCTGATGATATTGGGCTTCTTCTTGATTTGAAACACTTGAACGTTTCTTCGAACAAATTAACAACGTTACCACTCAGCATGGCTCTACTCAATAAACTGAAATACCTCAATGTGAACCAGAATCCCCTCGACGAATCTCTCACGAAGATAGCAGGCTCATGTCATAACTCTAGTGATTTCAAACGATGCGCCGAAATGATGGTTGATCATTTAGGTTTGATGAAAGCTGAAAAAGAGAGCGCTGAGATTGCTTGTAAAAATACTCGTGAGTGTTGCCTTTTCTCTACCAAACTTAAGAACAATCCCTACAAAAAATCATTGATTCGTGTTAACTCGTGTAAGCTTCTGGATCTCGCGAACTTCTGCATTTGATTACTAATAGCAATCAAAAAGTACAGGTGCACGTTTCTTAGAGTCTATTACGCTTCTGTTCCACTCGATCAGTAAATTCTAATATTTTTCTATTCAATACACGCAATGGTTATGTACGAAAGACCACGGATATATTCTTACGCCTAATATGATGCTAATTCGTTGACAACCCGCATAATCCATACATTTTCAGTTTTAGAAATTCCTTATCATGATGACCAATACGTCGTCAACATGGGCAACGAAACGATAGAAAAATTGGACGTTCTGGTCAAAATTGGCAACACTCTTGTCGAAAACCAGGTTAAACGTGACGCTGAAGTACTATCGGTTCTCAAGGAAATTCGGGACGACAACCGAGATTTCTATTCGTACTTCAAAAGCCAACGCCCTGCAGTGCCAACATCGGTACTGTTGGATTTCAGCCCAACTAAAGAGATTGTATCGGGAGGTAAAGAAAATGAATCCGAGGATGATGAACTCGCTGATAAGGATTGATAATTATTCATTATTATTACTGATAGAGATCGAAGCAGTATTGCTAGTCTTTAGAGTCTTTCAGGACAGAGTATTCGTTTAGTCATCGAGACCAAAATGAGGATTAAACTCTAAGTTTTTTTATTTCAATATGATTGTTGACGTAAACTGTGAAGATAGATCATTTAAAACAAAGATATTCAGTAACGCAACATGTTTTTGTTCTGTGCACTAAATAGATTGTCTGATATGAATGATGAATGGAATGTATGTCGAGTTACTCGTTCAATAAAATGCGTTGGAACTCTGTAATACTAGTAATTGTTCACATTAATCTGCCCTCCACCAATTATCTTATCACTAAACTTCCATTCGATTGATGTTATTAGACTTGGAAGGATTCAGTGTTTGGATTTTCTTCCTAATCGATAGTTGATGTGAATACCTATTCACACTTGATCTCATGTGCTGTCATCTATTCAACTGTATAGAGAGATGGTTTAGGAATTCTGTTGAGTAACCGATATGGAGAGAATTGGATGCCTGAATGAAACATTCGATGACAGTACAGATGGTCCTCAGAAGCAACAGGAATGAGCGTCAATAATTGGATCAATCATAAGCTTAGTACTTGGAAGATCTCTTTGAGAGGGTTCAAGTATTCCAACTCAATCACAAAGTAGGAGTGAAGGTTTTGAATAAGAAGATTGATAAGTGAAAGAGTTTACGAGTCGTAGTTGGGCACATTTGAGTTTAAGACTTGTACCACCTTTACTTCTGTTTTGTAAATGAGTTGAAATACTTCAATAATCATTGTAAGTGGAGTTCAAGTGTCAGAGTGTTTTGTACATTTCAGTACTGTAATATCCAGAGCGTATTGAGATGAAATGTCTAAAAAAAGATTGAGTAGTGGCAGAGTTTTTCTTTCATCAATCAGCACATTTACATTCAAGGCATACACTACCTTCACTCCAACTTTGGAGATGAGTTTGAATATTTGAATGCTTCCAAACAGAGCTTCCAAGCATGCAGCACATGTTTGGTGTAATAATTGACGTCAAATCCTGTTGCTGTTGAGGACCCTTTGGGCTATCACCAAAAGTTCCATTCAATAATCTACTGCAGGGTGCAATTACACTAAAAAAGCACACAAAGTGCATGCCTTCTCCACTTTCATATAAAACTCAACCACAAACAGCCTGATGCACGGTGAATCTTGAAATAGTACTCCACGAACTCATTACATGTGAGCCTTGAAACTCTCAAAACTGTAGGATGAAAGTGCAAAAGCCTACTGAGGCAATTGACAAGGAACAGAGCCTATATATACTTTCCCCATCAATTCCCCAAGAAGATTGGTTCTATAAAAAAAAAAAAATCAAATATTCTAGATTTGTGCTAAAGAATCACGTTACCACCATGGAACGTGACTTTTAATGCAACTCGTCATGTCACTGTATTGTTGCATATAATCTCCAATGAATCAGCTTCCCCTAATACTAAAAACGACATCATTCAGCTGTCGCTCAAAGCAGTCTGCTAGAGCCTGCTTCTGCTCTGCAAAACAATACTTACCTCGAGTTAGGTTAGACTCCGCAGTTTACGGGCTAGTGTGCGTGGAGACGTGTACGTGTGTAAAGTTTGCGTGGCGGGGGTGCGTAGTGTGTGTGGCGTGTGGAGTTTGGGGTGAGCTGAATGACCCTACCGGCGAGTCTCAGGAAGACTTGACGGAAAGTGAACGGATGCAAACGGCTAGCGTATACGCGCCGTTCACGCGATCTATACGGCCGTATACGGCCGTATACTTTCCGTATACATTCCTGAAGCTTCAGAGGGATTGACATAAGATTCATCACCATAACCTATCTCTTGCTGTCAATAAGTTTTGCGTATACTCGCGCAGTAGTTTCGTTCCGACCACAAGATACTAATATATTCTTTTGTATGATTGGAACAGGCAAAAATCGTAATGTTTGCAGCTCATTGACGAATTTATAAATAAAACATACAATTGATGTGTGAATGAGACGCAATCAGAGCCAGTGTAAAATCGGCAATGGATTGGTTTGTTCGTGTTGTTGAATGAAATGGGTAAGAGTATGATCGTGGATGGACAATCCTGCTGAAAATAATTCCATGGGACCCGATGGGTCCCACGGGGTCAGGTCCTATGGGGCTTTTTGGGTCCTGGCCCTGGGAAAATTTTTAATCGTAATATTCACGAAATTTGGCGTTTGAGACGTGCAGCATGCAGATTTCGATCAAATTCGACAGTTTTCGGAGGAATAATGGCCAAAATTTGTATGCTGCACGTCTTTGATGCCAAAATTTGTAAATATCGAGATTAAAATTTCCCAGGGCCAGGTCCCACAAAGCCCCATAGGGTCCCACGGAATTATTCTCAGCAGGGAATGAGCGGTCGGTTCTTTTGAGAAATTGCAAATGGACCTGCTTTTTATCATACATAATTAAAAGAAAGCGCGGTTTAACCTAACAAGATTCATGATTTCACCATCCTGTCTGTGAAACAATATAAGTGTTTGTATACAATATTTTCAGACGTTAAAATCCGTCTACGAATCAAATCGCCTGCAAATAATGTGACGAGCCATCGTCCGTGGACCACCGTGTACTTTCCGTGCAGTTGCCGGGAAGCTCCCGGGGACGAGTATACGGGAAGTTCACGCCAGCCGTTTGCTGCCGTGCACGCGGCGTGTACGGATCCGTATACGCAGCGTATACGCAGTATACGGACGCGTGTACGGGGCGTATGTTCTCCGTAAACTTTTTTCTACTCGGGTTGTTACCCTATGATGCGATTTCTCATTATGTCAGAGGCTCAAAATTACTTCCATGAGGCGTGTATACTGGGGTACTTTTTTTGACGGCAACTCTTGACTGATGCACTTTTGAATGTAGGTGAAAATGTAAGATAGTCATGCAGGAGGTGAGTTTGAAGTAAGATGAGGACAATGTGTGACTGAGCCCATTTTTAAGTTCTTTCGTGTCCCGCGCAGATGTTTCACAATTTCCTGTAGAATAGTTTATTAACCTTGGTCGAGGCGTTTATTCTCGTTGACTCGCGAATCGAGAGAGGATAAAGTTGATGCGGTACGATTTGACGAGCTATGTGTTGGCGCAAAATTGGTGATTGTGACGAAGAGATGCAAAAGTTGAGTGGTACAGAACGAATATTGTAATTTTAAGGTATCACTCAACTGTTTTATAAAGGTGTCAAAGAGATTGATCGATGAAAAATTATAAAATTCTGTCTTTACGGTAATAACAACTCACGCAAAAAGGTTTTTCGTGCACGCAAAATGAAGTTTTAGAAGATGAGACATTAAGTATTTTTCGCAAAATTAATTGAACCAATCTTTGCGTACGCAAATCGCAACGCAAACTAGCAAAAACTGCCTTGATTCGCGCGAAAATGATTCCATATTAAACTTCTATGATTTGGGGAACATCACTATTTTGAAAAGTGGATTATTGGTGTTGGATAAAAAATTGCTACCCTGAACATTTTTACGGTCACTTGTGAATTTTTAGTAACAAAATATTCCTGCTTGAAAACGATTAACAGTGATGAGGATCTGACCCACAATCATTAACGTCTACAGAAGAATCGTTCGTGACATTATTCTTTTATGACTAACCACTTGATTATTTTCACAACATTGATCGAACCCACGAATCAAGGATTGTTCAATCGAATGATGCAAATAAGCCGCAATCAGGCATATTTATGTAGCTTAGTGATTAAGTTCTTGATCAAGCTCATCCAATAACTAATGAGTAATGACTGACTACTATAGTTCCTGTATTCTTTCGAACTGGTAATAACCAATTTTCGTCTCACCAACAATAAGTTTACAATGAAAATTCCATTTCACACGTAAGAAATATTTATTCCACTCTGTCCTCACAAACTTCATGTTATCTGTTTTTCTATCAAAGTTGCACTTGTCATGAATCCAGTGAACCCCGTTGTCGATTTGACTCTTGCTTTCCCAAAGATGGACGTGAACTCAAGGTAAAGTGAATTAATAATTTACTCACCATATCGAGATCAACTCGTCGATAAAATTCTATGGGCTTCTCATAAAAAATCAATAATGATGAAAGCATTTTCGGCGAAGGCTTATCGTGACGGTTTATCGGGCGATCCAACACCTTGAAAATTTCAAAATGTCCATAATTATACAGTTGAGGTGCTACAAACGACAGTGGTGTTCCATCGCGATATCGATCAATTCATATTACAGGTTTGAAATTCAACCAAATTCATGGGAGCTCTCGAAAATTGATTGAGAATATAAGGGTTGTATACCACCGCGGAGAGCTGAGATAAATGAAAGTAGTGCGAAAGTACTTTCACCGCGTTCAAGTCATTCCACAAAATTATGTATGTAGACTGATGAAGATTGGAGAGATGTATGAAGGATTCGGCGGGTTGAGAAAGGAGATTGAGTTTTATTATTATGCGTGGTTATCATTGTTCCTATTCGAATTATCGGTGCGAAGCTTTCGTGACTGGACATTCAAATATTTTTAGTTATTGCGCGTCGATGTTAATTAACATCGTCCATCTCAATTGTTGTGCAATATTCTGCACGTGTGAGCATATGCTCTTCAAACTATCGATGATCTCTGAATTGCTTGCTGACGTTGAAATTTTTCAAAATGTCGAGCTTGCACAAACTTAGAGGCCGAAATTTGAGCGAGTAGTTTCGTGAAGCAGCTATAGATGTACGAATAGACTCATCAAATATAGAGGAGTTGAAGTGAAACTTTCAGCTTTGCATGACCAGAATAACGATTCTTCCATGGGATTGTACCCTGACCTACCACGACTGTCTCATTACGGGTATTTTTACTGGAGGATTGTTGATGAAATAGAGCTGAAATTGAAGAAATATTTATGTCGCACAGAGTCTACCTTGCCCGCCCCTTTAAATTCTACTCGAAACCGAGCCGTAATTGCCAAACTGCAACTCAAAATTTATTCAACGTTTCGGATCAGGATACGTCTCATTCGAAAAGTGAAATTGAGTCGTTTCAATTTTCTCGAGACAACAAATAAAATTATAACCAATTTTGTAGCAAAGGGCAAGACTATTCCCTGTTTAGGATCTCAAACGGCTTATCCTGTGCAAGAATACAGTAGTTTATAACGGAGTCGAGCAGATTTATAATCCTCCGAACTCACACAATTTGATTCATTCATGCCCATTGGACAATTTTCTTCTCATATTAGTAAACTGTGAAAACTTGCTTTAATTTTCAACCAACATTTCAACCAGCTGGTTGAATTTTCAACTGAATTTTTCTTTCAACCAGGTTGTTGACTCTTCTCAAACAAATTATTGAACTTCGAGTCATATCGATCGGGAATCTAGGTTAAACAACGTATCGACGGTGATCGTATCCGGATGGGTGACCTTCAGTCCAAATCTGCCACGCCTAGAGAATAATACTGGGTGATAAGAGTAGTCTTCGGACGACATTTTTGAGTCAGAAAAACAAGTTACTTCATGACTTATCATAAACAAATAAAAATAAACCCTAGGGGCGTCGACGCGAGTCTTCCCGGAGAAAATTCAGGTTAAGCAACGTTTTCGCGATTCATTATGATTGGTGACCACTCGGCTGGGGCTGCTGGCTTATCTAATAAGCAAGCCCATAATCCCCACACTACAAATCGCAATTTTATGGAACAACTCATGGTCTTGCTTATTCGTTGTGAGAAAATGTTATTGAGCAAAATACTCAATCATATAATATTTATTGGAATAGTGTCAGACTGTTTGATCTACAGTATCTATAACCCGAGTCACCTGATTAAAATTTTCAATTTAAGATGTCTGCAACGTGCTTAAAGTATGGTAGATTGAAGTCTCTCATGCGAATAAGAGAAAATTTCACTCTTTTGTGTAGTAGAAAGCATTTTTGGGTTACTCCTAGTTGTTTCTCCGTGCGATGAGTTTATATTGGTTCTATCGACCAAAAAAGGATGCAATGTAGAAAATGAACTACAACATTTCCCATTTTCTAATATCTTAAAATTTCATTCCCGTTAAGACCATGCTTAAATGTAGGTATCTCAGATAATACTCACGATTGTTGTCTTCAGAAATATTCATCAAGTTTTGATTATATGAAAGTTCTTAGATTAAGTAATTCCAATCTTTCTCGGATGTCAAATTCCTCTCACTTCGTACTCGGTCGAGAATTATCTCGCATTTCGAATTGATCGTCTTGAATTTAAATTGGATAAATTGAGGTGCGTTGTTTGGTCAGCAGCTCAGTTTGAGTCGCATGCGAAAGTATTTTTAAACCAGCGCGGGCTCTGAGCGCGCAGTCGCGACGAAAAAAACAACATGGCGCGTCGTCCAACTCTTGCAATTGGCTGAATTCGAAAAGCGGGCAAAACAGAGGAGCAGACGAATTATTCGCACGACGAATGACAGCTAATGGCAGTTACGTTCAGTTATACGTTTCGCTTCCTCGCTGAATAGAAAAAATAACTTGTGCGGGCACGTATTCCTTGTATCGAACTATCATGCAGGCTACAGGCTACAGGTGACTGGAACGATTCATAATAAAAGAGACGCGGACGTCCACGAGGAGAGCGTTCCCGTGTCTAATTTCATTCTGTAGGTCTGTATAAAACTGAGCGTCGATCCTTGATTTGAAGCCGCAATGTCGGCTTCACTATCACTGCTCGCAAGCTACGATGAACTAATGCGATGCACAAACATCCTCGTCAACGGTTCCTGTGAAGGAGGTAAGTACCTGAATTTTGCGTTTCCCAGTCATGAATCACCCACCTGATCCAAGTTGTTGTAATGATTCTTGGGTATACTGCTTGGGTCTGAGGTGCTTGCCATTTGGAAATCTTGATTGCTCAAGTCCTCATGTGCATCTTATCCATTTCATTGCCTCACATAATTTTTTGAATGGATGTTTACAAGCGCTTCTATATTTAACTCTTATCTTCTTCTGAGATGCTGAATACCTCCTGCCTGGAAAAAAAGTTTGTCAACTGTAGATTTCTCTGACATAATAACCAATGGACAGAAAATCTAGGTTGACATCAAACTTTTTACTTATTCCCCTCGTACGCTCCGTCACAACTCAAAGATTCAAGTCATTCCAGTTTCTAATATCCCCTTTTGTTTATAGAATTCCTTCAATTTGCAATCAATCAAGAGGAGATGCGGCAAAAATGCTTGGCTTCAGTGCAAGAGTGCCAGCGGCTGCACTCTGCTCTTGAAAAAGCACATCATGAAGCTGCAAATCTTGATAGGAAATTGAATCATGCCCGACGGTTGCTAGATGAAGAAAAGAAAAAGAGACGGACCGCTGAGGATCAGAGAAATTCATGTGTGAGTAGCTAATAATTGTTGGAACTCATAGGTGAACTCGGAAGGATTGGAAACACTGATATATCTTGACTCAAGTAGCTTAAGAATTTTAGTACTTCTCACATCAGCAACGGACTCTTATTGTTGACAATGCAACACATGATAATACCCTATTGTAATAATACTTGCATGGTTCTTAAGGATTAGCTTCTGGCTGTATGATCATCATCCAGCAATGTTATGAAGAAAATCAACTTGAATGTTGAGTTGATGCCTGTAGAGTTTTGAATACCTGTAATCTCTCTCATGACTAGTCTTAATCGTTTATTCCCATGCATGACTATAAGTGTCCAAAAAACAAAAAATCACTGTATGTTCTTATCAAACATTGTTTCTTCTAGGAGAGGCAAATAACCTTGGTGAAAGATCTCCTACTTAATGATGGAGGGAGAAATCTGAATGATGAAACTAGAGAGAAACTTCAATTTTTGAATAATACATCAATGCATGGACGACATAATTCTACCAGCACGAGAGATCATCTTCATGACAAGTAAGTAGTTATTCTAGGTGGAAATTTCCTTGTGATTACTTTAGCCTTGTCTGAGTTTGCTACTAAAATCCATCTCAGTCATTTTAAAATTCGAACCAATCACATTCATCAATATCTCCTGATTCGAATTCGTCTTCAATATCGTCTTATTAGCAACCATTGATGATGTTACGCTTCATCTATTGAATTTTTTCTAGATTGAATACCATAACAGAGCTGGACTCAACAGGCTCACTGCTTAGCGATTTGAGTTGCATTTCAAGATCTGAGGATGATCTGGATACAAGTATTATCCTTCAACAAAATCGTAAGAAACGGGAATGGAAGGAACACAGACCAAGCGGTGAATATGTCATTAAGAGGAAACGCCGAAGTGGTACACAACAATCTGTCGATTTAAATGGCTCCGATCGGATAGTTGCCACAACAACTCTTGTGATGCCCAAAGAAGGTGCTATAACAGCTTCGTCAGTTATTGAAGCCATACCTGCAGATGAAAATATGGATCCTCGTCGGAAAACATCACAAGAAAATTCGCGAAACCGGCGCAAGAGTTCCGAGCGCAACAGTAAATCCAAAAGTGGCTCATTTGACCACAGAAATGCGCCAACAGTAAGTTCAACAAATTGATCTATTAAAATGAAACGGGATACTTTCGAGTTAGGACAATACCTCACGCCAACATTACACTATATTTCCACAGCCGTCCGCGCCAAAAGCAGACATAATATCATCAAATTCTGATGCAGAGAATCTTTTCAAACCAAATTCAAATACTGGTGCTTATATAATGGATACAAATATTCAGAGATCACACAATTTCAAAGAAAAGCCAGTCATGGTGCCACACATCACCTGCATACCATGTGGTAAAAGGTAATGAGAGATACATTAGTAATACGATCGTAAATCATCTTTGTGTAACAATTCTGACGAAATATTCTCATATGAAAATTTTAGAATACGATTCGGGAAGACTGCTGTAAAGTGTGTAAATTGTAGAATCGTCAGCCACTCTAAATGTAGAAATCTCGTTGCTTTACCGTGTAATCCGACCGGAAGTACTCCGAGAGCACGTACTGGAATGACAGTAAGTAATTAAGCTTTTTCCACCAATTATCAAACAAATCAGCCATTTTTATTCATTCTGTAATATCAGGCCATAGAATATTAGCCTTGATCGGATCAATATTCCCCGGAATATGTGATACATAATATTTTATCGGTAAGAGTTCATAAATTACATGATAAATTATTTTATTTCATAAAGGGAACAATCGCAGATTTCACTCCTCGTAATCCGCCAATGGTGCCACCATTAGTTGTGCACTGTATAAATGAAGTAGAGTTACGGGGCATGAAGGAGCAAGGACTATACCGAGTGAATGGTGGCTCTAGAGACGTCAGAATTTTGAAAGAAAAATTTTTAAGGGATGGCGCTACTCCTGATTTATCGGAGGTGGACATTGCAACTCTATGTTCAACTCTGAAAGACTTTTTGCGCTCTCTAAAGGAGCCTCTCATTACATGTAGACTGTGGGAAGACTTCGCCCATGCAAGTCGAATTACAGACAAAGTTGACGCCGAAGTAGCTTTATATCAAGCTATCTCAGAACTTCCTCAACCGAATCGGGATACCCTAGCATTTATAATACTACATCTTCAGAGAGTATCGAACACTCCTGAGTGCAAGATGCCCATCAGCAATCTTGCTACAGTATTTGGACCCACTCTTGTGGGTTACAGTTCTCAAGAACCCTCGCAAATGGCCTTGTTGTCTGAGACAGGAGACCAAGTTACTGTGAGTTGATGGAGCTTCCTACAAATGTACTTCCCCGAAATGGTTCTTATAATCTTTTCGGGAATTCTATGATAATTATCTCCTTGACAAGTTTTTTACATTTCAGATTGTTGAAAGTTTATTAAAGATACCGTCGGATTATTGGGCAAATTTTGTCAATCCGGAAAATATGAATGATAACCCTCCTAGAGCTTACGATCTAAGGCACACACCATCAGCAGATTCGCTGACGGAGTTGAAACGATCGAATTCGAAGAACTTCTTCCATACTCCTAATACGTCGTAAGTGCTTCCTATGCATCTGCTCGCTGTGCAAGTCAGATTCCAATTAAATTGAATGATATAATTGTTTACTTTTATTTTCAGAAAACTGTTTCGGAGAAACAAGAAATTTTTCGCGACTCCGCCATCCAATCAGAAGTATTAATCGTCACATAGACTTATTTACTTGTAGTCATTAATTGTGTGATGTGAGTTTTTTTATACGGATTGAGCAAGCATGAAGGCTTCAAATGTATGAGTCTGTGGAGTGATTTTACGCAAGGAGAATCTACAAGTACAGTTTTTACCAATTTATTATTTAATTTTGGTATAATCATGATTTTTTATACAAATACTCTTGATGTGTTGATCATGAGAGGTAGAATTACCAGAGCATTTGGTTTCTTATGCCTCATCTCGTGTATTTTTATACAATTTAGGGGAATGGATACATTGCTTATTATCGTAAACGACATCAACATTATCTGTTCTGATATTTGTACAAGATGATACTAAGACTGATCAAGCATTCTAACAAATACTTGAAGGTTGGCTTCTTATCGCCGTTGACGACTATGATGATAGTCATGAGGGCTGTCCCTCTCTTTTACAAAGCAAAATATGTTGAACTATTTTTTAAAAGCGCATCTAATGATGCTAATCCGCAGAGTGAGGTAAATAGTTATCGTCACATGTCAGAAGAACAAGTGTGCGTTGTTCTCCCAGAACGTTATTCAAGAAATTATTTTCAGTCGATTTTGCCATTGCTGTACCAATACTAGAGCTTTTGCAGAGTTTCTTTCGTTTAGCAATCGACTGGCAGTGACAGAAATTGAAAACTGATGTCTTTGGCGTACCAAGTGGTTCGTTTCCATGTCTACTCAATTTCAATTATTAAATTAAAAATTATCATATCGTTTCAAATTCTTAAACAATCACAACTTGGTTGCAAAATAAATATTAACTAACAAAATTCAACAATCCTCTATAATTTTGTTCTCCCATGAACCACTAACAGCTTTCTCTTTCCTAGCAAGATGACATTATCTAATTTCTACCCCAATTCTTGCAATTCCAGCAATTTGTCCTCAGCCTTGACTACATCTGACACAAGTTATCTTGAATCGAAGGTAAAAAGTCGTAGAGCGCGTCCATTGGGTATTCGTTGTAAACATAAGTACAAGACCAAAAAAGGGAACATATCTGACAGCTTTAGAATTAGAAACAGAAATCTTACTCGTAATTACCAAATACCAACAGGTCAGCATTATAATTTTTGTCAAGGATTATTTAACAGGCCGACCACATTACACTTATACCGCGGCCCTCATTGCAACAAAAAATTGAAATGATCTTAGAAAAATATAGAATAATAGGAACCCTGAACTCAAGAATTGACCAACTGATTAGTAATTATATAATGCAAGGAAATTGACATGAATATAGGAGCTTGCAATAATTTATCATACTATTAGGGACAGGAATTACATTCATGGGAAGTAAAAGATGTTATCCTAAATTTGCTTTCAAAATTTTCATAGTAACTGGAAGATTGTTCGAACGCCGAATTTCCCGAAGAGTTTCCAAAAGCTCTTGTCTGTCGAAAAATAAAATTTCAAAGTTTCTGTTTTGCCGATTTGGCACGTAATTTATCAAAAAAAAAAAAGTTGACAGATCATTAGAAAACACTCATTCTTGTCTTCACGGAGCAAGAATATTCCAATTTTCTAACTGGGCTTTTTGACTTTGCGCGAAACACTTGTGATGCCTCCCGTGAATTCCGATATTGATACAAACATATAAAAACGTCAGCTTGTTATGCATTTTTTCAACGAAAAGCACACAAGCTATCTGATTGTCACAGACATCAACAGATATTTGTCATTCGCTGCACAGAGACAAGTAATATCTATAAGCAATGACATTCTAGCTCATATCACGTACACACTTAGTACTCACAAACTCGATATCGAGGATTCGATTTTAAACTGTTAACAAAGAAAAATAGTCGAAAAATGAAAAAGTTAGGTCTTTCACGAGTTCGTCTCAAGTTCTAGGCTGGATGGACAATGACGAATATCAACGGCGCTGACTAGTGCAGAAAATATGTCCGATAAGCAAAATTTTAACGAAACGTTATTAATAATAGCTTATACACCGCATAAATTGCGAAGATCTTTTAGTGACAGATGATATGTGATCATAGAGAGAATTTCATAGTTGAAACGTAAATGAAATTTGGTTAGCTTGCCTAATTTCTCTATAGCTTGGTCTCTCACTTCTCTTTTAACTTTTGCCAAAGAATAAGATTCTCCGATACGATACCCGTACGCAGATCTCCCATACATAAGTTGAGGATCAAAGTCATTAATGTGTATATTGTTGATGTAACGGGTTACGTCTTCACCTCGAAGAAGATCGTACAATGTACAAGATTGACAAAATGTAAGATTTTTCAACTTTTCCAATTCATCAAAATAGAGAATTTCGAGTTCTGGTGACATATCTGAAAACTTTTTCATCAATACACTTTTGTTATTTTCGACAGAGTGACCTTGGCTTTTTAATAGAGCAATCTCTGCAGTAATTGAGCCAAAAACATCTAGACCTTCCTCAGATAGAAAATCTCTATTTGTAATACATGGTTCAGTATCAAAACCAGTATCTGCATCCATATTAGCACCGGCAGTTAAAAGTAGATCAACGTTTACACTATCAGCATTATCGGCAGCGTAATAAAGAGGCGATTCAACGGACTTTGATCCATCTTCTCCAATTATATTTATGAGAGGGAGATTTACATCTGCTCCCCATTCAATGAGCAAACGAACATTATGATCATTTTCATGAGCTACTGCATTGAATAAAGCTGTACAACTTTCATCATCACTATGTTCGATTTCATCGACGTCGTAACGATAGCTTTTCAATAAATATTCCAAAACATCTTTTGTGGCAGCGTTTTTAGCTGCAGCGTGTAGTGGATGGGGAATTCCGCAGTTGTCCAAAGTAATACCATTTTCCAAAAATATTTTCATAGCTTCTACGGTTCCAGATTCAAGTACTCTTTGGAATGGTATATAATTTCTAACATTGGTACAGCGAGGATTTGCCCCGTGCGCAAACAGTATTTTTAAAATATCGATATAATCGGGTAACTTGCTCTTGTTGGCATTGCCGAAATATGCAGCCATACGCAAGATGCTATCATTCTCGTCCATGACGTGAAGATCTGCGCCACTTTCCAACAATAGCTGAACAGCTTCTTTGTGATGGTTGCGGACGGCATTCTGCAATTAGTATTCAAATCAAAATGATTAGTGCATTATATTTGTCAAAATTATATCCTAGCAGAAGCATTTTTACTTTAAATTTGATGATAGATTGCAAATAAAATGAAGAAAACTGCGACGAAGACGAGTTGGCGGCAATGATACAAGTCGTAACGCGACAGAGAAATCGTCGTGGAAAAAAGCCCTCAAGCACAATTCAACGTAAAATACGAGGTTTTCCTCGACATTTTGTGGCTTTGCATTTTGAATTTTATGCTCGAATTGGTTCATCACAGCAACTCTTCTAAGCCAAAATATGAATTCAACAAGTGTTAAAAGATTCTGAAAATTGTGTATGAGAATGGATGGAAAATTTATGCTATTGAAAACTACGGAGATGACATCGAAAATAATATTTCGTCCTATCAATGAATGCGAAAAATTAACAAATTGACGAGCCACAGTCAGTTATTATATGGTTCTATAAAGTGATTTTTTTTCAATTTTTTCCTTTCAGCCGACATTTTATTGTCAGCGCCAAGGGATTTATCTCCATTTGTCTTAATCTATCCGTGATTTTCGGCAAAAACTGGGGGGACTTTGACCATAATCTCTGTATCAATTAAATTTGCAGCATCTTCATCGCAAGAAACTCATTCCGCTAAGTTGCGCTCTTTGTGATGAACCCAATCAACTTTTGGACAAATTTAATTCAAAGCCACTCCTGAAGGCTGGGAGAAGCTACCCATGCTCTCCAATCTCAGCTAGGATCGAAGTTATCTAAAAAAGCTTGAGACTTTCGTATAACTCATTATTCACTCAACAATAATTCGCCAGTAAAGTATTCGCCATTCTGTCAGTTAGCTATAACAAATATAAATGACTCTGCAATGCTGTAACAGGGATAGAAATCTAGCTCTTTATAGAGTGCCGGAGATTTTGATTAAGGAATTTGTTGACTATTAAATTATTATACAAAAAACGGAATCTGCATGTAAAAAGCATTGTTCTCCAAATCACTGGGAATATTTTTCATGCAAATTAATGTTACGTTGAAATACTTAGCTTTATGACTATGAGTTTATATTTTCAAGACCAAGTGTGAGAATTCATGGACAAAAAATGATCAAAGTGGCTAAAATGACGAGAGGACGAAACCCCGTGTGAAAATTAATGAGTCGTATATTTGAGTCGTTGAACAAGTCATTGAACGAGTCAAATATTCGTTTCATCATGTGGAGTCGTTGAAACGACTCGTTAAAATGACTCATTCGGTACATTTTGAAATTCAAGTTTTTTTTCACTGACACTGCAATCTTCTCAGGGAAATAAGTAGTACAATTAAAAAACTTAGACTGTAAAATTTTCGAAATGAGTCGTTTCAACGAGTCGATTGGAATGACTCCACATAATGAAACAAATATTGGGCTCGTTTAACGACTCGTTCATGAACGACTCATTTGTTTTCCCGCGGAACCCTATTGAAAATAATCAAGTCGTGTACATGATAGGGACATAAAAACGTGATGTCATATTTTATCACAAACGTCATAAAGGTCTTGGGCAAACATCCCAGGATCACATGACAAAATCTCTGATGTGTTTCCGTCACTCAATTAGTTCTGCAGAAAACTTGGAAAGCCTTCCTTTCCAAATGTTAGACATTTCATGGCATCGTGTCATGAAAGTTTGTCATGTAATCATGTAATATTTTCCAAAGACCGTTATCACGTTTTAGATGAAACATGACCTTACGTATTTATGTAATGAACATGATATGATTATTATCTATGTAAATGGATCTTTTCCCAACTGATGCTATCGAATATTATAAGGGCACACATATGATTGCCTGATCGTCAAGTCTTGGTGGGAGTCACTCAAGATGGAAATATTGCATAATTGTGATGGTCTGTTTGGAGTGATGACCATTATGTGAATTGAAAAGAATATGATATTCAAAAGAATTTTGAGTAGAACTGAATTAGGATGAGGGAATTAATCTGGAATCACATTTTCATCAAATATGGAAGCATCAGTAGATATAAAGTACTAATTTGCTCAGTATCAAACACTTATATGCGATGCACTTATAGCACAATATTTTGAGAGTCAATTACTTCTAATGACAACAAGTATGCTTTACTTACATACAGAGGAGACTTGATGCACTTTTTTGAGAGATTCACCTCAGCTCCAGCTGCGATCATTTGTTTCATCAGTTCAGTGTCACCATGGTACGCTGCTTGAGCTAAAGGAGATGCACCATAATGGTCCAAACAGTTCAAATTAGCTCCAGCACCAAGGAGCAGTTTCAGGATCTCACAACTATTAGATTTCTGACTAGCTGTAAGATGTAAGAGCGTCTCTCCAGAACCTTTGACATTTACATCAGCTCCAAACTCGATCAACAACTTCACCATCTCCAGACAAACATCACCATCAAGTTTACTTATAGCAGTGTGCAAAAGAGGATGACACGTAGTCCTATGAATTCCTTTAGCACATTCGTTGTCAGAAAATTTCACATCTGCCCCGTTATGAATCAAGTATCTGACCATTTCGAAGTCGCCAAGAGCAACTGCTTTGTACATGCAAGATTCACTGTACAAGTACTCATTTTTTGGACTCACTCCAGACTCTACCAGTAGTGTTATCATTTCCCAGCATGTCTTGCGATCTTCAATTTTGAAGGCTTCATGCAGAGGGCTAAATATTTGCTGATTATCTAGTGTAGTTGTGTAGTAATCCCGATGAAATCCTGCATCCAATAGTAATTTAGTCATTTCCAGACTAGCATATTGAATTGTCGCATAAAGAATTGTAAAACGAGCTTCATCGTGATCTTCCAACCGGGTTTCTGTCAAGCGTCGCAATTTCTCTACGTCATTTTCCATTATTGCATCTATTGCCTCTGCATAGGCATCATGACTATCGAATCCGCGATGGGCCATGATGATTGAGCTCTTGTTGGGGTATGGTGATTCTAAGCTTCTAAAACCTGAAGATTTAACATACCATCCCACATTTGGAATTTATCGGAACTTTTTAAAGCTCATCGGATGCGAGATGACTGGGAGATAAATCTTGTTACTGAAGTCGAGCTGAATCTGACAGACTTTGCAGCTGCAAATGATAAGGAGCAGTGATGAAAATGGGAGTCATTTCAATTATAGGTTAAAAAATACGATCTAAGAACGTGCCGACTGCCGAGAGAAACGCAATCCATTCGTTAGACAATGAATCTTCGTGAAAAAAGAAAGTGACGTGTGAAATACAGGATGAGTATGCATGGCACTTAGGATTGTTATTTAGAATTTATTTTACCTTGGAGCTGGAAAAGTGCGGAGAGCCAGAGAAACACGGGGAGTCCTATCCGAATTTCACCGTACGCGGATATGAAATCGGAGCAGAGCAGACGACGCGTCATTTACATTTGCGGCGCATTCGTGGCCCGTGTGCGACCGATTTATATCCGAAGAATCCGATCGGAAATGTATAATGACACCGAGTTTACACGCTTCAGCACAATTTTGCCATCGATCAAGAATGTTATAGCACATGCAAGCTTGTTGTAGT
Organism: Eretmocerus hayati; assembly: GCA_029851415.1. NCBI lineage: Eukaryota > Metazoa > Arthropoda > Insecta > Hymenoptera > Aphelinidae > Eretmocerus > Eretmocerus hayati. Next base: position 32,982,821 of record CM056741.1, on the reverse strand, counting down.
TCGTTCCGCACTAAACACTCCATTATTGAGGATTCCTTGAGCTAATTGACAACGATCAGCTCTGGTTCACAAGCACTAATTCGACTTACGCTAAAAGGGCCCACGCTGAAAAATGTGAACGTTGTCGCAGTTGTTACCCTACTGAAAATAATTCCATGGGACTCCATGGGGTTACGTCAGGTCCCATGGGGCTTCGTGCGGGACCTGGCCGATTTGCGAAATTTGGCATCGGAGACGTGCAGTATACAAATTTTGATCATTATTCCACCGAAAAGTGTCGAATTTGGTCGAAATTTGTATGCTGCACGTCTCCGATGCCAAATTTTGCAAAGATCAAGATTAAAAATTTTTCCAGGGCCAGGTCTCATGAAGCCCCGATATTAATTCCATATGGGGTCCCACGTAATTAATATCAGCAGGGCAGTGTCGTGTGTCGACTGTCTCGTTATTGAATGAAATAAATTTTGAGCTCTTACGCCCTAACTAGAAAATATCATGATCAAAATGGCCATTGAGTGATCAGCCACTGATCCTTAGATAAAAGCTATTAAGAAAAATTGTTTGAATTTGATGGATTGATCGAGCCAGTGTATTTTAACAAAGTTGTTCAAACACAAACTCAACTTGAATTAAGTGCCCTAAAATTTTATCCCAGTGAACTCAAAATTTTCATCGCTTTGTTATGGATACATTATTGATACATCATTATATGAATATGAAGGGTGTTGAATAAAGACGAGGTTCAAGTCGATTTTCGTCAAGATAAAAACATCATCACTATGTTGAATTAAGAAACTTACTAGTATATTTATGCGTCGAGTGCCAAAAAACGTTGTTCTTTGCGATAACTTTGTTGGACGTCAGCGAATCGTTAGTTTGGCGATCCAGGGCCACCCGAAAAAATTATCATCGAAAAAGGGGTCAAAATGTCAGTTCCGTGCGTTGTGATTTTCCTTTTTTTCGGACTTAGTGAGAGCGAAGCACCGCAGTGAGGCTCGTTTAAGATTCGGGCGGGCAATTTAATCAAATATCCATAGTATTAAGCACCAAATTCCATTGTTATAAGAGCCCAAATACCACTTTTTGCATGTGCGCGGAGCACATGCATTCTGTGGTGCAGTTTTACTTGTATTTTACTCGCTCAGTATTCCTCGATAAAAATGAATTTGCCTGATTCTACACTATTTCTGCACCAACTTAATCTTAAAGTAAATCGTCAGGGGCAAGTAATTTTTCCATGCCTCAGAATTTCGGAAAAAAAATGATTTTTTGTGAAGTTGATGTCTACGTGGAATTGTTCATTTTTGTTTCAGCAATGTTTGATGAAAGCTCCTTATTTTATATTATATTAACAGGTATAAAGTTTGAATTGGGTATGAGCATGTCTTGAACGGATTATTTGATCCAATCTAGATATTTCAATTGTGTGTTGTTCTACGTGTGTGGATAATTTTATTGTATTGAGACCAATCTTTCGTTTTCTAAGCAGATAAAATTCACAGCTATATGAATTATTCGACTTATATTCACATAGAAACCCAACAACCTCAAAGTTCAACTAAAACACTCGATAAAATTCAAGATTCTCGAGATTTTCGGATTCCCTACTCGAGAATCTCGTCTCATCGAAAATCTTGAATTCGAGAGAAATACATGATCTCGTCTTGATCTTGATCGAGATGTCTCGAATTCTCTCGAAGAAATCTCGAATCTCGTGAAGCCCTAATAATGACACAAAGAATACCGTTGAAAAATTACGGGAAACGTCGAAATCACAAAATCAATTTTTTCTCCAGATTTGTCCAAAATATAAGGATATGGAGATATTTCGGTCATGGAAATGTGTCCCCAGGATTGATAAAGAATTCTCAGTATTTTCCCTGATTTTTACCATGCGCCAATCAAAATTTCCCACAAATATCAACTTTCAACCATGAAGAGAGTAAGTGAGGGTGTTAAACTTTCCTCGAACTCGAACTCGAAACAAAAATCCGGCACTGCCAAACTAATGTAACCAGGGGAGGACCAATTTTAGTATCAACAATGTATTTCTCAAAATATTTCTCAAATTGATTGGGTCAGTGATTAGCCATTAATCTCATAACTCATATATTATTTTTTCATTCTGAGAGTAGGCTCTTAATCCGTCTCGAGTAGGTAGTGGTTTAATTCGCATTCCATGATGATAATATTTCCTTATCAAAAATCTGACCCACTCAGTTCATTCGGGCACATATCGATTTACAGCTCAAAATCTGCGAGCCGACTTCGACCGCGTTTTGACTGAAGAGTCTTGAATGGTGCTGATGTATCTAGACAACATTCTTAGTTTTACGATGACAGTCGCGACGTCCACATCTACTTACAACTGGTAAAATTTGCAGCTAACTAGGGAATAAACTGGAAGGCAGTCGACTGTGTTGGCACAATATGCTGGTTTTAAGAATAGGCTTGGTCTTGAGATTGCTATTTTTTATTGATTTTTCGTGGGGTCAATCGGATTGGCACGACGATTATGGACCTTGGTATATAGCTACCAAGGGTGAACCCTGGCCAATGCCCAATGACAGACAGATGTTCAACGAATATCTCCATCTCGATCATGAGTTTGATCTTCAGGTGGGTATCTTGTTCATTTCATAATAAAGGGATATTCAACTTCGCCGAAGTAAGAAAACGTATGAATCAAATGTCGACAAAATTTGCTACGAATATGAAGTTGATATACCATTTCGTGGTAACTACACAGTCCTGCAAGAAAAAGTATTTCCAAAGAGTGGTATCATTTCCGAAGTATTTTTTGACGCTAAATTCGAATGCGTTTGCACAATTACTCCATCACGTAACATTTTTTTAGATAATCTCTATCATAGTCGTAAAAAAACCGGATTTAGGTCAACTCTAGGGCTGTACCGTAGCCAGATCATGAATTGAATCAATTTTTTATTAGGATAACTTTGTTCTGGGAAACTTGTTCTATAATAGTATATTAAGCAACAAGGGCGCCAACAGATATTTGCACACGAGTCACCGCAACGAGTGTGCAAACGCCTCATTTACGCACAGTTTCATCGTTGACGCAGTGTGCAAATGGCTCATTTGCGCACGCAGTGCGCAAATCAGCCATTTGCGCACTGCGTGAACGACGAAACTGTGCGCAAATGGAACGTTTGCACACGAGTTGCGGAGACGAGTGCGCAAATGTCGGCGCCCGAGTTGCTTACGATATTTTTTGTTATTTCTGTGAGCAAAAATGTAACCCGCCTCCTAAAACACATCAAAAAATTAGGGGATGCTGTGAGACTTGGGCGTCGTCTCGAGAGTTGACGGACTTTGTTCCTTTTTCGCATTGGCGTGTACGAACTTTCCGAGTCCTTTTTCCTTCTCAAACAAATTATGAACCATTTTCATTTGAACTACTTGGGATCCATGACGACTTTCTGAAAAATTTTGACAGTAGCGAGGAGTGACCGAAGCATCACCTACAACGAATGATCAATGCATCTCAAGCATCCAGAGGAACATGGCACGACGGGGTCACAGGAGGGCGGAGGAGGGGGTCCAGGGGCGGAGCCCCGGCCGGGGTGCAGGGGGCGGAGCCCCCGCCGGGGGGTTCGGGGGGCGGAGCCCCCCGACTGAAAAAAAATTCTGAGAAATGTATCAGAAAAAACTCTATCGCCCATATAGTATGTTACCACGTTGCTCAAAACTGACGCTGGTGATCGAAAGATCGAAGTTAGATATTATTTACACTTATGTATGATGATGATATATAGATAGATGATGGTATAGAGTGATCAGAAAACAACTCGAGTCCAGTGCGCAAACGAAATTTGCTCAGTGCGCAAATGCCTCATTTGCACACTGTTCTTCGTTTACGCAGTGCGCAAACGAGTATTTGCGCACTGATGCCTCATTTGCGCACTGCGTGAAAAAATATTTGCACACAGTTGTGTCGGAATAATGAGCAAATTCGCTATTTGCACACGCACACTTGCGTCTAAATGGCCATTTTTGCGCACAGAATAACAAAAAATGAGCCATCGCACATGTTAATAAGATATTTGATATCAGAGATACTCCGATCTAAAGACAAGGAGCAGAGCAGTGTTATTCAAAGCAACTGAGGGCTTATCGTTCTAAAAATGGTGGAACTTCGCGCACCTGAAATCTCTATCAAAAATTAAGACGGAATTTACAAGTCCTTAAAAAACCACGAAAACATAGATTATTTTGTTGTGAAAAATAAGTGGCTCATACGTGTATGTATTTTGATGATAATTTCAAAATATTTGGTTGAGTGGCAGCAGCTAATTATTCCGTCAACAAAATGCCTTTCATTTGATTCTGACGCTTAGAAAGCTCAATTTACGGTCGAGTCTTGATAAAAAGTTAGAAATACTCTGGATATCCCAGAAAACTCCAAGGCAGTATCTTTCGAAGTACAAGAGAACAAGGTTTCGCGACTTGAGTGGTTGTTCGAGATCCAAAAAAAAATTTTCATTATGCTCCTCGTCTTCGTGCGTTTACGCCCACTTGGAGTACTGTGACATGTAGGTCGTCAAGGAAGATCGATTCAAGTAAAGTCTGAACAGTTCTGAAAAATTCGTAAGATGGAATCATTCAAGGCCCTATGCTGAATTGTGTCGACTAGGAAGATTCCCCTGAAAAGTTATTCTTCTGTGGAAAACATGGAGGAGATATACGCACGAGATAAAGGCGTTCATTTTCATGAATATCAATTTGAAAAAGGATCACCTACTCTTCAAAATCACTATTTATTATTCATTTCTGCTATCGAAAGTCGATCCACAGATTCGCTGAATCACACTATAGAATTAGAAGTTTCTATGCACTATAGTCGGAGAGGATCGGGCTCTATCTAATGAAACGATCTGATTACTTTTATCGATCTAATCATACTCGGGATGAAAGCTAAAGATTCCGATAGCATTGTGGGCCACTCCAATCGATATCTCAAAATCTCGAGATCTATCGATAAAATCTTCGAGTACCCAAGATGAACGACATAGCGTTAAAGAAATCAACACAAAAAGGACCAATTTGATTCAGCTTCTTCTTCGATTAAAAAATTCCAATTTTAGATGAATTTTTCCTTCCAGGTCATCCAGAAAAGTTGTGACATATTGAAAAATGCGAAAGAAAGATACAAACAGATTATTGAAAGAGAGCAGAGCATAATGAAAAAGTATTCCAAATCCCAAAGTACCCGAATTTTCAATCAACCGATGACTTATCGAACGTCCGCTGGGTCATCAGGAAACCTTGCAGGGTTGAAGATATTCTTGAATCAAGATTGTGAATCCTATCCTCGATTGAATTCCAACGAATCGTGTGAGTACGAAAAGATTCTCATGGACCATACACAACTTGAGACAAGCGAATATAAAACTTGGTACAATTTTCTCAATGAAAATTTGATCCTTCACAGATGCATTAAGGATTCCGCACAGCGATGGAAATGTGTATGCATCTCTCACATCCGATTCAATCTGGGGTATTTTGAGAGGTCTCGAAACTTTCTCGCAGTTAATTGCTTGGAGTAAGAATGGATCTTCGGTGAGTTGATAAAATTATTAGGACTCTATCAATCCGAGAGATGAAGGATTTTGTTGCCACTGGTAGAGTGAAGAGATCTCGAAATGATTTTTTGGGCGGAAAAAAGTACATTCTTGAGTACATACATTGCGCACAGTTTGTAGACACCTACTCACATTTTCTCGAAAAGCATTGTTCGATACACGGGAGTAAAAACTGTTTTTTGCATCCTCGTGATATTTCCGACCCTTACTCGGGTGCGAAGAAAAGTTCTTACACCCTTGTATTTGAATGTATCAGGTAATATGCGAGACTATGGACTAGACACATATTACATACCTAGACCAGTAGACAAATAGGCATATCTACAACTCATTAATTAGTCGAAAGAGTTCTATTAAAGATCCTCCTGGCACAGAAAGTAATTATTCGGAAATCTACACAGGTAGATTTCTGCCCGTAATTTGAATCATCAAAAATTTGGCAGTATGCAGGTTATGATCTATATATTTATCATAAAATCTGACTCGATCATTGTTGGACAAGTGTACATATATATACTATGTCCATAGAGCGATACATATTTTAGAATCGACACGTTTATTTTTTTATCGCTCTAGATCCGAATCCGCAATAATAAATATTCCGTGTGAGTACATCTCACAAAACGCACCAATTGATCGCCAAATGTCTGCTCTTAATGACTACTTCAAAATCCAGTTGCTGATGAAAAAGCAGATCATCGAAGATTTGCCAAGATTTGCTCATCGGGGACTCCTACTCGACACATCGAGGCACTTCTTTTCGGTCGAAGACATCCTCAAGATTCTGGACGCAATGTCATATAACAAATTGAACGTTTTTCACTGGCACATAATCGATGGTAACAGCTTTCCCTGGAAAAGCGTGACATTTCCCGAATTGTCGGAAAAAGGTGCGTATTACCCGACGATGGTCTACAAGCCGGAGGACGTCAAACAAGTAATTGAATTCGCAAGATTACGAGGGATTCGAGTCGTTCCCGAGTTCGATACACCTGGTCATACCATCTCCTGGGGACAGTCCCATCCTGAGCTGCTCACTCCTTGTTACGGTATGATTTATTGACTATACTTTTATTCATGTGGTTTGGTCTTAAGACCTTGACTACGATGGGCCCCACCCCGGGGCCCACGCATCCAACTCTGTGTGCGGCCTGGCGGTAATCAAAATCCCATCGAATTGCCCCACCGATGGGGCTCATTGCACAAAAGGACCCGAACGTGATTTTCGCCGTCGCAGTGAACGTCTCAATTAATCATCCTGAGGATACCGAGAGAGGATACTCGGAGGATAAATAACGAGATCTTGGACTACATTCAGTACTCTATATGTCTCGCCTTGCAAGGATTGCATAAGTTTTAGCCACAATTTTTTCAAAAGATATTATAGAGTAGAATATATGCCAGAATACTTTATTTTGAAACTTGTTTCAAAACCTTCAAAATTAGTTAGGGTGAGCTCAACTTTGATCAACTAGAGCCGAGCTATCATCATTTCCCTCTTAAGTGATTTCTCGCGAGTTTGCAAAAGGATGTACCCAACATGCCCCTATCCTCCTAATAAAACAATGTGAATCGGCGATAAAGTGCATAAAATCGTTTTCATCGCCCCCGTGCTATCATATTTGGTGTTATTTAGCGGTCCAAAACAACGTTTCCGACCTATTTAGACGTGATGAAAACCTCCTGAGTAGTAATAACAGGTGTGATAATGCGCGCCCTTTCGAAGTAACTCCCATGAAGGGCATTTTGGGTACACACCAATTTTCGCCTCCATTTTTGCAAACGATCTCCGTATTTTACTCATGAAATCGCTTTGAACCCGGGTTCCGCAAGCCTAAAAAAGGATTCCGAATAAATAATAAACTCTTGAAAAAGGAATCAAATGCACTATAATATGTTAGGATTGGCCGGATAAAAATTGTTGGCACGGGTTTTACTAAACGCAATCTTGTTGTCGATTTCTTGTCTGTGCAAAAAGAAAAAAATCAAGAACTCACTATAAATTGTCTAGGATACGCAGAAATCATTCGGGGTCGGTCCAAATTAATACTTACTTTCTCGAGTACTGTCTCATATTCGAAAATAACAAATGTAACAAAAATTCGCGGAAAGATCAACGAGTATCCATTCTTGAGATCGGCTAATGGGGGCATGTTGATGGGTACAGAGGACATGTTGGACTTTTACCTTGTTTGTGTATGCAAAGCTTTGAGAATAAAAATTGGATTAGTTAGGTGACATCCTAAACATTACGTACAGATCGGATAATGAACATGTCATGGTTCAACAATAATAACAGAAAACTCGACTCATATTGAAAAGTCTGCAGTCAAGTTATATTTTTTTCCAACGCAATCCCACATTCTCACAAATGAGTAATTCCACGAGAAAACAATAGACAAAAATGGGTCTGGTCTCAGATTCCTTTTTGGGTCAATTTTTTTGATTCTACAGGTCCAAATATGAAAATCTGCCACCATAAAAAAATTGGAAAATTTTTTCGGACCCTGGCGTATAAATCAAGATTCGGTTTTAAAATTTTTTTTGCAAAGTTTTCGTAACTTTTGCTCAATAAAATCATTATAACTCAGAAACGACTCTAAGTAGAGCAACAAGGTTTAATGCATCTGGAAGGTGAGTAAAAAATCTATCCAAAACCACTTTGAAATTTTGGTGTCCATGTCACCTCAATTATATATGGGTGATTCCGTGAAAATCATCTTTGATTCTTTTTCTCAAAAAGCTATTTTTATGGAATATTCAAAAGTACAATTTTCGATGTGAAAAGTTGTGCTCTTTTTGAAAAAAATACTTTCATTCTGCAATTTTGGGTTCTAAGGTATTTTTTGGGCGTTTTTTGAATTTGAATGTTAAAAAACCTGAATTTTCTGCGCTTGCGCGAGGTTTGGGGATTCCGAAACCAATTTTTTTGAAAAGCTGAGAAAATTTTCTTCGAAATGACCATTTGCAAAGTTCAATTTCATCAACAAAAACCAGAGTTGCACCCTCCTTAAAATAAAGGCTGCATTGAGCGAGAACATGAAAGCATCTATCGAATCGAATAGGGGCCTCGCACCAAGCTTCTTTTTGTATGTACTCGGTGTTAAAAGTGACTGAAACTTTGGTTTAAATCAACGAAATTGAACTCGGCAAGTGGTCAAGGAAATTTTCCCAGCTTTCCAAAAAATTGGTTTTGAAATGTCGAAATCTCGTGTATGCGCAGAAAGTTGAGGTATTTTATCATTGAAATTACAAAAACGCCCAAAAAACACCTTAGAACCCAGAAATGCAGAATGAAAGTATTTTTTTCGAAAAGGACACAACTTTTTACATTGGAAAATGGATTTTTGAATGTTCCAAAAAATAGCTTTTTGAGAAAAAGAGTCGCAGATGATTTTCACGGAATTACCCATATATAATCGAGGTGACATGGGAAGCAAAATTTCAAAGTGGTTTTTGATAGATTTTCTACTGACCTTTCAGATCGAGTTTCAGATGCACTGATCCCCGGCCCTCTACTCAGAGTCGTTTCTGAGTTATAACGACTTTATTGAAAAAAGTTACAAAAATTTCGCAAAAAAAAATTTAAAACATAATCTTGATTTATGCGCCAGAGTCCGAAAAAAATTTCCCAATTTTTTTATGGTAGCAGATGTTCATACTTTGAGCTGTAGAATCGGAAAAGTTGAATCAAAAAGGAATCTGAGACCCACCCCATTTTTGTCTATCGTTTTCTAGTGGAATTACTCAAATATCATTACATTCAAGAACTGGAAGACTGTTGACTAATTCGTTCGCAGTACGTTCTCTAAATAGATCAGCTAATTCGAAAACACCAATTTGCCAGAATGTGTCTCTTGTGAAACTTCCAACTAGATTACCGAGAAGTATGAAAAAGGCCTTAATGAAATACTTCTCTGATGATCTCGTCTCATCAAATCAAACTATGGTCGCAGTGTACCCAACTTGCCCCCATTAAACCATTTTCTTAATAACTTTGGCCTGTCTCCATATTTTCCTACGTACTCTAACTCATTTTGAAGCTTGTCTTAAGACCTTCAAAATAAGTTGAGGTACATTAAATTTGAAGCAACTGGAGCCAAGCTGTTTTAATTCTCCCAAAGGGTGATTTTTGAGAGTTTACAAAAGCGTGTACCCAACTTGCTCCCATTAAGCCTTTTTCTTAATAACTTTGGTTTACTTAAACGATTTTTAACGTGCTCTAACTCGTTTTGAATCTTGTTCAAAGACCTTTAAAATGCACTAAACTACGTCCAATTTGGATCAATTGGAGCCGAACTGTCTCAATTCTTCCGAAATAAATGATGGAAATCGGCAATAAAGTGTTTTTATCGCCGTGCACGCACGTTTGGAGCTTTTCGTTGGTTCGAAACACTATTTCTGACCTATTTTGGCGTGATAAACACGTTCTGAGAGGTGAAGAAAGTCGTTCTGTACGCCTTTTCGAAATAAACATATGGGGGCATGTTAGGTACACTCCGATGTTGGCTAGCAATCACGAAAAATAGAAAAATCACTTTAGATTTTCTGGAGAACGCAGGAATGATTCGGGATCGACGCAAACTACTTACTTTCTCATATTTCAACATAACAAACGTAAAAAAAATTGCCGGGAGGCCAAGGAGTGCCCATCCCCGAAATCAGCATATGGGGGCAAGTTGGGTACAGAGGCAACTTGGGTACACTTACCTTATATGACGATTTTTACTTGATTGGCGCAAGCCATTCAAAATTCGATAACCTTGATAAGTTTCGGAATCATATTCTCAATTCTCAATTGATGACCGTGCACGCAACCCTCCGTACATCAACGAGCGACGAGACTAGCGATCTTGCCAAAATATTGTTTTCGATACACTGTGCGTAAAAGTGCACTTCGCGCACAGTTTGTCGACTTTTACTCACAGTTTATCGAAAAGTATAGTTAGATACACGGCCGTAAAACCTATTATTCGCATCCTCGTGATGATTCCGACCCTCGCCTGCGGCTCGGGCCGGAAACCCATCACTCGGACGCGAATAAAACGTTTTACGCCCTTGTATCGAAATGTACTATTTTGCCATTGTGTGGGTAAAGTTGTGCGAAAAAGTTACTTTGCAGTTGAGTGTGCGATGCGCAAAGTTGAGTGAAATTTTTTTTACGCACGATTTCCAGTGCGCAAAATTCAAAATCGTTCGCAAAGTGGCCGCAATCGTGCGCAAAGTTCACCAATTCGTGCGCAAAGTTGGAATTGAATCTCGAATTTCCGCGGACTCATCACTTTTGTTGGTTTGGTTCAACTCAAATAGATATGTGAGAATTTCTATTTTTGCTCTGTATAAAGAATTATCTCATGTTCGTGTACCCACAATGTGGAGTTGTGTTTTTGATAGAGCTCAAACATTGAGACAATGTGTCTTATTGAATGAGAGTAAATGTACTCAATTGTTGATTTGGATATTCGTGTCAAATGATTATATTCAATAACCATGTACTGACTCGAATAAATATGTGAGAGTTTCTAGAATATGATATTCATGTTGACCACTGTCTCAAAAGTAGGATATTTTTCAATTTAAAAAAATGTTGAATATTCAAAATTTTACAAATTTGTATAATAAATTGTAAGACGGATTCTGTGTAATTTTGAGATTAATGCCTGTATAATGATTTGAGATTCCTCTTATTAAGACTCTTGAGAAGGAATTTCATCCAAATTTTCAACACTAATATACTGAAGCACGAATATTCAAATGACTTGAGCTCCAATCTTTAGCCATAGAATTTGACGATGATACTTTCCATGAAGTCTGTGCTTTCATCTCGGAAATTTTCGTAATCCATTCTTGTTCACCACTTGACGATGATAATTACGTAGATTTGCAGAGAGTCAAGGATTTGCACTTTGAAAAAGAGAGCTATTTATTGAAAATTCAAACAATGTACAATACTGAACAGTGAAAAAATATAAAGTTGTGTCTTCCAATGAGCGACGATGAAAAGTGACGAGAGATACATAATTTTCTTCGATCTTCCTTCAACAACCAACCGTTGCCTTGGTAACGCTTTGAATTCGAAAACTTATTCTAATTGTTTAGAAATTCGAAATCAACATACGTTTGCATGATTTACAAACGATACTTATTTAGATGTATATTGATGATAGAATCGTGTTCCAAAAACCATATAATCCGTAACAATTCTTACGATAATTTTTTTCACTCACATATTCCACTTTCGTTTGATATTGGCACTTTCGAGAATTGGAATAAACATCTTTCAACGATGTGGTAACAAAAAATATATCAATTGGGAAATTTTTTTATGATACATTTCCAGAACTTTTTTTCATTCGGGCCCGGCGGGGGCTTCGCCCCCTGCACCCCCACCGGTGCTCCGCCCCTGGACCCCGCTCCCGCCTTTCAGGGTATAGGCCACGGGGGACAACTTTTCGCACCAATGACAAAAAGTATGGTAAGCAACACGGGCGCAACTTTTCCGCTCTCGTTTCCGAAATTCTCGTGCGCAAAGGTACATTTGCGCACAGCGCAAAACACTTCGCGCACGTCGCAGAAGTTACAACTGTGCGCAAAGTTCACTTATGCGCACTCATTTCGGGAACTCGTGCTTGATAGTACATTTCGATACAAGGGCGTAAAACATTTTATTCGCGTCCGAGTGATGGGTTTCCTGCCCGAGCCGCAGGCGAGGGTCGGAATCATCATGAGGATGCGAATAATAGGTTTTACGCCCGTGTATCTAACTATACTTTTCGATAAACTGTGAGTAAAAGTCGACAAACTATGCGCAAAGTGCACTTTTACGCACAGTGTATCGAAAAAGCACTTTGCGCTCTTGTTACCTAATGTACTATTTTCTCCTCTGTACGAGAAGCGACTTTTCCACAAGGTTTTTTCAATGTTATGTCCCACACAGCAAATGGAAAAATAGTATTCGAAACTCGGACGGGTGGTTTCCGTTTTTTCGTGATAATTCCGTCCCTCGCTATCGGCTCTGGTCGGAAATTATCATTCGTTGTGCAGAAACCAACATTCCCGACCTCGTATTGAAATCTATTATTCCATTCAATTCCACCGGCAGTCTCAATACAATCGAAGAATATCGGGAGAGTTCAGACAGTTCTGATCAATTAGAATGGCCCTTGAAAACAAGCGCTTGCACCCTGTGAAAAATAATTCTTCAAAATTGTGAAAAAAAAACATTTATGTACTACATAACTGCAATAGTAATTTAGTGATTTCGAAATCAAATATATTATTGACTAATGACAGTTGCAGGTGGTTCTACTCCAGATTACAACTCAATCTCAGATGGTTAATTTGATATCTTGACAAAAAAATTTCCGACGATGTATAAAATTTACAACTGAAGTTTCATACACCGGCACAACATTACTCACTTTTTTCAGGCAGTGATGGTCATCCCAGCGGCAAATACGGTCCGATGGATCCAACTAGACCAGCAGTTCTGTCCTTTGTTCGCGCAGTGTTATCCGAGGTAGCCACAATTTTCCCCGACGAACACCTTCACCTAGGCGGCGATGAGGTTCTCTTCGACTGTTGGCGTAGCAACCCCAACGTGTCCGAATTCGTGAAAGCCAATCATCTCGGTGATCACTACGAGAAGTTGGAGGAACTTTTTGTGCGAGATCTGCTCAATCATGCCCATAAATCTTTGAACAAGCAGCCCATAGTTTGGCAAGAGGTGTTCGACAATGGGCTCAAACTTACCCCGGAGACTGTGGTGCACGTGTGGACTGGAGACTGGAAGCTCGAACTCCAAAATGTCACTGTAAAAGGGCAGAAAGCATTGCTGTCGGCCTGTTGGTACCTTTCGGATTTGGCAAGTGGAGGAGATTGGGCAAAGTTTTACGATTGTGACCCCTTGGATTTCCGAGGGTCTTATATCAATAAGAAACTGGTTATCGGAGGTGAGGCTTGCATGTGGGGCGAGTACGTAGACAGGTATGTGAATGAAATCATTTGAACGAAGTCGGATCCGAGTGTTTTATCTTGAACATGATTCTCAATTGCAACCTCTCAACTACTAGAAAATATACCACTCTTGTCGGTGAAAGACGGAAAATGAAAGATCTCTCATCGACTTGTTGATGATTAGGTGATAGTATAGCTCTCGAAATATCTTTCGTATTGGTAGCCAAAAATTGTATGACGATGAAAAAAAATAGGCCAAATTATTGAGTTTAGTGGTCATTGTCGATTTTTTACCTCCAACTCAATTAATGTGAGTATTAATTCTTTCCTCGTTGAAATTATTTTTCCATAAACAAAGTTTTAAATTACAGTGCTATTTTTCAACATGGTTGTTCATAATTTGAAGATCTGTGAACTTGAATGATAAGATTTTGACGATCTCTAATCATTTTCATGAATACCTATCTATGCCTTACGAGTAACTACGTGGACCACAAATTGCAAACATGTCTTCAGATTGTTTCACCACCATTCTTAATCGATTTTATGGTCTAATTTTGACGCTAGATAAGACCACGCAATTGGCGGAATTCTAAAGGTCTTCAAAAAATCTATCGAATTACATCTTTGCAGAATTCTTTCAAGGTCATGGACGTAAGAGCAAAAATGTAAGAACATCAAAAAATTAATTTCTCAAAGATCCAATTTTGCTTTCTCAAAAGAGAAAGCATTCATTTGGTGCCAGCGGAATTTTCGTCAAATTTTTTCTAAAAAAATTTTTTTCTCCTCCAGTGAACCTCTTGAATACATGAAATTGGTACAGTCCTCTTCCTTTCGCCAAGATCTATCGAATGTAGGTCACAGTTTTTCGTTATAACCCCTCACAAAATTACTACAACCCCATCTTTCGAGCCCTCTGTCCGTGTCTGTGTGTGTGTATGTATGTATGTTGTTTTCTATCGCTCAGCAAAACTCCTTACTGGTTTGATAGATCGTCCTGAAATTTTGATGCCATGTTCGGAGGCGTCTCTAGATGGGAATGCTAGATTTTGAGTGCCCCCCGATGATTACTTTTATACTTATGAATTTTTTTTCATTTATGTATAATTTTTTTTCATCTTAAAAACTAAAAATATTCTCTCCTTCCTGCTCAAAAAATCTGAGGCTGTTGATTTACGCGTTTCTCGACGTGCTTAATCGATTGGTTAATACGGAATTTCGATTGAAGCTCATTTTATTATATCTTTTACACACCTCTCTTTCGTTGGGCTATAAAACCTTTCTAATCACAATTTAACAAAATTCCGTATCAGCCAATCGATTCAGCACGTCGAAAAACTTCTAAATTATTTCCTCTACATTTTTTTTATGTAGTAAAATGGAATACAAATCATTTATAAGATTTGCTTCTTTCCGAAAAATTCCAAATTTCTCATTAAAAAATTCACAAGTCAAAAAATATTCATGCGATCATGCTCAAAATTCACTGGCATTATCATCACAGTCTTTAAAATACACCTACAAAGTCTCAAAAGATTTTGTCAAATCGATCTCGAAATTTTGCGTTCCAAAAGATACATTTTTATTCCAATCTTCACGTTCACCGACAGTTAATTGCTTCCTTTCCTAACATAATCACCTGTTTACCAAAATTCTGTATCAACGAATCGATCCAGCACGCCGAAAGATATCTAAAGTACTTCCTTGACATTTTTTTCATATAGTCAAATGAAGTACAAATCATTTATAAGATTTGTTTCTTTCCGAAAAATTTCGAATTTCTCATTAAAAAATTCAACAGTCAAAAAATATTCACGCGATCATGCTCAAAATTCACTGGCATCATCGTCACAGTCTTTAAAATACACCAACAAAGTCTCGAAAGATTTTGTCAAATCGATCTCGAAATTTTGCGTTCCAAATGATACATTCTTATTCCAATTTTCACGTTCACCGACAGTTAATTGCTTTCTTCCCTAACATAATCACCTGTTTACCAAAATTCTGTATGAATCAATCAATTTCTCGCGTTAATGAAAATCAATAAAGACCTTTACGTTATTATCACTCTGTTCCACCTACTGCAAATTGAAATTTACACTCCATAATTTATTCTTCAAATAACTGATTTGTAGAAAAATACTCAATTTTACTTGATTTTCTTCAAACCGATTCATTCCTTTTTCAATGTATACGAGTCATATTCATCAGACCATAAACCTGTTAACATAGTAAAATGTCAAACACAGGATGATTAATTAGAGCAAGATAGTAAAGAACAAAACATTGAGGAGGTTATTGTGGATTTGATTGATGTTGAAGATGAAGATCAAAGATAAATGAAGGATCATGGATGTTTACCAATTGATATTACAGAAAGTCAGTATAAAGAAATTCGAAAAAATATCTCATGTTCTGGATCATGGTTAAGAGACGTTTTGATATTTTGGATGAATAAATATTTTAATAAAAATTTCATGAGGAGAATTGATTAATGTAACATATTAATGTATTTGAATTTCCGAGTGAATAATATGAGATTAGTTGACTTCTTCTATGGCAATGAGAAAGCATTCTGCTAAATTCTTTTAGCAGCGTATTTTAGATTCTTGAAAAGGGACTAGGCGGTTAAGCATGGTGAAGTGGACCTTGTCAGGTATGGCCCCGAAAATATTTTTCCCCACTTTCTAACACCAAATGATGGGGGAAGCAAAGGTTTGTAGGTCCCAAAATCGCCCCTGTTTTTCACGGCACCCCAGAAACCCTCTAAAAAACGCTAAAAATCGATGTTCCTTCTATCAAACCGCATTCTGACGCATTTCAACGAATCGATCTGAAATTTTTTTGACATACTCTTGAAATGTGGTCGATCATGAAGAAAATATTTTCATTCCGACAACTCTCGATTGAGGCCTTAAAAAAAATTCTTCAAAACTTCAAAGTCAATTTTCTCATGTAAATTGGAAAGAACTATGTTAGGAAACCATTGCATCGTGTTCATCAGGTTATTTTCCATCGCAAACGGGTATTTTTAGAATTTATTAGGTGGTGAAACATGGTCAAAAGTGCAAAAAATCGTTTTCAAATTTTAATTCAGTAATTTGCATCTTCTGCGCATGCGCGTCCTCCTACGTCTCTGAAAGTATTTTCAATTGATAGCTGATGCAATTTCCTTCAAGATGACCTCTTGAGGAAGTCGATTTGATGCAGTGAAACCTGAGATCCAGCTGGTCCAAAAAATGAAGAAATCCAAGGTACCAAATCCGTGAAGCCGTGGCTCCTTCAATGGGCCCGAAAAGTGCGAATTTTGAGTCGGACTGTTTCAAAGATGTGAACATGTGTTTTCGATGTGATTTCTGACGTAGAAACCGAATCCGTGGTCAGTTTTGTTCCGAACCTTCAAGATTTTTGATGACACTCAAAAAACCGACTAGAGGGTGTATGGCCATTTCCAGCCTTGTTCTACACATTTGAGATGTATGATGAGTATCGGCAAAGGTTTGAACTTGTCGCATAGAGGATGCAAGTATGTTTCCCTTTGTATTTTGACCAGCTGAAGACAATAGCGATGGTTTTGAGGCACAGAAATAACTCGAGAGAGAGATATAAGGTGCATGATGCAGTTTTCTCTGATGAGATCATAAAACAAAATATAGCTCGATCAGCCCAAATCTGACTCCCAACTCATTCCCAAGCCTCGAAATCATCGGCATCATCATCAGCTGGTCAAAATACAAAGGAAAACGTACTTGCATCCTCTATGCGACAAGTTCAAACCTTTGACTATACTCATCATACATCTCAAATGTGTAAAAGAAGGCTGGAAATGGCCGTACACCCCCCGGTCGGTTTTTTGAGTGTCATCAAAAATCTTGAAGGTTCGGAACAAAACCGACCACGGATTCGGTTTCTACGTCAAAAATTACATCGAAAACACATGTTCACATTCTTGAAACAGTCCGACTCAAAATTTGCGCTTTTCGGGCCCATTGAAGGAGCCACGGCTTCACGGATTTGGTACCTTGGATTTCTTCATTTTTTGGACCAGCTAGATCTCAGGTTTCACTGCATCAAATCGACTTCCTCAAGAGGTCATCTTGAAGGAAATTGCATCAGCTATCAATTGAAAATACTTTCAGAGACGTAGAAGGACGAGCATGCGCAGAAGATGCGAATTACTGAATTAAAATTTGCTTTGAAAACGATTTTTTGCACTTTTGACCATGTTCCACCACCTAATAAATTCTAAAAATACCCGTTTTCGATGGAAAATAACCTGATGAACACGATGCAATGGTTTTCTAACATAGTTCTCTCCAATTTACATGAGAAAATTGACTTTGAAGTTTTGAAGAATTTTTTTTAAGGCCTCAATCGAGAGTTGTCGGAATGAAAATATTTTCTTCATGATCGACCACATTTCAAGAGTATGTCAAAAAAATTTCAGATCGATTCGTTGAAATGCGTCAGAATGCGATTTGATAGAAGGAACATCGATTTTTAGCGTTTTTTAGAGGGTTTCTGGGGTGCCGTGGAAAACAGGGGCGATTTTGGGACCTACAAACCTTTGCTTCCCCCATCATTTGGTGTTAGAAAGTGGGGAAAAATATTTTCGGGGCCATACCTGACAAGGTCCACTTCACCATGCTTAACCGCCTAGTCCCTTTCATGTTTGATAAAAAATTTTGTGCATTCTTAGAAAAAAACAGTTCCAAACTTTGATTTTGGATCGTACATCGTTTTGCCAACGTGTTTTATTGGCATGTTTAGCCTGTTTGGTTGAAAAATGAGTTTTCTGCTCATGCGCAGGAATTTCGGCTGCTGAAATGGGAATCAAATTCATTGTAGAGCTAGAAAAGTTTCCTTCAAAATGACCACTCTGGCGAAGTCTATTTGGTGCTTGAAGCATGCTTCATCAGGAGTGGGAATGCGAATTTTGCACAAATCAATAATGAAACGTTGAAAAAAACTGTGTAGGGCGCAAAAACTAGGCTCGGGACCAATCTCTCTGAAAATTCACAAAAATTTACATCAATTATGGAGTCTTCAAGGATTTCAAATATTGAATGAGAATACTATATTTTCCATCTTCTGTGCGGGAAATGTCTTTTCCGCACGGGTTTTTTGATTTTGTTCCTCGCACAGCTGATAGAAGATTAGTATTCGACACTCGGACGGGTGGTTTCCGCATTCTCGTGATAATTCCGACCCTCCCTTCAGCTAGGGCCGGAAAATATCTCTCGCTGTGCGGAAATCAACATTCGCGCCCTCGTATCGAGTTGTACCATTCCGTACTGAGCGCGGTAGCCCAATTTGGGCATTAGGACAGTTTGTATGTCGAGCGGAGCGAGACAGACATGTCCTCGAGTGCCCAAAATGTGCTTGCAAGCGAAGTGCGGATATATTTTTTCATTACGAAACCCCTAAAATAGCATTCAAACGTGGCATTTTTAATACAAATTAATTAAAATTAATTTTCTGGTGGTATTCAGTTAAAAAAATTTCTCAAAACGTATCTCGATAGATTTTCTGAGGACCGTTCAAATACCATTACTTCCGTGGCCTTATCTTGGGTCAAATCGGAACTACTTCCATTTTACTAAAGAAATATTGAAATTTTCCCTTCAAAACATGATAAAAGAACATTCCTCAGGAAAAAAAATAATTTCTCTGGGCCCCATAGGGATTAAGAACTCTATTTTTTGGACCATAGGATCAATTTAAAATGGTGGATCAATAATCTGAGACATGTCCGCTATTCGTGGTACACTTTCGCGCAAAATTACTCATATGGAGAACTCGATAGTCAAGTAATACAAGAAACATTACAGAGTCATGACATCCTTCGGCTAACAGAAATCAGTTCTCACTAACTCACAGGAAATTATGTTGCACGAGCATTAACACTTTTCTATTCTCTACAATTACAATCCTGTTTTTCAGCAACAACATTCACTCTAGAATTTGGCCTCGAGCGTCTGCTGTAGCTGAAAGACTGTGGAGCAATGAACGCCAGGAGCACACTAAAACAGCTCAGCGGCTTGAGGAGCACGCTTGTCGCATGAATAGACGAGACATATCTGCTCAGCCACCAAATGGCTCAGGATTTTGTCTCAAATGATAATTTCTCTCGACGCTATTTTATGAGATATTCTGGAGACTTTGGAAATTTAGACCAACCCGTGTGACTTAGAATGATATAAGGGCTTTGATGACGGGTCACATCGTTCCTAAGTATCCTCGGTTTTTATTCTTAGTCATCTATACTCACATATCTTCTTACTTTCTTGGTGTTCTATCAAATAGCCAAGAAGTTGAAGAACAGAAACAGCTGGATTAATCGATAATGAATGAAAGAAGCACAAAATTTCTACTCGTGATTTATTTCATGTATTTTAGCAATGAATCTCCCTTGGAATCCTTCTATTAGATACAGTCGAAATAGAGTACAACTAATGTACAAACAGGCATCATACATATATCTGCCGAAAACACAGAAACAGAAAAACTTGGATCCCTGGCTCACGTGAAATATGAAATATGTTCAAAAATTACATAGGTAGTTGTGGATATACAACTAATAACCAAGATAGGGACGATTGTCACTAGAAATAATTACCGTACTATTTCACATATAACATAGATTGCGCAAATCTTTGAGCCCAAGATGAGATATGATTATAGAGAGAATTTCATGGTAGTTACAGAATCGAAATAAAAGTATTCGGTTCAAAGTTTTCACAGCTTCATCGATCACCTCGCGTCGAACTTGTGCAAATGAATAACAATTATTTTCGATACACTGTGTGTAAAAGTGCACTTTGCGCACAGTTTGTCGACTTTTACTCACAGTTTATCGAAAAGTATAGTTAGATACACGGCCGTAAAACCTATTATTCGCATCCTCTGAGAGTTGAGACTTGAGACTCATTTGGACTCATTCAACTCATGCATTCAACTTCTCAATATTAAGCTTTTTCCATTCAACTGACACTCAAAATGATTTCTTTCTAATAAAAATAACACGTTCTAGAGGTCATAATAGCATGAAGCCTGTTCATGAGTTGTAAAATCATTCAATCGATGAATGGAATTGTTGGACTAGGGATTATTGAAAGTGAGGTGTGGGACCAAGAAGAATTTGTGGAAGTTTCATCCAAGCTTTTTGTCACTTTTGAGCATATCAAATTTCAGTGATCTAAACCAAGATTGATCAAATCAGCTCTTTCAAACGAAAAAGGTCTTGCGGAAACTCATTTCAATTAAAACCAATTGGCCCTAAATTTTGTACAAGGATACATGACAGCGAGAGTGTGTTTCAAGGTGTTAACTATGATTACTATGACATTTAAGAAGGTAAAGGAATCAGAATGACAAGTTGTGGATTGATACTGGAGAAAAATACTCCGATTCATTGCATTTGATGTAAAATTCTTTACATATGAGACAAAGCATGACCTATAATCCATACATCTATGAGTTACATGAATTATAATGTACAAAAGTCAATGCAAATGAAAAATTTATGATAACTCACTATCTATGGTCTACAGACATTCACTATTCGATTTCAACTGCCTAGTAATCGAGCTAAAGTTATATCACCGAATGCTCCAATGATTGGAGGTAAGTTTATACCTTATTCAAAAGTTTGCATCATTTCAGCATAATGAGAAAATTTTAAAAGCAATCCAAATCAATGATAATTTCCAATCAATGCATACCAAGGAAGAGGAAAAATTGGTGTAATTGTGGGACTGTGTCTGGAAATGAGTTGGTCGATATCAGTAAGTGCTTTTACAGTTTTCGACACCGTCCATCCACTTGCTTATTTGCATAGCACATATTTTGCTCCACTTTTGAGCACTGAGTATATAGAACAATCTACAGTACTGTATTTTATTTGACATTTTCACTATGAATCACAAGAGATAGCGGTTTCTACAACTCATGTGATACATTGAAAGTTGTACTGTTCATCACTCTGACTAAGCATTCATGTGTAAAAAAATTTACACGCATATTACAACCTTATATCACCTGATTGGATTTTGAAAAATACATGATTTTGGTCCCATCCTTCATTTCTTCTCGAAGGACCGTGTTATTCATTGTACTATACCCATCAAAGTCTCCTTAAAATTTTTAAATTTCCTGCGATTATATGATCTGAAAATACTCAATCAGAAAATCACTATTGAAGTTGATTGAATTTGATAGTCATTTTAGAGATTGATGTACGTTTAGAATCAAAGTTCTTAATCCAAATGGGTCATTGTAGGATCAAAGAGAAATTTGGCAGAAAAGTCAGGATTGAATGTATCGATCTCTCTTGGTAAAATTCATACAGATTTATGAAGTTTCCTACTCACTAACCAACTTAATAGGCGTTTGAATTCAAAATCTGTTGAGTCGTATCAATCTCTTCGTCAAAAAATATGTACAAAACTGAAAAATTAGTGTAAAAAATATGATCATTCGCTCAAAATCTCAAAAAACGTCATAGAATAATTAATATCGTTACAGGATAGCCTGTTTTCTCCTCCATGTCAAACTATACACAGATGGCGCAGATCTTTTAGTCGAAGATGCGATAGAATTATGCAAAGAATTTCATGGTAACGACTAAACCTAAAGCAAAGTGCCTTATTAAGATTAACAATCGCCTTATCTATCAATTTCCGTTTAACTTTGGCTAAGGCATAACAATTTTTCATCCGATTTCCATAGATCGGAAAGCGTTCGACAACTCTCAAAGATTCAAAAGCCTGAATAACTCGGATGTTTTTCACGAAACGTGTCACATCTTTGCCTCGAAGAAGATCGTAATATGTACACGAGCCGTAAAAGGTGATACTTTTCATTTCTTCTAATTCTACAAGACACCGATTTTCAATTTCAGGGGACAGGCCTGTAAATCTTTTCATCAATAAATTTTCATTGTTTTGATTGGAGTAACTTTGGCTCCTGAGCAAAACGGCTTCTCCCACGATTGAGCTAAGAACCCTACGAAATCGCGGACTCAAAACTTTATCACGAGTACGTTGCCAACATTCACAATCATTCTTTGCATTCATTTCAGCTCCGGCGGAAAGGAGTAAATCAACGATTTTCACATCGCCCTGATCTAACGCTTCAAAGAGAGGTGACGTGACACTCGATCCAACGTAATTCTCATTGATAAGTGAAATATTAACATCTGCCCCCCATTCTATGAGCAATCGAACATTTTTATACTGCTGAGTACAAACTGCTACAATTAAAGGTGTACAATCTTCCTTATTTCCATAGTGAACTTCATCTACATCATACCGGTTGCTCTTTAATAAATAATCTAAAATCTCTTTTCTGGCATTTTGAGCTGCATGATGGAGTGGATGTGAAACTCGACAATTGTCTAAAGTAACACCGTACTCGAAAAACAATTGCATGGCTTCTTTGGTACCAAATGCAAGTACCGCCATGAATGGTACATTTTTTTCTACACTTGCCAGCTCATTTTTTGCTCCATAGGACAGCAACATTCTCAATATATCGATGTATTCTGTCACTTTGTTCTTGCCATCGTGGAAATCTGCAGCCCAACACAAAATGTTGTCACCAGCTTCATCCTCCGCGTTTGGATCAGCCCCATTTTCCAGCAGTAATTGAACAGCGTCGCTGTCAAAACCCGAAACAGCAAACTGGAAATAATTTTTGATATGTCGTGATTAGATAAATAAGTTTAGAGGACGGAATCTAAAATGCGAGCTAAAATGTCAGTCTGTTGAACGCGTATGATAAATCGAGTGATAAATTAACAAATATCGTGTACAAGCTCATGATCGAGTCAGGGTATTTTTTCAGCAGTATATACAAAAGACAAAAATAAAATAAATTGGGGTGCTTTTTTGCATATAGAGACACTACATACGAAATTAGAATTTCAGAACCGCACTTACTCCTCAAAGGTGAATCTTTCATGTCCACAGTTTACTCGAAATTACATTATAATTCTGTTACGAAACGGCTGTTTTTGTTCATAAATGTTAAATGAATGTAGATACAAGTTTTAGGCTCTGAATGTACCCATCCGCAAAATAAATGCGAAAATGCGTTGTATTTTAGGAGATTTGTGCACCATTTTTCTTCAAAGTTTTCAGAGTAAGTGGAATCTCCCGTCAATATTATTAAAAATGAAAACTGAAAGTACCCCATGGTTCCCCAAGGGATGTTTTGATTTAATACATCTAAACATGGTCAACGATCATGGTCAACGGAAAAAATTACCATCAATGTCCTGACAAGCAAAAATGTTTTAGATTTTTATCTGTTCGCATCCATCAAAAAATCTTGATTGAAAAAATTTTCGATCGCACCTAAGATGCACTCATGCTGCAAAGTTTTCCTTTACATCCAGACTCGTTAGTCGAATTTAGATTCATCGAATCTAATCAACAATGATTTATCAGTCAGTACGTAGGCTGTTTTAACGCACTGACCAATAAAATAGCTGACGCGTTTTGTGCCACAAACTTTGTTCTCTGGAAAACCTTGCTTGGCTTCGCCAACGTCCAGCAAAGTTTTCCCGAAGAACGAAGATTTCCGGCACGCATAACATACTATTGAAAAAAAGCTCGGAAAGAGAAAAAGCTCTTTTCATCAGTATTTAACAGAGTGTCCACTTTTTTTCAATCAAATGTTTCTCTTCCACACCAGTTTCATTGTTTTTCAGTACCTGCTGATCGAGTCCGAAACCCTTGTCCACTCACGCAAAGGGAACGATTGAGGCGGGGGGGGGGGGGGGGGGGGGGTCCATGTGCTAAATTATATGACCAGTCAACCAGAGGATGCTCGAAAAGAGATTCTTACGTTTAATGAACCGAAAATTGTTGACTCGGTTGGATCTCCTTCCAAGATTTCTCTTCGAAACTCACGATAAAGCTATTTTTATATTGTAACCTATGACCAAAATGATCAACAGTTCTAGCACACCCCTTCCCCAAAATTTTTCATGAAAATTAAATCCAAGCGAATGGTGTGAAATAATGTCACCAATTTGAATTCAAAAGAATGTTAACTTATGTCAGTCTTTTGGATCTTCAACAATTTATTAGTTGGATGTTGAATTAAAAATTTGCTGTCGGTATGATTGTTGATTGTGCTCCTAAGTCTGTAGGTACTTGGATCGAAACTTGCAGGACTAACGATAAATACTGCGATACCGATTCTGATTTCACCTAATTACGTCAGCTATATTTATTCCTCCACTTATCCCCTTAAACTGTGCCAACAGAACAGCCTTGGTATCGGAAATTACTGTATGCAACGATTTGCGTGAAACTGTGCAAGAATTTAACTTTCTATGCAAGGTACCCGTGCCGAAAGAAATGTGGAAAGTCATCATCGCACGGCTAAGTGTGCGAGAAAGTGAAACCTGTGCAAAAATGAATTGATCGAGATTCTCATAGGAACTTGAAAACTTAGAAAAAAAATTCAATAAGTCAACCTTGCATGTCGATGTGTTTTTAGCAGGCGGATCCAAACCCTTCGATTACTCATCGTTTTGTATGAATTATATTTTCATCTTTACTTGAATAGTAGATTTCGCACCGAGATTATGAGGTTGTAGCTCGCTTCGGAGCAATTGGTTTTCGGACCGAGCCGTAGGCGAGGGTCGAAATAATCACTCGGAAGCGGAGAACCTCGTGCTATTTTAGCAGCGCAAATGCTAGTTTATGAGATTTTGTAAGCACCCAAACATCGGAAACATGCATAAAAATACTTTTGGTGGATAAATATATTCATGAATTCCAAAACCACCTTCCAAATTTATTTAGATAATTGATCATCATTATGCGTAGTTGGATGACTTATCAAAATTAAATCTTTCGAAATTTGGCGATGATTTTGAGCAACGAGGTAACACGCGATATAAACAAAAGGTTTTTTCTGATATATTTTTCACGAGATTTTTCAGAACTTTATTTCAGTCGGGGGCTTCGCCCCCTGGACCCCGCTCCGCGCCCCAGACTTCCGTCCTGTACCACCGACCTCCGCGAAAAGTTTGTCGAAGGATCGGCTCTGACGCATCGTTCCACGTTCCACACTCAGTGCCAAAAATTTTGACTATAACATCGTCTGTGGCGAATGGACTGGAACTATGACATACAAGAAACGTGAATCGCAATCGAATTTTTATTTTAATTGAATGGAAAAATCTGTATAAGATAATGATTGTTATTATTTCATTCAAGTCCTGGCCGTCAATTTTTTTTGCATTCGCGGAGGCACAGTTTTCCGCACGGGTTGCATAAAATAGTATTAGCAACGTGGGCGAAAAGTTCCCGCAATCGTGTCCGAAACCGCGCAGTAACTTTCTTGCACTTTTTCGACTTTCTCGCACTCTTCCGGGTACTCGTGCGAGAATCTTCCTTTTAGCCCATGTTGCTTATTAATGTACTGTTTAGAATCTACAAGTTTTTTCTCGCAGCCTCGAACATTTACTCCAAAAAAATCGTGTTCTAGGGTTTTTCTGACGTAGACAGAATCCTGACAAGATGCTCAGAACCTCGCTCAGAACAGAGCACGAGCTCGTATTTAGACGGCCACTCTCACGCAAGCGAGAGTTTTCTCTTTCATGATTTTGGAAAAGCTATTGAAATTATTGGAAAAATAGATGTTATACAATTCTCCGATGTTTGGGTGCTCGTGAAATTGCATAAAATAGTATTTGCACCTCGTTCATGAGGTTCCTTGCTTCTGAGCGATTATTTCGACCCTCGCTCGCGGCTCGGGTCGACAACCAATCGCTCAGTAGCGAACCACCACCTCATGAGCTCGGTGCGAAATCTACTGCTTATTTTTGACCTCCATTAACTACCTGCTGTTTCAAAATTGCGAGGGAAAAAGGTATTACATGCGCGGGGTATTCAAATATGTTTTTCCGACGCAAAATGACTGTCTAAGCACGATCCCGTGCTCCGTTTTAGCCACTTCGTCAGGATTTCTGTTTGCACCAGCAGAATCACTGGAAATACTTTTTGTGTGATTCAAAAAACATTTAGACGTTCTAGATCAATTTCGAGCTCGGATTCAGTTTCAGAATGGAAAATTCTGTGTGGATATTGTGGCTCGGTCAGTAAATTTTCGTCACCAAAATCTTGTTGTACAGACTAATCGATAGAATCAATAATGGGTAAATTCGTGGCTTTAGCAAAATGTTAGAAAAAATTCTATAAAATCTCTATTTCAAGACTCTAGCTCTATCGCTCATCGTCACGGAAAAACTTTGCCCTCATAAGTACTCATCAATTGGTTTAGTGATGAATCGGTTCAACACTCTGTCAAAAATATGAATGATCGTGAATAAAAATCTTCTTATTGCTCGTCGTGAATTAGGACGATGCATATTCTGATTATTTGAGATATTAAATACCGAAAATGGTCACAAATTCGCGAAGAGCTCCGAGAAAGGCTTTCAGGTTCTAAATTATCATCAGAGATTACTGATTAACACCCAGGTCCAGGATTTCAAAAGTAAGTTACAATCAGGCTCGAATTTATAGTCGTAATCCGGAGTCCGGATAAGCTAATCCGCGGCGCCACAATCGCCAGTCCTAATAGATTCGCAAACTCGCCGCACCGATTGTGGCGCCTCGGATTAGCTTATCCGGACTCCGAATTACGACTATAAATTCGGGCCTCAGTTTGTGTCGTGAAATATGTAAGAAATATTGAAATGTACTCACGCGTAGAGGAGAACACAAGTCTTTTTTGAAGAGATTGATGTCGGCGCCAGCTGCAATCATCATTTCCATGAGTTTGATGTCGCCGTACAGAGCTGCCATCGCAAGTGGGGTCGAACCACTTTCAGATAAACAGTTCAATTCAGCACCAGCTTCAAATAGTATCTTAAAAACGTCACAGCTTCCAGATTTTCTTTCAGACAATATATGTAAGCATCTCTCTCCAGAAAGCCATCCTTCAACATTTGCATCAGCTCCCATTTGAAGAAGTAGTTTAACCATATCCACACGCAATTTTCCATCGAAATCTCGCACAGCATAGTGTAACGGAGACCATTCCATGAATTTACGTGGATTTCCATCGAAACTCCAGTCTGACGGTACCACAATCTGACGCGCACAATTCACCTCGGCACCGTGTTCAAACAAAAATTTTACCATTTCAAGGTTACCCCGTTTAACCGCTAAGCACATGCACGATTCTTGATACAAATGCTCATTTTTGGGACTGATACCAGAGTATATCAGTAACTGGACCATTCGCCATTGTAATTCCACATTTTGGATATCCACAGCCCGATGGAGTGGGCTGATTCTGGGAGGCTCAGTAGGGAGTCCGTATTCTTCGGTATCTTCATAGTAATCACGATCGACTCCGGCATCCAATAGCATCTTTACAATCTCAAGATTACCGCGATCGATGGCTTGGTAAAGACAAGTGGTGTTGCGCTGCTTTTGGGTGCCGAATCGAGTGTTAATCAATCGTCGTAATGTTTGGAAATCTTCGGCGTGTATTGCACGATCCACTTCACTGCAAACGTCCAAATCAAAGTCTTGATGATCGGTAGTACTCGAAGCATCATTGGCCATTGCCTCGAACATTGACTCTGCCGTGACCATTTTGGAGATTATCACAAAATATTTCACATATGCACTATTCACTTGACGATTTACTTGAATAACTGTTGAAACTGATGGATGGCGTGCATAATTCACAATTGAAAGCTGAATTTGAAGTGAAACAAACCCGGAAAAGAAAACCAATACAAGAAATTGCAAAACCGATGACTGATGGGTGTACTTTGAGGAACACTGCACAAGATGATGCTGCTTCCAAGAAGAGCGGCAGCAGACTGATTTTGATTTTGGCAAAAGGGCTGGTGCTGCCGGTATTCTGTGCAGCTCTACTTTTTATCTGATGGTCCATCGCAGAATATCGGCCCATAGAAAATTGTGCCGGAAGAGATGGAAAAACGCACGTGGGCGAGTAAGTATTTATCCGACAAGAAATCTACGCGCGCTACAGAGAAAAAGAGAAAGGGACCAATAAAATTGCACTCACCAAGCCTCAAGTGAAGAGCGCGCGACCTTCGGCCCATCTGTGCGACAGATCGTCTGCACTTTCACGAAAAACTGCACCTCTTTGCAAGGGGTCGCGATACTTATCCATGTCTGGTATCTCTACAATCGCAAAAGTTTCCGGAAGAGAAAGGGACGTGGCAACACTTGGAAGATTATGATGTACCACGTGTTTTTGATGGTCGCCCTTTTCTTTTCTTTCCGAGCAATAAGTTTTCGAGACGGGTGTTTACTGGTGCCGGGATCAAGATTAGGTGTCGTCGAGACCTGCTGAGAAAAAACAGCGCTTGTTGGAAAAACAAATTTATCTACGATTTCCAATCACTTTTAAACCTACTCCCCTGCATGAGCCACCTTGAATCAATTTATTTTCCATACCCGTCTGCAAGCAGTTAGAGCGTAAGATCTGCAGTTACCGAGGTCCTTTCAATTTTCAACTATCATTTAGAAGAAAGAACTATGGCAAAAACACGAATCGTTGTGCGATTACACAGCGCTTTTCTGAAGAATCATACCTTCAATCTGATATATGTACACTAAAAAAAATTTTCAGAAAAAGTTCAACCAATTGGTTGAATTCTTCATTCAACCGGTTGGTTGAAGTTTTTCGAAAAATTTTTTTACAGTGTACTTGTATGCGAGTGAACCAGTTTCTTCGTAAGACACACCGTCACCTTCTTACACAGTTTAACCTTTCACACTGAGACATTGTAATCACATCCCTGCCTCGGATCATCATATTCTGATATTGAATTTTCAAGAATAGATCGACATTTGAATGCGTTGTAAACTTGACGTTGCATGCCTTGATGAGAAAGGCTTTGATGCGAGTGAGTTTTCTCCATCATAAAACCAAGAAACACACAATATTTTTAATTGTTGCAGATCAAACTTAATCATGAGTTTGATTCACTAAAGAAAACATAGAGATTTATCTGTTCGATCGACCTATATAGAACACGGATGTATACGTCCGACACATCAGATCAAACTTTTAAACACGGATCTCACTCATTTGCCCATTTTAAGGGGAAGCAGCTGATAGATTCAACTCGATATTGTGTGTGTAGACGAGTTTCTCGAGTGAATAAATCATATCTTGGTTTGTCACGCATGCACGCTTGCACATACGATTACAACTAATTTTTCCATCAAGCTCGATTTTCTATACACTCCGATTTGTGATTAGAACTTGGGTGGATTTCGAACGCTCACTTCATAGTTTTTCTTCGCGAGAGAAAGCAATTCATATAGAAAATTCATATAGAAATTGCATTCTTAATTAATATGTTAATTAATAGATTAGGGCAATTTTGACACATGCATGCATCTATAATTGTCTCGAGACAGAATTTCAAAATGTATACATTTTGAGATTCCGTTTGGATTCAATTTGCAATAAATACATATGCATCACATTTCGAAAATCATTACAACCTGAGGTCTTACTTTTTGCTATTTTTTACGTACGCGACGAGGAAATTATTTTGGAATTTTAAAAGGTCTTAGGTTCCGGAGAAAGATCCGAAGTTCCTTAGAAAATAGAATAAAAAACCATCTCTACGCTATATTTAAAACAAAGTTACGGCGTGCAGAACTTACGAAGTAGCCCCAAGCAGTGATCAAAAACCATGTTTCTCACTTTTGACCGTAGAAACCGAAAACCATGCACGCTGACTAAGGGTCCATGTGAATTGCGAGATACCAATCAGAGTAGAGTAGCGACGGTTTTCGGAAAACATCCAAGTCATATAAAATTGATAAATTTTCACGCAATTCGTTTGAAACGACCAACAATCATATTGCAAGCTATATTCTGAAACCACCGCGATCATTTTCAGCGGGTGAAAATATGATGTGTAAAGATTGTTGGTCGAATAAGCCAAACTTTGAAGAAAGTTATCGATTCCACAGAAATTTGCCGTTTTCCACAATAAGTACTGCCTGTGACTGGTATCTTGCAAATTCCAAAGACGCCTCGCGCTTGCCTTGAAGGTCCAAGGTGGCCTGGTTTTCGGTTTCTACGGTCGAAATTACGTTAGAAAACATCGTTCAATCACTGTTTGACGCCACCATACTCTAACTTTACATTTGAAAACAGCGTGAACATGACGTTTTAACTCAATCTCTGAAAAACTTCAGGGCTTTTGCTGAAACCAAAAATCTCTTTCTAAAATCCCAAATTTTTTTTGCTTCATCTACGTGCTAGATGTCAAAGACACTAGGATCACTCTGTTATTAATTTTCAAAAATTTTCATTTTTCGACTCACCCTAATGTATAGTACTGAGAACCTCCATGGCACTCAAGCAAGAGAGAAATCAACCGATTGATTGACGTTTCTTAATCCTTCCGAAGACAAAGATTGAATTGTACTTGTTAACATTATGTCCTGTCCCTGTATTTACGATATATACGATTGAATGGATTGAGCGCCATCAAAGATGTAAATATCACGTAAGAAATGTAATACATGAACAATTTTGCATTCTGCACTTGAACCGAAAAAATGAAATAAGATTGGAAATGAGACGTAAATCAATTTGATAGATTTTATTGAGGGTACAGAGTTCCTATTTGATCGTTGTACATGTCGTTTAATGATATACAATTGTAGAGTATAGTAAAATTAGAGACAGAAAGAACCAATAAACACTGACAAATATGGGCGTGATTGCGATTATTATAGAACTTGCTCCGTCTTCATCGAGTTGAAAATTGAAAACTACGATTTATATAAGTCTACTGACAAGTACAAAAACTCAAGATGTATAGAATTTTTTGTGAAAAATAGTATGTAATAGTTAGTTCAATGTGAAAGCACTTTTTCAAAATTGGTTTCGTGTTCTATATTTGTCCTTATCATCAGCGAGCTGAAATTGAAGAAAATCAGAGCACCAAGAGACGCCAAGTATTGTTTTATAGGGTTTCATTAGGAATGAATGCGCATGATTATCTTGCAAAAATATAAAAATTGAGTAGCTACTTCGGTATCAGCTGTTTTGCTACGGTATTTTCACAACAAAAGCTCCAGAAACAAGGATTTTTGTAGAACTCTTAAAAATAAAGAATATAATAAAAAGATGATATCTGTGGTCTTACTTGTCCGAGTTTTTTCCGAGGTTTTCTCTCCCTGATAGGCGGTTTTACGATCCCTCGCGTTCATGCAAAGTGTGCAGGTGCATTGAAACAGAGTTTTTAGGTATGGTGTGACTAAACGGGCACATTTCCTACTGGCTCGAATCAGGAAATTGGCGTTCAATCGCTCTGATACCAAGAAATAGTTCATGCGCATGAACTAATTTTTGGTAAGTAGACGAGAGAGGTGCGCACCTCTCTCGTCGAGCCGTTTTGAGGCACAGGGAATATTCTCCCTTGTTACACTGAAAATTGATTCCCGTTCTCCATAACAGCCTAATCTCGCATCGGTGCACGATGAATGGTACTATTAAAAAATTGAGTATATCCGCGCATCATCAGGGCAGTATAGATTCCTGCTCTTACAAAAAATGTGGACGATAAATGAAATACCTTGCATGAATTTCAAAGCATTCAATTTCGACACGAGAGAGTGTATTATGATGATACTTTCACGGCGTCATTTTGCAAAGAAAAAGCTTGAAATTTGTTATTCAGTTCAAAACTTTCTTCGCAACAATCTTAATCAACATAATCTCAAAATCTTATCAAGGAGCCGGATGATAATTCCAGAACTATTCTTACTTCAAAGATCTCTAGATTTCACATGAAAGAAGAGTGATCCCAAAATGATTAAAAATTGCATGAATGAGAAAGATCTTGGAGATATGATACCTTGCAGAATCTCCTACAAAAGCCCAACATAGTAGAAAGAAAGATTTCAACAAACAATTAACAACGTTTTTTTTGCACAGCTTTCAAATACTTCGATTTCATGAGACTCTTCGCATTTCTAATGCAATAAAACGTAGCATACACAACAACCCCAAGTTTAGAGTGGATAATGTTGGCCATTGTTCATCAAGAAAGTAATAATGACGAGTGATTTGTTAGTCCGCATACGTCGCTCAAAGTTCATTTATTCAATAGTATCAATTCGAATAACGCTGGAAGTAAAAGTATTCGCAAAATTACAGTATTTGAATAATTTCCCGAGGTGAAATGGCTTTGATATGAGTTGAACACTGTTAAAAAAAAATCGCCGTTTCGCTGGCAATCATCAAAGTGTTTTCACTAGCTTTCTCAATATCAATTATTGCTTTCTTGCTCAATGTGCTCAGAGGAAATCACGAAAACATTTTCTATAGATAAAACCTAAGCAATGGAATCGTTGAATACTGAATCATGCACATGGGTACCCTAAAAATTACACGAGTGTCTGAACTGAAACATACACTGGTGTTAGTTGTAGTGCCACAAAATCATGAATACCAATGAACATCTGATGAAATCATAATTCTGATTTCAAACAATGCTTAGAATGTGCAAATCTTGCAATCGCAGATGAGATAGAATAATGTATAAAATTTCATGATAATGGCAGAAGCAAAATTGCAAGATCTCATTTAATTTTCTAATAGCTTTGTCCATCACTTCTCGCTTGGATTTGGCCAATATATAGCAATATTCAATTCGATTTCCATAGATTGGGAAACATTCAACTACTTTTTGGGATTTAAAAGTTTCAGCAACATGATTACTTCTGACAAATCGCGTTACGTCTTTACCTCCTAGCATGTCATACAAGGTGACGGATCCATAGAAAGTTATGTTTTTCAACGCTTCTAACTCCGCAAGACACTGTTTTTCGATTTCCAAAGAAAAATTCGCAAATCTCTCAACAATGACATTTCGATTTTTCAAATCAAAAGTTTCTCGGCTCTGCAATAAAGTACTTTCTCCGATTAGCGAACTCAACATTTCATAAAATACTGGTTGCAAAACTTTCACCATGATGGGTTGCCATAAGTGATCATTAGTATCTACATTCAAATTTGCACCCGCAGAAAGGAGTAAATCGACCATTCTTGAGTCACCATAATTCAAAGCTGCAAATAGAGGTGACGAAGCAGTGAAATCCGAATTATTCACACCATAATGTACACAAGGAATATCAACATCTGCTCCATATTCTATGAGCAATTGTGCATTGTGTTTTTGGTCTGTATCGACTGCTACGAATAAAGGAGTGAACTCTCTATCACCTTCACGATGAATTTCATTTACATCATACTGAAAGGTCTCCAATAAATATTTCATAATGTCCGTATCCTCATTTTCAGCTGCATGGCGAAGCAGATGCGAAGAACCGCAATTCTCCAAAGTAATGCCATGTTCAAAGAAAAGTTGCAATGCTTCCATTGTCCCAGACCTGATTACTGTTACAAAAGGTAAGAAATACTCAACCTGGTTGCAATTAATTTCTGCTCCATGTGCTATTAACATTCTCATTATATCAATGTATTCTTCTTTCTTGTTTTTGTTATCAAGTTCTGCAGCAAAACACAAAATGCCCTTGCCATCTTCATCCTTGATATTGAGATTTGCACCATTTTCGAGCAGCACTCGAACAGATTCTCTCTGATACATGTATACAGCAAGCTGCAGACAAAGATGATTGACAGCAGTTCCATTATATTTTGACTAATGTAATAGAGTTAGCCCAATATACTAGAAATCTTGGTGCACAAAAACGATTCATGCTTGAGATCTATATTACAATACTTTTCATAATGTGACTAGTGATTGAAAACTAAGGAAGTACTTTGGTGATGTGCAAGCTTTATATTTGGGATTAAATTTTAGAGCATTACGTACAGACATGGATTAATCATAAAATTGGGAAACGAATGATAAAAAATGTGATATAATCATTTCTATCGCTGGTTTGTACACTTCTGTTAGAGTTTCAGGATTGTATGCCCATGATACTATTAATCAAAGCGTCTTATGCAAAAGATCATTTGTGTTGACTTACATCAATATTGTTGCCACAGTGTCTTTTTTTCAAGAAGTTAATGTACAAAATTTACAAGGTACCACAGAATGCACTATATGAATAGGTAACAGAAATAATATGGGGCAAGATTGCCAGTGATTTTTGTCTCATACTTACATGAAGAGGTGAAGAGGAGCATCTATTTGAGAGATTTACATCGGCGCCCGCTGTAATCAATTGCCTCATTGCTTCGCAATCACCCATGGATGCAGCAATAGCAAGTGGCGATTCATAATTCTCATCCAAATAATTCAATTCGGCGCCTGCATCTATAAGCAACTGCAGAACCTCGCAGCGGCCAAGTTGTTCTTCAAACACTAGTTGTACGCATCTCTCACGATGAATTGGACCCTTAGCATTCACATCAGCTCCAAATTTTAACAGCAATTTGACCATGTTTACGCGTATTTCGCCACTGAGATAAACCACAGCACCGTGCAAGGTAGTGAAACCTTTTCCATAATCGCAAACACAATCTACCTGGGCACCGGCATCAAGCAAATATTTCACCATCTCATAATCACCTTGTAGTACCGCAAGAAATAATGCTGAAGGACTGTACAAATGTTCATTGCGAGGACTGATTCCATTATCTACTAAAAGTTTAACCATAGTCCACCGTAACTCGTCATCTTGAAGACGAATAGCAAAATACAATGGACTGGCTCTTGCACGATTTTCGGCACGATCAAGAAAGGCATCGGCACGTTCGTCTAAATTTGCAATGACCTGATGCTCGTCATCCTGGTCCTCGTCTACATTCACATTCATGCGATAATAATCTCGTCTGATTCCTGCGTCCAACAACATCTTGACTATCTGAGAATTTCCTTCCCTGACGGCATGATAGAGGCAATCCGTGTTGCTATCGTTATTTACACCAAACCTTGTATCGATCAAATGCTGTAGAGCCGGAACATCTCCAGCTCGAATCGCCTCGAGAACATCGTTGCGAACTTCTTGATCGAAGTCAAGATAGTTCGTGTTGGCAGCCATATTGCGATTATCAAAATATCACTAAATAACACACTGATCACACAAAATTTTGCACTGTGATTAATAACTAATAAAAGTTGCAGACAATTTACTTGCGTAACACTGTTGGTGGGTCGATTGCT
This sequence comes from Eretmocerus hayati, assembly GCA_029851415.1. Classification (NCBI taxonomy): domain Eukaryota; kingdom Metazoa; phylum Arthropoda; class Insecta; order Hymenoptera; family Aphelinidae; genus Eretmocerus; species Eretmocerus hayati. The sequence goes on along the minus strand of CM056741.1, from coordinate 32,947,082 downwards.
AATAACGAACTGATAACGGTCGAAAACGCGGAGGTCAACTAACCAACTGCAGCAGCATGGCTGATGAGGTGGAATGACGTGATGAGCGAAGGCAGTGTGGCCAACAATGATCAGACGTGTAGATGTTGGTAGCAATGCAGCGTGTGCAATTGTGCATGCGTCGCATAATAAGATGCATATATATATGTGAGATGAAAATTATTGAGATTATAATTATTCGTCTAGATCACAATCGTTATCTCCGCCGTGAAGTAATTTGGACCGAAACAACGTTTTGACCTTAAGCTTTTGAAATGGAGCTCATACCGATTTCAAGCTTGTTGTAAGCCCAGTCTTGCAGGAAGCGAGTTCATCATAAGATGATATCTTGTGAACTTATGTTATTCTTGTAAAATCCAGCCATGTAATCTCTCCTTCGGGGGAGCATCTTCTCTCGATTGACGGTCTCGGGGTGTTTTGTCCTCTTGGCGCAAAGCAAGAAATTCCCTCTGTAGAGGGGTATTTTTATTCTATCTATAAAGGAGCTCCAATCCCGGAATCAATCTAGTCGAATAAGATCTTGCAGGCGTAGGGGCTATTATTCAAACATCTTTCATAACAAGAATCCAATTTACATGAGGAAATTTTCGTGGGACTACTTATTCCGGCAACAGACAAACTTACCTGACAGGCACAAAAAATTCTTTGAACTGTATTCGAAATGGATTTCTATGATTATCGGAAAATATACATTACTGTAACGCATACCTCAATTCAAGATGCGATGAGTATGACTAAACTGACACCAAAATTCACTATAATGAGGTGCTTTTCAGAAGATCCTATACATACAGTAAGGATCATCCGTTTCGGCCTAAGAGCGTATCAGTTCATGCCTCAGAATGTCGAGTAAAAACATTTTTCCCGTGCGTAAACTACACGGATGCCCGTTTCGATAATTTGGCGATTTCGCCATGTTTCCTCATGAATATTTGGATAACTAAAAAACAGTCCATTCTTTTGAAAAACGAGTTGAGACATTTTCTGTAGACCTTTCGAAGATCTAAAGAAACATGCCCTGAAAATTTCTCAAACGATGATAGATCTACTTCTAATTGTGAGGCGTTTTTATTCCAAGTTTCATGAATTTTTAAATATTTCCATGGGACATCATACATCTTGAACTTAATATCTTCAACATATTATGGAATGCTGGAACATTCTTTGAGCTGTATTAAACAGAATTTCGATAACTAATAACGAAAAGTTCCCTGATACATTGCGAAAGTAGTTAGAAATATGAAATTTGATACATGATATCCCATAGAAATAATGCAAAATCATGAAACTTGTGATAAAGTTAAACGAAATGGATTGGTATTGCTGGGATTCTTCTCCTATGATTTTTGCAAATCTTAGTAAGAATGAACATTTAAATTAGATCTATGGAATCGATTTTCGATTACTCGAAACATGATCGGAGCTCATTTGTGGAAGTATAATGAATTGTTATAAACACAGAAAACTGATAATGAGTCGCTGAGAGGAGATTCTGTCACTTGCACATGCGGGTGAGATTGTGAAATCTTACAATTTATTCTACTTTTCAACAAAGTTCGTGACGAAAACTTCCACAAAGTCTGATGCTTTCATCCTCCAGAGTATGATTAGTTTAATTTTAGAGTCAAGATTTTGAGATTTCCTCACATCATACGATTTGTATGGAAAAAAACCAAGCGCCAACAGGTCTTTGTTTCATTAACATATTTACAAAATCGTGGTGAAATCACAGAAGCCAAATTTACAACATTTTGCCCCAAATTTTGTTATGATAGGTAGGGATAGAATGATCATATTTCATCCGTGGTAATATATAGAAGACCAATGGCCAAATATAAATACTAATGATCTTTTGGACTGTCTGATAAAATTACCTATGTTTTCAATCTAAGTGACTATGACAGTGCTGTTACTGTTGTTTCTTTTCAATAACTAGAATGAATACTCTGATCCAGTAATGGTGATTGATACTGTTCTATAGTATAACTTCATTGCCGAAAGACTACATGCACGATACGAGTCAGTATCTCAGGAAATCGACAATATTATAATTTCATCAGACATTTCATCACCAATTTGAAGAACCTGGACGTTCATGCTGTCAACGCACGTACAATAAGGAACATGGGAGATTTAAGTCAGCAATCACTGGCAGCATGGCTCGTGCAGTAGTAAACTTGAAAACAGCTATCGGAGAGAGTTCCTCTGTGTCTATCAACATTCCCTTCACCTATCATTAATTAGGTATTAGGTACTTGGACAAGAATCATCGATACACTTGGCAGATTGGGAAAGAATAGCAACTCCACGGATGAAAATTTGAAGGCCCTGAAAAGGGCCGATTGTTGAGAGGGGAGTAGAAATCTACTTGGAGCTGGTGTACTTGGTAACGGCCTTGGTGCCCTCGGACACGGCGTGCTTGGCCAGTTCACCAAAAAGCAGCAGGCGAACGGCGGTCTGGATCTCCCGAGATGTGATGGTCGATCTCTTGTTGTAATGAGCCAGACGAGAAGACTCCGATGCGATGCGCTCGAAGATGTCGTTGACGAAGCTGTTCATGATGGACATGGCCTTGCTCGAGACGCCGGTGTCCGGGTGCACCTGCTTCAGCACCTTGTAGATGTAGATCGCGTAAGACTCGCGCCTTTTCTTCGACCTCTTCTTCTTGCCCCCCTTGACGATGTTCTTGGCGGCCTTGCCAGCCTTCTTCACAGCCTTTCCACTAGCTTTGGGTGCCATGGTAGACGATAGTTGATAGTAATCGACGAGATATCTCTAATCAACTCAGTAATACAGCCGGAACTGTTGCTTGCGCCCACATTGAAGATCGAATTCGATTTGGAACGCGCAGCCGCTCCGAGCCAATGAGAGGCGAGTGCGACGGTGGTTGCCGGGGAAACGCGGCGCTGGCTCGAGCCGCCGACGGGCGCCGCTCATTTCTCCACCACGGGACGCCGTCCTCGCGCTGTCATTGGCTCGGCGTGGCTCGCGCAGAAGAGCTCTATATTCTCACGAGGGGTGCGAAAAAAATTATTTTGTGATCAGTGGTTTTGTGATCAGTGGTGCAAGAAAAATGTCCGCCTAACCTTTGGCCTGAACAGACTCACAGCTGAAACTATTGCTCATTTCCTGTCGCCGGTATGATGGAAGTGGAAGATGGAGAATCAATGGACTTACCTATTGAATAAACGGCGTCCGTACTCCCCTACCAGGGAGTGACGTCCCAATGACCCTGCTCTCCCGTATATTAAATCCGTCTTACCGGCCCCGGAGGTGCCGGTACAGATGACCATTGTGTTGATATTCTGGTACGTCCTGCCGATTAATGATTCCGTGAATCTGGACAAATCATTGCGACTCAGTACCTTTTCTTTCGGGATTTTGATGGACCCCGATTTTTCGTATTCTATTGTTAGAGCCTTCGAATCGTATTTCATATAAGAGACTATTTGAGGATTCTCTTGGACGTATGAAGCATTCGGCCGCACCAAAATACTATAAGGTACAGCCGCCGACTCCGGACCCTTCGCTGGATGTCTCCTAGAATTGATACATAGATGAAGCGAGACGTTGATTATAAGAATCGTGATACATTTTGAGGGAATTCATCGATCGATATCTTGTATGGTACCAATGGGAGCTAGTACTCAGGAGAGAGATAGATAATATCAAAATTAAGGATATCTCAATTCCATTGAGATCCAGATTCCAGGATCCAGATCCAATTAGTTTAAAAGGCACCATCATCTAGTCTAACAGTACAAATCGGTATCATTCGCTGGCACGCCGGTTTGATATCCGATGGGAGAGCACACAGTCATCGCTGGCACGCCGGGTGACTGTGGGCCCGCACCCCGCACTTCCCATGGCGCAACAACAGCCTAAGACGAATAACCATGGTCCCTTATTCAACTCGGGGCCCATTGCTGCTTCACAAAATTTATTCCACGGTGGACTACCACCTGCTGCGGGTGCTGGTCAGCAGCCCATCCCTTTGACTCCAAGCAAGAGGAAGAGACCATCAAAAGTACAAACATCACACGATGATGTGCAATTCCCATTACAAAATCGTTTTGACGCACTTATCGATTCAGAGGAGAGCGATCTCGACGACGGCACAGCAGCGCAAAGCAACAACAAAAAGCAGAGGACCGCACGAGGGAACAAGGAACGCATACCACCGATCATCATCACCACCAAACTCAAGACATCATGAAAGAACTCACAGACGCAGGCTTCCAGTGCACAAAATGCGCCGTCATGAAAACAAAAAGCCACAGTGACGATAGGCCACTGTATATCATCACGTTCGCCAGCTCAGTGGATATCAGAGAAGTTCGCCAAACCAGGTGCATCTACAACGTCATGGTCAAATGGGACAAATATCGTAATCCCAGAAGAGTAACGCAATGCCATAATTGCCAACAATATGGTCATGGCAGCATGAATTGCCACAGAGAACCACGATGCCTTTTTTGCGCTGGCAAGCATACCACCAAGACTTGCACGCAGTCAGAAGAAGAGAAGGAAAAACCCACTTGTGCCAATTGCGCGAAAGGACATCGCGCCAACAACAGAGAGTGCGAATCATATAAATCGAGACTTTTGCTGATTGAAAAATCAAAGGAACAAGCTACGAGACAACGAGACGGAGCTCGCCGAAAAGTGCCAACGCAGGCAGACTTTCCGAGGCCATCGTGGGATCGTCAACAAAGCTCAGCTGATCGGGCACCGACATGGACTGCTAGAGCCAACAAAAACATCTCCGCGAGCAACACAACGTCGACGGCGAATATCGAAGAGTTTGCAGAGGTCGCCGAACTCATCAAGAAGATTCGACAGCTGTGCAATGTAAGCAAAATGCTAGGGATACTGAGAAATTTATTCGCGCGCCTACAGAATTGTCAGACCGAGCAAGAACAGCTCGCAATTTTTTTGGAATGCTTCAACTATGAATCATAAAAATCGCAATGTTTCACAATTAAGAATAGCTCATTGGAATGCAAACGGCCTCGGCGAAAAATTAGATGAACTCGAAGATTTCATTACACGTAACGATATTGATGTTATGCTCATAAATGAGACCAAATTTAAACGTAAGAGCGAATGCGAAATCGAAGGCTTTCAATGTATTAGGCGAGATCGACCTGACAATTCTGGAGGCGGAGGTGTACTCATTTTTGTCAAAGACGGCATAAGATGCGAGCCATCGGACACAGGCACACAAATACTGGAGTCGATCGGGATCAAGATCAATAATGATTTATTAATAGTAAGTGCTTATCTTGCACCTAAGAGAGATCTAATCTCACATAAATTTCTATCAATCTTAAATTCGAACAGCAAAGTAGTCATCATTGGAGATTTGAACGCGAAGCACAAAGACTGGAACTGTTCCAACAACAATAAGAATGGCAAAATATTGCACGATTTCGTAAATCGACAACCGGTTGTAATGCTTGTGCCTGATGGCTACACGCACTTTCCGTATAGCTTGAATAGACCTAGTACTACAGATATCGCTCTTTTGAAGAATGTGCACAACTGTAATTCTCTAGAAGCAGTCAATGAATTAGATTCCGACCATTATCCACTTATCCTAGAAATAGGCCATTTTCAGAGTACTAATCAAAAAGCTGAAAAGCAATTTTTCAATTACGCTGAAGCAAATTGGAAACTTTTCCGAGAACATATAGATTAAAATTTGAAAGTAGAGAGTAAATTTCCGAATCCAGAAAGTATTGATCGCAATGCCAAACACATTACTGACATTATCAATGCCGCGGCCAATATTTCTATTCCTAAGCATGCATTGCACAAGTCTCGTGAGCCTTTGTCAACCGAAGTTCGCAATCTTATAACCGCTCGAAATGAAGCTCGAAGATTACATCAAAGCTCAGGAGAACCGAGTCTCAAACGAAAGATAAACAAACTTCGAAATGAGATTAGGAAGAGAAAGAGGAATGATAAAGACGCGAAATGGGAGAAACGTCTCTCGAAGCTTACGCCTCATGACAATTCTTTATGGAAGCTCACGAAATTCCTCACGAAGGGCAAGGATCACAGCGTTTCCACCCTTCACGGTCCTAACGGTCTCATTTTTTCTGACGAAGATAAGGCAAACGTGCTTGCCGAAAACTTCGAAAAAGTACATCACCTTACGGAGGATCTCAGCGACGATCAAACTGAGAGAGAAGTCCGCGAAACTTACAATGAAGTCAAGTCCACGAGCGTGAATCCGGACGAAATAGAGTACGTGTCACCGCGTGAGGTCAAAAAGTGCATCAAACAGCTGAAATCGAAAAAAGCCCCGGGCCTAGATGGCATCCAAAATATTCTTTTGAAAAACCTACCGCGCAAAGCAATAGTGCAACTCACGAACTTGTTCAATGCATGCTTTAGGCAGTCATATTTTCCCAAACAGTGGAAAATGGCTAAAGTTCTTGCATTTAAAAAACCAGGGAAAGACAAACTTTACCCACAGAATTATCGGCCTATCAGTCTACTTCCAACGCTCAGCAAACTTTTTGAAAAAATTATTCTCTATAGAATATTGAAACACGAGTACGCCAATAAAATACTTGTACCGGAACAATTTGGTTTTCGCAAAAATAGAAGTACAATCCAACAACTTGCCCGCCTTACGAACCATATTAGTAACAAGTTCAACGAAAACAAATCTACCGCGATGTTATTGCTGGACATCGAAAAAGCTTTCGATACAGTGTGGCATGAAGGTCTCATTCATAAGCTATACAAATGTAATGTTCCGCACTATATTGTAAAAATTATGATATCTTATTTGAAGAATAGAAAATTCAAGACCACAGTCAACAATGAACATTCACAAGAACAGAATGTCACAGCCGGAGTACCACAAGGTTCGATCTTGGGTCCCGTCTTATTTCTCTTCTATATAAATGATATGCCCAGAGATCCCAATACTAAGATTGCCTTTTTCGCTGATGATACAGCCATCTTTGCATCCTCTTGGAAAAAATCTCAAGCAGCCAAATACATTGAAAATCACACCGGAAAACTCGAAAATTATTATGACAAATGGAAAATTAAGATCAATGTCGCGAAAACAGAACTTGTTATTTTTTCGAGAAAGAAAAAATTCGAAGAACCCGCGTACATCACGCTACGGGGATCCAAGATCGAACCTAAATCCGAAGCTCGATATCTCGGGATTATTTTAGATTATAGACTACTATTCTCTAGCCAAATCCAAAGCACGCGAAAGAAATGTAACACGCGTATATCAATGTTATACAATCTGCTGAATAGATTTAGTAAATTGAGTCGCAAGAATAAGCTACTCATCTATAAGACCCTGATAAAACCTGTCATATTATATGGTGCCCCAATATGGGGAAATACGTGCAAATCGAATGTGATGCTATTAGAGAGAGTACAAAATAAAGTTCTTCGCATGGTGATGAATTCAGAATTGGGTATGTCATCTGAATCAATTAGAAAAGCATCTGAAATGTGTGGCATCAAAGATGAAATCTTGACTTATTCAAAGAATTTTTATGAAGAGCAGATCAAAGATATAGATATATTGAATGAAGTTGCCTTGTATTCGAACGCGAACGCTCCGTTCAAAATAAAGTACAAACTTCCCCACCACCTCCTTCTACTGTGATATTATGACGTATACTCCATGTATATAGATGATGTAAATAAAGAGAGAAGCAGCACTGACAGCGCAGAAGGCGCATCATGTAAATACTATGTCTGTAATAAGCGGTGAATGAATGAGAGAGTGTATGTGTGTGTGTAAACAGAGCGACTTTAAAAGGTCCCTCGCTCAAACTTTTTTGTTATATGGATTTTCCCACATTTTTGCCATAGCATTACAATCAAGACTAGACGAAGTCACACATTTTTCAAATGACTTGCGAAAGCTATAAATTCAAGACAATATATTTTATTTGTATTGGTACGATCCCAAGCGGGTTAGGCACAATGATATATAGATCAATGAATGAACACTCGATGTATCACTTGATGTATCCAAGAACTAAAGATGAATAAATGAATTTTCAAATGCAAAAAAATGCGAAAAAAATTATTCCCAGAGAGTATCTCCAGGTGTTCACTTGCGACTTATCTCTTCGAAGTACTCATCATGTCTGGACGTGGCAAAGCTGGCAAATCTAAGGCTAAGGCAAAGAGTCGCTCATCCCGGGCTGGACTGCAGTTTTCCGTTGGCCGCATCCATCGTCTGCTGAAAAAAGGCAACTACGCTGAGCGCGTAGGAGCCGGTGCCCCGGTCTACCTGGCCGCAGTGATGGAGTACCTGACTGCCGAAGTGCTGGAGTTGGCTGGCAATGCCGCCCGGGACAACAAGAAGACCAGGATCATCCCTCGTCATCTTCAACTTGCCATCCGCAATGACGAGGAGCTCAACAAGCTGATGTCCGGGGTGACAATCGCCCAGGGTGGAGTCTTGCCAAACATTCAAGCCGTTCTTCTGCCCAAGAAAACCGAAAAGAAGGCGTAAACGGCCTTAGCCCTTCTTTTTCAACCTCAATCGGCCCTTTTCAGGGCCACCAATTTTTCATACGCAGGAAACTCTTATCGTTCAAGTCGATGAATAGCAGCACAACTGAATTCCGGCTTAGGTAGTTTCCCTATACAACCCATAATTGGACATGAGCACTATCATGATTCTGACACGCAATTACTGTAGGGGGTGAGAATGTGACTGAAGTCCTGACTTCTGTCCTATATGCATATTGTAACCAGATTGAGACTTATTTTGAGCCGTTTCTCGCACTATATCCTAATTTGAGCACTAAACTCATTGCATACTAGATTTTCCCAATCCTCTTTTGCAAGTCTCGTTTCAAAGCTCTGAAGGACTAATCTTTGTCCTTTGTCTCGTCTCGTATTCGCGTGTGAAATTCAAAATGACATTCATTAGGAACACCAGCTAAATTCCAAGATATCCATTTGCTCGCGATTGTAATTTGATGTTATGCAGATGAATTGATTTCTCAGGAAGAAATTTGTTTATAGTGGTTCTACATAGTATTGAATCTGGGAATATCACGCGTTATGGAAAAATGAGCGCGCAGCAACCATCCCACAACTGATGTAGATGTAGATCAATTATTCCAGATCCATTTAGTGTGAAAGGTCGGTTTTAATTAACTCCTCGCCATAGTATACAGATATTTTGAATGCATTGAGACGATGAAGACGGTATTATACGAGGCGATGGATTTTATCGCGTGCGGTGCCCGAGCAATAATATCGAACGCACCAAGCTCGACATTAGAGATGTAAAGAAATGTGGACCTATTTTACCTCGATTTTAGTCCATTCTACTTGTAAATTGTGAGCTCGATTTTTAGGCTGATGCAGCCTCCATCATCGACCAAACAGACTATCAATATTTCAAGTTGGTAAAGAATATCTTCCTTCACTTATTATCTCGTGAAGCAGTAGTGCTGAAGTTTAATAAGCCTCATTGAAATTCCAAGCTGTTTCGGACGGTAACAATAGATGCATTAAGTAGAATATCAAAAGTTTTTGTTTGTTGCAAAATACTAAATTTTAAAAAATCTTGAATTAATGGTATTGATGTCGTATATTGAAGGTGGGGAAAAATCGTCTCACCTGTGCGAATTCTAAGAGAACAGATTAAGCTCAAACTTTCTGCTACGTAAATTTAACTTATTGGATTGAAATGGAGGGAGTGCGCGGAAGAAGGGCGTAATCACAGCCGTCAGAGGCACGATTGAGCGGAGCAACAAGGTTTATTCCGAAGAGGATGGCATCCTCGGAATATCAGTGCAAACCTTGGAGAATTGGAGTCGATCCCATGGATTTTACAGCGATTTCAAAAAATGTAGTTATGCCTTTTTCCGAATCACGGTCGAATTTTTGGAGCACTTGCCATATAAAAAAAATTCATCAAATTCCGAAATCAAGTCCAATCATTCTCAAAATTCACGAGTATGCTTATGTGTACCTCCTGAAAGATGTTCCATAGCGGTAGAGTTGTTTGACCCATTCTCAGGAGCTGTGTTATACTTGCGAAAATCTCAATATGGTGACTTGCGCCCGTTCAGAATTGAAACATGTTAGTTGAGCCCTTTTTCCATATTCTCGAAACGTGATCAGAAAAGGTGCGATGACGTGATGGCGCTTACGCCTTTTTGGGTTTTTTCTGTAATTACGCCCTCTTTCCATATTTCCCAGGACTGAACGAAATAAATACGCCCTTTTGAATTATACTTTTAATGCGATGCGGTCGCCGTGAATTTATATTATATTTCATTTAGATATAACTCAAAGTTTTGATGATACGAAGTTTGAGACGAGTTGTCCATCGCGTATCATCATCTGAATTGTGGTGGATAACTCGTCAATCTCCACTAAACCCAAGACTATTGGTGAAGAACGAATAGTATATTACTGTACTAGGCAGGGAAGTTGGTTTTCGTGACTGTGTGATGATAATGCCGAGGCGAAGCCGAGGCATTGATATCATACGGTCACGGAATACAAAAGTCCTCACTTTTCCAAATGCTCGAACAAAATTTTGAAGGGGTGTCAGTAAAGCAGACGACCTTACAGCTTTTACTCACTGCGACTTGTGATGTGATATGATATGCTCGTCCGCCCGACTTTTGCTGGTCGGGGCGGACGCAAGCAGAAAAATAACAAAGTGAAATGTATTTTGAAGGATTTGAATGGATGCTAAATACTATTATCATGATCAGCATGGGTCTTGTTACAGAGTTGTATTTGCGTTTCTTGGCTTGTAATGGCCAAAAACTCTTGCCGTTGCGTATTTATTTCATTCGTGTCGTGGAGCATGATCGAGAAATCCTGCTCTACAATCACCCCATGATAAATTCTTTCTCGGCAGTGATATTTCTGCATCAGGGGGATACTGGCCGTCCAATTATATTATCATCATCTCTGAACGCTGTAAACATAATCTCTATAGGTTATGTCTCTTGTGTATATTTTGCATGCATTTCCGTTGCATCGCACGTACGTGGAGAGCAGCGGCAGCCTAAGAGAGGCAGCAAAAATTGACAGCCGATTAGAGCGCTGCGCTGGCAGCAAAAGTCGCTCTTTCGCGACCGACATGAGGCACGGAAGGACGTACTTTCGTGCCGGGAGGAAGAAAAATAACTTGCCCGCAGGTAATATCTAACCTACATATTGGCACATTTTCATTCCCAAAAATCTCAAAATCTTTTCGAATTTCGGCTAAACAAAGAGTTATCCAGGCCAAGTCAGATGATTACAAAGCCTGGATAACTCGCTGTTTAGCCCAAATTGGAAAAAAATTTTGAGATTTTTCCGAACAAAAATCAGCGTGCACGGCGATCGCATCACCTTAATGCACTTACGCCCCTTTTGGGAATTGATAGTGGAGTGCGTCGCAGTGAACTTCCCGAGAAAAATTTATTCGGGAAGTCGTCAAGACTTTCCGAGTAATTTTTTTTATTCTTGTGTATTGAAAGAAGAAGTTTTCCGCTGTTTTTTTATCCATGACTTCCTCGTCCAAGACAGAGCTATCTTAATCGAGATCTTAATATATCCACCAGAAAATTGCGAATTGAATCCGTGCTACTGTATTCTGCTCATAAGTTTGAACTGCTTCGACATCTTCCGATTTTACAAAAAGCAGTTGAGAAGTGACTCAAAAATCTATCGACTCAGTTTTGGTGAAATCTCTTACTTCTTTTATCAAGACCCACGCGCTATAATACTAAGAAAAATCACAGAAATGCGTATAATTTATTCGACGTGAGACTTCATATTTGACATTATTTTTCTCCGATCTGTTCGATGATGAACCCCTTATCATAAGACCAACGGTCGAATAATCGGGGAACGGAACAGATACTTGCGATCGTTGTTCGTTGATTTTTCACAGGGAATCGTGCTACGTTCGATTCGAGTGTGAATTCTAGTTTGGATGGTTTTATGAACGAAGTACTTAATGAATTACGGGTCCACTGAATACTGTCGAGAAGCAATATAGTTTTGCATGGGTGAAAAATTATGAGTACGGTTACTTTTTAAGATCTAAGTACTTCTTAGCCATAAAATATCCGTTGAATGCGCAACTCTTCACTTCTAATATCAACGATGTTGAGTGGTTTGATTCACAAAGTCTGGAAGACAGTCAAACTTGTATGAAGAGCTGAATATTCGGAAAAAGGGCGTAACTCACATAACTTTATGAACAGAAAGGCGTAAAGTCGATTTCCTTCTCCCGGCACGAAAGTACGTCCTTCCGTGCCTCATTTTGATCACGAAAGCTCGACTTTTGCTGCCGGCACGTGTCAACTCGCGCTCTAATTGGCTGTCGATTTTTGCTGCATCTTTCGCCAACGAATATATATAGTACAGGTTTATAGATATTCGTTGCTAGAATGGAATTTGGAACAGAGAACGAATTGAGAGATCACGAATTTGAACGCACGAGGAGGCTGGGGCCGATCGCTGGCACGCCGGGTCGGTCACCAGCAGGAGCGTCGACAGACATCGCTGGCACGCCGGGTGTCTGAGACCTCTTTCTCTCTCAGCTCTAACAGCTTACCATTGACAATGAGCAACATCAAAGACCCCGCCTGAAGAGGCATAAAGGCCTGGATGGCAGCGCATATAATGTACCCACGTCAAATTCATTTGATACTTTATCAGACCAGAACACGGAGGCCAACGAGGATGGCACTACTCACACCAATCAAAAAGCAAACCAAAACAAGAAAACGAAGCCACCACCAATTGTGATTACAACCGTAATCGCGGACCACACCGCATTTATCAACGATATCAGAAAGATAGTCAAGGGAAAAGTTTTCACAACGTACACCAGAGACGGAGTCAAGGTCCACCTGGACAACGAAGAAGACTGCCAAAAGATTGTTGACACGCTCAAGGCTGAATCCACTATCACCTTCTTCACATACACGCGTTCCCACGAGAAACCAAAACATCTCGTCTTGAAGGGCCTGCCAAATATTGAAACTACGGATATAGTAGAAGATCTTAAACAACAAGGATTAGAAAACCCCAAGGTCACTATCATGAAACAGAAGAAAGAACCTCCACTCATGACGCAGATTTACTTGATCACTCTTGACCCCAAAGCGGACATCAACGCAGTGAGGAAGATCAACGTGATTCAACACGTCAGAATTCGCTGGAAGCGCTACCGCAGTGCAAAGGGCGTGACCCAGTGTCATCGATGCCAAGAATTCGGCCACGGTTCTACGGGATGTAACAACAAACCAAGATGCGTGAAGTGCAACCAAGAGCATCTCACGTCAAACTGCACGAAAAAATCAGATCAAGCGGCTTACTGTGTGAACTGTAAAGGAGCTCATCGGGCAAACAGCAGCCGATGCCAGATATACAAGCAGAGGCTCGAGTTTATCAACTCAAGGCGCGCTGCAATGAATAAACAGGTGCGGAGGCTACCGCAAAACATTCCACCATCCGAATACGATTTTCCAAGACCTCGCTGGCACCAAGAACAACCACCACATGCAAGTACGCAGAATGCATGGGGAACCAAGAATCCAATGGCAGAACCTAGACACGCGATAGACCAACGCCAAGCCGCTGATAACTTGAGCTATTTCCAAGAACTCACCGCAGAGTTACAGAAACTCAACAATTTCTGTAACCTGAAGGAGATGCTCAACGCAGTCAGACACTTGAATGCAATGCTTGCAACCGCTAAGACGCCCACCGAGAAACTCCAAGCGTTCTCCTAGGTGATGGAAGATGGTGCATTCTAGTCGCTTGAAAAATCTAACAATAATACATTGGAACGCCAACGGCGTCAAAGATAAATTCTCTGATATGGTAGGAGCCCCTGAAATGCTTCTTTAGTTCAACAATGTAACGTTGAGATTTCATAATACAGTGGATTCGGAAAAAATAATTTCCTTGATGTAACCATCGGTTTAAAAATGGCTTACTCTTTCATCAAAATGAATTGATATCGATCAACATTTCTCAGTAATAAGTTATAGGAAGTACATCATAGCAATCGACGATTTGATTATGCAATTCTGAATAATTAAGGACTCCCTCGTTAGCTTTGTACATCATTTCTATCAAATTCTTGGATATGATAGTTTCCACATTTGACAGTGAGTACTCAATATCGAAGCAATCTTATTGAAAACTCTATGACTACCGTATGATCGAGGATGTACTTGCTCAAAAGAAATTCGAGATCGCTGTTACTATACCATCTCGAATGAGTTTCATTTCTATGAAAATTATTTGTCAATACATTGTAAAATTAAAATTATAGTTGAAATACATTATTACGAATGATTCACTTTTTCATCAAAATAAATGTATACCGAGATAGTTGTTTAGCTATCCCAACGAATTCGGGGGTGTTCGTCTCAAAACTTAGATAATATGAAAATTGTCTCAAATTTGAATCAACTCCTATATTCGAAGACATTGCTGCTATTCTTGTCACAGTATACATATTTAATTCAATAACAAGTCAATACCATTGTCACAATTATATCTAGACGATGATAATACAGTGACCGGAAAAGTACCTCTAATTATCAATTTTTTACTTGTGATTGCAGATCGAATCAACGGTTCAGTAACACGATGCCTGATTCAGATATATCTTCTGATGAAGAAGTCTATGAAGTCAATGTGGAGTCTGACGTATCTGTAACATCTGACAACGAGGTATGTATTTCGACATTAATTTTAGGGTATCACGTGAACAGACTTGCATTAAAACTATGTTATAACTAAGAATAACAATGACATATCTTTACGGCTGACGATATAGCATTTTTGAGTTATACTTCTTCATGTGGAACCTGTCTTGAAGGCAAATTGATTTTTTTGGTTTTGATTTATGTTGCAGGCGGAGCATGAAATTCGAAGCCTCGTCGTCAAATGTGCAGAGTTTGAAACGGAAGTAAGAACTTCAATTGATTGGACAATCACAGGTGTCAAAAAACTCGCTAAAAATTCTGTCATTGGTCGATCTCTTGAGTCCCCTCCATTTCGAATTGGCTTTGAAGAGGATACGGTTTGCTCTATACGACTCTACCCGCGTGGGACCTGCACCAACGATGAAGACTCGTTGGGGATATTTCTCAAGATTTCAGAAAGATGCAGGCCTCTGTTTGTAAACTATAAATTCATTCTTGATAATATAAAAACACAATTTTTCACGCCTGTTTCTACTGAGCGAAAGGTTGAGCCAGGAAAATCATATGGAAGCAGTAATTTGTTGAGCACCAAAAATTTTGTCAATATGGTCAAAGACGATACTTTGACAATCAAGTTCACCGTTTCGGCTTATCTTACTTCTAAAATTGATCAAGGTAGTAGAAAAGCTCATGAAATTATTTCAAGTCTTTGGAAAGCCACAGATAACTCTGATTTCAGTATCAGCATCCAGGATGAATTGATTCCCGTCCATACGTTTGTGTTGAAGAATCATAGTCCGGTTTTTCAAGCTATATTCAAAACAATTTGTTTGGAAAAAAAAACAATCCACAATCGTGATTGAATGTTTCGATAAGCAAACAGTCGAAAAGATGATAGAATTCATATACACTGGTAAAATCACAGACATTGGTGATGATGGCATTGCCTTGTATGAAATTGCTGATCATTATATGATTAGCGAATTAAAGCAATTATGTGAGTGGCATTTAATTAGCAATATTAATAAGAATACGGCACCTCATTTACTCGTTCTCTTCGAGACTTTCGGAGACGAAACCAACAAGGACTTTGTTCAAAATTTCATCACTAATAATTCATTTTAATTACATAGGTGTCATATGAATTTGTGTAAGTGTGACCAAATTCAATTGTTCCGATTCCTAATATTTACCACCGATATGAGTGCTATGTTCAACTTTGAGAAACCCATGCATCACTAACTTGTACCACATGTGAGTGAGAAATGAATATGTCCAAGTATAGCTAAGCTCTTACTTTCATTAGTATGTATTCTCATTCACTATTAATCAATTTAGTGTTGTTTGCTTCTTATGAAAATGTCCTGATTGTAAACTGTGTACCACTTGCCACTTCTTGAGTTGCACTCCTGTGTGATGTTGAAGTCTCTGTTTTGTGGAGTGTCTCTGTTCACCTCAACTACTTCATCACGCTTGTTCGTCCTCAATTTAAGAGTTCCGAGAGTTCGTTCACCTGAAAATACATTTATTTATATAAAATACATTTAATACATTTGTAATTCTTTCACCAGGAAGAAACCAAAAATTTCACCAACTTGCTTACCAGCTACGAAAAAGAAAATTTTTGGATCCTAGCGATCGTTTTTCCGTCAGAATTTTAAGGTATAGAATCGATAGAAAATTATGTGGAAGAGATTTGGAGCACCATGTACATACAATCGACCATACTTTTCACGTGGAATTACTCATTGATGAGTGAGTAGCGGGGCTTCGAGGTTTATCAGTTTTCATGGAGAATTAACTGTTTTCACGCTCTACATTTCTCCATGATCTCAAAGTATAGTTACTGGTAAAGCAACATTTTTTTCCGTGTATAATTTCTTCCGCACCCTAAATTCAACTAGAATCGCGCATCATTTTGTCGACAGTGCATCTAGTTTGTTTTGCAAAAGGCACCGTCTCTTTATGCTTCTATATGTTACAGTAAATGTCCGAAATCCGTCAATCTTAGGATTGACTAGTTGTTCCTGACATTGACTAGAGGGGCCAGTCAATCCTAAGATTTACTAGTAAATCTTAGAAATGACTGAAACAGCCAGTCAATGTTGATTCGTGAAGATGAATTTCGGACATTTACTAGACAATCTTAGGATTGACTGACTGACCACCGTAAATGTCCGAAACATATAATGAGCAGAGAAATGAAAATGTATGATGAGCAAAATTTATTCATGCAAAATGATATTTAGCGTAAATGTATCACAGCTGCACATAGTCTTAGATCTCACGTTCATACTGAACGGAGGTCACATCTTCATCATATCGATAATGTCATTCTAGTCTTACGAATTTTTTACCGACAAATAATATAGCACGCTACATGACCAGAGTGAAGTTGAATCTTTACGAAAATTCAACAATATAAAAGCTACTTGTTACAGCAGCTCTGGCTATTATGAGATCCTGAATTGCACAGTATTTTTTTCACTTTACAAGAACATCTATTTGAAGAACATTTAGCTTTACAATTGCATTTCGTCATCCCATGGCCACCTGTAATCAAAATTTTTGAAGCTGCTGCTCGTAAGCTTACAGATTGCGTCCGGTCAATTTCGTTGAGATCGAGGAATTTTTCTTTGCAAACTTCAAACTGGCTCCTCGGGAACAGGTTGTTCATTAAAACAGCTTTTGTTCCAAATCTGTAGAAATCCTCATCCTACAAATACCTTCTTGTACCTCAGGAGCTTGTTTTTCGGCGCGAAGTTTTGAAAGAATCAAGTTTACGTGCCAACTATATTTTTCGCGAGCAATCACGTTTCGGACATTTACGAAGGCTTGTTAGTCAATCCTAAGATTGACTAGTGAATGTCCGAATTGCTGCTATTTTAACAACATTGACTAGACTTCCCAGTCAATGCTGGACATTTACTAGTCAATCTTAGGATTGACTGGCCCCACCAGTCAGTCCTAGGATTTACTAGTGAATCTCCGGCATTGACTGATTTCGGACATTTACTGTAACATATATATTTCCATCTAATCCTCCACTGTACAAGTCTCTTTGAAAAATTCTGATTCTACACCCTTATATTTCTCAAAACATAGCACGCAACGCGGCCTGGAAGCATTTGTGACTCTTATATTCGTATTTACATTTCCGTCCTCATCTTCAGTTTGCACCTCGAAGTCGTTGCATGATATTATTGTGCCCAAAGAATGTTATAATTATAATTATGATCATTTTTCATAATTATAATTCATTTAGTAAGTTCTGACTCAATCGAAACTCGGTGCTTGATTATTTGGAGACATCGGTTATATCTTCAAAAACTTATTTCGCATCCATACATCGACTAATAAACTTCATACTAAATGGATGTTCAGGCGGCCAGAGCGATACCGAACGCAACGTCAAGAACAAACAAAGATCAATTGTTTCAAATAGATATAACCTATGTTGGTTGTTTATCACGATACTTCCATCAGAGTTTTCCACTTCGCGAGTCAGGATGGACGGGAACGATAGAAACGCGAGAGCTGCTGCCGCACGAGCTAGAGCTGACGCGAGAGCTGGAGCTAGAAGATCAAAAAAGCGGAGATGGACCGAAATGCTCAGGGTTATCGAACATACAAAGGATCACGAGAGAAATCGGTATCGCTACGCTGCGGCAAGAGAAGAGTATGAACGTAGACATCCCGGCGAGTTTCTTCCGTCTCGACAAGCTTCCGAATAGTAAGATTCACGATTTTGTTGTTACGTGGGCATTTCCCACCTATTTCAGTATTCCTATGCTACAGTGAATGTAGCTGATTAAAGATACACATGGAAATTTTCTTTCTTGATACACTGTGCGCAAATGTGTACTATGCGCACAGTCTGTCGACTTTTACTCACAGTTGATTAAAAAAGAATAACTTGATACGCGTGTATAAAATCTGATTTCCGCATTCTCATGATGATTCCAACCCAGAAACTTATCACTCGGACGCGAAAAGTAGGTTTTACAGCCTTGTATAGAAAGATTTATATTAGGATACTTGATTATTTTGATAGGGCTTCAGTGATTCTGTCAAATGAAGCAACTTGCAATCAAGCAATAGTTCCCAATGCGAAATCGCCGTGAAAGTAATTAATGTAATTTGATAGCTCTCTATACCTGTGTGAGGTGTGCCGAGTGTGAGGCATTATTGTGACGATTCTCCGACAACATCTATCGATTATCTCTGAATAAACTTGAATTCATTACATATTCCATTGTAAACATTCCCTTATCGTGAACTACAGTGTTCTCGGCTATATCAATCTAGATATCGCATTGAAGAGTTTTTAATTCGTTGCTAGAGAATTTGACGAAGATCGAGATTGGCAAAACGGAGAACTTTCGGGTGATCATCGCTGGCACGCCGGGTGATCATCCGAGGATCGTAATACTATAACAAGACGGAGCTATCGATCATCGCTGGCACGCCGGATGGTCGATCAGCAAATTGACAATAATCACGAAGAAGATAGTTTATGGCTATGCGTCTCTGAAAAAACAGGACGAACTCCATCTAATAGCCAAGAAATGCCATCTCAACCCAATACGCCTTCAAGAAAGCTACGGTTAGAATACAACGTGAATACTAGCAACAAATTTGCATCACTGGACAACCTCCCAAACAGCGATGGGCAGTCAGCGGACGGCAGGCGCTACTGCCACCATCAAGAAGATAAAAATCCCACCAATAGTCATGACTTCAAAAATCGACTACGCCTTATGCATGAAGGGCATACTCGGTCTTATCAAAGGCACAGTCAAGACGCAGAAGACCCAGGACGGGTTGAAAATCTTCTTGGACAATGAAGTAGACCACAAGGCACTCACAGATGCCTTCACTGCAAAAGGAGTATCATTTCACACATATACTCCACAAAACGCCAAGCCAAAGCACTTGGTACTCAAAGGAATGCCACAGGTCGACACCAAATTCATACTGGACGAACTGAAGACCAAAAATATTCCAGTTCTTAGTTGCACAGATGAAGCAGCGAACACCACCACCACATCAAAACCCAATCGACCTGGTTACTCTCAACCATCAAGGAGACCTTGACGAACTACGCAAAGTAGAAAGCATCGACTATGTAAGGATTAGATGGGAGAAATACAGAAACTCGAAAGGGCTAACTCAGTGCTACCGCTGCCAACGCTTCGGCCATGGCACCAATGGCTGTAGCAACCCTCCAAGATGCGTAAAATGCAATCAGCCATACATGACGAAGGACTGCAAAAAGGAGAAGAAAGAAGCTCCCTTTTGTGTCAACTGCGAAGGGGCTCACCGCGCCAACAGCAAGCAGTGCCCAGCCTACCAGAAACGGATAGAGAATATACATGCACATCGCGTAAATTCACAAAACAAGGGGAGATCGCTGCAGAGGTCAACGGCACCCCACATGTCACACGCCAACTATCCTGCTCCCCCGTGGACAAGGACCCAGCCAGCACCACCGTCCCAAGAAAACCACTGGGAACGACAAATGCAGAAAAATCAGGATCAAGCCAATATTAACCAGCCGATGAGAGCTGGTACTGAAATCAACCAATTCCAAGAACTCATGCAAGAACTGGAAAAATTGAACAAAATCTGCGACATAGGGAGGATGCTCAGGACTGTGAAATATCTGAATCATAGGCTTGCAGGAGCCCAAGGACCATCCGAAAAACTCCAAACGTTCTACGAGGTGATGCAAAATGGCAACTTCTAAACCCAACAAAACGCTCAACATCGCGCATTGGAATGCCAATGGCATCACAGGTAAATCCAGCGAATTGAAAGAATTCCTGCACGACCACAAGATTGACGTTATGTTGATCGGCGAGACCAAACTCGAATCACCTAATACCGCCAAGTATGATGGTTACAACGTCTTCGCAAGAAACTGACAGAACACTGACGCAGCAGGAGGGGGAGTGATGATCTTAGTCAAAACGTCCACGCATCTGAGCTTCCCATCGACACGACGACCATCGAAGCGATCGGCGTACAACTGAACAAAAGCCTCACAATCGTAGCAGCTTATCTGAGACCGCACGGCATCCCAACTAACAACGATTCCAACCTCATCTTCAACTGCAGCAGCAGAGTATTGCTGATGGGAGACCTCAACGCCCATCACCAGAATTGGAACTGCCGGAGCAGCAACCAGAGTGAAAGACTGATCAACGACTACATCAACAAATCATCGTATGTATATATTGCTCGCACCTAACAGCTACACGCACTACCCATACAATTCCAATCACCTACCCTCCACTATCAACATAGCCGTTCTCAAAAACATCTCGAATTACAGAGGCATTGAAGCGATAAACGAGCTAGACTCAGATCACTTGCCCATTAAAATCATTTTAGACAACAATACAGATATTGACACAGTAGAGCTCCAGTATCACAATTACGCGAAGGCTGATTGGCCAGTCTTCAGAGACAATGTCAGTGAAAATCTTGAGATCAGCACTACTTTCAATTCCACTTCAGATATTGATGACGCCGTTGAAAAATTAATTAAAGTCATAGAAAGCGCCATGCAAGCTTCGATCCCATTAGTTCCCAAGCTCCAAGAAGTGAGCGCCTAGATCCTGAAATCAAAAACCTTATACTTCGAAAAGATAGAGACAGAAAAGATTTCCAAACTGCTGGTAGATTAGAATCAAAGCTTGAAAAGAATAGGTTGACTCAAATCATCAGGAATCGTATTTCTGCTCAAAATAACAAACGCTGGGAAGATAGATTGAGTAAACTCACACCAAATATCAATTCACTCTGGAAAATGACAAAATACTTAACTAAGAGTCGAGATCACCATATTCCGCGACTTCATGGCCCAAATGGGATCGTCTTCATCAGTGACGATAAAGCCGAAGTATTGGCGCAAAATTTCGAGCAAGTCTACCACCTAACTGAAGGCTTTGGGGACGAAAAGACGGAATAGAAAACTGATGACAAATGTAAACAGATCCTCAATACCCCGATTCCTGAAAATGAGATCAAATTCTGTTCACCGCGAGAGGTTAAGAAAGCGATCAAAAAGACTCGACCTAAGAAAGCCCCTGGTCAGGATGGTATACAAAATATTGTACTTAAAAATTTGCCGAGAAAAGCCATTGTACATCTTACGAATATAATAAACGCATGCTTTCGGCTCTCGTACTTCCCTGACGCCTGGAAAAAAGCAAATATTTTAGCGTTCCCCAAGCCGGGCAAGGACAAGAAATTCCCACAGAACTACCGACCAATAAGTCTGTTACCTACTCTGAGTAAAATTGTTGAAAAAATCATCCTCAATCGTATACTAGATCATGAAAGAGAACACAGAAATCTAAGCGATGAGCAGCTTTCGAGAACTCCGTAGTACTATTCAACAATTAGCTAGAATAACAAATATAATTAGCAACAACTACAACCAAAATAAAGTCACTGCCATGCTCCTACTTGATATCGAAAAGGCATTCGATTCCGTATGGCACAAAGGCCTTATCTATAGACTACAAAAATACAAGCTCCCAGTATACATCATAAAGATTATCATGGCCTCTCTTAGAAATAGATCTTTCAGAATCAACGTAGAGTATACTTTTTCGACAGAATATGAGGTAGTAGCAGGAGTACCACAGGGCTCCATTCTTGTACCCATTCTATTTCTGTACTACATCAATAACCTGCCTCGCGTTGACAAAACTAAGATTGCTCTTTTTGCTGATGACACAGCAATCCTATCAGAGTCCTGGCAAAAAGCTCAAGCTCTGAAATACATACAGAGTCACATAAACAAAGGACCCCGCCATAAACATAGGGATTTTGGGTTTCGGTCAAACTAATTCATCCGGGACTCAATCGAAAGATCTCGGCAAGCTGAGTAAAAGTCTCAATGGGCGCTCGGCCCGAGAGTTCATGGTTTCTGAGCTATTTCATCTAAAAGTCACCCGTGCTTGGTAGAGGAAGTGAGGTTAGGAGGTGTGTTGATACGATGTCGATCGCGTTCGGAATCTCTACGATCGACGAATCTTTTCATTTCGAGCTTCCGGGCTTTGACGTATCAAATCATTCTCCGCGATTTTTTTAAAAAATGAATCTGTCGTAGCTGAAAAATCGCACGGGAGTGTTATTCAAGATTGTGAAGTGATACTCACAGATTTTTTCGTATGCAATCTGGCTATTATTCAAATCGATCTCATTTTTTACTCTCTCAGCGGGAATCGGCTATCGGAGACGAATCCTCGCAGAAACCAGCCGAGATTATTCGCTTAGTATTTAGAAGCTTTCGATGCAAGATACGCAATGCTGAGACAGTACGACAATGTTGGAGCGCCTCTTTCTCAATCTCGAGTTCTTGTCTCGAGATCCCAATGCCCAACTAATGCACTTAACTTTTGAATAAATGTAGATTGCGATTGCTTTTGCACGAAATAATCCAAGCTGCAGGGCTCTTCTGATGCATAACTCTGAATCCATGAGATGACGCAGGTCGGTCAATACTCTAATCTCTCTCAACTCGAGAAGAGCTCGAAAAAGCATTTCCTTGCTACTCGTTTTCAACCTATGCTCATGCTTTTATCTCATACGTACACACATTCAAAAAAAGTATAGCCGAGAATGCAAAAATAAGTTCGAGAGATCGCTGTTAGAAATAAGACGAGATGCTCGAAATGAAATGCATGTTCTGGATGATTCCGAAAAATCTTCGTGGCGAACGCTCAAAACTCTTATCTGCCGACGTAGCAAAATACGTCATTGATGTTCGATTCTCCTTGGGTATTGAGATCTCGATCGCCCGCTCTGGTCGCGCTCGAATGAAAGACCAAAATGTGTGCTAGTTCTGATGTCTTTTTGCTCATGAAATGCTTTGATTGTGTCTCTTGAGTCAGATCATGAAACAACAAGTCGTGCCATGTGAAATAATTCCAAAATCTGTAATCATCACTTGCGCAACAAACAGATTTAGTTTATTTAGGCTCTCCTGATGCATTACGCTAGATCTACCTCAATATACTAGCATATATCGAAACGAAAGCTTCATTTGCAGGGTTCGGATAAGTCGTGTCATCAGATGACGTGCTTCTGTTACAATTATAGAAAAAGCCCGTAAAGTGCAATACGCGGTTAGCGCGCTAATCACAGGAGTCTTTTAATTCACAGTTTCCTCTAGTCTGGTATTCAACGTAACAGTTATATCACATTCTCGTTAAGGACTGGTGTATCAAGTGTAGTTTTCTAGGAGTACTCAAGTAAAAGGCTGATAAGAATTGCGTGAACTTGACCTCGCTCTCTTTGATAATCTTGACACCAATCTTTCCGATGACAATATTATGAAGATTTCTATTTAATCCAGTCTAGTTATACAAGCATAAGATATAGAGTGTTACACTACTAACGTCCACGCTTTGGACGTGTTATCAAACGAATAATCACGTTTTTTCTCCATTCAAATGTAACATTCAATGCATTCAAATAATTAAGTTATCACAGAGTACAGGAATCGATTTTTATAAACACTTTAATACATGAGAATACTTTTGGATTTGAGCATTTACTCTCAAAATATAAATACTACAGTAATCGCATTATCCGTTTCTAGCATCGTTTATATGTTCAATCATTGCAACTGATGGATATTTCACAGCGTTCTGATGCCTAGCATGACCTAAGAACCACAGAACGCTGGCAACATGAGCGCATGTTCCAAGCGTTCTCGCTCCAGCCCTGCAAGTACAGTAATACGCAAGGATATCTTCATCATCATACCCATAGGCAATCCACAACTGGTGCCTTGTAGCATTGCTATACCGTGACCAGATTCGAACTCGAAGTAATCCTGGCTCATCGATCAGGGTATCAAACTCAAAGACTTCATTCTGGTCTCGGATGAGCTTGTCCTGAATATATGCTGGAGCAAGGTTTACTTGATATACGCCGGCAGTGATTTGTCGAAGGTCTTCCACAGTCAAAATCGGGAAATCTGCATCATCAAACTCGTTTAAGCGTATCCACCGTCCATTTCGCGTTCTCAGATAGTTGTCCACTTCGATTCGTGCCTGCATCACGTTGGGTTGGGCTGCACGAATCCTCAACTCGTTTGCATACTGAGCATCCATTCCATTCATATCAATTGTTGGGCGAAATCGGTTGATGATTGCCGCAGCAATCTTGAAGAAATCTTCAAGATTAGTGGCATGTGTGGCTGACACTCTATGGTCGAAAAACTTGAACATGCTCTTGAAATGCCCGTTCCTTGCCTCAACAATCCATCTCGTTTTCGTGATCAATCTCGAATTATTAGCTTCTTCAGTAGTGAACTGCCTCTGTCCAGGAACGGCGGCATGATAACAGTGATCCCAGCCTGTTCCAAAATCAAGCGAGCATTTCGATATCCTCGATCGAGAATGATGATATCCCCTGGTCGTATCCACGGTCTGAAGTTATGAGCTGCATACCTCTGCAGAGTGTCTATAAGCATAGCAGCGTCATTATTTCGCACATCTGAGAAGTATATAGGATGCACGTCCAAAATGTACCCATCAGGACCGACAACCACTGCAGGTTTCAGCAGATAATAATTCTTGTGAGAACTGTACGATTTTCTAGCCGCACTGAAATTGCTGCTCATCTCGACTTCAATGTACGTCCCATCAATATATAGTATAATTCTGCCTGTTCCGGGCGTTGGATTGTATAAATGATTGGCGAAATCAGTCACATGCCTGGCAATAAATTGATCTCTCGTTATGTGACCCAGGCCAAGATTCTCAGGCACAAACCGTTGCATTAGTGATCTTCGAACAGTTGCGATGACAGAACTGGCTCTTTGTCTGCTATTGTATCCAAATGTAGAAGCTAGGAAATCATCGGGCACGCCCTGGCGCATTTTGCAAAGAAAAGTTAACAAATGTCTCTTGGTTACGTAAAGGAATTGATCCCGCTCAATGATCGGATCACAATACGTAAACAAGATTCTAAACTGTTCTCTCGTCACTGGACTCAGAGTTGCGAACTCTTCTTCGGTGAAATTATTTTCATTCTCATACCTTGTACCAGTCGTACAGTTATCCCGCAGCTCATCTAGAAATGGTCTTAGAACTGTGCCTGCAATTCTGAGCGGCCTGTTTACAAAACGCAAGCCATCGAGGAATTCAGGCATCAACTGCCCGGCATCATCTAAATGATTCCGACAAGACCTTGTATTTTCCGACGCATATATGTTTCTTTTCAAAAATATATTCACTCTTGCTTTCAAACTGAGTCTTACGAGATGATTATCTCCATCACATATCAAACAAGTCTGCGATGAAGTTTGACTCAGAACATTCAGCCTCACAGCAGACGGATCATTTTGTAACAAACGTATCTCATCGGTGACTGATCGATTACAATTGAAGCAAAATCTCGTTTCTTCCGTAATCTGCATCGGTACTCGCCCAGCCGCATCACGGCGCGATATAGCTATTTCACGTCGTTCAATGTCTTCACCAATGCGAGGCATATTCCGGGGCGCAAGTGCAGCATTGCAAGTGTAACAGGGAATAAGTCCTCTTTGCCGTCTATTTTCCATGTCTTCTCCGCGCGATTCATTTACGGAAGAAAAATATCCATCGCTCTTCGGGATTCGTTATTTTGATAACCTATTTCACGTGTCATTATATAAGATACCGATCATGAGAAAAAAATAGTGAGAATTGAGGGGGTGAACTACTTACTGGTGAATCAAAAACGTGTCAGACAAGAATAAAGAGATACCCTATCTCTGTTTTCAAGATACACTATGGATCTACTGATGTTTATATGTGCAATAATTCTATATCCAACGCTGCGTCGGCTGCATCAACAAACGTTGTTCGAAGGTGCAGCGATCGTCATTTCTCACAAAATCAAAACAACATGCATTCCCCATACTCCCACGCAAGATAAAATTGCATCATTGAATCACCTGTGACGATTTAACGTCGCCGACCGTTAATCGAGTCATCATTGAAACAAGCAATGAAAACGGTATTATGATCTCTATGCCATCAAGGATAGAGCGAGTAGTAGGGACTAAATCTGTTTGTTGCGCAAGTGATGATTACAGATTTTGGAATTATTTCACATGACACGACTTGTTGTTTCATGATCTGACTCAAGAGACACAATCAAAGCATTTCATGAGCAAAAAGACATCAGAACTAGCACACATTTTGGTCTTTCATTCGAGCGCGACCAGAGCGGGCGATCGAGATCTCAATACCCAAGGAGAATCGAACATCAATGACGTATTTTGCTACGTCGGCAGATAAGAGTTTTGAGCGTTCGCCACGAAGATTTTTCGGAATCATCCAGAACATGCATTTCATTTCGAGCATCTCGTCTTATTTCTAACAGCGATCTCTCGAACTTATTTTTGCATTCTCGGCTATACTTTTTTTGAATGTGTGTACGTATGAGATAAAAGCATGAGCATAGGTTGAAAACGAGTAGCAAGGAAATGCTTTTTCGAGCTCTTCTCGAGTTGAGAGAGATTAGAGTATTGACCGACCTGCGTCATCTCATGGATTCAGAGTTATGCATCAGAAGAGCCCTGCAGCTTGGATTATTTCGTGCAAAAGCAATCGCAATCTACATTTATTCAAAAGTTAAGTGCATTAGTTGGGCATTGGGATCTCGAGACAAGAACTCGAGATTGAGAAAGAGGCGCTCCAACATTGTCGTACTGTCTCAGCATTGCGTATCTTGCATCGAAAGCTTCTAAATACTAAGCGAATAATCTCGGCTGGTTTCTGCGAGGATTCGTCTCCGATAGCCGATTCCCGCTGAGAGAGTAAAAAATGAGATCGATTTGAATAATAGCCAGATTGCATACGAAAAAATCTGTGAGTATCACTTCACAATCTTGAATAACACTCCCGTGCGATTTTTCAGCTACGACAGATTCATTTTTTAAAAAAATCGCGGAGAATGATTTGATACGTCAAAGCCCGGAAGCTCGAAATGAAAAGATTCGTCGATCGTAGAGATTCCGAACGCGATCGACATCGTATCAACACACCTCCTGACCTCACTTCCTCTACCAAGCACGGGTGACTTTTAGATGAAATAGCTCAGAAACCATGAACTCTCGGGCCGAGCGCCCATTGAGACTTTTACTCAGCTTGCCGAGATCTTTCGATTGAGTCCCGGATGAATTAGTTTGACCGAAACCCAAAATCCCTATGTTTATGGCGGGGTCCTTAGCAAAGTATTATGAAAAGTGGAAAATAAAGATTAATGTAAATAAAACTGAATTAGTTATTTTCACTAGAAAAGACAGGAAAGAAAAATCACACACCGTCACCATGAATAATGTCGTAGTATCCCAAAAATCTGAAGCCAAGTACTTAGGAGTAGTCCTCGATGAGAAACTTTCCTTCACGCAACATACAAACCACATATGTAAGAAAGCCAATACTAGCATAGCCTTGCTAAATAATCTCATCAACAGAAAGAGCAATCTTAGTGTGACAAACAAACCAACTATCTGTAAGATGATCATTAGACTCATCCTCATGTACGCTGCCCCCATCTGGGGCAATACGTTCAAATCTAACATCAAGAAGTTAGAAGTTATTCAGAGCAAGATCCTCAGAATGGCAGCCAATGCAAATTGGTATGACTCAAATCTCTCTATCAGAGAATACTTCAAAGTTGAGGACATTAATGACCCTATCTACATACATACGAAACGATTCTACAAAGATCAAATCAGAGCTTTGGAAATCTTAGACGACGTTGGCATCTATGACACAAACAATTCCCCATTCCGCTTAAAATATAAGCTCCCTCATCAACTACTAATCAAGTGAACAACACACCACTAACTATCATATATTGCTGGCGCGAGCAATACAATCTTGGCGATAAGCCTTCTATGTATATACTGTATATATTGTCAATATTTCGTTTTCTTTTCAGCAAACATTACAATGACCCACTAATTAGTATGGTTTTTTCGAATTTTTCCATGAATGAAATACTACACGATTAATCTGTGAAACTCTTTGAAGTCAAGTAAAATGAAATTGTTTTTCACACATATATTGTATTTGGATAAGCGAATAGCTGGGGGCCAGAAGTTCACAACAAAAATTACTGTTGCTTCATATATCTGCCTATATCACATATGTATATAGACTATGTATGACAATGTAAACAAAAGACCAAAATAAGCTTGAATTTTAAATGAAAAAAATATTCGTTGCTAATGATCCTGATCAAGGTCAACATCAAGTACGCCGAGAAACACTTCACCTTCGCAAATATCGAAGCTGTCGGCTTCGAGTTGGCGAATAAAGTCAACGTCGTAGCAGTGCATCTGAGACCACAACATCATCCTGATGCAGCCGAGCTCGACGCCATATTCAACTCCGGAGGCGTCATCCTCATGGGTGATCTCAACTCTCGACACTCAAATTGGAACTGCGGCAGAGCCAACCAAAATGGAACGCTTCTCGACGATTACTTAGACAACAGGACGTATGTATCACTCATCCCCGATGGTCATACGTATTACCCATATAACTACGGAAATCTCCCGTCCACCTTGGACCTCGCGATTTTGAAAAATATCTCTAACTGCAGAGATCTAAGAGTTATAAACGAGCTTGATTCTGATCATCTGCCCAATGAACTCTGTTTGCGTGATAACGTTGATGTAGAGGGCGAGAAGCCAAAATTTTTAGATTACTCTCACGCTAATTGGCAGAAATTTCGAGAACACATCACGAATAGTCTGACCATCGCCACTTCATTTCCTGATAAATCAGCTATTGATTAAGCTGTTTACTCACTAACCCAGGTAATCGTCCTACAAGCACTCTCAACCATCACAAAGAACCCTTGAACGACGAAATAAAAAATCTTACCAAACAGAGAAATTATCTGAGAGATAAGGTACAGAAGACGGGGTTGAATGAATATGGAATAGAAAAGAATCGGGTGTCAAAACTTGTGAAAGAAAAGATAAGAATTTTGAAAAATGAGAGATGGGACAAAAAATTGAGTTAACTTTCCCCCAAAGACAATGGTCTTTGGAAGTTTGCCAAACATTTTACTAAGGAAACAGATCGAGAAATGCCTCCTCTGCATGGTCCCAACGGCATTGTTTTCAGTGACGAGGATAAAGCAGAAGTTCTAGCCCAAAATTTCGAACATGTTCACCACCTCACAGAAGGAATGGGCGATGATCAAACTATTCGCGAAGTAGAAGCATGCTATGAAAAAATTGACAGCCTACCAACTGATCCTAACGAGATCAAATATTGTTCACCTAGAGAGTTGAAGAAAGCTTTAAAAAAGCTTAAGCCTCGCAAAGCTTCCGGACCGGACGGTATCCAAAACATCGTTTTGAGAAATCTACCACAAAAAGCCATTGTTCATCTCAATAACATCATGAGCGCGGCATTTAATTTTTCATACTTCCCAGATGGTTGGAAACTAGCAAATGTCCTTGCGTTCCCAAAGCCGAGAAAAGACAAGAAGTTTCCTCAAAATTACAGGCCAATCAGTCTTTTACCAACATTGAGTCAACTATTTGAAGCCATTATTTATAACAGAATTATGATGCACGAAGATGAAAACAGATATTTAATTCAGGAACAATTTGGTTCCCGCAAAAAACGTAGTACAGTCCAACATTTAGCCAGAATCACTAACATAATAAGTAACAATTTTAATCAAAACAAAAGCATGGCTATGCTTCTCCTATATATAGAAAAAGCCTTTGATACCGTATGGCACCAGGGTCTTATTTATAAACTTGAGAAATATCATCTACCAAGATATCTTATCAAGATAATCATCTCGTATCTCAAAAATAGAAAATTTCGACTGTCACTGAATGGCACTTTTTCAAATGAATATGAAGTAGTAGCTCGAGTGCCCCAAGGCTCCATTCTAGGACCAATCTTATTTTTGTATTATATCAATTATATGCCCAAGAATCCAAATACTGAGATAGCTTTGTTCGCGGATGATACAGCCCTACTAGCCAAATCCTGGCAAAAACGTCAAGCTGCCAAATACATACAAGGCCACATCAAAGACCTGTCAGAATTCTATGAAAAATGGAAAATAAAAATCAATGCAGGTAAAACTGAATTAGTCATATTTAGTCATAAAGACAGGAAAGAAAAAAGATGTACTATTATCATGAATAGCGTCACCGTCAGTAAAAAATCACAAGCCAAGTATTTGGGAACCATACTAGATGAAAAACTCTCATTTAGTAGCCACGTTCAGCACGCGCGCAAAAAAGCGAATGTGGCAAATTCTCTATTATACAATCTACTCAACAAGAAGAGTGTTCTTGATAAGAAGAATGAATACTGTTGTACAAAGTAGTAGTTAGACCCATTATGCTATATGCAGCACCCATTTGGGGCAACACATACGAATCAAAAATTCAGAAACTTGAAACAATCCAAAATAAAACTCTGCGAATGATAAGCCAAGCCGATTTTCGTACTAAAAATGTAGAGATACGAGAATAATTAAATGTATCTGAGATTCGAGACCAGATTCTGAACCTCACAAGAAACTTCTATAACGAACATACAAAAAGTTGTGAAATTCTAGATGATATCGGAATTTTTGATAACGATAGTGCACCTTTCAAAATAAAATATAAGCTACCCCATCATCTCCTCATATCGTCACTTCCAAAAATGACCATCGGGAATGAGTAATACTTCTGTATATATGTAAATATTGTATATATGTATTAGTATTAAGGTCTTATTATCACGTAAGGTTTTTCCAACCCCCAAGAACTCATATGTTTTTTTCAAATTTTCCATAAACTTACAACACATAGATGTAATAAACGAACCAGTAACTGCAGAAATGTATATCGATTAGACCAATTATATTCGAACTTATAGCTCACGCTGGGAATCGAAAAGACCACATAAGAATTAATATGCACCGTGTTACTTATACGTACTATGAACGTACTTGTACCAAACGATGTATCACAAATTTAACATGAATGAATAGAGATTTTTAAATGAAATGAAAAAATATTCGTTGCTCAGATCAGATCCGGAGATTAGATCACGATCACCGCTGGCATCCCGGGTGACCGACGTACGTCAACCTGTACCGCGACCAAAATGTGACAATTGTTTTTGGTAGGACTCTAACTTCTCTAATTGTATAGAAAATTTCAGAATTTGCCTATTTTGCCTTTTCGAGAAAATCGACTTTGAAGTCGCTACAATATGCCCGTCTTCCAGAGGCCACAGCTCTTCGAATATTGAGCCTATAGACCAACGTATCTGGGCTCAAATCGAAGCTCTGAATTTGCCAAAATTGTTTTCGGCGTTAAACAGACCACACAATGAGCGAAAGAGATGAATTACATGGTCAAAGGTTTTCGCGTGTACTGGGTATACCTATATATACGGCAATACGGCGCGCGGAGGGGGCAACTGATCTCGAGCAGACGACAACACTGCTTTTGCGGGCTGGGATCGCCCGGATCGACGTTTGACGGGATGACTTGGGGAATATCTGTATTGGAACCTTCTACGAGGCCAGCAGAGCAGATCTAACCCCTTGCAGACGTAAAGCGGGTGCTAGAAACCTATGCATGCATCGAGATTATCGCGAGACTTGTCTTCCCGCGCTGGCGCCACCCGTCCGCCATCTCACCATATATATAGGTATACTGTGACCACGTGTAACTTATTATCGACGGTATCATCCTTCGCGATAATCTTTCTGAAGATTTGATACCTAAAACAATTTTGGCAAATTCAGAGCTTCAATTTGAGCCCAGGTACGTTGATCTAGGCTCAATATTCGAAGAGCTGTGGCCTCTGGAAGACGGGCATATTTCAGCGACTTCAAAGTCGATTTTCTCGAAAAGGCAAATTAGGCAAATTCTGAAATTTTCTATACAATTAGAGAAGATAGAGTCCTACCCAAAACAATTGTCACATTTTGGTGGCGGTATAGGTTGACGTACGTGGGTGACCGTCCGATCCTTATTGGAAAGTGCACGAATCGGTATCAATCGCTGGCACGCCGGGTTGATACTCGATGGGAAAACCTGTAGTCATCGCTGGCACGCCGGGTGACTGCAAGGCCTCCCCCGCACAGAGCCCGCTACACACCAACATCGTAGCCGTGGCGCGACATGGCTCATAGTGGCCCCCTCTTCAAACCACCCGACGGATCGAATATACCGACTGCAACTGCTGGAACCTTTCAACAACAAGTACCTCTCACCCCAAAAAGGAAGAGGTTTTCAAATGTGACGACCGGGATGGACATCCACCTACAAAACAGGTTTAACGCACCCTCTGAAGAGGAAGACGACGTAGAAAATGGACACGCTGTGACATCGCAGAAACGACAAAAAGTGACTCGCCCGAAAGAACGAATTCCACCGATCATCATTACAACAAAGCTAAAGGACAAAGAGAACGGACTGCTCATCCAGAGAATGAAAGCTATCGCACAAGATAAGAAGTGCCAAATTACATACACCTCACGTGGATTCAAAGTGGTCTGCAGTAACAAGAGTAGTATCCACACCCTCGTTCAAGGACTCATTCAAATCCAAGAAGAGAGAAAATCAAAGGGAGAAATGTTCAATTTTTACACGCACGAGCTCTCGAGTGAGTAAGCAGAAGTACCTTGGCGCAAAAGGATTGCCCCTCCTTGAAACCGACGAAATCAAGAAAGAGCTTGAAGAAAGAGGATTCAAGTGCCTCAAATGTATCTTTACGATGTATTGACGAAAGACAATGAATAAACGAGATTTCAAAAGTCAAAAATATTCGTTGCTGTACTATCCCAAGCGGGTACGATCCCAAGCGGGTTAGGCCCAATGATATATAGATCAATGAATGAACTCTCGATGTATCACTTGATGTATCCAAGAACTAAAGATGAATAAACGAATTTTCAAATGCAAAAAAAAAGATATTCGTTGCTTTCGCTTTCGCTGCCTGCGCTGCTTTGCGGTGCAGAGAGCGCATGAGACATGCATGCAAAACATAACCTATCGAGGTGATGTTCATTAATGTGTTAATTTTATTATGATTGCTTATACTTGACAGGCGGTATCTTTTTACGAATAATATCGCTGCTCAAATAGAGAGCTCAGCAGCTAATTGTAAAACAGGATTGCCAATGCCCCATGATGTAAATCGATAAAAAGTACTCATTATCAGTGACAAGAGCTTAGGGCCATGATAAACTTGGTGCGGACACACGACCCAAATTGAATCATGCGAGCATTTAGCGTTCACTCACATAACACAGTTGACTTCATTATTTTCATTTTTTTGCTTACGTCCGCCCCGACCAGCAAAAGCTCGGCTGACGCCTCGCTTTCGCAAAAGTCGGGCGGACGAGTACATCGCATCACAAGTATTGTGCAGCAAAAGCAGTAGTAAAAGCTGCGAGGTCGTCTGCTTGGACACCCGACCGGCCGGCGGCGCGGCCGCTGCCCAGTCAAAATGTAAACAAATGCAAAAGTGAGGTTAAACGCGTATTTTTGCACTGATTAATAGAATTTCGACGTACTTCCGGGCCGAGAGGAGAAAAAATAGTATACAGCACTCGGCAGAGAAATAAGATGCCCATGACAGTGTGATATCAATGCCTCGGCTTCGCCTCGGCATTATCATCACACAGTCACGGAAATCCATCTTCCCTGCCTAGTACAGTAATATATACTATCACGCCATTGTGTCAAATCGCAGGAAGGGCGTAATGGCCTTGACGCCCTTTTCAAGATCCCGAGGTTCGTAAACAGTTTTTTCAAAACGGGTTTCATGGGTGGATAGAACACAAAGGGCACCTCAGAGGGCTCAAAAAGCAAAAGAGCGGGGTCCACGCAGTCCCTCAGTAATCGTCATAGAGCATACCTTATGCTTGAATTGATCAAGTCAATCGTAAAAGACGCTAGAGCGCCGGGTCCGAGTGCCCATAAACCGTATAAAAATGAAAATGATCAAACAATAAGAATTCCCGTCACATCTTTGAGCTTTAACTGATGCGCCTAACTGCATTTCTCAAACTCTCGTGCTCATCACTTGTCTAGCTGGAATGTTATGTGCAGCACCCTAATTTTCACTAGAATGAATTCAAAATTTTCAAAGACATATCAAATGCAACACTGAGGCAGAATTGAAAAATATTTCATTTCTTTACAAAATATAATTTGATTTTGAATAAAATTAAGGCAATGCATTGAATGAGAGAACACTAAACATCACATGTTTCCGAGCATGTTTCACATCAGTGTGATTCTAAGTGGATGTCGCTTACACACCTTCAACCAATGTAAGTTAAATTCTGTACGAAACTTCTGTTACCCAAATATATAATTCATGACGTGTAAATCAAACCTGGCCAGATTTGCTCCTGTAAGATAGGATTTTTTTGGGTCCCAAAAACCTCATCCTACAAAAGACGGTGTTTTCAGAGTTTTTGCTGATTTTCGAAAGTGATGGCTTTCGTGGTGCATTCTTGTGGCAAGCCACAGACGTATCGGAACTACGATTTTCCATATGTTTTGGCCCGATGGAAAGGATGCATTCCGAAGAAATGTC
This sequence comes from Eretmocerus hayati, assembly GCA_029851415.1. Lineage (NCBI taxonomy): Eukaryota > Metazoa > Arthropoda > Insecta > Hymenoptera > Aphelinidae > Eretmocerus > Eretmocerus hayati. The sequence goes on along the minus strand of CM056741.1, from coordinate 32,911,735 downwards.
AAGCTGATTTTTCGGTCTGTTTGGAATAATTGTTAAAATGCTCACAATATGGAACAGAGTCATCCTTCTTAAGCTCACGGGGCAAATTTCCTTCGTTCTTATTCATGTATGAGTGGAGAAAAATCATTTGCAATGGCCCAAGAATAACAGGATCGGACACGTAGGTATCATTCCGAAGAAGGCATTATGAGTACTTCCTGAGATAAGCTCAAGGGCCCTATAAAAATAACGTTATTTTACGTACTCCTCGAATCATTCAAATTTCGAGCTGTAGGAACCCACGAGCCTCTACTAAACCACTCAAATTGAGACTCAAATGGTCTCATCTGTTACCATGATACAATATCTGAAGCGAGCTGAAATACCGCAGAGCTATACTTTGGCGATGCCAAGTAATCCTCGATATAGCATTAGTTAAGGTGCAATCAATCACGTTAACAGAGTTTTCTATTCTAAACTCATGCGAGCTTTGTAATGGTTCTATTCCGGAGGCGATTGAAAATAATAAATCAGCGCTGGAATGTATAGTGATTGAGGGGGAACATTTGTATACTTTTGAAAGCATTTTGGGCTTAGGAGCCTTAGAATTTTAATTATCTCGAGCAGTCTCGAGTTTACCCTATAAAATGTTCAAAACGCACCTCTCGAAATCATATCCGTAAGCATACATGTTTGAAAAGGATGTTTTTGGTCCACTTTACGAGCATGTGAGATGTCGAGTGAGATTATACGCGAAATCAGGCAAGAGCAACTCGGAAAATCAGCTTGTCACTCGTTTAAAAAACATAGCACAGCCCTACTTATAAAATCACTGCCATCGAGTTCAGCAAGTCAAAATGTGTAGAAAATTATTGTTCAGAAAAACTCCTGACGCACCCAAACCATCAACTCATGAAAAGAGCAAAAAACGCGAGTGTGTTTGTTGTTTTACTATGTTTTCTGGAAAATCATTTTTCTCGATGAAAAAAATCCCTGCCAAGTAGTAGCAACACGGATTCGATTTCTACGTCGATGAATGCACAAATAGATCATGTTTTCCCATTGGGTTATTCCGAACCTAAAATTTTGTTCCTCAGTGTTGTCAACGACTCTTGATGAAATGGAAGCTATACTTTTGTATGACTGGGATAGTTTTTTCACGCAAACCATCAATCTGTAATAACTTGATTTGATGTAAGGAACTAACTTTCAAAGGGATTTCGTGATGTAAGGAAATAATTTTCAAAGGGAAAGTGTAACTAGCATTCATTCGAATTGGGAAAAATTTCATCAATAGATTCATGGCCCAATTCTCGAATTGTACAAAGCTTGTAAAGGTTGAGATGAGTTCTCCAGTTCTTGTTATCATACTCTATGACCCGCCATTTAGTCTGAATTATAAGTGTAGTGAAACAATGATGATCAACTAGACCACTGGTACCGATCTAACTTATGAAATTAGCACATTGTAATTCGCACATTTATCCGATTCTCTTGCAATTAGGGCCAAACAAAGAGCTGAGTTATTCAAGTTAGATGATCATAAGTGTGGCCTTTCTCGTTGTATACCTCTATACTCAGAGGTTTCGAGGCAAGTGGGAACAAAATTCAGCTTGCTCGGCTATACCGCATGCCCCTAATAAGTGTACAGTGTATTGAGTATCAAAACCATGATTTATTTTGATATCGCTATTGGTGGTTCTTATCCGTGCGGGAGTCTTCATTACAAGTTGATAACAATCAGATGAATCGATTGAAGCGAGTCTCAACGTTCGCCAAAATTGAGCCAGATAAATAACGGAATCTGTGATGAAATGTATGTGTGAGTTTGAATGGAGTCTTATTGTTGGAAATGCTTGGATTGAGACTTTAGTGTTAAGAGAAAGGTTACCCACAATGGAGAAACTCTGCAGAGCGAGGTGATATTGGATGGATTAATAATATTGAATATTACGGACTGAAATTCTTAGATACATCGATGACAACCTAGAATCGTAAAATGTTGATGATTTTCTAATCATCTCATATTGAAATCAATTTATATTTTGATCAATACTGACGAGCCTTCATTAATTGAAGAATTCGACATTCAATTGTAATTTCAGAATGAAGGGAACTATTCAGCAGTCCATTCGTTTAGACCAAGTAAAAAAATTAGTTGATGATGCAAAATTCTTTGATGTAGATGAATGAAGATCAATATATTTGATCAGTTGCAATATGAAAGTGCTATCAATCAACATGAGACCTAGTTATTCGATTATTTCAAAAGAAAGCGCACTCCCAAAAGTTGTATTCGGGGGTATGGAAGATTTAGGTACTGGCGTGGTATAATTTTTGTCAGCAAGCAGTCGACTGAATTCTGACCCCAATATAGCGTCACATCTCGAGTTGCCCACACTCCACGTACGATGGCAATGGCATGCTCGCAACGAACAGGAAAATTTGGCTGTACAAAGTTTTACCGTCGTAACGTGTAATCAAGCACATACGAAACCAGAGACACTGACAATATTGAACTATAACAACCGGGCCAATTCAGGAAAGAGAATGAACAACGTTCAATGAAGTGGTGGCCCTGAAAAGGGCCGATTGATTAGAATGAGGGGGAGATGAAGGAATTAGCCGCCGAATCCGTAGAGGGTACGTCCTTGCCGTTTCAGGGCGTAGACGACGTCCATGGCGGTGACGGTCTTCCTCTTGGCGTGCTCAGTGTAGGTGACTGCATCGCGGATGACGTTCTCGAGGAACACCTTCAGAACACCTCGGGTCTCCTCGTAGATGAGTCCGGAGATGCGCTTCACACCTCCACGACGAGCCAGACGACGGATGGCGGGTTTGGTGATGCCCTGGATGTTATCTCGCAGAACTTTCCTGTATCTCTTGGCTCCTCCTTTGCCCAATCCTTTTCCTCCCTTGCCTCTGCCAGTCATGACGAAGTATGGTAAGTTGAGATCGACGTACGACGAAATTCACACCGTGGCTGCTCAAATCAGAGTGAGTTGCGGAGAGGGGGAATGGCCGTATTTATGCCCTCTCGTCCGTGCACCCCCACTGCGCTGCGCGGTGTGCCTCGCGTCGGCCAATCACAGCTCTCCGCCGCAGTTGGCAGCGCCGCAGAAGCGAGGGCACAAAACGGGTCACTTCTAGTGGCGAAAATTCATTCGTCGTGCAGACAGCGCATCGTCAACGTCGTTTACTCTTCAGTCTATCTTCGTTATTTCAAAGTTCCTCTAACGCAATGGCTCGCACCAAGCAGACCGCAAGGAAGTCCACCGGAGGCAAGGCCCCTCGGAAGCAGCTCGCCACCAAAGCTGCGAGGAAGAGCGCCCCGGCCACCGGAGGAGTCAAGAAGCCCCATCGCTACAGGCCCGGAACCGTGGCTCTTCGTGAGATCCGTCGCTACCAAAAGTCCACCGAGTTGCTGATCCGCAAACTGCCCTTCCAACGTTTGGTGCGTGAGATCGCCCAGGACTTCAAGACCGACCTGCGCTTCCAGAGCTCTGCGGTGATGGCCCTCCAGGAGGCAAGCGAGGCCTACCTCGTCGGATTATTCGAGGACACCAACCTGTGCGCCATCCACGCTAAGCGGGTCACTATCATGCCCAAAGACATCCAGCTGGCTCGTCGCATCCGAGGAGAGCGCGCCTAATTTCCGTCACCAATCCTCCATTCAAATCGGCCCTTTTCAGGGCCACCAACAATTCATGCGTGGTAACGTCTGTTCCACCTAACCCCGGTTCTGATTCCATGTTGACTCCCTGATAAGGTTTGTCGAGCCCCCTGAATCAAACTTAATTCTAAAATGTCGGGATCCTTGATGACTTGCCTTCAGCGGTTCTTGACCAAGATTGCGAGAGCAATCAAAGCCATGGGGCGCCCCGTCACATATTCCGTCCTCAAACCGTGACTTCTCTTATGGGTTCCCTCGACATACACCAAGTCTTCCAAATTCACTTGATTTTAAGACTGAGTCGTTTTACGTTGATTATTGAAAATTTTCAAAAGTTAGGACTGCAATCAGTCCCGTTAGCGTTATGTATTGACTGCACCCCGTGGCAAGTAGTTTGAAAACTGAGCCAGCTTTCAAGAACTGATAGGCAGTTCAATTGCCCTCGAAATTCGATCACTAAGTGGCTAAACTCAGGACAGCACGACGTTTGTGGGTTCAAACTATAGGTAATACCTTCAATAATAGATATTAACAAGAATTAATGTTTGAAAATTGGGGCGCGGTATAAATAAACAATATATGCATTTTTTTCCACAATAAGTCGGAAGATATCAATTTTTCGAAAAAATTTGTAGAATAACTCTTTTTAGATCTCTGAAAGATCTACAAAATTAATCCGAACACTTTTCCTCGCGAACTGCAACCCTTTCGAGTTATTCCTCATCAAAGTCAAAATCGAATTCGTTTAAACAAATTCGCTGACATTATTTATAACGGGTTCAAACTATTTTTCTAAGATAATTCAGTGAATTTGGAGCAAAAAAGATCTCTAGATATTTTCTCCTAAACTTGATCGTTTTCGAGTAAACGGAATGGCCAGTTCCGCGACTTGCAGCCCCAAGTGCATTATAAATAATGTCAGCGAATTTTCACTTTGATGAGGAATAACTCGAAAGAGTTACGCATAGCGAGGAAAAGTGTTCGGATTGATTTTGTAGATCTTTCAGAGATCTACAAAAAGTTATTCTACAAATTTTTTCAAAAAATTGATATTTTCTACTTATTGTGGAAAAACCGAGGAAAAGGTCAAAAAAAGCATGTTTTTATTGTTTGTTTATACCGTGCCCCAATTTTTAAACATTAATTATTGTTAATATCGGTTATTGAACGTATTACCTGTCGTTTGAACCCACAAACGTCGTGTTGTACCGAGTTTAGCCACTTTCTCGCGCCAGGAGCGTCTTTTCGGGGGTAATTTAACTACCTATGAGTCCCTTTGGCATTTGCGAAGTTCGCTGTAATCTATTGTTGAGCAAGGATTATTTTGAAAGCACCCAGGTCACTTGCCGAGCGAGACTGAAGTCACCTGCCGAGCTAGTGGCAGGTGACCTGGGTGCTTATAATAATCATTGCTCAACAATAGATTACAGCGAATTTCGCAAATGTGAACGTGACGCGACTGTTTTTTTGAAAGCTGACTCAGTTTATTACAACTGTTTGCCACGGGGTGCAGTTGATATATTACGCAAATGAGGTTGATTCCAGTCCTGATATTTGAAAATTGTCAATAATTTATGTAAAATTACTCAGTTTTTAAATGAAGTGAATTTGGAAGCCTCAGTTTGTGTTTAGTAGAAAATACGGGAAAGGCCACAGTTTGAGGGTGGAAAATATGCCGGGGCACCTCTGGTTTTGATCAAGCGTGGATGAGCTCTTGATCAATTTTGCTACGAAGTTATCGAAATTTGTGTCTTTAAACAAGCGACGATACACCCATATCCAGGTCCTCGACAATTTTGAGCATAACCGTGATTTTGATCAATGGTTGATCCACGCTTGATCTCTGCGCCGCGCCATCACAAATCTTGATTCAAGGGATCAAGCCTGGATTGCAGCTTGAATAACTTTTCCGATCGGAATTTCTGTGAGGGTGCTTTTCCATATTTCGCGAGATTTGAAAATCCCTGGCCTAACCACGAGTGCAAGTGAGATGGCACGACATTGAGGGGGTACTCGCGCCGCCATCTGCCATGGAGAGACAACCTCAAGCACATTCTTCACTACAAAATGAACATGGTGGGCCTCATTGAAAGATGTAGGAGTCAATAATAATCAATAATATAATATCCTCAATAATATCATCATTGAACGGAATAATCCTTCTCACTGGAATCCACTGGAGGTCACCGATACTGATTACTCTCGCATGCCATGCTCGAATGTAGGAAATGAATTGCCTGGGATAAATAATATCGGATTCAATCCTTTGCCAAGGCTAATAATCGATCTGGGTACTTTATTGAAGAGCGCTTCATTATTCATGTAACATTTTCTCACACAGTTCCGTTAGTTTAACGCAAGATTGAATTCAGGGAAGGCCCGTGTCAGTTTCGACGTGGGAAGTGTATAATGTCAACGCAACTAGGTCAGCATCCTGTGTATCAGGGTTAGCGATATCGTCGATCGTCATCAATGATGGAAATGATGCGATGAAATTCATTCGAGATGAACCGTCTAAAAATCAAAATCTCATCTCCCTGAGTTCAGCGTTTCTCATCTCATCTCGTTTCTTATTATCTGAGTAGACACTGGCACCGGCACCAACGAAATCAGTCATCGAGTTGTGAAGTATCAGATATGAAATTAGTGGTTGACTATCGATCTCTCGATTTTGAGTTAATATTCGCTGGAGAACTGTATAAAAAAGATTGATGAGTTCATCAACAGATCTGGCGTGTGCAGAATATGTTCTAGATACTCGATGAATGATTGGAAAAATTATTGACGTAAATTTCTGGTCACGGCTTGTCGACTCGTGCGCACTGTAGCTTCCTGAAGGAATAGTCACACCTATGAGAATTTTCGTATAGTGTGGTTATGTTAATAACAAAGTGCAAACAGGGCCCCTCGCTGAGATAGCTATTAGCCATGGAGTGAGGAGAAATGAGAAATTTTAGGGCTATTAGATTTATGGTTAGAATACATGGTTGTTAAAATACTCTTGCATCATCTTATCGAAATGTAATGAATTCAATCGATTTTTGGCACGATTTTTTTCTCACAGACTTATCTACCATCACCAGAACGCTCCCGTGTTCCAATTCCACTTCGCCCGTTGGCAATTTTCGTAATTAGTATCACAAAAACCAATTTGTGTTCCACAACCGAAGGCCTGATTCCTTTTAAAATTCATCTCATAGCATATTTGATGTCACTGGATATCCTCGGAATGCGAATACTGCGAGCATATCAAGGCCAGGCCGTAGTCAGCCGCCATTTTGATACGTTCGGAGGCCAAGTCGAATTTTACTCGACCAAATGACTTGGGAGTTTGCATGCAACTACGGAATGCATGTCTCAAGGGGGCTACGAAGCCAAATGTGTAAATTTTCTACAAGAAGTACCCAGACGAGGTGTACACGAACGTCGTCTGCTAATGAGTGGGAACAAACGACGACGTTTCGAGTAAACCTCATCTCCATCTGGATATATACTTTCTTGTAGGGAATTGACATATTTGGCTCCGTAGCCCCCTTTAGACATGCATCCTGTAGGTGCAAGTTGTAAAATCCCTCATCTGCTGGTTGAATAAGAATTGACATATCCTCAGAATGAATTTAGAGCTCGTGCCTCACTCGAACTCATCTATAATACTTCATAGTTTTTCCCCAGGTGGAATGACTCGCCCTGGTCAGAAAATAATGTATTGTGAGATAATAGAAGCAACACAACTGCAGGTCACACAAAAAGAACAAGAGTTTGCACACGTCAAAAACTTTGGTGGCCCTGAAAAGGGCCGTTTGTTCGAGGCTAAGGAGAAGGGGTCAATTCACTTCTTAGCTGGCTTGGGCTTGGCAGCAGCTTTGGGTGCAGCGGCCTTCTTGGGTTTGGGTGCCTTGGGCTTGGTGGGCGCCTTAGCTTTCTTCTCCTTCTTGGGCGGCTTGGCCTTGGCTGCCTTAGGCTTCTTGGCAGTAGCTGGTTTTTTGGCAGAGGCAGGCTTCTTTGCGGATGTCTTCTTTGCTCCAGCTGGCTTCTTGGCTGCTGGTTTCTTGGCAGGCTTCTTCTCGCCCTCGATCTTGGCCTTGGCAGCGAGCTTGAAAGAGCCAGATGCGCCGACGCCCTTGACCTGGACGAGGGTCTTCTTCTCGACGGCAGACTTGATGAACTTCTTGATGAAGGGCGACTGCTTCTCGGCATCGCACTTGTAATGGGCAGCGATGTACTTCTTGATGGCGATCAGAGAAGATCCCTTCCTGTCGGCAAGACTCTTGATGGCGGCCATGACCATCTCCGCCGCGGGTGGATGAGTCTTGGGCTTGGCAGGCTTCTTCGCTGCCGACGTCTTCTTCGGGGACTTCTTGGCTGCAGCCGGGGCCGCGGGGGCTGCTGCTACTGCTGCATCAGTCATGGTGAGTGTAGTGCAAAGAACAAGGTTTTCCTCTACAGATCGAGGTGCTGAACCGGGACTGCAGAGATTGATACTTTCAGCCGCCGAGGGCCATACCCCAACCAATGTAGCGCGGACCTCGAAGAGAGGCTACTTTCTCGCAGACTCGGGAACAGCAGTGCGCGCGTTCGAAGTCGCGCCTATCTTTCACTTTTTCGATTCGATTTTGAGAGTTTACCGCGGGTAGAATGAATATATACCGATTGATTATCATTCGCAAAGTTATCGATCTTAATTATACTTGATAAGACCTTGAATAGATCCATTTATTTTCGAGTAGCAGGATCACAAATCAGATGGTGTCAAGTCGACTCAGATGTGCCGTGTTGAATAAAATGCGTCATATTTTTTGTTGATAACGATTTCAATTGTTGAAACGAAGAAGGGTCAATTTCAAACTATCAATCTATGAAGAAATCAAGGTTTTGTCCATGGTTGATACCTGAAAATTGTAATCTTCTACACAAATCTTGGACAAGGAGATGTACAAACAAGGTCAACATTTTTCAAGACTTTTTTTGTTATTTTGCGACAGGTATGGGTGGTTAAGAAGATTTTCCAGGTAAATGCTATGATACTATGACATGATGTTCAGGAACATCCTTAATATAATCCCTGATATAAGGATATCTCGGATATAACTATACTCTCCATTCGAGATAGGGCCCGGCTCATTCAAAAGTGTGAAAAATCTGCTGAGTTAGATTCATGAGAAACTCAGAGCTCCCGTTGCTCGATTTCATTGCATTAGCTATCCATTTCCCTCAATTATGAACATTTGTAACATTTCTTGGAAAATTTTTTTTTGGTAGTTTGTATGAAAAACGATCCAATCTTCCAACGAGTAGATTTAAATTCTATGTAATAACTCCCACTGTGCAAAACTCGATCGAGCACTTGATGCATATTTCATTTGAAGGATTGTGTCAGAAAATATTTATATACAAACTATGAGCTATTGCTATCTTTTGTTATCTCTTAGTTCTTTGATCTCGACTCGAATCTACCTTGAACAAGCCAGCCTGATAATGATCAATGTAACATTTCAATGGCAAAGTGTTGCCATTAAAAAAAAAAAATTAAAATACGAAGCGGGCTGTTAACGTGAACGTGGATTTAGATTCTCCCGTATTTGTAATTAATTTCAGAACCAGCATTTGTAACTAAATACACCTTCAAATTATTCGAAAAAGGTAATGATCATTCATATCGATCGAGTACAAAATTGGGCCTGATCAAATGTATGTACTTTCAATCTTGTTGAATTTACATTTGGCTGCCCGAGCCCAAACGAGAACCCAAATACTAATTATTTAAATTGCCATGATTATTAAAAACGGAATTAATCGTTTGCTTTCAATGCAGCCATTGCAATCACACCATCATCAGGATTTTTAAGGGGACTACAGTTTGCAAAAGTAGCTTCAGGAAATCTCAACGTCGAGAGCACAAACGGAAGACGTACATTCTTTCTTGTAAATTTACCAAAGACTTTGAAATAATAGTCACAGGCATGTTTCTTCATGTTTCAATGTAGTATCACTATTACGGTCATCTTTTCGTCTTCTTTCAAGTATTTGGGTGAATGGTATAGAATTCGACCAAATAATTGACTGGCTTCCTTTCTGATCATGCTAAGATCAACGGATCGAAAGCCTTCTCTTATTATTGTGAACACCGGTAGAGCCTCAATTACAAGTATTACGTAATCGATTTTTGTAGTCAGAAATACACGAGAAATACATTGTCATCTTAAGATATACAGCTTTCAATTCTTTTGTAATATTTGCATGACGGCTTTCTTTTATTGGAGAAAGAAACCATTCAGTTGAAACGACCTTGATGGTTGCAAAGTTAAGTGAGCACTTTCTTTCGGTTTCAGCAAAATGAATTTCATCTGTGAAACTTTTATAGCGTATTCTTATTCAATTTCAAATCCTAAAAATGTCATCGACGTAATTCACAGCTTTGCCGCATGTGCGTTTGATGAGCGATGCATAATTACAGTGAGTAAAGGAAAATAATGACATCAAATATTCATCGGGAACCGATCCGGTGATGCGAAGGGTGTGACGGTCTTACATATAGGTTTACAGTCACAAAAATTTACACCTAAGCTGAGAATTAGGCTAAAGTAATTGCAAATGATTATAACGCATATCTGTTCTAGGAATGTCTAATTGCGCGTGCATTTATTATACAACATGAATAAATTGTAAGATGAAGAGGAGCGTTTTCCACACGAATTCGATTCTCATATTTCAGGGCCACTGGAAAAAAAAATTTTCTAGCACACTACTCGGATACAGAATAGAGTTCATGGCTAAAAAGTGATATTTAAGTGATTTTGGCATAAATTATACACTTGATATCCTGACCTTGCACTCATATTTTTAATAAACGAAAAATATGTATGTCTAACGATGACACCTGTTACATGAGTCTTATCTAGTCCTAAGCTTACGAAAAGAGGTCGAAATGTCCGTACCGTGGCAGCTCCCAAGCTTGACTTACCCATTTTAATCGTGTGGCTGACTGAGATATCAGCCGAATTTCAGTTCTGAACCAGTCAAACATCAAAATTGGGTTATGGAATGAAAATAGTTAGAGCACAGCCAAAATTCTGTTTATACTTCTCGATAATTCGACTCCGGGTCTGCGAATCGCTCGAAATGGATCTATAACGTCGGCAATTCATCCCTCACACATCAGAAAATAAAATTCTACCGTGATACGTGAACAGCTTTCCGCAGGATAATTCATGGATCATTTTTCCGTTACAAAATAAGAGATGTCCTTACCGTAGTCACTGGCTCTCTCGAGCTCCATGCAGCATTAAGATCCAGGAATATTTTTACATTCAAATCTCGCATTGAAAAAGTGCTGTGTATTAGGGGAAAAAAAACAATCCGTCTTGATTTTCGCTTCTGAGGTCAGTTTTCATGTCAAACGTCCCTTACCGTGGCATGGTAGGTGTCCGAGGAGATGGCATGTTCTTACCAGGGCAAAAATACCTCAAAAATTGCTCATATTTTTTCACGTAGGTTGAGTAACGTTCATGCCCGTCTGGGAATCGTTTTTGGATATCAGACAGATATGAGAATACCGATGAGAAGCCCCATTGCAGCTATATTTCAAATAGTCAATTGTTAGGCCAAATCCTAGGCCAAATCCCAACTCCCGCCGTTTTTGGCCTCGAAATACACAAGGATTTTAGTTGAATATCGCACAAAAATCTATGGTAACGTCATGAATTTACTCCGGAATTATCGAAATAACGAAGTCTGTATTCGCTAAAGTGAAAGAAACAAATAAAATTCGATTTTGTAAACTTGAAATTTCTTGTCACTTTGTGGATGGTCATTGACCTAGTTTCGTATAAAAAAGTTTACTCGAATCGAATTTTACTTGTAGTCTTGCGAAAAATGTGTCAGTTGATATATCGGATATGATTCACAATCCTGGGAATATTGCCCCAGTACGTGTACATCGAAAGTTCGTGGCGAATCTCTTGAGTACTCTAGGGCATTAGAATTGATGTAAAGAATGTATAGAAGGGGAATTAGAGAGGAAGAACAAAACACAAATTCCAAACAAAATTCAATTCGAGTATGTAAATTTCAGTCGAGAGGATCCTAGCCTCGACCGAGGGCAATATGCGTAATGACATTACACATCTAGAATTGAAAAAAAATGGTCACAGGGCTGAGAGAGTATCGAAGAGGAGTATTCTTAGAGTTAACAATCGTATTCGCTGATATCAAACCTTCTATTTGAAGAATCAGCTTGTCTCGAACCGATAAGTTAATTAAGTATGCATACAGGGCCTCCATATAATTGGTACAAGAAACCATGGTTTTCAGGCATCAAACTTCTGAGAAAAACTATGTCAGAACGACGTAAGGTACACTGCCGGTCAAAAGTTTCAGGACACCCGAAATTTTTTTTCCGATTTTGTAAGTGGATCTCAAAGGCTGTAATTGACAAAAACGGACTTTATCAGGGATCATTTCGATGGTCTTTCCACGTTCTTCAAGACGACTTTATTTATTTTTATCAGTATTTTGGATCTTCCCAATTTGAGCTTGAAAAAGTGCCAATTTCGATGATTTTTGGAAGAATCTCCTGACTCCGGTAGCTCAAAGTAACAGGAGTATTCTGGAATGGGCCTTAAAATACTTGAAAGTACAAGTCTGAAGCTTTCGAATCCTATTTCCAACATCCTTCTACGTTATACTCCTACTCGGAGCGAGACTCGGAGCTACGATATTTTCTCTGAGGAGAGTTTTCCCAAGAAAAGTAGCACCATTATTACAGAATGACGAAGAAATTCACTTTTTGGGGCATGTTGCAAAGGTTTCTCGTTCTTCTGATCATGACTTAGAAGTCAGATAATTCCAACGCTATACCACCTATAGAAGGACGTTCAAGAGCTCATTTTGATGCTTAGAAATATTCCTTTCAGAAAATGCCAGCTCATATGTGGCTAGATGGGTTCTATTGACCTTGGTTTGAATGAAGTGAAAATATCCAAGTCGTAAAAATCCACCCCAACAACCCACTAGATCGACCTCTACTGGATCTCCTCCTAATAATCTTTTCTCAGTAGGTAATGACGCCCTTTACATTTTGCGATATTGCTGATCGAATTTCGGTGCGACATTTATTTGAAATGACCGTTTGAACGAAAACTTGTTATTTCTTAGTTTCCTCGGGGTAGCCGGCTCAATTTCGTTGCTCAAACCAGGCGGGCAAGTCTCAAGTATATCGGCATGATTTCAAATTCATACGACTTTTATGTTCTGTCTCTTGGCTTATTCGTGATCAAACCGGATGCCGGGGTAACCTTGGGCACCTTATTGTCTACAATACTTACGAATGAAAATGGTTGAAACTGATATGTATGCTGTAGCACTTCAAAGAATAAGTAAAGATGCGTCGAATGACTACAAAACCGTTATAGGTCGGGTCACAAATTTGCAATGAGAATTCGATCCAAAGCTTCAAAGTAGCCAAAGCCACCTCGGGTTATGGTATTCGCAGTCATGAAAAACGATCGGCCTTGGCAAAAGTTGAAAAAACGTTCGAATGTGATCGAAGAAAGTCATAGGACCATTTTGATTTAGCCTGCGGTGAACTCATCTAAAAAATTCATATTACATTTTTGTAGAGCGATGTTCAAGCAAATTAATTCTTTCACTTAGAGTAGGCAAAACTACCGCCATAGTGTGCAAAAATAGTGCAATGGAAATTTTTTGTGGGATACTCACCGCAAGACCTCCCTGATCCTTAAGTCATATGTTCCTAAGCCGTATCTGGGTGCAAAATTGTTTAAACCGAAATTGTTTAAACAATTGAATAAAATTGTTTATTTTGGATTCAAAAGATGTTTATTAGGTAAATTGGAGCATTTTAAACAGAAAGTTACTCTTGTCATTTTTCTCTAGGATTCATTGTTTTTGCGCTATGAGCATTTTAAAGTTGAAAGAACTCGAAAATCGCGATTTTGAGGCCCGGATTAAAGTGTCACAATGGTGAAAATGTTATGTTCTCACTAGGGAAATTTGTCAATTGGGATCTCCTCTACAAGTTGTGATAGCAAAAACCCATGTTCCTCGTCGATTTACCTTCGTTTTTTGAATGTTAATAACGCGTCGTATGGCGCCAGTTCACTGGTGATCGCAATGCTCCCCGCGCCGCGATAGCAACGTTGCGTCGTCTGCATGCACGAGGTATGGGAGCCCACGAGCACGCAAACGAGCGCCATACGACGCGTTATCAACATTCAAAAAACGAAGGTAAATCGACGAGGAACATGGGTTTTTGCTATCACAACTTGTACAGGAGATCCCAATTGACAAATTTCCCTAGTGAGAGCATAACATTTTCACCATTATGACACTTTAATCCGGGCCTCAAAATCGCGATGTTCGAGTTTTTTCAACTTTAAAATGCTCATAGCGCAAAAACAATGGATCCTAGAGAAAAATGACAAGAGTAACTTTCTGTTTAAAATGCTCCAATTTACCTAATAAACATCTTTTGAATCCAAAATAAACAATTTTATTCAATTGTTTAAACAATTTCGGTTTAAACAATTTTGCACCCAGATACGGCTTAGGAACATATGACTTAAGGATCAGGGAGGTCTTGCGGTGAGTATCCCACAAAAAATTTCCATTGCACTATTTTTGCACACGATGGCGGTAGTTTCGCCTACTCTAACTCCGAGCTCTCTGAAATTATGATGGAATCTATAGTTACCAGATGAGTTTGGAATACCGAAAACAAGAGTAACTTCTCTTAAAGATATTTGTCCATCAATTTCATGTATAACGAAAAAAAATTATTATCTGTGCGCACCGATTAGCATGGTGAAATCCAAATGACTTTGTTCAGGATGAAATGAAACCCATTGACTCGTTAATAACATGTGGGTAAATTGATTCACATCTCTGAACTTTTATCATATTTGGAAAAAAATTCGATAGAATATTTTATTGAGAATCCATCAAAACCGATTTTTCATTCCTCAAAATATCATTAAATTCAATGCCAAGTATGTAATAAATTGCAACCGAATTGCTGAATTCTTTTTGTAAAGGCCATGAGTTTCAGTTGAAAAGGTGCGCGATGAAAGTTGTGGAGAGTCTGTTACTGGATCGACTAAGAATGTGTCCTCATTAGACCACAAACATGTAAGAAACTATCTCTTTATATTTTTCATAATACTCGAATCTCCAAAACCATTGGGGCATATTAAGACAGACGAACCCACTATTTTCATCAATTCTACTTTTTGACCAATTTGTTAAAAATTTTCGAGAGTTTCAGTGATCAATAATTCGGAGTGAAGACATTACTTAGTGACATTGTTATCTGCATCAAGAAAAAGAAACAACCACTACGTAACTGCGAAAAAAATGATATCCTGGAAATAGCATTAAATTGGAAGGAGACAGATTTGTAGAGTGCCCTAATTTATATTATTGAATAGTATCGAAAAATTGAGTTTTCTGCATTGCTCGTTGTTGGAATGGAATATGGTGATAGTAAAGAACGACCAGAAAACATGTCACCTTTTTGCTCGTTACTTGAAAGAATATCTTTCCGTGTGCAGTGAAACCATTATTACCCATGTTAGAATGATCACTGCAAGAACATGATACATTTGATAGCTTAACCATCACCTTAGACAGAGCTTGCGAACCTGATACACATGCTTCACGATACGAAGCACCGATGATATAAGTGCACACGACTCCTAACTCTACAAGCAGGCCGGAGTTTTACTATAGGTAATAACAGTTTTATAATTTGTTCAGATACCCATGTAACTAAGACTTGCAATATTTATCATGAAATATTTGAGCAACAGGAAGAATACAGTGTACGTCAGAAATATTTGGTGGCCCTGAAAAGGGCCGATTGTTGAGAGAGGAAGTAGAAATCTACTTGGAGCTGGTATATTTGGTGACGGCCTTGGTGCCCTCGGAGACTGCGTGCTTGGCCAATTCACCAGGAAGCAGCAGGCGAACGGCAGTCTGGATCTCCCGAGATGTGATGGTCGATCTCTTGTTGTAGTGAGCCAGACGCGACGACTCCGATGCGATGCGCTCGAAGATGTCGTTGACGAAGCTGTTCATGATGGACATGGCCTTGCTCGAGACGCCGGTGTCCGGGTGCACCTGCTTCAGCACCTTGTAGATGTAGATCGCGTAAGACTCGCGCCTTTTCTTCGACCTCTTCTTCTTGTCCCCCTTGACGATGTTCTTGGCGGCCTTGCCAGCCTTCTTCACTGCCTTTCCACTAGCCTTAGGTGCCATGGTAGATGATGGTTGATGATAATCGACGAGATCGCTCTAATCAATTCAGTAATACAGCCGGAACTGTTGCTTGCGCCCACATTGGAGATCACTTCTGATTCGGAACGCGCAGCCGCTCCGAGCCAATGAGAGGCGAGTGCGACGGTGGTTGCCGGGGAAACGCGACGCTGGCTCGAGCCGCCGACGGGCGCCGCTCACTTCCCCACCACGGGACGCCGTCCTCGCGCTGTCATTGGCTCGGCGTGGCTCGCGCAGAAGAGTCCTATATTCTTACGAGGGGTGCGAAAAAAATTATTCCCAGAGAGTGTCTCCGAGTGTTCACTTGCGACTTATCTCTTCGAACTACTCATCATGTCTGGACGTGGCAAAGCTGGTAAATCCAAGGCTAAGGCAAAGAGTACGGTGGCGTGTAGGTATCATGGCCGCCGCCGTCGCAGATGCGGCGGTGGCGCTGCCGCCGCCGCAAATGCGGGGAATATTTTTGGAAGGTCGGTAAAGTCGAGATTTTCTATCAAAGATAATCACATGTTTGTTTTGATCTTGCTGTCCAGTTGATGCCGATTCAGACTTCATAGGTAATTATTACAGTTTTTTCCGCTATTCGTGATAAAAAATGTCTGCAATCAGTGTTACTCGCGTGGTTAAAGTCATTGAATTTTTGTGATTGTGACAGTTGAGTGAGATCCGTGTTCCACATCAATTTTGATTCTTGTGAAGTGGTAGGTGAAACATAGCTGAAAATAGAAGCTTCCATTGTTTTTAATTAGTGATTCCAACTGAGATGGATGAAGCCAATTCTAATGATAGTTTGGTTGGTTGATGGTTCCAGCGAACTGTATATTATTTTGTGCTCTGCGTTTAAGAATCGCACAAGATATACTTGTTTGATGGGTGAATAACTAGCAAAGGTGTACTCACATGAACTGCTGTCAGTGATCTGTCATTTATAGTCAATGTTTCTTGCTGTATAGAACGACACACTTTATCAATCTGTAAAAATGTCAAGATATTTGCTTATTAGTTCAGTCTCTAATATTATGTCGCATGGCTAAGCTCGTAGCCCTTGTGTCTTACATTATATTTAAGCATCTTGCGGCCATTCAAATTCTGTTGTAACATTTGTCATATATTACATGTATAACAGTAACTGATCATCAATCTTCTACTATTTTTTTCAGACTTGTGGTGAGCCTTGATCCTGTATTATAAACCGAACATATACTTATAGACTCATCAACTTGGTGTCAAGAAATTTGATAAAAGGCGAGAGTTTTGTAAGCTCCTGCTACATCTTTATAGATAGCTCCTAATTTGACAGCTTCAAGATCTAAAACGTGATTTCAACAGTGCAGCTCTACATAATTTTTGCTCCAAACTGTTTTGGTCAACGAAGCCACTGTCCCATCAAGAGGTCTGTATCCATAATACACAAGTATGTATGACTATCCCTTGCTCATCTGGCCCAAATCATCTCACTTTTCTTTAAAAAATTTTTAAGAATGTCTCATGGCAATATCTGACATGGTTTTGTTATGTTACAGAATGACTTCCATGAACTCGTCACTGATAAATTCAACACCTTCAGCAGAGATGAATGTGCAGGAAATTTCAGTCAACCAGAGTCCAGTGTCAGGTGAGGCAATGCCCGCGTATTATTCATACATGAATATCAAGCGTAAACTACCAACATGATTGTACTTACCTATGTCGCTGTACATACTTGCATGAAATTTTTATTTTATCACAGTTGCAAAGCGACCTCCGACTCTCAGAAGGAGAAGCTATATCCATCCAGTGCCTGGTTATCTACATCACTATGATGGTTATGACGAGCTAAAGAAGCACAATTTCATTGTCATCTGCAAAGTGTTGGAAGATGGTACGTGTACCAACATCTGTGTTATGTGCTTAAGAAACCAGTCATTGAGAAGTCTATTCTTAAGTCTTGATGGGTAGACAAGAGTAAGTGTCACTTGTTTGGAAACAGAGATCCGATCACAATCTTGATGATTGATGATCAGTTACTGTTATACATGTAATATATGACAAATGTTACAACAGAATTTGAATGGCCGCAAGATGCTTAAATATAATGTAAGACACAAGGGCTACGAGCTTAGCCATGCGACATAATATTAGAGACTGAACTAATAAGCAAATATCTTGACATTTTTACAGATTGATAAAGTGTGTCGTTCTATACAGCAAGAAACATTGACTATAAATGACAGATCACTGACAGCAGTTCATGTGAGTACACCTTTGCTAGTTATTCACCCATCAAACAAGTATATCTTGTGCGATTCTTAAACGCAGAGCACAAAATAATATACAGTTCGCTGGAACCATCAACCAACCAAACTATCATTAGAATTGGCTTCATCCATCTCAGTTGGAATCACTAATTAAAAACAATGGAAGCTTCTATTTTCAGCTATGTTTCACCTACCACTTCACAAGAATCAAAATTGATGTGGAACACGGATCTCACTCAACTGTCACAATCACAAAAATTCAATGACTTTAACCACGCGAGTAACACTGATTGCAGACATTTTTTATCACGAATAGCGGAAAAAACTGTAATAATTACCTATGAAGTCTGAATCGGCATCAACTGGACAGCAAGATCAAAACAAACATGTGATTATCTTTGATAGAAAATCTCGACTTTACCGACCTTCCAAAAATATTCCCCGCATTTGCGGCGGCGGCAGCGCCACCGCCGCATCTGCGACGGCGGCGGCCATGATACCTACACGCCACCGTAAAAGAGTCGCTCATCCCGGGCTGGACTGCAGTTTCCCGTTGGCCGCATCCATCGTCTGCTGAAAAAGGGCAACTATGCTGAGCGCGTCGGAGCCGGTGCCCCGGTTTACCTGGCCGCAGTAATGGAGTACTTGACTGCCGAAGTGCTGGAATTGGCTGGCAATGCCGCCCGGGACAACAAGAAAACCAGGATCATCCCTCGTCATCTTCAACTTGCCATCCGCAACGACGAGGAGCTCAACAAGTTGATGTCCGGGGTGACCATCGCCCAGGGTGGAGTCTTGCCAAACATCCAAGCCGTTCTTCTGCCCAAGAAAACCGAGAAGAAGGCGTGAACGACCTTAGCCCTCCTTTTCCAAACTCAATCGGCCCTTTTCAGGGCCACAAATTTTTCAAACGCAGGAACTATCTATCGATCAGCTTGCATCAGTATCAATATCTTCGAAATCTAGATCCTGTACAATTCCCAGGGCATCTTTTTCACCAGGATTACTCATTTCCTGACCCGCAGATAGTGTAGGGGTCTGTGCGCACTCAAGAGGACGTCAGGACGCGTCAAAAGGCTTACAGATCTGTACAGGTTCGGTCCAATCGAGAGTGGCCAAGTCGACCCGGTTAACGGTACCAGCTCAATTATGACCTTTACCTTCGCGATCACGCCAGTGTATGGAATACTCTTTTTCAGCATTTCACGGAAAATTTCGTTTATTTATGTATATGTTTATTATTATAAACGGGTCTATTGCCGATCACCAAAAACAAAATAATAGTGTGACACTTATGGTCATGGGTCTTTGGTATATGTCTTTCTTACACTAAATAGGTGTAAAAAAGACATGTAAATTTCAATAGCTTATTAATGTCCAAGAAGAAAATAACAGCCCTTTGCGAGTGCAAGACTAACATCGTCGTATAGATTACGTGTTAGAGGTATTTGCTCATCTTATGCAAGCAAAAGAATGCAATGTATCCATGAAAACGCGAGAAGAGAATTTCAACTCGAAAGTCAGGGTATGATAATCGAGCCCACCTAAATTTCCACGTCGACTTGAATTCATTCTCGAGCTCTATCTCTCCACGATTCTCATCACGCATCATGATGAGTCAAATTATAGTGATAATTATACTCCAATTTTTCCATGTGCGGATCACCAAGTGAAGAAAGTTTTCGTGCTCTCATCAGTTTACTTTTATATCACACGAGATAATTTGAAGTAAGCGCGCTCAACTTAGCCACCTGAGTATAAAAGTCACTAGCTAGGGACCATTGCTGTCAATTCAAAGCTGAAAAGTACCAAACCATATGTCCGCGTGGTGGGAGTGCTGGGTTAGAATTATTTTCATAACAATCAGACAACGACGGAGACGAAGTGGATCAAAACACGTTTGGCTAATGGCCACAAAGTGCACGCGCTCGGCCTCGAGGAAAGCAATTTGTCCGAGTCCGAGGTATTTTCCGTAATACTTATCTCAGATCTCTATACGTCGCAGTTGCTTTCTAATATTCCTCATCAAGTTACCACACAATAATGCTGCAGACGATGGCTGGTACAGCACTCATAACAACAGTGGAGCTGTCATCTTGAGTAAGTGTTTTTTTTTCCTTTTTTTAGAACAATGAATGTATCAGTTCCGTTTTCGCGACTATGCGTTACGGTACATTCATCTACTAAACTGCGACAGTCATCGCAATTGTACGATTGCTCGAATTTCAATGATGCCTTTATACTTGTGAAGTTTGCATATTAGTATGTGCATACTCACGAACCGCATACGATATCTACACCATAATCCGGTCATCTAAATTTCTTTGCTCATTTAATTCTGACTGATCAAAGATTATAGATTTCAACAGTTGCCTCTGTGATGTTGCACCTCAACAATGTATCTGATTCATTTTGTTTCGAGTTACGTTGGCTTGGATCTCCTCACACAGCCTACTAATTTTTTGCACTCATTTCTTTTATCTCAGTAGAAATGATAGCTCAGATCCATTATTCATGTCAAACTTTGGCTGATGAAATGAATGAGATTCCTGAATCATCAGATCAGTCAAGTAGTGGATGTTCCTCAAGTTTTTTTCCCTATTTGTGATTCTGTGCAACTGATCAAAATGATCCATGAGCATGAAATATAATAACAGACTATTTTCTAATATTGTGTGGATTACATTCAAACAAACCCCATCACACCCTATCATGATTAGTCATGTTTACAGATGATTTTTCATCTCTTTTTAACGATACCTCAATTTTAACTACAGGCTTGGTGGTCACAACAAGTGGATCAAAACATGAAGACGAGACCACGAGTACACTACAAAGCTAGCAAGAGTTCAGCCTTCCAGGTCACTACCACTAGCAACAAAATTGTTTTAAAAGTTATAGGCCATCAAAATGAATTCACTTCTCCGCACTGTAAACTCCATGTCCAACAGGAGACACATGTTGATACGCGAGTCACTCCAACAACAACTCATGGCTACAGTAATAGAGATGCAAAGTGCTCCTGGAGTATTAGAAGGAACGGCTGTACAAGTATGCGACGAAACTCTAGCCATGTGCTCTGCTCTAGAAGCTATTTTCTTACACGGATTAAAAGACAGTTTGCTGAATCGAGTCACAGAGGCCTTGAGTGGACCAGATTATGATGCTATGCCACAACCAAGCTTCTGGGGTCCTCTACTTGTTTTCTCACATAGAGGAATCATTGACCAGATCCAGTCTCTCAGTCAGGTTTGTATTCTTTGACAATAGGATATCCTGTAAGATTTGATGGATTTAGAAATAAATCTTATTTGAATCTAATATCATGCAAACAACTCTCATGAATCCAGCAGTTATCCAATATATGTGCTAGAATGATGAGTATATCCTCATAATTACAGTTGTCGACAGAAGTAGGCTACTGCCGAGCATGGATTCGTCTAGCCCTCAACGAAGGACTCCTTACAAGCTACCTCGCAGCCATACGTCGCGACAATTCAGCTCTAAAACCATACTACGAGCGAGCCGCCTTCATTCGAGACACCGACTTAATCGAGGTGGCTCAACGACTTCTAGAAAGCATCGAGTACATCCGCTTCGATCTCGTCTCGAACTCGAGTCTGTTGAATTTCTGGTCGAGCACTCCTCTTTTGATGGCTGCAATCTGGTCTCCACCTATGAAAACCTGTCCCGTCGTCAGTGCAGTCGATATCGCAAAGACAATAAGCAGCGACCGCCCTACCGAGGATAACTATGACGAAATTGAAACAGCCAGCTCCATCGGTAGTTTGAGTTCCTTTAATTCGTCGCAGAATAACTTGACCGGATTCAACGAGGATGAGGCGCTCAGAATCATCCTGTCCAATAACACTAGGCACGCAGAGGAGTCTCTGCTGCTTCCTAGTGGTGACAGACCACCCTTTACTTTAGCCTCGCCTTTGGCTCACCGATCATTCAGAGAAAATGGCAAGATCAAAGGAGATGGTATAACAAAGCCACAGTCAACGCCCAAGGAATCCAAAGTAACAATCCCTAAGAAACCTGAGGATAAAGAGCAGGTTCCCGATAAGGAGGTGTCTGTTGATGTTGAGCAGCAGCAACAGCAAGAGAAGAACCAGGACGAGGAGAGCAATGCAAAGACAGATGCGGCCACAGTGGGAAATTCGCTTATCAACAAACTAGGCTGGTCGTCATCTCACGAGGATACTGAAGCTAACTTGATGACCTCGTCAGCAATTTCGAGGACATCCATAACGAGCGAAACTTCCTCTGGACAAACTCCCGGAGAGGGTCCCACCTACGACGCTTTACTCAAAAGTTATCACACTGGCAGCAGCTACAAATCACCTCCAAAACTCGAGGAACTCTTGGAAAAATATCCAGCTTATCAACCAGCGATTACAGCAGCACATCCAGAACCTCGAGAAAACCGAAGCTTTGACGAGCAGCTGGGCAGGCTAGCTCGTGAAAAAGGTCTTGATCTGCAAAACTACAACTGCCTAGAGTGCGACAAACAGATCGGTATTATTTTTGCCAAAGCCAACGTGTGTCGCTTCTCCGGAGACTATTTTTGCTGCGGTTGCATGTCTCCTGATGAGCACATTATACCTTCGAGAGTAATTCATAATTGGGACCTCAAAAAATATCCAGTCTGCATAAAAGCTGCCAAATATCTTAGCGAGTGTAGTACGCTACTTGATCTTAAGGTTCTGAATCCACGAATTTACAGTGCAGTAGATGCGATGGCACAGTTACAAACTTTGAGGGTGCAATTAAATATGCTTAGGGCATATTTGTTCACATGTCGCGAGCCTATTATAGAGGCATTACAGCAGAAGGTTGCACCGAGAGACTACCTCTACGAGCATGTACATCAGTATTCCGTGTCGGATTTGGTAGATATACCAAATGGCACGCTCGCGCAGCAGCTCCAGAAAGTTGTAGAGTTTGCCAAGGGACACGTCCTAAATTGCTGGCTGTGCAGTCAAAAAGGATTCATCTGCGAGGTTTGCAGCAATCCGAAAGTTATTTATCCATTCGATACTCAATCTACATATCGGGTAAGATGAATGCGGAATTTTCAGTTGCTTAAAATTCAATAGTTAAGAAAGAACGATATTAAAGATGACTTTTTAATTCTCTGCAGTGTGGAGCATGCCACGCAGTCTATCATTCAGAGTGTCTAAATTCTAGCAAGCCGTGCCCACGATGTGAGCGTAGACGCCAGCGAATGGATTTACCATTATTGGATATGGGTAACTCTGATCTTTCAAGGGGTCCTACACCAACCGCAAATAAATCAACAGTATTGACCAATTAAAAGAGGATGAATAGTGTACAGTTTTCTAGAAATTGAGTTGATCAAATATTCCTTTTGATTTTCATATTTTTCATAAAATTGTAAATTCTGGCAATAAGTCTTCTCTAGGAAAGAATCCTTGTCTCAAATTGGAAGAAGAAAACCAGTGATAAGAGATTATGCAAGATTTGAAATGAACCGAGTGTATTAATTCTAGACTGCAGTTCAAGTAAAATATAATTGTAACTAACAATTGTGATATAAAAGGGAACCTTCATTTTTGAGGTGAAGTGGTTTTTATACATATATGAACGTTGTACGATGATCGTTATATTTATTTCAATTTTATGTACAAAAGTAATAAAATAGACACAGCTGCTTGCTACAGTAAAATTGATCTTACCATATTTATTTCGCAAAACTTATCATACTGAATGTTACGTTTAATACTGTTGCTCAATAAAAATCGGCTAGAGAGCATCGACGAGTCAAAACCGAGACTCACAACTGATCTTGGTACGACTTGATCAATTCATCATAAATAAGAAGTGTTGAATTGATGGTTTAAAAATGACGATGTAGGTACTTCATTTATCCATTTGTTATCATTCATCACCGGTAAGATACAAATCTCGATTATGCTACTGCAAGCTAAGAATTACTCGCGCCTCCTTTTCATACGACATTATAATCTCATTCAACTTGACATAATTTACATTTCAGAGGATAGAAAAAATAAAGTCAAAACTACATAAATTTATACAATAGTATAAGTTGCTTCCCATGCTCTTATGATGATACATGCATAAGTAACGTCCAAGGAAACAGATAAAAGTTAATCTTTCGTATATCATTCAGTTTCTTATACATTGATGATGAATATCATTTGTACTCTTTCATGTGTCTCATAAAAAACATTTTTATCACTCCCTAGAAAGGTTTCCAATATTTTTGTCAAATCTTTCAGGGATTGATTGTTCTAGCATCAAACAAGATTCACCTTGAAGTTTTTAGATTAATTATTGCGATTCACATCAACCTCGAGTTGATTCTATGGAAACTAAAGAATTCTACAATTTGTATGGTCTAATAGGAAATAAACTTTTTGTAATACTTTCTACGTAGACTTAGAACAGAAAACAAAGATAAAATTTTCACAATCATTCAGTCTGTTCTTTTTCAATACACTAAAAATTTAATAAGAAGTTGAACGCGCCTCTATAACAAATGATGCATCTGTCTTATAATGAAGATGACTTTTCAAAAAATTAATCAGAAATACCATTGGTATTCTTGAGATTCTCTGACAGTTACAACAGAACTGTTAGGCAAAATGAGCAAAATACAAAGAGATCAAAATAAGTTCCAAAGACTTCGCGTCTCTCTATTGGCCTCTTTCTTTAAACTAAATTTTTTTGTTGAAACAATTAAAAACATGTCATTGGAAGCTGGAAAGAGCCATTTGCAAGTCTTACTTTCAACACAATAAGTACACAAAGGTCCAGAATATGCCATGTTCATCAGTATATACAATCAAGGTAAAATTACACCAAGAATGGCGTCTGGAGAGAAGTATTAACTTTTCAAAATTTCAAGGTGAATCTTGTTTCTCTGATGTCATTGATTATGCAAAGTTTTAGGGAAGTACGCAGAAGGCAATAAAGGTTTGTCCAGCACTGCACGCCTCAGACCACCTTGTAAAGTACTTCCCATGCTTTTGGGCTTTGTGCCATTTATAGATGGTGCAGGTACATTATTGTTTTCAATGATTGCAGGCACCGAATTTGCACTTAATAGATTATTTGTGATTTTGCTTTGTGAATTGGCACGTTCCATTGGCGTACTAGTACTAGAGATTTGTCCAGCTTTGAAATTGATCCCACCTGCATTTTCAGACACTCCAACACCTGTAGACCTCGCTGAATTTCTGGTTGTCTGATTGATATTTGGATTTTGTACTATTGGGTTACGAAGAGGTAAACCAGAGAGAGACATAGGTTGAGCTGAATTCGATGCTGGATTCCGCGTTTCAAACCTGTTGGACATAAACTTATTCTGTCTTGGTAATGTCAACTGCATTGTCTGTGGCAATGTCACAGTAGCAGTTGTTGTGGCACTTTGCAGAGGTGAGTGAGTATCAGCTAGTCTTCTATTCAACCAACTGATTACATTATCATTATTCTTGATAGTTTTTTCTTTCTCTTCAAGCTGAGTTTGTAGAGTTTTGATTTGTTCTTTGAGACCATCAACTTCTGCCTTAGCTTCTCGGCTTTCTTTGGCATACGATTCAACTTTACTTTCCAGTTGACCAACTTCTTTTTGCTTATTATCTAAGAGCCTCTCCTGCTCAAGAGCAATGCTAGTGCGCAGTTTCAACTTGGATTTTGTAGAAGCCAACTCATTTTGGAGCTTGCCTAAAATTTCATTGGCTTTGACAAGCTCATCGCCAAGGTTTTTCAATGAGGTCTGTTTTCGCTGGAGTTGAGCCTCTTTCTCAGCCAGTAACTCTTCCAAGCGCTGCTTACTCTCCTTAGCACTCTTCATAATTTCTGTGTGTTTATTGATCAGTATTGTCTTATCTTTCAACTCTTGTTCCAAAACAGCAACCCTGGTTGAAAGTGCGTGAACAGATTTATCTTTTTCCTGGTAATCTGTGTCCAATCTGGAAGTTTGTTTCTTCAATGCAGTGAAATCTCGCTGAACGATATTCAACTCTTTCTCTAACTCTTGGATCTGTTTTGACTGCTCTTTGTTGGTTGCCTCTAGGAGAGATTGCTTATCCTTATAACTCACGTTCTGCGTCCTCAACTCAGCAATCTCAGTATGCAATTGCTTAATTGTTTCACTGTGCCTGTACTCAATCTCCATCTTTTCTTTTTCACATTGATTGAGCCACTCCAGCCTTGCCTGAGCTAATTTATCCTTCTCTAGAGTCGTTTGCTGAGACAGACTCATCTGTAGCTGAGTTTTCTCACCAATGAATCTTTGTTCACATTGCTCTAGCTCTTTGCATTTCGATTCAAGCTTGTTTGCTAATTCTGATAGTCTAGTTTCTAAACTTGTAGTGTCCCTCTCTTTCTGTACGATTGACTCTTTCAAAGTTTTGATCTTCATGGCCATGTGTGTTTTCAAATCCGAATCGTTTGCCGGTGCAATATTCAAACTAAGGTGACACAGGTGTTTGAAATTATTGGTTTCTACAAGTTTAAAGTTCCAATCTCCAGCTTCTTCTGACAACAGCAACAAGAACTTTGGTGTTTTGGACAAACTTGTGGCTGGTACTTGGCACTGCTCCAGTAGACATATCAATTGTGTTGCAAAGTTGTCAAAGTCAACAAGTAAGCCCTGCTGTGCTTTCAAGACTTTGAAGTCATCATCAGTAATGAATAGAGAGTACAGAAAACAAGGATCATCATCATCCGCCAGCAGAACACACAGAGCCTGAAATATAAAAGAGAGGTTGAAGCATTAAGGATATTACTTGTGCAACAGGCAGATTTGTAAAAGAATGGTCAGCCCAGTGAGAAGAGCAGTTAAATAGTATTGATAAGATTGACATGGAAACAACTGTCAATGTAGTTTGATACACCATTGGAAAGAAAATCAATGATTGTAATTCATGATAAATGACAGCGAGCAGTGATAGGGGTCAATCTCGAATAAGAATTAGTTTATAGACTTACATACAGGACTTGAGCAAGTAAAAAAGGGGGTCTCCTCCCAAAATCAATTTTGGACGTGGCTTGTAAAATAATGTTTTTTGGGAAAGATGACAAGAGCTCAAGTCAGTCATTGTGATAGTTATAAAAAAGCACAGCCAAAAAGATCAATGCACAGTAGCTGTCAACCTCACACAGCTGATTGAAGATGTCAAGCAGGATCATATAGAATGAGTAAAAGGATCATATAAGAGCCAATCAGTCTCGTTGTCATTCGAGAATAAGGAAGATAGCGTCCGCTCAGTGGGTCCAGGAAAGTAATAGGATCAATAGGAGGAGACGCCACTGTGCATATCTGTTTACAGGCCCCGAGCGGAGGCGTAAAATGGGCCTCAATGTAGGGGGTGGCCCCATCGACTATGAGGTTACCACGAAGCCTTACAGAAAGGATATATAGCAGACTGTCATCGGAGAAGAGACATCACCAGGAACAAGTTAAAAATCTCACCTTACGACACACAGGACTGAGTCCGGCATGTATTTCAACGTTGACCCTTAGTTCTCGTTGCCGTTCCTCCTTGTGTTGAGGTTTGACATAGACGCGCTGCACCTTGCTGTAGATGACGTCGACGTTGTTGAGTTGTAATCCTGAGTCTGACGAACTCGAACTTGAACCGCCGACAGCTAACGAGTTCAGATAATTCATCTTGAATTATATTAAAAGCCCTACACCATCTCCAGGGGCTTAGTTTACAAACTCGATATCTTCGCGTCTACTCCGCATTATACGCTGTTCTCGATTTTGTCTTGTAGCAGTTCCTGCAACACACTAATATAAGTATTCTTCTCTGTGGAGTTTCACTAATGTTCCTTTCTGCTGCAAATGCGATGAGAGGTACGGGTGCAGTATATATCGAATAAAAGCAAGAGCACTATATACACAATATAATGCACCGCAATGCACTTCGTTCACTACAATGGCTCGCGTATACTACGACGCGATCGTGCCTTCTCTCGATTTGATGATATTACTCCGTCTCTGTTTTGCACACTGTTGAGTTCTCTGCGGCGGCTACTCATCAGTCCTGCATCTACACATTGTCGCACTGTGCTGATACGGGCGCTTAGGGCGCCTGCGCGCACCAGTCTCTCCTCGTCTCGTCGTTTTCCTTGCTGTCCAGTCCGTTTCGTGCCTTTGCCAGACGCGGAGCACATTGTATTATAGCACACGTTGTGACTCGCTATTCTTGCACTTTGATATCGTGTACCATACTACATCTAGAAGCTTACCTTGTGTACCTAGATTTGATCTTTGTAGATACTTAAAATAAAACTCGCGTATTTTCTTATATAAAAGTGAGTGTTATTAGAAGAACCCGGCGCGCACTCCAACAGGTTATGGGCCCAGCACGCTGTGCAGAAGCCCGTACCGGGGCGACTGCACATGGCTCCAGGTCGGCGCGACCACCCCAGGGTTAGGAGCTCCTCCGGGGCAACGGAAATGGAGAAAGTGCATTCGGTGACTTCGGAGTGAGTGCGAAAAGTGCCAGGATGACGCGGCGACGCTCGACTCAGAGAATGCTCTCGGAGCTCGGGCACGACCACATATATAGAGGTTAGCGCGCGCGTCGTCACACCTAGATGCCGTCGCTCACCGGTAGACGTGGAAAAGCGGCGCGGTCGAGAAGATGCACATCCAGGAGAAGACGCGCAACGTAAAGCTGCATTCAAAACGAGTCTTGCGTCTAGAAGAAAGTGCTCACCAAGAGCTGGAAATCTAGAAGATGGCGCTTGTCAAGAGTTAATCGGCTAGTGTTATGTGTTCACCAGGAGTCAGGCGTAGAGGTTGCGCTCGCCGCACTCGGAAAATTGGCGCCGTAGAGTGTCGCGAACATAAATCCATAGAACGCTAATGCAAACACGTGTTTCCAAGAAATCGGAGGGAGAGCCAGCGCGACATGTGGGCACGCGCAAAGCAGTTATCGGTCTCCCTTTGTGCTACATTCGCATCCAACATGGCGACGGCAACTCAACTCTCGATCATTTCGTTGTGTGTGAATTTTCTCCTCCGTCCAGTTATTAAAAAAAAACGGATTCGGTAGTGTTGCGAGATGTTAGATTGTAATCCGCAATACTGAGTTGTGCCGAGTTTGAAGTGGGTTTTCTCTACTTTTGAAGACCAAAATGTTCGCATTGCCGACATACATAAGCTAGAAGTTAGAGGCTTATTTCTAGACTTACAGGTTGACGCCTGCTCACATTTTCCAGAGCCGCCTAACAGAGTTTGATGAGCGCTGTGCGTCGTCAACTCGCCGTGGTGGTGCTTGCTCCAACCAGAGCATCGACATTTGTGTTGACGCGTCGAAATGTAATTTGAAATATGTGAAAACGCGTGATAGAGGTATGCGCACGGATACGATATGCTTATCTGTCTGATACACTGCGGTGCAGGTGTCGGTGCAGTGGCATGATCCAAACAAACGGCATAAAACTAGATGTGTCAAAGGTTATTCGATGAGAATAATAATGTGTATTAGAAGTTGCACGTGTGCATAGCTGAGATATTGCTTGCAGCTGATACACTGCAGTGCAGATATTGGTGCGGTGGCAAATTAGCAGCTCGTGTAAGGTGGCTAACGTGTCACACAGGTAAACGCTATGGCAGGTACACCACCTAATAACCTAGAAGTCAATCACAAAAAGGGATTTCAACTCCAACTAGAAGTTTACGAAAACCATAGAAGTTTAGAAGCATAGGGGTTTGGAGGCATAAAAATTTAGAGGCATAGAAGTATAGAAGAATAGAAGTTTAGAAGCATAGAAGTATGGAAGCATCGAAAGTAGAGTTGAAAATTCCCAAAGTTAGAATCGGGTGGCAGATTTCGATGAAAGTAGAAACTACATCGTGATATCCCGTACCCGGTGTATATATAGTTCATCGATCCACTGATCAGAGTACGACGAATGCAATGCCTTATGAACAAAATGGCGGTTACCCGGGTGATTTTCCGAAATTGCATTGATGTTCGTGCAACTAGGTTATTCATCCGTGTGTGTTTTTCTTCGGGATTGTGCAAACTGTATGCGTGTGCGATCGCCCCTACCACGCAAAATGGCTTGTCCGTCGTACGGCTAGACAGAGTGGGAGGGAGCACGTATACAGCGAGTACATTTTCGGGAATTACGCATTTAGTTATGACGATCTCTGCTAGTAGTACTAGCGGAGTGGAGTCTAAACTATATACATACATATGATCCAATATGTATGTAATTGGACCATCGTCATTAAAGTTTACAGTCAATTGGGTATCACTGGATACATGGCTGGACGTACGTTCCAAGGTAACTGGTCATTTATAGAAGTACAATATCAATTGATCATTGAATTAGAATTAAATCCAGATCTGGCATCCTCTAAGTACTTGAAGTTGAGATTGATGAGTTAGAAGCTAAACTCAGAGGATGGATTAGAGAGTAGATGTAGAAGTCAATGTTCAACAAGAAATTGATATTATTTAGAAGTTGCTCGCACATTTTGAAGAGGGCTTGCGCCTCGTTACATGGATGCTAAAATCAGAGGTTCGATGAACTAGATGTTTTGGTAAAATTTGTGAATGAGGTTTGCCTCTCGTTTCAGAATTGCCAAAATTAGAGGTTTGATGAACTAGAAGTTTACTCGATTAAAATTTCTTTTTGAAATGTTTCAGGTGATGAGCTAGAAGTTTATTTGACTAAATTTTTTTAAAAGTGTTTCAGTATGTAACATACATCTAGCACTTGCTGTATTTCAAGTATCTCAGGAGTGGCACCTGTATCTGCTGATAGACATGCCAACAGTCAACGTGTAGAATTCCGTCGCTGCATTAACTGATACACAAGATATGCGTCTAACCTACCTGGGAGTAAAAAGGAACATCCTAGCGGAAGAGAAATGTGAAGGATCGAAGACTAACCAGATTTAGAAGGAATAAGTAAACCTCTGTCCTCACTCGGATAGAGCGGAGTATTATTAGAATTCAGAAGATCATTGACCCCCCCCCCCCGGCAAGGACTTCATGTGCACTCCTAGAAGAAATAAAAATTACTGGTGTGCTGTCCAGAAGATCTAAGCTTAGATGGATACGTTGGGTGAACTCTCGTGACAATCTACGCGTATGTTCTAAGGAACCTCGCTGAGATTGGGAGGGAGGAATAGACGAAGTTCACCACGAACTCTCCAAGATGGAGGAAACGCACTGACTTAGAGTCAACTGAGTTAGAAGGCACCACAAACTTAGAGTTTGAACATAACTCTGTGACTAACATAACCTAGAAGAAACTTCAGAATTTTGAACCTAGAAGTTAATCATTTGTCCGTCGAGTGAAAAGAGCGGCGTAATTCGCGTACAAGTCGAACGATTCAGAAATCGAAACCAGCTTAGTTTTGGGATGTCCTGGAAGTTCATGACGATTACCGAACAATGATCTTCTTTCAGAGAACCATACTTGATCGTTCGTAATTCGATGAGAGGATGACTCCAAAATTCTAATCTGGTGCAAGTTGGACTTCAGATTTCCTGGATGTCGTGTAGAGACATGATTCTACGTAGATGTATTCTAGACACCAATCACTATAAGGTGCATCATATGAGAGACGACGAATTTAGAAAAATCTACCGTCGCATTCTGAGCGAGTGATGTTCAACCACACGTCAAAATGAGGAGCACACACAGCGAGGAGATCAACCCTAATCCATTGGAGGCCGGAATTTGTTTCATCAAATGAATACAAAGTCTGAAATAGAAGATGAGCTCGAATTCAGTTAGAAGATTGACTTAGAAGCTGTATTGAGAAAGTCAAAATTTGACTTCTTACACCTAGAAGACTGGTTTACATAAGTTACCCAAACGGGCCAATAGATCAATATAACCACCATGTATTGAATTATAGTCACTGCTGTGCAGGACTTATTCAATTATCTCTGGTATCATTCATTCGTGGGATCCTCGAGTCCAGACAAAGCTATTCGAAGATTCGAGGAGCAGCTCTCGACATGAGTTAGACAGTGCTCGTGAGCAGCGACACCAGTCAACTCTCAAGAAGTACAGTCGAATTGACCTTGTTATCGAACTAACGTGTCGCAAATGACTCGTTGATGTTAGCCAAAGGATAGATGTGAATGACAAATGGACATCTGCTGTGACCAAGTCTCTGGCACAGATGTCTGACGTGAAATTATGTCAAGCGGAATCGGTGATTCGATTTGGAATTTTGCCGAATCAAAGATTTGTGCAAAAAGTACGAGAATAGTTCAGAAGTTCACACGCAAATCATGCGCATAGACGCTATAGACGAACACCTTCAGCAAATCCAAAATGTACCATGGTAGAGATGGGTAGACAGCAAAATTTTCCAAACACCGGAGCTGCCCAAAGAGGATGCCCTTCTGGGATTGGGAGGGAGAATAAGAATAAGTTGTAGAACTACAGAGTCCGAAGACAATAGGAGCATGCGAATATCTGTCTCAGAATTTGTGAACAAATCCTCATAGAGGATCCACTCGCAAAAACCTCTTTTGTCAGTTACATACTCGAAGGCCAATCTAGTGTTTCGGCTAGATAGATTGATAGATAGATAGACTGATAGAAGAAGAGAGACCTCAATCAAACTAGGAGCCACGACTTAAACAGAGAATTCCGAAGGGCTTAAAATAGGAGTATAAAATTAGACGAATTCAGGAATAGACCGATCACTGCCTGATTAGACGACTAGACTGTAAATGTTTAAGCAAGCTTCCGAATAGTACACGGGAATAGAGAGAGCAATGAAATGAAATAGAATACTGCCAACCAACCCCGTCGGTTTTTCAGGAAGCTCAAAGACTTCGATGTATGCGCCTGTTGGTTGTCAGAAACCTCGAAGATTTTCAAGTATACGCCGTTGAAGAGATGCTGCTAACCTTGATGCGATGGAAAGAGATTATTAGAAGCCAAAATCAGTCGTGGGCTCTACTGGCGGAATCAATCCCCTGGTTAAATCGACAACGTTCCTGGATTTTAAGAAAGCCAGTTCAACAGACACCAAGTCAGAGTGACCTTAGCGAGATCCTAGAAGTAGACGAAAAGATTAGAAGAAATGGTTGCTTATATGTACCAAGAAATTGAGTTGGAAGAAACCATATAGAAGGACTATCTGAGAAGAAAGTCGAGAGGCGATTTGATCAATTTAGAAGCAGAGAGCGCAGTGATGACAGAGATCAATGGCTTCAACGTGCAGGATTGCATGGATAGCGTGTATTAGAAGTTATGATATCTACTCGAACCGAGAACAGAATCCAGCTGGATAACTGAAACGGTGTACCGTGAACCACTTAGAGGGAAGACGAACTGGAAGTACTAACGAAATGATATAGATGTATTAGAACGAATGTCAAAAGTCCATACTAGAAACTAAGACGTACTCAAATGCTTGTTACTAGAAGTACTTCGCGACTCGAGTTGCAGAATTTATCCCAAAACAGCAATTCTCGAGGAAAACATCCACCAGCAGCAGTGAAACCGACGGGGGATCGGATAGCCGTAGCCTAAGGATTCGTAGCCTTTGCAGAGGGAGGGAGTGTTGAGTTCTCTGCGGCGGCTACTCATCAGTCCTGCATCTACACATTGTCGCACTGTGCTGATACGGGCGCTTAGGGCGCCTGCGCGCACCAGTCTCTCCTCGTCTCGTCGTTTTCCTTGCTGTCCAGTCCGTTTCGTGCCTTTGCCAGACGCGGAGCACATTGTATTATAGCACACGTTGTGACTCGCTATTCTTGCACTTTGATATCGTGTACCATACTACATCTAGAAGCTTACCTTGTGTACCTAGATTTGATCTTTGTAGATACTTAAAATAAAACTCGCGTATTTTCTTATATAAAAGTGAGTGTTATTAGAAGAACCCGGCGCGCACTCCAACACACACCGATTACGAGAATTGGGCGCGTGTGTGAGGTGGACGCGCTGTTCTGTTTCTATCAAAGCATATATATATATCTAGTACACAATAATATATATATATAAATTTTTCTATATATCGTGTACAGGTTAGGTGATGTGCTATATATGGTAGAAGAGAACACAATGGGTGATGCCGTAAGAGCCAGTTTCAAGTCTGTTCAAGTCGCCCATAATAGAGAGTTCGAAAGGATCCGGCATCTGCAGGTCACGGGCGTGCACTGGCTTGCATTTTTAGTAAAAACTTTTACTCTAAATCTCTGCATGGGCTCAGATCACGTAAACGAAAAAGAACACATGGAAGAATCTCGTCGAGAATCAAAATCCATACATGCGCACTAAAATGATGCTCCTTCACTCGTTTTTTGGCCCCTTCTTCGTGAACCACCCCCCAGAAAGGCAACCCCAATGGATTCTCGACTTTCGTCTTCACCGCTTTTATCTCAGCATCTCAGCACTCTGATCTTTGCTTTTTGACTTTTTGGCTCTACTTCAGTTTATAGGTAAAAATATTCGGATACGCCTAAAAGGTAAATGCAAAATTATGAACCGTATGTGCATGGGTGATTATGAGATAACTTATGGGTGCATTCGAGGCCAAAAACGGCGGAGGTCGGAATTTGGACCAAAAATTGACTATAGTTGAAACATAGCTGAGCAGTTCCGCGAAAACTTGCTCGTAACCTCGCTCGTAACAGATTCAAAAATGGACCTAAGGCAAAACTGAACTTCCGGGCTCGTAAGGTGGATTTCTTCCGGGGTTTTTTCACCACTAATAACATTTAGACTAGATGGAGGATTAAAACTAATAAAAAGTATTGGAAGTTGAAAAACATTTTTGCGTGTTAAATCCCGTAAGAACTCAGCTCGAGATCGCGATTTGGCTACGGAAATTACATTTTCCTGTTTGATCCGAGGTTGATCAGTGAATACGGATTGGGTATAGTTAACGAATCGCTTAAATTCCACTTAGATATAAGTTTTAGGTATCAAATATTTACGAAAAGTCAATCGCGATGCATATTGTCGATATACTTTTTAGTCTTGTTGCGATATGGGCACGGGACACTCTTATTTACCGCGGCAATTTTTCGGAGAAGAGCACGCCGCCTCTTCTCGGGAGTGAAGTTATGGGGATGTTGATACCGCAGTCATTGAATTGTTTGAAGCGAGGCGTCACAAATCGTCAAAACAGGCGAGCAGGAATTTTGGCCACTATCATACACCCAGCGTTGAGCGGTTGAACGACTTAGTTGCGACTTCTAAACTATGAAAACATGTTCAAAATATACCCAAATTCGATATCTTTTTGTGGGGTAGTCGTTTAGCACCCGCATATCTTCATATCGTGACCTTGAACGCCGAAATTTTGGAGTG
Organism: Eretmocerus hayati; assembly: GCA_029851415.1. Classification (NCBI taxonomy): domain Eukaryota; kingdom Metazoa; phylum Arthropoda; class Insecta; order Hymenoptera; family Aphelinidae; genus Eretmocerus; species Eretmocerus hayati. The sequence goes on along the minus strand of CM056741.1, from coordinate 32,876,245 downwards.
CGGACAGGCTATGGAATTGACATTTCGACTCTTAATTCGCACTTTTCGACCCTTAAACGTCCAGTTAGGTCTCATATGACTACTTCTTTTTAAGAAAGAGCACGAAAAAATACACAAGAAACGTGTTTTGCACAGTCGATTGAGAACGCGTAGACGCCGCAATAAGCCGAGACACATTGGGAGCAAGTTTTCGCAGAACTGCTCAGCTCCAATCTGATTGCTTATGTAGGGATTTTCGAATCTATCTGACATCGAAATCAATTCATCCCAGGCGTGCATAAATGTTAGCCAATCGATGTAAAAGATATGAGCAATTTTCGATATAATTTTGCCACGGTAAGGACAGCCACGGTAAGGACATTTTGGCATAAAAAGTGATTTCAAAGGCGTAAATTGAAAGGGATCGTTTTTTCCGAATACACGGCCTATTTTTATGGTGAGAATTGACTGTAACAAAAATTTTGGACCGTATAATGTTGCATATAGTGTTCGAGAGCCAACAACCCCGGTGGACATGTATCATATTTAGTAACGGGAAAATTGTCGGTAAATAATCGTGCGGGAGCTAGGCTGTTCATGTAATTCAATACTCCGCTGGTGGTAGAATTTTGTTTTCTGATGTATTATAATTATCAGAATTCCATAAGAGATGTCCTCATTTGATTATTAGGTTTATATAGCTTTATGTTTAATTAATGTTAGTATAGTCCTGTGGATGAGTAGACTGACAACTTCTCGAGGCAAGCGATTTTCCACGGTTGAAGATGAAGAAGAAATTAGGTTCATTCCGGGAAAGACTGTTGCGGATAACTGAAAGCTATAATCTTAATTCACGTGTTAGAACTGCTCACTCAATTCATGAAGGTCATTTTACTACAACTGATTCGAGTAAATACTGTAGAACAAGGCTTTCATCGAGAGGTTTTCATTTCAATTCACTGATCACTTAAAAATGGATTATATGAGTATGTAAGTCAATTTTTGAATGGAAAATACGGCCTCCTCAGGGAATTGCGTAAAAATTTAGATTAATGCACACAATTCAAAAAATGGTCTTTAGAGCAACGGATTAAACATGTAAAATAATTGATTGATCTTGAAATATATTAGCTCGCTACAAGATCAGGTTTTCAAGAATAATTTGAAGAATTTCCAATTTTTTCACTATGATTCCAGGTGGTTGTTCCCAAAAACTATTATCAAATTCAGTAGACATGTATAGATATAAAATAAAGGGCTGGTAACATTATTAGCTTGTAACGAGTCTCATTCGCGATGAAGGAGGTAAAGTTTATTTTGAAATCAAGTTTTTCGATTCTTCCAAAACCAGTATTTCAACTCAAAATAAGGGAGGATGAACCATTACCATGAGTGTCACTATAAACATTTACTGCATGCGGTCAATGCATGCAGTGGCGTGTTCGATTTTTACACGTGTGCGTGTGTGGGTTTGCCGCCTTTTTATCTGCGCACGCGCAGTATCCAACAATTTTGCAGACAGCTCAAGGGCACAATCAACAATGTGCATTCAGTCAGATTCGTTGCATGCCATTGCCGGCATGTATTTTCTACCGTTATGCATTCTGATGCTTATACAGAAAGTAATCAGTACAGTGATAGTGTGAAGTGTAAACAATGCTACTGCAACTAGCAGTGACCACCAATTCAAGTGTCAAAGCTATTGAGAATAAAAGTGTAAATTATTCTTGTGTGGTGTGATGGATACCGGCGCGGTTTATTATTCGCCTTGTCAGACTTGTGCAAAATTTTTTCGACGGTTGCACGCACTTGCAATGTGCAACAGTTTGCGAAGCTGATGACGATCGTTCGAACGTGCCATTTATACAAGGAATTCGTATCTATTGTTATAGTGTACGATGTGTGTTATACTCGTATTTTACTGTAAATACAATCGAAAGACTTTCGAGAGTATTCTATAATGGTTTATCGTCAACTTGAGATTCAACTCGTCCATGCATATGCAGACCTTCAAGAATTCTATTACGATACCTACCTACTGTTGCTGATGGTTGCCTTGCTCGTTTATCAAAGAGAATAAGTAGCAGGTAAGTTTGACACAAGCTCTGGATACTCTACTATTTTCTGTTGAAGAGTTTACATCATTTGCAGGCAGGAGGTTATCTCTGATGCAATTCATGGTCTGTTAACAGGCTGATTAGTATTCGTTTGTTTTACCTAGTTTTACATTCGGACTGCATCACAATCGTCACAATCCGACGTCACTGGGTGACGTGGACTAAAAAATGTTCATAATCGTAGATATTGTGACAAACTTGTTGCGCTTGTGATATATAGCTAATTCAATACATTTTCTGCAAACTACGTCATTATTCTCTCATGCTGTTGGCACCCTGCACGAGCTGCAAAAAGTTTCATAGGAATAGCGATCACACAAAAGCTTAGAGAGAATCGTAAATTATTGTCAATTTTTGCAGATGATTAATTGAAGTCCATATTTCCATTCCATAATACTACGGACTTGATTTTCGCGAAAATTCCGTCAAAGTTCGAGCACGTGTGTATACAAATCGCTCAGAAACCGGCGTCGCTGTGGAAAAAATTCAACATGCCGACTGTTGCATCTCGTAGGTTTCTATTTACCTGCATGCATTTAGCAGTCGGCTTGCCTGTTTCCTGTAACGCCAATTGACGATACACAGACACCTAACGCCATCTACATTTCAAGTCTTGCAAAACGTACTGCGAGTCTCATTTCACTTTCTCTCCTGTACAACAACTCGAGACTCGAGGGAAAATGATATACAGTTATGTAGAAAGTTGTTGGCAAATGATGCATCCATAGCGATAGCCATCTTGACACTAAATCCCTCCCACGAGACAAACAATTTTCTAGCTTGTAGATTCGCCATGATAAATATCAGTCTCAAAATTTTGTAGCAAATTTTATGCAGTTTTCGAAGTTTGGTGATGAAAGGAAATAATCATATGTTCATTGATGTAGAGTGACTTTTGCATGCAATTATCCTAGTTCAAAGTATGATGGCAATTTACTAATATTCTCGTTCAAGGTTGCGTGCGAGTAAAAAATTGATCATTATAAAGTGTTTGAGAAGGGGAAACGAGTCGCAGGCAAATCACAATCGAGGTTTCCACAAGTTTTAATTAGATAGCGAAAATCGATTACTGCAAAGCTATGGATAGATAACCTTGATCTAGCGCTCATGAGATGTTGCCATATCTTCATACATATCCATATACCTGTGCATAAGCACACCTGGAATAATGCAAGAATTAGTTTTAGTCTTGTTTTTGTGGAACCCGATGGAACCATAATTTATAAACAACAGAACAGACGAAACAAAAAATTTTCTGCAATCATTGAACCCTGCTCTCCAATCTCACCTCAACACTTAATGTCGAACTTCCTATCCTTTTTAAATTTTTGTTCAATTCTTTACAATTTTTCTTTCCATTGTAAAATCTCCTGTTCAACCAATGAATTTTTTCCCTTTTATGTCCAAAAGAAAAGATAATGCTGTCTCGTCAGCATTTGCACAGCTTACGAAGCTGTCACGGTTCTGCTGGTTTCCAATTCTCAACAAAACGACGAAAAAGAGATATCTCTCTTTGTTATATACCAACGCTATATATACTTTGTGCACAATGCCTATTCGTATTACGTCTTTGAAAACCTCATCGAAACTGCGACTGAGTTTGCTCAATCTATACTAAAACAGACATTCACTGCCTTGAATGTAAGCGACGAATTGCAACTCTGCGTCTCTTATAGAAAATGTTACCGAGTTGGTACTCATTATTGCAAAATTGACCGAATATGCAGTAAGTAGAAGCAGCCCACGCATATTGTCACACTTGAAACTTGCAAATTGAAGAAGTACGACATCAGCGAAGACAACGATGTGGCTCATGTTTTGCAAGCGAGAAGTGGTGTAATGGATGTTTCAGCAGAACCTTTGGTAATGCGAAAAAAAGAGACACATGAAGTATTTTGCGGATGTTGGGCCTGTTCCATTTGATTCTTTCAATATTTACATTTTTTACGTAATTTCCAGTGTGTAACAAAATATTGACCATTTTTATCCAGACAACTCAAGTATAGACGGCAGCATTTGTTTCGCTTAAAATTTGAATCTGTACATATGGCTCGACTAAAGTTTCTGCTCGATTTTTTTGCAAACAAGCCAATGGAGTAGCTACATTTTGCGCAATGCCATCATGATTCTTGTTTGCAAGCACTGCTTCGAGGACTTTTCCCGATTTGATTTTGAAAACACGCCACTCTGCATAGCAATCTCGACTCGACCATCGAAGAGACATCTTTAGCTTACAGATTCATTCGAGAGACCTTCGATTTATGTGCGCTTCTCGTTCTTCCAGCTATTATAATCGACAACGCTACGTTATTTTCGTCATTTTATTCTCAATACATTTTAAAAATTTGAAAGGTGTAGGTCATTTTAAAAGTAATTTCGACGCTTTATTCGGAATATTGCTAAAGATATCGCTCTTGAAAGACTCTTTCGAGGTTTATTTTATATTCATCGTTTTGAACGAATGCAGATTTGGCTGAAAAGTTTCTTGAGCAACCATCTCTGGAATGATCAGTAAATCAATGACTTTTATGAGGACAAGATGAAATCGAGAAGAGAGAACAAGTATTGCTTCAATGGATTAGCATTCGCTCTTCATTTTAACCACTCACTATCAACATCTCTTTGAGAATGGTTTATTCTTTATCCTCATTGCTTGACCTCTTTACTCTGATGCCTTTTCATGAATGTTCATTCATATGTTAACGATCTTGTCAATGTGGTAGCAATTTCGACTTTGACTCTGAATAAACTTCTTTTAAGGCAGAAAATCTTGATCGAATGGAAAGTTTTGTTCCAGAATAAAGAAGTTATTGGTTGGAAAGTGAGTACTTTTTTCAAAATATCGAAGTAAACGTGAGACGAATTTTCTCAGAGTTTTTTCAAAAAAATTTTGCTCGGAATGAAAACTTTTACAATTTGACTCCAACTTCGAATTTTTAATGGAATATCTCTCTACATCTCTACTATTTTGAAATTTGGTCAACACAAATCTTCAATGAAGTCGTGGAAAGAAAGCCTGAAGACATTATCACGTATCTTGAGTTGCTCAAAACACTTCAATACTTGAGCAAAGTTGTATTCTTTCCGGATGAACGTACTATAAAGCATCAGCAGCGTTGCTCGCAACACACAAAAAACGGTTCGGTAAAGCTGTCTCGAAGCGGAAATCCATCGCTCAAAGAAACGAGCTATACAGTAAAGTCAGGGGCCGCTCCCATCCGCACTTTGCAGACTGGAGATATGGCGAATCTGCTGCGCAATCAAGAAAAATACTTGAACAGTAAAGAGACCTACTCTTTGAGCTATGAAATGAACGAGGTTGCCTGCTCGGCCATCATCATCATCATCATCATCATCATCGTCGTCGTCGTCGTCGTCGTCGATGCATCACCACGACCACGACGACCCACTATATACTCTATACAACATAATGTCAGCATTGGGTGCTCGATTGGATGGTGTTATTTTCTACACTGTTATAAAAATATTGCCAGTTGTAATAGAAGCTCATGGAATTTTAGACATCGACACAGTATTGATTGGAAAATCCCTGAAGAAGGCCTGCTGCGAGCTGCTGTGCATTGTATGATGCATCACAGTAAAAACGTCCTTAAAAATTGCCGCCGCAGAGAAAAAGTTCTCGCCCTCATACGATTCCCCAATTCTTCACAAACACACCGTGTCGGCATCGAAGAAGAAGGAAAGATAACCCAACGTACAACCCCCACACATTAACACACACCTGGTCACCTGGCCATCACCTGGTGAACAAAGTGCACGAAAGTCGTATGTATGTGGAAGAAACTCGGGAAGAAAGGCCTTGCCACCTGCACCACACCACCCCGAGCCTCTTTTCTTCCTATTATATTGCTCATACATCCCTGGCTGAGCTGACGAAGGAGAACCTCTAAGAGGAGAACCTGCAACGAAAACAGTATCCCTCGGATAAAATATAGACTGCATCAGCTATAATGCCTTGCTCTGCGCCCTGATGGTGGTTTTACAAGCCTCCATTGTCCTCGGAATTTCTGTGAAACACGTGCGGAGCCGCTCGAGGTCGACCCGGACTATATACCCCGATGCATCATGGAAATTCTTGGGTCCTGGGAGTCCTGTTGCAGCCCCGTATGCAGTGAACCTTTGAAAGAACATATCTAACTATTTGCCATAGACGGAGACGAGGGTTCTACAATATACATGTGCCCCTCGGGCGTCCCTTTTTTTTTCTTCAAACATCACGCACAAGCGTTCGTCGGATAAAGCCCCGGATAGACACACCCTTCAACCATTTTTGCACGCCCTTTGGCTTCTACATGTTCTAAATATGGCTTGTTTTTGCTACCCACACAGACTTCTTCTGCTTGAATTTTTAAGAAAGTTTGGAAAATTTTTGTATGAAGATGTGTAAAGAGGACGAGTGTCATTATTGAGTCAGAAGAATATATTATGAAAATCGATGTTTTTTTTTTGAAACCCAGACAAACTTGGCTCTTGCAACAGACAGATAATATCATTTATCAGACGTTTGGCACGTGTCGATTTCCAAGAGTTGTATTTACCATGCCGATCGACATGATAACTTTTAAGAAGTTTGGTACAGAGATCTCAGACTCGTTATCAAAAATTTGCTTAGGAAGCAGTTGTGAGCATGAGGCTTGTGTTTAAAAAAGAGACTGTTTAAATAATAATGATATATTGGCGATAAGTCGAAGTCATCGTGGGCCAAATGTGTATTTTCTTTCTGATTGTGAGCTATTGGGAGTATTTTTGACGGGGTGGTGAGAAGAGTGGCTACTACAGAAGAAAATGATCGATAAAGTCGATGTCGCTGAGATTCAAAAAGACGAGCGCGCGTGCAAGATATGGCAAAAAATTCTTGCAAAAAGCAAAGTACGACTCGTCATCAATAACGCGCGATTTCACTTTATCGGTAATTTATAAACTCGACTGATCGTGTCTGTCTGCAAATCAAAAGATACGAGATTTATGATTTTTTTCTACCAATCGTGTATCGAAAACGCCGCGAGCCTTATCGTATATCTCTTTTCCTCCATAAGCATGATTTATTTCGATAAAATTCATCATTTAAAAAAGCAGACTCTCAAGTAGAATCTGCGGCTTCTGCTACTTCAATGATATTATCGAAAAAAATTTCCACTAAATCGTCTTGTCTGTTATGATTCGACTCTCCCATCGAACCCTGTAATTTTCCATGATTCGAATAAGCATTTGCTCGAGTTTGCCGAGTTTGCGTGCCTCCTGGAGGATTGTGTATGTTTTATGTCTTACATGTACAGAAGATCGGAGAAGCGAGCAAAAAACAAAATGATGCAGAAGAAAAAAGTGACGACGAGGATTAAAGAGTTGGCCAACCGCGAGGTATTCGTAATCCATGCTCGTTCAGACCTCCCTCCATCAGGCTGATGCTGGTAACACGAAGAATCCTCTTCATCGTCGTCGTCGTCGTCGTTGTCGTCATCGGCGTCGAATATAGCCTAAAAGATTCACAAACAACTCCGAAGATAGAGCAAAAGAGGGATAGAAAAGACCTGGGGAATTACGTGTTCTTCAAAAGGATGTTATGAAGCTGCCTGCAAGCCATCAACGAGGAAAAAAATGGTAACCTGGGGCAATCAGCCAAGATCAGCCCTGGCCCAGACCCAAGTGGCAAATTCCATAGGCCTTCAGATCTCTCGAGACCCTCGTCCAGACCCAATGTTTCTTCTTTCCATCTATTCCTTTCCCTAACTTGGTCTTCTCTTTCCATCAGGCATAGCGTCATTACTTATACATTTGAAAAACGAAGAGGACACCGATATTGATGTCTGTGATGCGATGGCACAGCGGGCCCAGAGGCCCGAGGAGAGGCCCATACATATAATCCTCGCTATCTGGCTCGTTTTGGGACTGCGTGGCCCGCGGTCTCTTTAACTGGCAAACTGCGCAAAACAGGTTGTCCTCGAGCAACCCAAAAGCCAAAAGATTCGTGCACATAAGAAAGAAAGAGGACCTGCCGTGTGGAATATATCTTGAATTTCGTCAATGTGTACCGTATTAGTGGTGGTGGAGGCCTCCGCCCACTATTACATATACAACCAGATCCAGCCGAGAGCTGATTCTGGATCCTGATGATGCGACCCAGCCCCAGAGCTGTTCTTTGTCCGACTCCATCTTGAGATGCTTATACTTACCCACCAGGGCTTCCTTTTCATACTCTGGTTGGGAGGGACGATTCTTTCTCGCTGTGTGATGGAGTCGCTTCTTCTTTTGGGAGGGAGCTGGCACTTGTATTTTTTCGGACGCAGAGAATGAAACCTGTGGAGTTTCGAATTCGAGAATCTGAGATGCTCAAGGAAACGATGTATCTTGTAGAGTGGGTGATCTTTTTCCAGAAATCATGGGTGAAATGTACCCCAGATCAGTCGAGATCAGTCTTGTTTGAAAGCTAGATGAAAGAAGAATGTTTCAAAAGCTCTCACGTTCTGTGACGTTTGCAGCAATTTTTTGATGATGCAGCCGGAGGAACGAAATGAGGATAATATTTGTTGACTGCGCATGATGATTTTTGCTATTTCGTCAGGTTGCAAATAACGTTCTTCTGTCATAGCTAATGAGTTGACTGAGCTCCTCTTTTGGAATTTTTCATCTCGTGTTTCATGGACTTCCATGAAGCATAATCATTCCAATTCTCGTTTTGATGTTTGACTGAATTTAAAGAAAATAGATTTAATAATGTCCAGGAATCGTTAGAGCTCAATCCATTCAATTCAATTCGTGATTCCTTCTCATATTTCGAAAAATCATCTTGTTAAGAACTCAATACTCAAGAACTCGCTCAAAAAACACAGAACTTACCCAAAGGGGTCTTGCAGAAAGGACGTCCGCGCTCAGAGGGGGGGAGGGGGTCATCGAAAGTGTGACTTTTTGTGACTGCTGACGAGGGGGGTTGTATGAACATTCGGACGTCCACTTACTCGGAATCAAAAATCAGATATTACATTGGGTGCGAGACGCCTTGATAGAAGGTTTCAAGTTTCAAAAGAATTTTATGTACAGTGAAACGTCCACAAGCATGAATAGAGCTTTGACAACAATTGCACAGCGGCTCTAATCGTGGGAGTTTTGAATTTCAAAACAATCATCAGGTTTTTAAGATGCATGAAGATCTTGTCATGAAATTTGAGACATGTTTGATCTGTTCAAATTCGTTCATACTTCGGCCCCTGGAGTTTTCAACAAGTATATCTAATGGATGAGCAGAAACAAATAGTAACATACTGTACCTGTGTAATGTTCATGTGTCATGTTGATCATGTTTAGCTCAGTTATAGTACTATGGGCTGTAAAACCTCGCGTAAGACATTTTCTGCAACTGCAAACAATTTGAGAAGGTAGAATATACGCTTTGTTCAATCCTTGATTCAACCATGGTTATTTCACAGTTCACTCGTGGTTTACATTCGGTTTACATTCAATCCAAAGTAACTATAAAACGTTTAATCCTAGCTTAAGAACAATCAAACTGCATCAGTTCTCGATCAGTCTACTTCACCTGAAAACTCGAAAAACAGCTTTCAGAGTACGGTCATATAATCATAATCACAAATTTCTGATACGTATACGGTCGAGTATACAGTGGGTTGACGTTTTTCTCCAAAGAGCCAAGTAACCCAGACTGTCTCAAACACACACCATTTTCAAAACCATTTTTGATATGGTACTCCTCAAAATTCCGAGAAATATCTCAAACCTGTGTTAATTATTCAGAATAAGTTTAGACTCAGAACAGAACTCTGAGCAGCATCATCTGCGTTTTCATTCGAGGCTATGTCATGAAGAGCCAAGAGAAATAGGCAAGGAATAGCAAGACAAACAATCCAGAAATATACAGATGGAAGCTCGAGCGAGCGGCGGTGATGCCATATTATAGTCTGCATCAGAGGCGCTCGATGGCGAGAAAGCGACGTTGCCGCTTCTCCATCTGTTTTCTCACGCCGGGATATGAGCATATCCCCTGCTTAAAGTTTCAAGCCCATACTCATCTGACTCTTGAATTGCGCTTCTTACATACGATGTGCTTCTGTGTTCCATCTTACGGATATATGGTTGCCATACATAACACATTCGGTGTCGCGTTCATCTTCTTGTGCTAAAAGTCGTAGTTCTATTATATCGCCCGTTAACTGAAACGTTGAATATTATACAGGAGGAATAAATAAGTTGTCACTTCCTGGTTACCTTTGTTGATATGGCTTGCTTTCTCTTCAAGCTACCCATAATGATATTCTTATCCAACAACTGTGCTGATCATACTTTGGAAGTTTTTCTTCTGATGGGGTTAAGATGGGGTTAATTAAGATTGACCACTCGCACGCAGTCAATCGCGAAGTTCTTGTTTGGTATTAACTTGGGACACCGGGACACTTGTCATTAATCAAATAAACATCAAAGAAAGGTGGAGATAATAATGAAACTTGTTCAGTAAATGTGGGAGCTTGTGAAATCATAGAAAGTCCCGATGCATGATGAGTTCTTACTTGTAAATAATATTGAAGTTGACCATTCATTGAAATACGAGAAATCGATTTGCATATCAATGCATGGTTGAAAGTTTCGTGTCAGAAAATACTTTGCATTGAGCTTTGCATAGGAGTCATGACAAAAATGAAGATTTCCAATTGCTCCCGGACGATTAATGAAACATTTGGAAAATGCGTGTGAAATACAGTGATTTATAATGGCAAATGTCTGGAAGTGTTGGATGAGCTCATCCTGGATAGTGTATGATCCAAAACATCAAGAAAGTGATACTTGAGATAAGAATTTTTTGTTATTCTGTGCGCAAAAATGGCTATTTAGACGCGAGTGTGCGTGAGTTAATAGCGGATTTGCGCATTATTTTGCATCAAGTGTGCGCCAAAAATTTTTTACGCACTGTTTTAATGCACTTCTGTGCGCCAATAAGTCATTTACGCTCTGTTCAAACTTCGTTTGCGCAGTGGAATCATGTTATCGTCTGATCAATCTCCTCTCAGTAAAGAAGTAAATATTATGAATTGGTACCTGTGGACAATTTAGAAAATAGTTCGGAGAATCGAGCATGCATGTCTATGTGTCGCTAAAAAAAGGGATATGAACCCTGCAATTCCTAATTGTTTGGGATGAATTCATAGTAAAAATATTCAGTCGATCAATAGAGATAGAAATGTTCATAATCTTTGAGACTACCTTCTCAGATTTATGCAGATGATCAATCATCGTGACACAAATTTACATATGAATATCAAAATTAGATCTTTTGTTAGCTGACGATAGTTTCGAGCAACGTGGTAACACGCTATAACAACAAGACTTTTTTCTGATACATTTTTCAGAATTTTTTTTTCGATACACTGTGCGTAAAAGTGCACTTTGCGCACAGTTTGTCGACTTTTACTCACAATTTATCGAAAAGTATAGTTAGATACACGGCCGTAAAACCTATTATTCGCATCCTCGTGATGATTCCGACCCTCGCCTGCGGCTCGGGCTGGAAACCCATCACTCGGACGCGAATAAAACGTTTTACGCCCTTGTATCGAAATGTACTATTTCGATACACTGTGCGTAAAAGTGCACTTTGCGCACAGTTTGTCGACTTTTACTCACAGTTTATCGAAAAGTATAGTTAGATACACGGCCGTAAAACCTATTATTCGCATCCTCGTGATGATTCCGACCCTCGCCTGCGGCTCGGGCCGGAAACCCATCACTCGGATGCGAATAAAACGTTTTACGCCCTTGTATCGAAATGTACTATTTCAGACGGGGGGCTCCGCCTCTTGCACCCCCGCCGGGGGCTTCGCCCCCTGGACCCACTCCGGGAGTTGCGGCCTTGGACCCACTCATGCTGGGGAAGGAGAACCAGACCCGTCTACTCTTAGAACGACAGCCAATTTTCACAGCGTCCACTGTTGTTAGGGCGGGTTACATTTTTGCTCACAGAAATAACAAAAAATATCGTAAGCGACTCGGGCCCCGACATTTCCGCACTCGTCGCCGCACTCGTGCGCAAATATCTTTTGGCACCCTTGTAGCTTAATATTCTATTATCTATCTCTAGCTCTTAATTAAAATAATGGAGAATACGATGATAACAAGAAGCTTGATCCATTCCATTTAGTGAGTTAAGAATCTATTATTCGAGTACTATTTGACTTGGTTATAATGGAGGCATACATGGCATATCAATTTGGTACCTAAAATAGCGCCTAGTACACGAAGTTCGACATGAGCTTCACAAATTTTGAACATGACATCGTTCTCAAAATGCTCTAAATTTTTTCTTGGTTTGCGAATGGTTCGAGGAATGGGTTGCGTTGTAGAATTTCTTTGTGTAAGTCCAACCACATTATTCTAATTCTGCACAACATCAATGACTATTTGTAACAAGTTATGTTCTCAATAGTATCCTCAGAACAAACAGTTTGAAAAAGCTAACATAACAAGCCACCAAAATATCCATATACCTCCCATTGCAATTTTCAAAAAAATGCTCATAACAGTGTATTTGAATCTATTATAGTATAATTTCAATGTAAACGACACAATGTGCTTCTGGAATTTTCCAAAATGGACGCAAGCTGACTAGTGATGAACCGCCGCGCTGCGCCAGTCTTACTCGAGGTCTTGTTTTTCAGATCCGGGTCACGGATTCAGCTGAAACTTTGGAAATAGTCTTTTTTCAGCACCATGAAAAGGTACTCAGAATTATAGATCCCGACGCATTACCGAGTTACAGACATGGACATTAGCGTTGCAGGTATACCTATATGTATAATTTTAAACATGGCCTACATGACAACAACAATGTTAATGTCTGAAGATGTAGCTCGAAAAAACTTGAGCGTTTGGGTCAATAATTTTGAGTATCTCTTTTTGGTGCTGAAAGAAGACTATTTTCAGAGTTTCAGCTGAATCCGTGATCCGTATCTGGAACACTCTCCTGGTTAGTATCACGATTTAAATTCATCAAATTAGAGTCCCTTATCTTCGACATTTACCAACAAAGTGCGAAAACATTGATTATGCTCTGCATGCCGTTACTCGTGCTGAGACGAAATCGTCCAATAATGATGTAAGAACGAGTCCATAGCCAAAATAATCGAAAACAAGTTGCTCATCGGTATCACATTTACTGTCCAAACATAAACTTATGTAAATCATGTACACAATTTATCAAACCTCTTCTTCTTTTCATAAAAGCAATCATTATCAGGGCGTACTGTTCGAAAGCAACTGGATATCACAATTTTTTGTAACAATCCATGGCAAGCTTTTTTCTGATGTTGCTAGAACGATCCAGATTTCGATTATGCGATTATAAAGTCTACGGAAGAAAAGCAATATCAACCGATGGATGAGTGAAAAACAGATTTTTCACGCTGTACGTATGTACCGAGTATGTACATTTTGCGTTTGCTAAAACCTCGGCTAAAACACGGTCTGGGGCTTCATGTGCGTAGGATATGAATTTCATTCAGGTTAAAAGGAAAGCTAAGTAGCCAGAGTTTTGAGCTTGATATGCATGTGTGTACGTGTACTTACCTACCGCGGTGCATTAGGTGATACACGAGCTCGCACAAACTTGCCAAGAGTTCGCACGAGCACGATTGTAACTTGTCGTAACGGGGTATATGTAATTGTTTAATCATGCAGTGGCTTCTGAAACTCGAGAGTTTTGTTTCAAAAAGCTGCATCAGCTAATTCTTCAACTTTTACGCGGAATAATCATGAGGCTTGGCAGATGATATTCTTGGAAAAGTCCATACTCTTGATCTCAATTTTCTTATTTTATTGTAGGATACATATCAAGAGCCTTAATCCATATTCGATACTTCTGTCTTTGATCGTCGTATTTCGCAATAATCGTTATCTATGGGTAAAAAAATCTATCTACACTTTAGGTATAAATAATCGTATAGGCCAAACGGTGCGGAATCGGGCGTCGAAGCTAACACTTTTGGGTATATCGTGAATTCATTCGTTTTTCTCTTAGTGTTACGAAAATTCACGAGCGATGAATTCACGTAACTGTGAAAGAAAAAAAAGTTGTATCGAGTATACATAATGCTTGCTCTCTCGTGCGCTTACTTTATATTGCTGCATGCATGCTGCGAATCGTTTCGTCGTATATAGCGGTGTTGCAAAGTTTTTTTCGCAACTTATTCACATTAATCTCTGGTATATATAAGTAGTTGGTCCGCATTGATACGCCATCTTAGTTAAAATCTCGAAGTTTACCCTTGAAAAATTTTATAATGTTCACGCAACTATACTTGATGTTGAAACTTTTTTACTTTATTCGTTCTGTCAACGATTGATTCGACTTTTATAAGATTCTTTTCTCGGTTCTTTTTCTGTAAATGCAGAGTGTAAATGAGTCATTTTATTTGTTCGCACAAACGTGCGATGTGTTTTTCTAGGCTGTTATGATCACTTCCTCGATCACTTCCAATAACTTGAATTTTTCTCAGTTAATTTAGTACTCCCATTATATGTCGAGATATGCCTTGCACCTGAGTATACTACTCTCGGTTGGAGCCGTGTCTACTAGTCTGGAATGCTCAAAAACATGAAAATAGTACATTATATGTATCGATGCGAAGTTAGGCTGTTTTGGGGCATGGAAATCAATTTTCCCCGAGTGTAACGGGAGGAAAAGATTCCCAGTGTCGGATGGCCGTGCTCGAGTTGAGGGTTTAATTTCGACTCGCAAAGTGGTGGATTATGTTATTTGAAGTATTACAAATTGAGGCGCATAGCTGCATATAGGGATTTTTGACTCCGCATATGCGTCGTGATGAATTCAAGAGGTCATGTTGTCTACAGAGGACGGAATGGACATTTGGACCCTTTATCAGGCACTACAAAATACAGGAACATTGGGATAGTCTCCAAAACTATTAACATAGTTGCGCACCAATAGAATACACCCCAGAAAATTGCTACAGTGCACATCCCGACCCAAAGAAATTTAGAGGAACATAGAACACGGAAAATCCCACTTTCGACGGAATCACTGATATATGATTGTTCCTCCTGTAAGTATCAACAAAAACTCGAGGAAAAAGAAAAAACAGCGAGAAAGGTTAAACGAACGCCAGGAAATAATGTAAGGTTGTCATCAATAGAATGTGACTTGGATTCAGCAGCCACATTAGTACATACTTGATTCGATTCTCATTTTAATATGTTTAGAAAAAAAGGCCAGTTTTAATTCATCTTGTACATTTCTTAGAAACGGACATCACTGATCATTTTCTTGTACTTCTATCAATTTCTATGATTCTGGGGGAAATTCTCAGCTATCTGATCTCTGATAAAAACAATTTTCTCGCTTCTATCCATGTCTCGATCCATGTGCAGGTTTCTGTCAAACCAGAATTATCAGAGAACCAATATTACATTTAAAACTATATTATTGGATTGACGGTGACACAAAACGTGCCTCAGCCCAAAATTTTAACTCTGACTACGTGCTTGAATCCTCGTCAGTTCTTGTTCATGCCTGATGTGGCTTCAACTCTGATATGGTTTTTGCTGTTGCCGCAGCTTGCAAAGCCAGTCCGAAGGCAGCTGTCAGATGTTCTCAGTAGCCGATCCGTACGTGTCCTTTTGTAAGAATCGGGAGAGCCAAGCCAGTACAGCACAAAATTCAGCAACTCCATCATATTAGGTCTCTCCGAAATTTATACTGCAAGAGAAAGAAAACGCGCTTCGCCAGCCATCATCCCAGTAAAAGCCTGATGCATGCATGCAAGCCGAGCCTGAGCGCGACGATCAGCAATTTCCGCTTGGCAACAGAACCACGCTTTACTGGCAAAAGCCCGACCGACCCAAACTCTCTCTCTCTCTCGAATGGATGATGGTGGTGGCGTTGGAGGCAGCATAGCCGCAGCTCTCACACCCTCAAGTTCACTTCTCTGATACTCGTGTGCGGTTCTCTTTTCTCGACATCCTTGTCGTCATCACCACGAACATCCTTTATTATGCGAACTTCATCATCGAAAAGAGGTTATACCATATGTATGAATTTGGTTTGGTCAGGAGATCTCTTTTTGCCCTCCCACTCAGAGGAACCCTTCATTCACGATTTATACACTGTGGCAATTTAAAGTCACAAAAATTTCCTGGTCAACCCTTTTTGAGCTTCAGACACGGGGATGGTTTCTGGGTTGGTGTTGTAATGAGCTCGAGATATATACATATATGTGTACTTTTGATACTGATGGTAAAACATGGTGGTGCTCGGTGATTTGGAAACTCCGTAGTTGTAGATTTCAAGTGTGTGTGTGCGAGTAGTATGGTACTATGAGGGTGAAAAGCACAAGGGAGCCCCCAATTGCAAGGCAAGGGTGAGCATAAAAGCCAAGCGACATCAGCGAGATTGGGTTGGTTGGAACTCTTTGCAGCTTCTGACTTTTGAGTGGTTCGTGATGTATGATGAGCTCTCACAGAGTTGCCAAGTTTTGTGACTCCACAACATACCTATATTTGCTAGACTGGCATTTTATATAGAAGGTTAGAGCTTGATTGATTTCTCTGGAGCTCGCTTTGGATGATGATTGTGTACCTATCTGCACATCTAATTTGGCACAAAAGATTGATACAGTGGTCCTTGAAAGACTGAAATGCGCATCACGAATCTTGAGGAGCTGTAGATGGTGTTAACTTCCTGGTCTGTCCAAAATCTGTCTCACGAGGAACACCCAGGGGTTGTGGAACACGGATTTGGCTGGAACTCTGGGGATAGTCTCCTTCTACCACCAGAAGGTGGAACCCAGAGCCGCACTTGCAAATGCCCAACCGTTTTCGAGCTGCAGCTCACAACATCAACATTACGAGTATATCTATATATATCTTTCTTGAATATGGGCCCATATGGGCAGTGCTAATGTCATAGGCTATAGCTTGAAAACGGTTGGACATTTGCAAGTGCAGCTCTGGGAATTACCTTCTGGTGGTAGAAGGAGATTATCCCCACAGTTTCAGCCAAATCCGTGGCCCACAACACTTGGGTGCTCTTTGTCAGTTTGTTGCTTACCTCCTTATATCCATATTTTCGAATTTTCCAAATAAAATCAAAATATTGATCTCGAATTGATCTTATTATTGTAGGGTGAGGTCCTTCGAGAATAAGATCTAAGAGAACTACGAACTGTTTTGCTGTCACAATCAAAACCTGTCGACAAACGCCATCTACGGATAGATTTGTTGGAAATTAGCTTTTAGTTCTAAATCAGCCTTCGTGATACAGAGATAAAAATTCTTATAGAATTTCCACACAACTATGACAAGTCTTGCGCCACAAGTATAACGACCTCGAATAACGACTAAGTCATTGTCTACTTGGAAATTACACCAAATATCCCATAACCATTCACTCTCCTGGCATTTTGAAACAACTTTGATTGTTTTTGGAAGCTTTGTAAGTTTGTATCATCCTTGGTATCATCTAATCCTATTACTATTCTCTGGACTTTTTCTCACCAAACATGTTCTCTCCCCACTTTATAATATAATATTTTCTACTATGCAATTTCATCCACATGTGTACCCTTCCTCTCCTCTTTTGTTCAGACTAAGCCCTCTCAGGTTCCTTCTTAAAATCTTGTTACTTTACCAACTCCGGTTTCATTCCTTCCTTTTTGACTTCTTACAAACTTACCTCTTTGTCTTTAAAGTTGCAGGCAGATATCCAAGCGAGTATCCAATAAGATCCGGACTCACATTGCATGAGGAGCATCATTATTTTTTTCATCATTTCATGCAGTTACTCACTTGGGCAGAAAATAGCCTGAAAGAAAAAAACCACCAGTTAACTCTGTTTCGTACCTTCATGTTCATCAGAACTCGGTTAAACTATAACAATGGTGAAATAATTCGAGTGATTTCCTAATGCGTCCAAAATCGTACACTAACATCAATGAGTACCAAGTGCCGCCAAAGTTCAAGGTTCTTTTTTTCCTAAGGACTAAATAGGATAGATTATCTAAAATGATAACGAGCTATTTCAACAAATGGGCTGTAATTGTTTCTTGGCAACACACGAGCAGAGCACATAGACTAACGTGGAACCCAACGGATGTCTGAGATTAAATGTAAAGAGTTTCTAAAGCATATAATGTGTGTTGGTTTATCGTTTGAAAGAACCTTGTAACTATCTTCATTTTAACCTTCAGCTCTGCGAAATATTTTTAGAATGATTGCCATCGTATTCATTCATAATTCAACTAGCAGTTTATGGATGGCTTAAATTCCAAAAGTAACTTGTGTAAAGTTTTGGGAACAAATCTTGATGAATCCTAAATTTGTACGTTAGAGAATTATCCTCAAAACTTTGGCAGGTACAGTTCATAAGTCAAAATAGGTGCGATCAGGTTCTAATGATGAAGTATGACTTGCAATAACGCGTTATGACCTACTATTCAATAATGAAGATAATCTCAACTGTTGTTGGGCTCAAAACAAGATGATCACTGCTGAATTCTTTTGAGCGAATCTTTGAGTCTTCCTGATTCACATTTCAAAGGTTGTAAATAATTTTTTTTACTTTTCTGTGTATAGAAGTGATTTTCAGAGTAACTTTCACATACAGATTGCCAATCTTTAACTCGAGAATCAAATCATGGAAAGTAGAACCATAGCCTTATCAAAATGTAGAAATCATATATAAATAATAAACGCAAAACTGGCAGGCCCAACAATCGAGCCAACATTCTTTTCCCGAATCTTAATAAACACACCCGAGTTCTGATGAGAAGCACACTAAATTTTTCTGCGTATAATTTTAATCAAATAATTCATTCCAAATTATCTGTGGCATTGAAACGTCCACAGTCCACTTCCGTTTTTCGTGGGTGGTCGAATATACACTGGAAGACTTGTGTGACTTTGTGAAATTCGTTTTGACGGAATAATGAAAAATAATCGTTTCCTCGCACAGTGATGAGTTATTTATCTCTAGCCTTTCCGTCTGAAAGCACTATCACGAGCCAGCCAAACATTCGACTGATTGTGTTGGCAAACTTGGGAATTTCAGAGAAAAACGGATGCGTGAATGAAACGTCGCAAAAGAGGAGATGCGATAAATCGAGAGCAAAATGTGTGAAAGAGTTGTGTTGATGAACGCGACAGAGCAAGTTTAATCGACTTTAATGATAGGTCAAAGGTTATCCATTCTCGCATATCTTATTCGACTCAGATAAATCGTACGATTTTTTGGAAGGTTGTAAAATAAATTTTCTCTTAAATGTATTCTTCTGACTCTTCTCAAGAGATTTTTCTTAGTGCAAGTGCTTGAATGTCACATTGTTTTGTAAAATTCCTAAATTTTTTCTGAGCATTCAGCTTTCTCTACACTGTAAAAAATTTTTCCGAAAAACTTCAACCAACTGGTTGAAAATTCAACCAGTTTGGTTGAATATTCAAACAATGTGGATTATCACAATCTGTCCGTACGGTTTCTGCATATCAGGTTGTCTACCTGAGAGGAGTAGAATACGATGGATGGTCATATGGGTAGATAAGGATGATGGAGGGGTGGACTTATGGATAATGGGTCGATGGTCGATGGATGGATGATGGATGAGGTCGATAAATATGGATCGAGAAACGGATGGTGGGTGGATGGATGGATGTATGGATGGAGTGATGGATGATGGGTGAATAATGGACGGATGCATGATGGATAGATGGTCAATGGATATTCCATCGACCATCCATCCATTCATCCCGGAATGTAATTGCTTGGTTGAAAATTCAACCAGTTGGTTGACTGAAAAATTCAACCAGTCTGGTTGAAAATTCAACCAATTGGTTGAATATTCAACCACTTGGTTGAAATGTTGGTTGAAAATTCAACAATTTTTTACAGTGTACGTTTGATTATGAGAAATCGTGTAAGACCTCCATAGACTCGATAGTCTTTTGATCGTAATTATACGCCCCTTGACCACTATCAATTCGAGTCAACCAAAGTCTTGCGATTAAAATGAACATTTCATTTTAGGCATAATGTGATTCGGGATAATGCTAGGAAGTATCCTACAACGCGTAAAAAGTGCCTCAAAATACTTCCATTGTTAGTGAAGTCTTTGTAATTTTTTTTTTATATTCTACTTAAAATATTTTGAAGTCAACTGAATTCAAGAATTTTTATAATCGTCAGCAAATCCCAATTGATCAAGATCAATATTGAATCTGACAGTTGTATCGATCGCAGTATTCGAGGCATTTAAATTGTACGAGATCTTGTTTATCTGTTGTGACACGGTATCGTAATGACCCGCATGTATTTGTGAAAGTACAACTGATTTTTTGTTCCATGCCAAATTCAGCATATACATAATGACATTTAGCACGCATCAAAACCACGCCCTGGCAAAATGTACTTTTGTAGTCTGCACATGCAATTTGAACTGTAATGTTTGGTCCAACCACTATACTTTCGTCCGCTTTCGTCTGTCATCTACGATAATCATAAAGTATCCGTATGTGATTTGCAATTCTTGTCACGATTTTACTCAGTTTGTACATGACCTAGAATAGAATGGTCCTCGGGGGCAATTGGCCGATAAGATTATCACCATCTTACACGCGTTCGCACTCGTCTTTTCTTTTTCAATGTCGTCCTGCGATGATTTTCTTTCCACACCTTGTCTTCAAGTACATATAATCACTTTGTAATGTCATGGTCGTTACCACGGGCGTGGCACTGAATCGTTTCAACTTTTTACTAGTTTTTTAATCCTTAGAGTATAGTGACATAATTCCCTTTATTCTGTTCTTCTGTCACGTTTCACGCGTCTTTCACTAGTTATACAAATAGTTCCAAAGTATCAGGATACAATTATTCATCACTTGAAATAAATAACGTGCATGTGATTATTTCTTCATCTTATTTTATTTTGTGAGAAAAAGATACTGAAATTATTACAGAAGTTTCTACATCCAGATGATGTGATCACAGGATCTAGAGCTCATAGTTCGGACATTATGTAAAAATTCGATGGTCCTTTAATTCTGTGACATGTTGATATTTGAAGTCTATAAATGTCCAACTCTCTTATAAATGGAAATGAAATTGATTGATCCTTGTGGGTATTGAAATAAATAGTCGATTTGAGAAGGCGGCGCGGTGCAGTTGAAATTCAAGTATGTGAGAAAGTTCAAAGTCTCGAACTTTCACTGGCTTTGTATCGAACCCCAACTACACCCATCTCTATACTGGAGAAAGTTTATACTGGGCGAAAACTCGAGACGAGAGAGAATATAAATCGTATGTGCAGAGTACCAAATATATCGGAGGAGTCTTTGTCACATTCATTTCCATCAGCAGCCGTGTAAGTACGACTGACTATTTACTCTTCTGCACCTTTTATCCAACAAAATGTTTCGATAGGTCGTGAGGTAAGTGTACCCAACTTGCCTCTGTCCCCAACTTGCCCCCATATGCCGATCTCAGAAATGGGCACTCGTTGACCTTCCCGCACACTTTTTTACGTTTGTTGTGTTGAAATATGAGAAATTAAGCAGTTTGCATCGACTCCGAATTTTTCCTGCGTTCTCCAGAAAATCTAGACTGATTTTTCCATTTTTTGTGTTTGCACGGCTAAGAAATAACCGAGGAAATCGCGTTCACTAAAACCGGCGCCAAATTCGTTTAGTTCAACCAATCTTAACGTACCTTAGCGCATTCGATTCCTTGTCTCAAAACCTTTCAAATCCGTATACGTATTAAAGTGAGCTAAGATATATTCGGTGGTTCGGAATCCACCTTTAAACTGTAGGTTCAGTGGAGATGTGAAATTTACCCTCCGTACACTTCGTCTCAATAAAAAAGAAGTGTCGGAGATGGATTTCTCGTCTCCACTATGGGGAATCCGGGCTGCGCGCACAGGAGCTCTGAGCATCTTCTGCAGGAGTACCTGGTACACTCCAGGTACTTGTTGATGTGAAAATCAACCTGGTATTAAATCAAATCAAATCAAATCAAATCAAAATAAAATCAAATATTTTAGCTCATTTTACGTATATGTACATTGAAATATATTGAGATGGGCCAGAGTTATTAAGAAAATTGCTTAATGGGGGCAAGTTGGGTACACTTACCTTGTTTTTAATGAACTTTTCTCTTATGCATAAACATCTTAATAGGCGTTCACTCATAATCAAATAATACTATTTATCAACATTGAAAATTTCTCCCATCATTATAATTTACAATACAGAAAAGCCAAAAAGCTACTCTCGCAGCTCAATCAAGTCGAAGTCAGTCGTGAAATTCTCATATCTCACCGAACCATATACTCTTGAATATTCGCAGCCACCAAGCAAAAAGGAGGGAATCGATTTTGCGAATGCCGTTTGTGGCCGATCCACAGAACGTTGCAATTTTGCATTTTCTTGCACTGCATTTATACTTTACCTCAAATGCCCGAGAGCCCCGAAATCATCGTAAAACCCTTTTCTTTAATCTTCCCATGCATGAAACGATGAGACCTAACCAGGACTCAAGTCCTGAAGAGAGCATTTATACATCTTGGCGATGCAAAACGAGCCACGAATGTTGTTTCAAACATACATATATATACATACATAATACGGTTTGAGTGAAACAGGAAAGAGTTTGGATCTGCAGGTCTGTGAGTATAAACGGGAGATAGAGGGGTAAAGATAGCAAGAAACGTCGAGGTTATAGAGTGCTCGTGATGCGGCTGTGCAGAGAGAAGGCAATTTTACTCGATGATAATGATTCAAAGGATTGCTGGGGCTCAACTTTGAATGTATATATATTCATGATGGAATGTGTATTTGTGTATGTGTGTGCGAATACTAAGTATTACGCTTGCGGTGCAAGAAGTCGAACCACGGAAAAAGGGGAAGAGGATATGGGTCCCTCAACATCTATATACCTATACCAGTATATACATTCATGATGGTTTACCTCGACCTGTTTTAAAGTTCCAGCTCGACTCCTTCAATTGACTCTGACCCACAGCGAACCGGAGCATCAGATCCAGAGCCTTGTTGGAGAAATCCAAAAAGAAGCTTGCAAAACTCCATGCATAGTAGAGACAGTCAAGAACAAAGAGCAGACGCTCTGCAACTCGTGATAAACGACAGAGAAAGATGTATGTAAAGAAAATAGTAGAGAGAAAGCTAATGGTATATAGATATATGTAGATAAATGAGGAGAAACCAGAGTGGGAGGATTTACTGAGGGGAGACTATGAGGAGGAATATAAGTGAACAGGAGAGGAGGTAGAGGTAAAGATAAGCTGGTTTTACCTCAGACTTGGTCTTTTTATTTACCTGGTATTCCAAGTTCTCCTCTTCTTCTCCCATCAGGTATTTTGCTTCGATTCTTTTTTTTTTGTACATCCTATTTGGGTCCTTACATTTTTACCCCGGTCATTAGAGTTGTTTGGCTTCTTTCCAAGTTTTGTTTTGAAGCCGTTCGGTGGTTTGGGGTGGGGGAAGACTCTTCCACGTGCGTTACTCTAAACATGCAGACTGGGCTCTGAAAAGTTGAAATCTGAATTTTGCTGGTTTAATTGTGCAAAACCTGAAGAGTGTGAGACAATGAGTGCTTCTTTACGCAAGTCTGTGGATATGGAACTTTGGAATGCTAAGAATATTTCTTCTTTTTTGCCAATTAGACTTAAAATTATGAGAGACTTGTTCATCTCCGTGAAGACAGTATTGAGTATGAGACATGGTGATGTCTTTATTCGGGGAATCTGGTTACTGGTAGCAATTGTTGAACATGGTGTTATGGAGAGGTATGCCCAAAGGATTGCACTGGGTTGTCAGCGTGTAAAGATGGAAAAGTTGAGAGAAATCTGAGGATAATTCCTCTATAAAGAGCTAAAAAGAACAGATATGATTGTAGTAAACTTTGGAACTCGCCCGAACTTTAGAATTCTAGATCATATTGTCTTTTGGATGATTTTAAGATGTTACAAGTCGATATGAAAGTTTGAATCCTTACTACCCAATCGTGATGATAAAACTGAATACCTGAAATCGACTCTGAATCACTTTCGAGTGCTTCTCAATATTCACAATGCCATGTTCCGAGGATTCACAGATTATGCTCGTTTTATCTATGTACTTATTTCAGACTTGGAACAAAAGAATTGACATTTGATCGCCTCCAATACAGAAGCATTAGATTCTCATTGGGGTGCAGAACTTTTACTTCCCGAGGCTACTCCCATCAGGGTTTTTCTAGCAGAAGCTCATAAACCATCTTTTTCCATTCGATATTTTTCCCTTTCCTGTAAATACTGTCTGAAGACTTTCTCTGATACTGGTGATCTATTGTATGAAAAACTATCTGTCCTAGATTACCTCATAAGAAGTGTATATAGGTCCATGCAAAGCTAATTCTAGATTCACTCCTCTAAGCTTTTACAGGTCAGTTCCTCATCACAAGAACAAAATTTCCACTCTGTGACATCTCTTCCCTTCGACCAGAATTGTGAATCAATTTCATATCGAAATAAAAAATTTTGAAAATCCTCAATAAATTTTCTCAACATCTTTCACGATGAGCTCTCTAATGAATTGATTACTCTCATAGATGCTTCTCAAGACGTTGTTCATCCTCATGTATTGGTTTTGACATTTTCTCTGCCAGAACTTAATCATTCAGCATGAAATTTCCAGTTACGCTTCTATCCTTGCTGCTGAAAACTCTAGCCATTAGAAGAGCTGTACAAAATGCAAACTGTGGCAACATGTCTCCTTGAAAAATAGTCACCGACTGCGAAAATGTTCTTGATCCCCTTTTAATATTCAATCCCTTCTCCAAAAGATTTCTCCTATATCTCATTAGCCGTAAGAGTCTCTTATTACAAGCAAACAATAAGAATCTATCCACCAATTTATTTCGATTCCTTCTCATTGTGGCATTCCGGGCATTGAATTGGTTAACAAACTACCGCAAGAATCATGTAGTCATAGTCATCTTAATGGATCCTTGATTCCCTACTCTGATTCCCATCGGCTCGCTTTGGATAGAATTCTCGAAGAATTCCACTCTTATCTAACCACCAAAAGTACCAATCTGTGTTGTAAACACCAGTCTGTTTACTTCTTTAACTTCTACAATACTAAGTGATCAAATCCTTGGTATCGTAGATGTCGTTTCACGGGGACTCACATTGTTACAATCAATCGTATTCGCCACAAGTACGACTTTTCGGCTGCAAGTATGTTTCGTGAAAATGTAAATAATTCCCCACATTGACCCTCTTGTTCATTTATTGATGAAAATCTACATCATATTCTATGGGTGTATCCTCGGGTGTATCCTTGATTCTCAGAACGAAGCTAAATCTCATTGAAAGTTTAGAAAAATGCAAATTCCCAAAATCATCCAACCTGAAAGGAATCCTTAGCAATCTAACCAGCCACCTTTTAAATTCATTACCGACTTCCTCAGAGCATGTTTACTAGTCGTTTGACGAATAATACATGATCAGCTGTTACTTTACGCTCTTACAATTAATCAGTATTTTCATATTTACAGATTCCATACTTCTTTTCATCCCTTTTTCCTTCGACTTTTCCTAAATTTTCCATTTTTCTTGCCATTATACCGTCCTTCTGTTTGGATAACAGTTCATCTGGAGATCTAATCCTTTCCACTGTCAACCAGTTCCATATACCTATATCTAATGTCCAAAGTCAAATCTGCTCAGTAGCGAAAAGATATGGTCAAAAAATTTAAAAAGAAGAAAAAGACTCTGAACCAAACAAGAAGCCAACATCGGAAAAATTGTTCTTATAGACATATTCCATCTTGCTCCCATGCATGAAAGTATATTAGTTCACGCCTTAACGAAAATTTCTCAACAATAAGTACCCTGTAATAAGTTTGAAGAATTTCGGTTCTTAAAAATAAGCTGGACCATCTGTTAATACCATGCCTCCGTGACCAAAACACAAACCAAAACTATATCTACATTGTATAAATCATCAAAGTATCATCGACTACATCCGGTACAACATCCCACAACTTTCTTCTTGCCACTGTATACATTTACCCACCCTTTCCGACTTGTCATCACACCGAACAAATGAACCGCGATCAATCCAAAACAACGTTGCCAATGAACTAGAATATTTCATGAATAATAAATCAAACGCATATATGCACAGGAAGAACTCGCCGCTCACTCGATCAATATGAAAATGTCGACACAATGAAGCTTGGCAGAAAATCAATATCGAAAGAGCAACATCAGCACGGTGCAGTGCACGGTATACAGGGTAGCGATGGTAGATTGGATAAATAATGAATCGCGAGAGATGAAGAGAGAGAGAGTCCGGTTCGCAACTGATTTTCAAAATAATTGTGAATAATTGGTGTTGCCGTGCAAGAGCATCATCCTCCAAGCTGAATACCGAGCGACGCGACGAATGAAACAAACGAGGACGCGTCAATTAGCAGTATGCTGCCATTTAAATTTTCATCTCATAGCAGTCATATAAACCAAGAGATACTGCTGATACTTTAATAAAATGACGCTCTTGCAACTTTCATCTGGCGAGAATAACACACATAGTGTGGTATCTGATGCTGAATCTGCACTTCGCTCTTTAAAGACCTTACTTCCATTCTCTGAGGCTCTTTGCCTTGTGCATTATGCACCACCTCCTCATCCCTCTTCTCCTTCTCCTCCTTGAAATTTTTCTCTCCTTTCTGTTTTTATCCGTCTTTCTCGAGAACCATCTGCTCGTTCTCTTATTCTCTTCTTCAGATTTTTTTTTTTTTTTTTGGATCTTTTGACTTCTCCCAAAATCCACGTGTAGGTTCTTGTAAAGAGGTGTGTGAGAAGAAGCGCCAGGGGAAGAAAAGAGTCCAAAAGAGTTCCACCAAGTGTAGGGAGACCCTTGGTGCCAAGAAGATCCCATCGAGACAAAGACTTAGTAGACTTGTCTGGGATGCATGCATGCACGCACGTAGCTTATGCGGACTTCCCGTGGATGGTGACTTCTCCATCGCAGTGACATTGAATGGGGCATCAACGCCACGTTCAGAATATAATATGTAGTAGCCAGAGGAGACAAACCCTGTTGAAAAGAGATATTTTATGTGTGATACGATAAAATTCTACTTTCATGGATATGATTGTAAATTTTTCGTTGCATCCTTGTAAGCTCCAACGACTTTTGTATTATCAAACCTATGACTATCACTTAGATACTTTTGATCTTTAGACTCGTCTTTTCCATGGAATTCTCATTCTTCCGAACATTCTTCATGAGTTAACTTCACAAGGTGTGACTGACAATGAGTCTTGAGAAGATCCCAAGGGAGTGGTACTGGGGATCTAAATTTTCTTGTTCCAAAACTGAAGAATGTATATTATGTACATCGTGCTTCCGTCGGCGAGGCGATAAACGAATTTTTCTGGAAATTTTTTGTACGAGAACCATTGGGAAATCTCTCAAGTCTAGAGGCAACTTGTGAACTCAAACCAAAATAGTAATCAATTATCCAGAACGATTGTTCAAGACAAATTGCCTCCAATGCAAATTGGGAATTGAATCAAGTTTGCACGACGAAAACCTCTGTCATTCACCGTCTTCTGTGTTGTTTTTCCATCCAAAGATCTTGTCCAGCGTATTTTACGGAAGACAGGAATTTTGAGAACGTTAACAAAAAGTTCATCATTAACAGGTGAAGCATTGGCGACATTGTGATCTCTTGGAAATGTCATGGGCAAGTTTTGGATTGCTGAGTAATTGATGGCTTTTACCCTCGTATTCTTGATTAACAGACTGCTGGCCAGCTCTTACTCTTCAAATTTGGTGATTGGATTGCGATCTTGCGGTTACGAGAAATGGTTGAAAGAATTCTTGGCAATGCACCTGGCATGCTGCTGGATCGGTGGGTAATTATCGCGTACTCATTTGAATCGATCAGCAAATTTCCATTTAATTGATTCAACTGTTATGACTGCGATTTCCCAGGAGTTAATCTTGGACAGCATAATGAAAAATCAATTGACGCAAATGCAGTTGCGATTGTGTTCACCTTTCACAGTATTTCCGCAATGAAACAGAGACGTTGACAGAGTCGAGACATCTTGATGGAAGAGTTGAACGTCATCCTTCAGCAACGGCATCCAAGAATACTTGATTATTTACCGGATGTCATATGTTGAAATGGTTCCATCTCACACTATCTGAATTCTGATTAGATTGAATCAATAATGTACTTCTTTGAATGGAAGCTGGATTCTGCTTTGGATGTTGGGGTTAGTCATGTTCCAAAGCTAGGCATTCTTCGAGCAAACTTGGAAAATTTAATCTGGATAACTGAGTAGAATCATCTGAATAAAGACAGAAAAAATTTCTCATCTATCCTGAACAACTAATCTGTGGACTTCTGGACCACAGCCCTGATAGGAAAGGTCTGCTCACTACGGCATTCGGACATGACTCGCGATTGACGAGTGCAGCTGCCCGTACTCTGCCCTCCAAAATCCAATATGGCCGACTCGAGAGGCGCTGTCTGATTTGTCGGCGAGGCCGAAAGGCGCCCTGTGATTGGACGGTGAGATCAACCGATCAATCACAGAGCGCTTTTCGAGACAGACATATAGGCCCGAATTTATAGTCGTAATCCGGAGTCCGGATAAGCTAATCCGAGGCGCCACAATCGGTGCGGCGAGTTCGCGAATCTAAATAGGACTGGCGATTGTGGCGCCTCGGATTAGCTTATCCGGACTCTGGATTACCACTATAAATTCGAGCCATATTGGATTTCGGGGAGCAGATCTTTCTTTTGGAACTGTGCTCTGGACAGTCTCATCTTTCACTAGATTTTTTGTCTACAGGCGAATAAAGGACATCTATCGATCTATCTTTCTTGTTAGGCCAATTAATCCATCACATCTAACAATTCGGTTAGTCTCAGTTGTTTCATGGCAGAAAATTTTCTGGAATTAATAAGGGGAAGACACGATTAGTTTGCTATCGTCGATCGATCTTGCTCACAATTCTTCGCTATAGTTTTGTATGACCATATGAATGCAAAGAATCCGAAGTACCTCTACCCATAGTATATCTCTACCCCAGAGTCTGGAACCAATGTACTACAAAATCAGGAATACAACAAGAAATTCTAGGATTTTCTATGAGGGGCCCTATCAACAGTATATAGTCATATACATAGGCGTACAAGTATAATATTGAGTTTTTAGGCTGTATCCCTGGGAAAAGCCCACCAGACAGGAACGATTTGGATTTTTCATGTCCCGGATTCGTAAAAAAGTACTGTAAAAATATTTTGATGGAGGAGAAGTCCTCTCCTTGTAAGTATACAGATCCAGTTAGTCTATTTTGAACAGTTCGTGGACCTTATAGAAAACGCTTCTATTTTAGATCATTCAAGTTTTCTTCTATCCATGAAGTACCATCGCTGCGTTCCATCTTTCATTCAGTATTCTTACATCCCAGACTTGATCCAAGAGATATTTTCTTCAGATATAACACTCGTTAAATGACTGCAATCGAGTTTCTCCAGCCTCTTTGATCAAATCCTCTCGGCAAGAAGCGTGCTGTGTAACTCTTACATGGCTCATATCCAATAAGTGCCTTCCCTCCCATAATCATGTGTTACTGCAGCTGCATCGAGTTTATTATTCGTATGGCTTATATATGCATGCAAGACCGCATCTGCTGACTTGTACGTGCTCCACACGTTGCTAAGGCTTCAAGGCGTTGAAAAAGCTTTCATTCTGAGAGGAGTCATCTCACCCCAAGGGACTGCTCCCGAAAAACGTCGTTGTCGCGACTCGGAGCACGTTCAGGCGAGTGGCAAATTCTCTCATACTCATTTATGCTTCCTTTTTTTCTTCTTTTTCAAAGCCAAATTACTAAACCAAGGTCTTTCTTGTAGTTGAGTCTTTTGCGAAAGAATTTGAGCTTCGTTCGCCGATTCTGTGAAATATCTACTCATATGTTGGTACGCGTGTCAAGATCATTTCACGTGTCATCCTCTACATAATATTATCGCACGTTTGTTCCGAGCTTGAATCAGGAAGAACGTGCAATTATAACATTCTTCTTCAGCTTCATTGCAAATACTTTTCATGCTTATCAAATTTCCGATTACTGTGAGAGGATTGCAATGTTTTTTACACTAACAGGTGAGAGTCTATGGGTGGACTTTGGGTCTTAAATAGGTCAAGATTTGCAATTGACTCTTCGTTAAAATCAATCAAGAATTAAGGGCAGCTTTGCCTATGCTGGAAATTGTATGATTCCTTAAAAAGTTGCAACCACCAGAGCTGTACAAACCGAAGTCTGAAACTCCAAATGCTTTATTTGAACAATAATCATGTGAGATAACTTGACTAAAATGATTTCATTCGAGTTTCAGTTTGACGTTTATTGACCAAATTGTTTGACGCAATACCCAGAAGGTCTCGCGATCAAAAACATATATTTGACGTTGATTGCTTTCAAATGCCGTGAAAGACAACAGAAATTATTTTTCAGAGTAGATAAGGTTGAAAAAGAGTCTGCTTGACATAAATTTTGTAAACGCTCACTCTATATTCCAATTTTTCCTGAATTCCTAACTCACTACGCATAAAATTTGTGATGATCAAATCGCACGCTTTACTCAAACAACTTGTTTTCGAGTTCTTAATAGCTACGTCCCATTTCAGCGTTCCACGTTATCATAAAAAATTAATAACAGAGTCACGAGCAACTATAGTTAGGTTAAACAAATGGTGAACGACAATTAATGTAAAAAATTTACGTTTTTGAAGGAAAATGTGTAAAGTGGTTGATCTATCTTCTTGTGTTTTGATATCATATTGGTACTGATCTTGCTCAACTTTATGGATACTAATGGTTCAATTGAAAAAATATATAATAGTAGAGTATAGAGCGTAGCTTCAATTCTCATTTTCTAATTGTGATGCGTAAAATCACTTTTAACACGATTTCAGATGATCGACGAACTTTGTAATTATTGAATCGGTTATCCTCTTTTTTGATACATTTGAACCTTAATTTGAACATCTCTTCCAAATCTTATCAGTTCCTGGATCGAGCTTTTTTTCCAAACAGCTATGGCAACTGATGTGATGAGATATGATCTTGACCTTCAATAGAATCATCAAATTTGGATGAGAGGACATCAATAATATATCAGATTATTCCAAATCACAATGATATGATCTCAAAAATAGCTTCCGCTATGATCGAATTCTTCCACCATTGTGTTCGGCAAGGTGTCCAAAATACGAATTGTAAAGTCCATACCAATGTTCAAAACATGCTCGCCGTTGAATGTAACATAAACCAAGGAGTATCTGTATCCACATAGAAGATAGAATCCATATAACCAGGGAAACAGTTTCAAGTCATTTTTGTTCCTCACATTGCAGTAATAACTGCAAAAAATACTCGAATATAACATATGTATCTTCAATGATTAAAATTCCTCATTTACCCAAGTATGTTCAAACATGTTCTTGGCAAACTATGCCAGCCTTCTGCCATCATTGTCAATAATCCAAAGAATCTATTTTCATCTCACGCATGCATATAAGACACGAGCAAACTCATCGACATTTTACTTGGGAGAACGAGAATATGTAGCTCATATACCATGTCTATATGTCACTTTCTTTCTCATTCCAATCTTGGGGTGCGTCATGCACTTGAGGGAGAGACCCCCTTCGCGAGAAAGTGTATTTTTGCGTCCATCATGCAGAGCAGGGAACATTTCATACATGGGGAATATAAAGGGCGAATAAACGAGCATACGCGCGTTGGTGCCGTGCGTGTGCGAATAATCAATGGCACTTCTGTGTTCCTTCTTTATTCACACCGTGTCTTTTCTTTCATCCGTTCTTTTTGGCACGTGTAATTTTGGAAAAATGTCTTCCACCCTCGGTATCTTTTCATACAACAAGATTTTCGCTCATTTTAGTGTGCCATGCCCTATCAGGTTTTCTCTTTTCTCGTGCCCAGACTTTGGCTCGCTTTGATTTCGTTTTGGTACTTATTGCGAGAGAGAAGATTGGTGCTTCTGCTACTGAATTGAATAATCTGCAGAGCTATCCTTTAAAGTTTCCATGCTCGATTTTGTTACGCTGTGTTTTATCTACTGCGTTGCAATAGTATTTAATTTCAGTCCTTTTCTTCAGTTTTTCTTCGTTTTTCAGGTTTCTTCTTTCTGACATTACTTCTCTGAACTCCAACTATGCTCATGTACACTCAGCGAACATTGTATCTGTCCAAATCTGAAAAAGGTTTTTTGCCCCTGGGCTGTTGTATCTAACTGAATCAGATCGCTTTTGGTGCCTCGATGATCGTTGCCTCATCCTCAACGTCTCAGAGGTGGAACCTAGTCTCAGAATTCCAAGTCGTAATCCAGAAACGAGAAACCTCTCCTCAGATTTGGACAGATACAATGTCCAGTGAGTGTACATTGTTATGCTCAGAGTTTTCGTGTTCCAAGGTTCTTCTAGGCGTCATATCAATGGACAAATCCCGAGCAGCAGCACACCAGCTTTCTCTAGAGCTTACTTCAGTCTAACCGTAGATAACTAAAGCTCATTATTCGTAAGCTCCTTCGATTTTGCTGTACAAATAACACTTGCACAGAAGAAACTTCAGTATACGACTGAAGAAAAATATATGACTCGGAATACTGCGAGTACTACAAGCTAGCGAAGGATAAGCCCGTACCTGAGAAATACTTGATAGAGAAGAAAACCGACGGAGGCCTGAAAGAACAATGGGCAAGACTCAGATAAGGAAGTGTAAGCAAGAAGGGAAAGGAAAGTTTTAAAAACATGAAATGCAGGATCTGCGAATCGGAGGACGGAATTTTGGCACACATTTGGACATGCAAGGAAGCAAAAACGAAAATTGACATAAGATGGCAGAAGGCAGTAGAAAAATGGCTAAGATTGGAACCCGCGAGGAGCACAGCATCATCAGTAAGCTGGTGAAGGTACTCATAGGAAAACTTCACGAAGGAACATGCCGATATGCACAGGAATTTTAAAAATTGACAAGAAAAACGGAAACAGGACGAAGGAAAGCACAATGACATGGTGAAAGCTACCCCACGTACCAGGACACTCCACTGCGTCTAACTTACCAATTGGAACTCAAAATTTAGTAACGGTCGTATTTCTGTACCATATGTAATTATATAATTGCGAATTGAGCAATTGTAGGCATTGAATCAAAGAATAAAGACCATGACATTGTAAAGAGCAAAAAGTCTGTACGAAGAACAAATAAATCTAATTTAAACTACCTACTTGAAAAAAAGATATTTCCATCACTCATCATGAACAACAATGTGCATTAAAAAATTCATCAGTCAATCATGTGTTTGAAACAATCCGGTTTTAATTTCGTATTTCAGCTGTCATCCCAAATGTTTCGACGTAATGATATGACATAGAAAGTGACTTCAGGGTGACTACAATATATGGAGTTTTACCATAAATCGAGAAAACTGAAACGCATTTACCGCCAACCATCTGATCGGAATTGTGACTACTCATGTAGGCCTCGCATGTACATATAAGGGACAGTAAACAAGATCAGATCGAGGATCCCTTGGGCGAAATCAATCGAGGCGAACCGGGTGTGGTTCGTTTTACATCAACCAACGTCATGGAAACTCTCCATCAGAGTCCACCCCAACCGCACCCTCCTATTTCAGGGGCTAGATTTCGTCAGCGAATTTGGGCCAACGAAAATAACAAGAGATATAAGAGCACAACGGCAGCAACTACGCAGTGTCTAAGAGTTCTTCATATCAAAGTCACCTTGGATAGAATCTCGTTTATCTATACAACATTTCTATCAACCACACCTCATACGAAAAACTTGAATTCTAAAACATTTCTTTTTTTTTTTCAAATGAGTGGGGCTATGCAATTGCCTAGGTGGCGTATGTTTGTAGCGTAACCACCCGGCAAGTGGGATATCGTGAGCTCAATGTATTTCTCCATCTGTGTTAATATTTCTTTAATATATGCCTGCAAATTTCCGTGTCGTTTTGACGGAAGCCACATGCATCAAACATAACGCAGGCCGAAAAGAAGAAATAGGTTCCTGAACAGTAAAGCTGGCTAACCTTTTCGTCGTATTTTGGGTTGCTGAGCAAGAATCCGAATTCAGAACAGCACCTTTCCGTCGTTTTCGAGTAATCGCCGTATTTATTTGTTACAAAAATACCTGGGTACGAGTTTTCGCGTTTTAGGAAAAAAAAATTGAGATCCTTCACTGCAAAACAAGGAGCAAAATTGTTTCCGCCATGAAATTTTAAGTCGGCAACGTATCTTTTCAGGGTTTTTGTCCATGTACCGAAATCCTTTAGTCGGGGTATTTTCGCCTTGGGCTAAAATGGTGGCTAGATATGTCAAAGCTGAGAGCGGGGTCAAGTTCTACGTCAAATCTCCAAAAAGTTTCAAATTTCACGTCGAATCCGTATTTTTTGAAAATTTTCAGCAAGACCAGAGCTGAGAGCAGAGATGAGAGGCAGAGCAAAAATCACTAAGAAAATCATCAATATTCCACAGGATTAATACACTGGTACGGAGCCCGATAATAGTGATCTTTTGCTCGTGTTCTCTATCAACCTCGCCAGATTCACTGACAATTTTCAAAAAATAAGTTTGCCACGTGAAATTCGACGTAAAATTTGACCCCGCTCTTGGTTTTGACCTATCTAGTCACCGTTTTGGTCTAGTACAAAAATACTTCGCCTAGGGAATTTCATTACATTTAGGGATTCTTCCAGTTTCCTAGAGGGTACAAAAAAATCTCAAAAGATATGTTTTTGGCGTCGAATTTGATGGCAAAAACGATCCCACCTTACAGTCATTGTGAAAGGTCAGAATCTACGTCCAAAACGCAAAAACCCAAACCCAGTTATTTTGGTAATTCATGAATATGGTCATAAATTGGAAACGGCCAGGGACACATGCTGTTGTGAGTTTGTATTCGAGTTCAGTAGCTCAAAATACATCAGAAATGCCGTCCAGTTTCTGTGATCAGGAAATCGTTTTTGTTTCGAGGGCCAGTGTAATCGGATTTAATTTTATTAAAAATTGATCACTCATCCAATCCACAAAGCCTTCGATTATAAATCTTCGATCAACAAATCAAATCAGACCTTCGATTGTAAATAAGAAAAACTTCACTTTGCCCCCATGCCACAAGAATTTATACGATTCCGATGTAAATATTCACACACTTAAGAAAAAATTTCTTCTTTCATCACAGGCCTGGCGTGTCAGACTTTATCAACCAATTTTGTTCGAATATACAGAAAAATTGTTGTGAGCGGGGGTCGTCGCCTTCTGTCACTTTTTGCTAGACGATTATGCAACAGTTAGGTCTTGGTGTGCGTCTCATTCATATATTATATCGATCGGTATACAACCACAACAACAGAGCTGAGTCTGAAAGACATGAATGTGTATGCGCTTATATATACGTGCAGGAGCAAGCGGCTTTAAAGCAGATGGCTCCATTCGGGGCGTTTTTTTTACGGATAAGTTCTTGTAAGAAAATATACACGGGATCAAGAGGAAGACTCACTATATCATTACTATATATAGTATCTCTGACCTTCCAGCTTTATCTCTGGGTGGAAAAATGTGTGCCGGTTTGTATACGTAGTGGGCGTTGGGGAGGAGCTTGGAAGTGAGCGTGCCCAAGTTTCACCATTTGTATTACGGCTCTCTCAAGAGTACTTGAATATTTCCCCTTCAACTGAACTGATGGTTCTGATGCGTATTTTTTCAAACTTTTGGTGATTATGGGTAGAAATTTATCTGCTTTGCAGATAGATAAATATAGTTTCGTCATGTTGTTCTCGAGTTGATGAAATGTTGTACCAAAACTTGAATGATTTTTCTAATAGAAACGAAATGGGAAAGGGAGAAAATTCAATTGGGTTTCTGGACCGGTTTTGTCAATGCTCAGTAAGCATCCCGTTTATATATCAATATCTACCCTTTTTGAAAGCGTATATCACAAATTATTGTAATCACAGCGTCGTTGTTGGTGTGTATATTCAGTTAAAGTGACTGGATTTTCCGGTTTTCATGTAGCTTGAATGATATCGTACGTTGCGTGCACGATTCACATTAAAGGTACATTGCGAGTAGCTGTTGGATTTAATTCGTGGTGTGCTGATTGTGTAATCTGATTTGAAAAACTAGGAGATTATGTGCGAATCTGTATTAGGACCCGCAATTGTGATACATTTTTTCTTATATCTCTAATATTGGGGTTTTCAGGAACATTGCCGATTCTGAAGAATTTCCAAATATGAATCAAAGTGAAATTTTGGGAAAATTTTCATTAATTCGACTTCAACGAAAGTTTATCATTCTGAATTGAAGTAAAACTCTTGGGCTCTGATTGGAGACTGAAAATTGTTTAACAATTTTTTTTGGCATCTTCTACAAGTAATACATGACTTCTTTCTAATGTACAGTCAAAAATTCATGTTTATAAAAGTTTCTCTATTGCAATACATGAATGTAGAGCAATAGAGTCAGATTGAGAACTCGCTTTCTTATGAAAAGTATTGAATTCTCAAACGTGTTCCTTAGCCTCGCTTCCTCGCTCGCTTTAGAATTTAGGTCCTGGGGTCCTGATTAGCAATCTCCCAAATTCACCAAACCGCAAGCTATCCCATCCCTCGAAAATTCTTCTACGTCATCCAACTCAATATATTATCTGACATCAAAACGATCCTATCGTACCAAACCAAACCAGGAATTCAGCTCATGGAAATTGTATATTATACTGTGTTTTTCGCCACCCATGATATTTATATTTGGGCGGAACTCTTGTCGATCTCAGATAGGAGACCTACTGACGCATCCTGGTATTAAAGAAGCAAAAAAAAAACATACCCCGGATACCATTGAAATTCCCATGCATCGTGAGGGGATGAACAGGCGTAACCGGGACTGATGATTTTTCCGAGGGAGCATCTGTAAATTGGCCCCGATCATCCATATTATATGTCCCGTTTTCGTACCGCTTTTCCCATCGATGTATACTTTTCCACGCATTTTGTATATTTCCAAAACGAATGTGTTACCACTTCCGATGCAGCAGATGGCAAATGTTTCATGTATATATATATATATTAGGGTCCAATTGAGAGACAGCTGCGTGTGTGTTGCGGACGCATATTGAAATCATAGGGCCCCTGGGTGCATTTTATTTGTAAGCTCTCTGATACAACCCTGAAATATTCGTACCAGGGCCTGTTTTTAGATAGGGTAAATGTGGCAGGGGTGGCTGCATGGGCTAAGTTAAATTTCCCTCCTCGTTTCCCTCGCACCTTTGCGAGGAAGTAAACATGTTTCATTCCGTCACCCATAGCTTGTTCATTCCGTTTTTTCACTTTTTACGTGAGCTGAAAAGCTTATTTCGTCTGGTTTCTACATATTATTTAGGGTTCTACTTCAATGAGCTTATCTTCCAAACTGGTTGTGGTATAGTAAAAAGGCGATAGGGCGATATACATATATATAAGTTGGTGAAGCCAAGAGTAGTTGGTGTTGTATGCGTATGGCTAGATTGCTGTGTGGAAGGTTCGCTATATAGTATCGATTTACGCGTATTTCTGTTTCTCTTTCATGCAGTTGCCATTGAGAATCCCTTCTCTTACTTCATTGCTCTCGCATTCGCTGAAAATCGATAGAATTCTCTCTCACAGAGACTCGTGCGAAAATTTATTGCCTATATGTTGCTTCTTTATGCAACAAATATCAGTGGCTCCCTTCTTTTCCTTAATTTTTAGAACCATTAGATCGAAATTTTGGGTTCATGTAACATTAAACATTTGTCGAGTTTTCAACCAACAGACTGGATTAGTTATCTAAAAAAAAAATGAACAAATCGGTTAAATTTTGTCGTCAACATACCGCTTGAATGTGAACTTCATTTGACATGTTGAAAATTTTCCTCCAGAGTTTCTTTCACAGTGTACCGATTATTTTGAAAATCTAATCTTGTACCATTGACTAAAAATTTTGGAAAATCCTTCTCAATGCCTGTCTTAATCCATCGCACTATTTTGATTAGCCAATTTACCACAACCCATGCATGGAAATGCACAATCAATTGACTTCGTAAGTGCCAATACACTCAACTGTTTTCCGAAGTAAAGCCACCTTTTCGTAATAAGAACCACGAACTGATGGTGCTGTACATGCGACACAACCGAGTCTTTATTATTATATCTGATATCTGCGTACTTTTCTGTACTCGGCTGGCTAAAGCTCTATAGATATATCTACAAGCAGCTGTTGCACGTATAAAGTATTATACTGCAGCAGTTCATTAATGTTAATTGCCATGCGTCGAAGCCTTTCACTTTTTTTTTCTCTAGCTGCTTCTCGCGCTTGCACCGAGTACTTACTCGATACTTTTATCAATTATAAAAAAAAAAAAAAAAATCGATCTGATGCCATAGAACGTGCCGATTGGAAAATGTTAGCTAAATCAGCTATACATAATATAGCAAAGAAAGTATACATCGAGTGTGCAAATAAATATATGCCAGATATCCCAGGCTCCATTGTGCGGTTCTCTCCCTTTCTATGTCACGAGCATCACATGTGTGCCCCCTTTTTTTTTGCACACTCGATGAGCATTTTGGGGGGTCAATTATGCCCTTTTGGACCCAACTATATACATACGTACATATATGCTACTTACTATATTATAGTAGTGCCGGAATATCATGACCATGGGGACATTGACACGGACACGATATTTGGGGGGCCAATAACACGTGCCTGGCAGCAAAACGGGTGCTGCTCAAATTTTTACGCATTATTTGGCACATCGGCGCAGACATTCTGCTCTTTCCTCTTTTCGATTGCGCAAAATCTATTGTACTCTGTAGTGAGTGCATATGGGACATGAATAAGTAATCCTCACAGCTGCACTTGTGTCACATGACACGTGTAAATATTGCGAGAATTTGAGTATCGAATTTGGTAATATTGCTTGCCTTGGTAGAAAATTTTGAATTTATTGTCAGAGTTAATCCTCGAATTCTTCTAGATGTTTGTATACTTTGATTTGGACATGAATCGTATCAATTGCTGATTATACAACTCTCAAACAACACTGGAATTTTGTGCTGACTCAACTATTGTGATGAAGTTTTGTCATATACCCCTAAAATTGTCATGCTTCTAAATATCTTTGAAGCGAATGACATAAAAGAATTATCTTGATGAACTTTAACCACTTAAAAATCAATATGAATGTGCTTGAACGGTAGAAAGATGTTCTAATTTCCGTGAAAAATTCCTGATAAAGCACTTTTATAGGTTAGACTAATGACAAAGTTCACAAAGTTCATTGTTTTCAAGGAAAACGATGGGGAAAATTGCAAGAAAAATTCCAAACTGTTCTGTCAGTACAAGTCGGTACAACTAGGTCTTAAATTACTTATTACTCATTGGTTCAAAAAAAAAAAAAAATGCGAATAGTGTCGGAAATGAATACGTTGACCCTCGCGATTGGACAATTTTGGGTACTTAATTTATCGATATTTTTGGAGAAAAAATTGATCGAAAAAATTTGAAACCGTCAAAATTAAAGAAAGTGTCAAGGCGCTGGAAAGAAATTTCAACGTTTTAGATGTAGAACCAGTAGTTAATCACGACTAACCTCGAAAATATTGGAATTGGAACATCACTTTATGATTGAGATTCACAATAGTAAGGAAGATAGGTAACAAAATAGTTTAGTCTATGTAGTAGAAAATCTGTAAACTGTAACAGAGGAAGGTAATTCTTTCTGTTCAGATCTCTTTCATTGATTTTTCATCATTCTAACCTAAAAAAGCCGCATTCAAATGCAGTTTTAGGGTTCTCATGATGAAAAATCATTGATGCCCTGTGCTTGCAGGCCCATTTCGGGCGCGGAGGACTTATTTCTCTCGCTTCACCCGGGAAATAAACTGTCCTAGCGCCCGAACTGGGCGTACGCGCCCAGGGCAATAATGTACTATTCTAAATTGCAAACAATATCATCCTGATGCTTTCCACACAGTTCACGGTTCTATACAGTTTGCAGAGATAAATGCAACACACTCCACTTGAAAAGAATAATAAATAATAGTTTCCTATCCAGAGATACCATTCAAAATAATCGAGTATTCTGTACTCCAAAAAATTTTAAGTGAATTCTTGCCTTGAATATGATATGACAATGCCTAGGTACATCACTGATGACAAGGATGTCTCAATGGTCTATCGCCCACTGCGCGACGAATCTGCCGTCTGCTCTTGGCATGATACTTATTTCGTTGTGGCTCACGCTGATGTGGGTTGCATAGAATCCGGTTTGAGGGGATGCATAGGGCTGTTATTGTTGCGGATAATGGAAAAGTTGCACCTGGACCATAAGATTACATTCGAAACTCATCCCATATTCCTTACATACATTGTATTAGGGATGCTTGACGCGACAGCTGTCCTGGGGGTGCGAGACACACTCTTATCGATGATTGATTTACGGAATCTATGACATGTGCATTCTATTCTATATTTTTAATTCGTTCTCCAAGGTTATATTTTTGCTTCATATTTGTATAATACAAAAATTATCCATTAGAAAAATCGAAACCACGGTATGTTACACTCTAAACTTCTGATGCACCAACACAATTTCAAAGATAATCATGTCTGTGCATCCATGAATTATTTTGAAAATTCACCCCAGAGACATTAAATTGGAGTCCCCCAATATAAATGGAATAAATCATCTTGTGTCGCATGGAATTAGCACTTGAGGGAGCCTCGCATCTCATATTCAATCAGCAGAGCATAGCAGTTTTGGGCACATCTGCACTCGATTCTCTGACTTTCATGTTCCTACTGCTGTACAATCTGTGTTGTATGGCTGTTGTGCATGAACATCGGCTG
Organism: Eretmocerus hayati; assembly: GCA_029851415.1. Lineage (NCBI taxonomy): Eukaryota > Metazoa > Arthropoda > Insecta > Hymenoptera > Aphelinidae > Eretmocerus > Eretmocerus hayati. The sequence continues at coordinate 32,835,120 of CM056741.1, read as the reverse complement.
ATTCTGTTCAGTTTAGGGTTTAGGGTAAACATTTCTAGTGGAGCGAGTTTAATGTGGTCATCAGTTTGATCACCCATACACATAGTGAGCTAATACATAGTGATCCAAAATGACTATTTTTGCATTTGGTCTGACATGCGACCGGTTCATGATTATGTTATTCTGTAGCAGAAGATTTCCAATGCGTGCCAATGCAGCATTAAAGTATCCATCGTCACTACAATCACCTATGATCTTATTTTTGTTTCATTTACATGATTTACGTATCAGAAGCTTAGAAGATGCAAATCTATATCAAGTTCCTCGAATCAAAAAATGACATCTGTTGGCAAATTTTTGCAAATATATCTCCCGAGAGAACTTACAATGAGTAAGATATGGAATCTGAACTATAATACAGTTAGATAGGAGTTTGAGTCAGTTGTCAAGGCAACGTGATCTCGCGATCTCGCTATGTATAACTCAATGCGAGACAGTACAATAGACATGAGCGGCGGAGACGGAGACTCTGATGCGATGCTCTCTGTGAACGAACTTGATTGAGCTCAAGGATAATAGTCTCTGTTGAAGAGTCAAGTCTGGAGCTATGAACTCTGCAGATATTCCCGTTTGATTTTTGGATCGAGAATCACGGGTCAGACTGTTTTGACATATGCGCAGATGGTTCCATAGATTGGCATCTTCCAATTGATAATTATTTCAAAATTGCCCTGTTGGATGTATTTGTGAGGAAAATTTTATGAGATTACTCTGGACAAAGATTGAATTGAATTGATCATAATCTTTGGTTACTTTCATTGAGGTAGCTTAATTTTGTATTTATTAATTCTTGTTCACTTTATTCCTCATCGGACTGTTTTCCACCTGATCAGAGTTCTTCTTAGAGTCTGTGGTGAAAATTTCACATCACATGAAACTCGCCATGGAGGTAATTTTTGGACGCAGTGCTATGTAGGTATTACCTTATATGAGTATAGAGTACTTTGGACATACAGTACTCTTTCGTGGTCGACCACCGCACCCATGGCAACTGATTGTAACTCGTACATGACATGAACGTTTTTGTTTGTACCTCTCCCGATGAATAGCTTATAATATTTGCACTAACTTCCGGCTAAAGTGAGTCTTTCGAACTACTGGTGACATGTTGCTTGTTTTGAAAAGCCACAAGAAACTCCATTGCCTAAAGTACATGCATGATCACCAAACTGATACATGCTACAATATTCGTAGCTTCAGCTTGAAACTCCATAGATGAATATATCCTTGTTGACGAGCTTTTAATTGGTGTTCATATCAAGTTAGTATCGATTCTTGTTTCTGACAAGATTTAGATAGATCAGACTGAGCCTTTCTCTAAGTTTCCGTGATGTAAATGTTCTATCGGATTTGACGGATAATGATATTAAAATCTTATATAAAGGAGACTTGATCGTTAATACATTCCACGATAAGAGCAACTTATTAAGTATGGCTTATACTAATTTACTCTAACAAGGAGAGTCCAAGAGTCTCGGGAGCTAGATCTGGCTGAGATTCTGGGAATCATCTTCATTTGGTGATCGCCAAAAGATGATACCGAAAGCCGCAGAGTCTAACGCTCAAAAGTTCCCGAGATACAGACTACAACCCATGCATTACGGTATATTCATACATAGGGGAGAGTGGGGCAAAATTGGACGGATTTTGCAGTGGGGCTATCTGACGGTACTTAGGGCTAGGCGCGCTATGGGACTTTGGAGTTCAACTATTGAATACATTGTAAAAAAATTTTGTGACCCCTAGCTCTCAGCGTTCATACTTTTTCTTGAAGTTGAAAAACAAAAATCTGTCCAAATTCGCCCCGAGCTTGGGGGCACTTTTGACAAGTTTTGGGGGCAAATTTGGACAGCCTTCTAAAGTTGCGGTACACGGCATTATTCCTTACCTATTAGAGTCGCATTTGCTCATCAAAACACGTGGTAATAACCCAGAACCAAGAGGGAAACCCGCCCGAGACTTTTACATCCTCTTATAGCCCAAGCAAGCGAGCCATTTTTGTGTCATTCTTCAGCATTATTGAAATAGGCGCTTTATTGGTGCACTACCGTCTTCAGCAAATCAGTAATCGACTCGCAGCTTCTAAGAGTCGACTTTTCTTTCTTTTTTCTCCAAATTGGAGGTACCCTTACTCACTCTAAGTCAAGGAACCGAGTGATAGAGTGCGACAATCAACCCAAACTCAGCAAATGTGAAAGTGATAATGCGTAAATCGAGCACTATTTTAAAACACGTAGAAAGCGACTTCTGACCTCTAAACTGACTCCTGAGACGGTCGTTGGACATCGTAACTTCATTTTCTGACCCATTTTCAATAACCTAACTCACCCTCAACAAACCGCGCTTCGAAAGATTCGCACAGATGCATACGCGCCTCGATACGCGCAATTAACATCGGAAAACACGGGCTCGCGATCGGTCGACCGGTTTTAAATGGGATTTAGCATTGTCCAATTTCGCCCCCACCAATTCGTCCAAAAATGCCCCCAGACGTTTTTTTCGCAGAATTGCGATCATTTGGGCCCAAGTGAACCGATTTTGGCCCACAACGGCTCAAAATCTTCGTTTTGTGATGTAGTTTTTGACCACCAAACGGGGATTAAGCTCGTCCACTTTTGCAGAAGCAACGTGTAATCTTGCGTTTGGAAAATAAACCGCGTGAGGCCCTCGAAAAGCACCCCTATGTCAGCGTGGACTCCCAGTATCGTTTCGGGAGGTCTAACCGGGATAAAAACCATTGTCTGTGATGGTATTAAAAGAGAATTTACGCGGCGAAAGCCTAGACTCGCCTCCGACCGAGCTATCTCACTTATCCAATTTTGCCCCCGTCCAATTTCGCCCCACTCTCCCCTACCATCTTCCACATATACAGATATACTGTAATGTATAGGTCATAGGCTGCAGCTCGGAAACGCTTGAGCGTTAGACTCTGCGGCTTTGGGTATCATCTTTTGGTGCCAAAAGCAGATGATTCCCAGAGTTTCAGCCAGATCCAGGTCCCGAACCCCTTGAGCTATCCTTGTAAGATGTTTCGGATGTTATACTTATTTTTCCGTTTCTCATCAACGACCTTGCGAAATTGCAACGATATTTTGGACCTATGCATTTGTTGGGAACTGAGTTGGCAATTAGAAACAAAATAAATAAACGTTGGTTCATGCACCGAGGTGGTTAGAAACCAGAAAAGACCATATATCGTTGATTATGACATATTTTCAGAATTATTTAACTATTAGAATCGCAAAAACATATAACTCGAGTCACAAAAACTTGGATTCCCAAGGAGTTGAACAGGGAGCGAGAAGTTGAGCAACGACCAGAGAGCTGGGGAAAATACTAATATTTGAACTGAAGTTCAGGGGTTGATTCAATCTTCCTGATTCGTCCGAGGATTTTTTGCTTTCAAATGTTCCCCTATTCTTCGAAATAATGTGTAGAATATTGTATAAGAAATGACCAAATCTGTTTAAAAACATTACCAAGTCTGTATATCTCCACCACTCCAGAGGTATAAAGATGCTAATCAGGAAAGGTCATTACATCCGGATCACGGAGTCGACCAAAACTCTGGGAATAGTCTTCTTTTAGTGCCAAACGATGAAACCCAAAAAAATAGGCTCAAACATTTCCGAGCCACAGCTATGAACATTAGCATGGCAGGTATACCTATACATATGTATAATTTTTAACCTGGGCCCATATGAACAATGCTATCGCCTGAAGATGTAGCTCGGAAACGTTTGGGCGTTAGGGTGCGGCTACATGCAGTTATTTTTGGCGATTCTGAGACAGCGGGACAGCGCCTCTAGCGGCAATTGAACCGTTTTGCACTATTTTGCCCATGTAATTTGAAGCAAACACCACCGCAGCCTCCGATAGAGGCGCTGTCCCGCTGTCTCAGAATTGCAAAACACGACTGCATGTAGCCGCTGCCTTAGGGTCTAGAATTTTGGGTTTCATCGTTTGACACTAGAAGAAGACTCGAGATTTCCTAAGTCTCAGCCAAATCCGTGATCCGGATGTGATGACCTCTCCTGGTACGCCAAAAAGGTAATGCTCTTCCAGACTTGTGATCCATTTCAGACACACGAAAATTCTTTCGTAACTTCTAGCCTGTGAAATAATATGACTTACATACGTCTAGTTTGAAATTCCAAGTTATTCGAAATGCTCAGGAGTATGATATTTCAGTCAACTTACGACTAATGACGCCCTATTTTTGTTTATTACCGACACTCCTTCCAAATTTCCAAATCCGCCTTTTCCGAGGCCTTTTCAACACTAGTGCAATTTTGCGCCTTTGACAAATTTTACGATCAAGTGTAGTTTCCGGATCAGCTTCCTGCTAATAAATGTCAGATACCCACAACAATCATTACCATTTTCTATGCATTAGTAACTAAGTATTGTGCTCAGAGAAGTATCATGATCTCTATACACTGTGCACAAAATATTTTACTACGAGGAAACGTAGAGGGCTATAAAAAATATTCTTGGGTAAGGTCGCATTAACGCTGTCATAATTTCATAAACGAAACAATTGTCTTGCGCGCGTGAACTCGAATATAAATGAATCGGATATGATGGAAATGCCAGGACAGCACGTCGTAAACTGATGAAATATTACTTGAATGAGCTATTTCACCAATCTCATTGTTCAAATGCAACTCATTGATCATAATGCGTTTCTTGAAGAAATATATCGTAATGAAAGAAGACGTAGAAGCGATGAATGAACCGTTGACAAGACTCGTATATAATAATGACACCGCAATGACCATCAATGGATTCTTACATAAGCCGATTTTTACAATGTCCGAAATCAGTCAATCCTAAGATTGACTAGTTAATGCTGACATTGACTAGGCTCATCAGTCAATGTCGGACATTGACTAGTGAATGTTAGGAGTGACTGAAGCAGCCAGCTAATGTTGTTTTGTGAAGATGGATTTCGGACATTAAATGTCCGAAAAATATAATGATCAGATTGAGTCCAAAATATTGTGAGCATCTTACGTTCACATTAAACGGAGGTCACAATTTCATCACATTGGTAATGTTATGCTAGTTTTATCAATGTTTGAACATTACTATGATATAAAAGTTGCAGCACGTTGTATAATCCAAGTAAAGTTGCATATTTTCGAAAATCTAGGCTATCAACATGAGGGATAATTGTTAAAATACAGTAGTTCTGGCTATCATCGCATCGCGAGTTGCACAGTATTTTTTTGGCTTCACAAGAACATCCATTTGATCAACATTCAGCCTTGCAATTGGTCATCTCCTGGCTACCTGTGATCGAAATTTTCGAAGTTGCCGCTCGTAAGCTCATGGTTTGCTTCTAGTCAATTTCGTTGAGATCGAAGAATTTCTTCTTGCAAAACATCGAACTGGCTGCTCGTGAACAGCTGTTTGATTAACCCTGTATGACCTGGTGGGTCCTGTAGGACCCATCGACAACATATTGAGTTTCGTATCTTTATCAATATTTCATGCTTCTCACGGTTTTATCATTCTATTTTGGATCCTCTTTAACTGTTTTGTATAGTAATTGAGGTCTTCCGATATGGTCTTTCAGTTTTCACTTTTCTTTATCGGCGCGAAGTTTCCAAAAGATCAAGTTTACGCACGTACGTGTTACATTTTTCCAAAAATGTTTCGGACATTTACGGACGAGTTTACGGAGACTTGTTAGTCAATCCTAAGATTATCTAGTAAATGTCCGAAATGCTGCCCTCACGACAACATTTCGGGCAACATTTACTTAGCCTTCCCAGTTAAGGTAGTTGTACACTAACTACGTGAGTTAGAGAGACTTAACCGCACTTTTTTGCCCACGTCAAAATATTCGAAATTATTATTATTGTTAATAACTGCACTTTTTTCCATCAAGTAATAAACAAAAACGGCCATCTAAGCCTTCCTGAACAGAATCAGGTATGGTTTCCAAATTTATCTACCCTAGAATCGAAATCACGTGTCGCATGTTTTGCATTCTACGCTTTGTATAAACAATTACTAGAAAACGACGTGGTCCATCGTCTCCAGACTTGGCCATATGATTCATTGATACATAAACTCGGATCTCTCGCAGTCCTAACATTTTCTGTTGATCAGGTTTTGCGCTGGACCCATTTTTGAGCCCTTTTTGGGTCCCGCTCCCATAAACGCAATGTTAAAAATGTGCAAAACTGGTAAAATTGTGACGATCAATACTCGAAAACGGGATGGTCAGCCGTTCTGGAATTTTGCACACGTACTCTTCGATATTAGAACTATCTCTCTGCAGAATCTCGAGAAATTCTGTTGATGAATAATTTTGGTGTACAACTACCTTAATGCCGAACACATATTAGTCAATGCTGACATTGACTGGCCTCACCAGTCAATCCTAGGATTTACTAGTCAATGTCCGGCATTGACTGATTTCGGACGTTTACTGTAACATGTATAATAACTGGGAGAGTAAAATTCTTGAATGTTTCAAATTATATGGGTGTATTGAGAATGAATTAGTGCAAAATAGGGGCATATTCAAATTTGCCGATAGCTCACCTCTGAATATAATTTTCAAAGAGCATTAATTCGCTATCTCTCGCAGCTCATGCACGATGCATTCGTAATTTAAAGTACCTATATATTCTAATGTATTTTCATTACGGTTTGCAGACTCATGTTTGATATCGAATAAGAGCGTATAAAGTCGAATTTAGTTCACTGACGAAGCATTGAATAGATTCTATACGCTGCGGAGAAGCATTACCTTAACGGCGCTTTAATATGCAGAGATACTATTTCGTAAAAGACAGGCAAGCGCAAGTATATACGAGTGCAGCACCAGCTTCTCTTTCACAATGCAATCATTATGCTCTTATCGTTTCACTGCATAAAATCGTGAATTACGAGAGTTTACTTTTGAGATTTATACAGCAGCCACTTAAACACATTAAACATGACATTATTGTCGCTAAAATCTAAACGATTCTTTGTACCAAATCATTAGCATCCACAAAAGAACAATTAAATAGAAAAAACTTTCTGAAGTGGGCTTTTTTTAAAGAAGAATGATGAGGAATGTAGCTTGGTTTAATCAATTTTCTCTAGGGATAATTTCTGAATTAATGAATTACACTGGGCTATAAAATTTTCGATCCGGAATATCACATTGGCCGGGCCATGTTTTCCTTGCGTAGTTTTTGATGCTGAAAACAAATCCGATCCCCAAATCGCATCAGAGCTTCAGGATTTATTTGAATCATAAAAAATTCACTTTATACGACTCGACGTGAAAACTGCGTGGCGCGAGGAAGCGTAGGCGAAGACGTAGGCTTCGCCGACGTCCAACAAAGTTTTCGCGAAGAACAAAGATTTTTGGCACTCGAAATATAATATACTATTATGCAGTTTACCGATGTTTGAGCGCTTACAAAATTGCATAAAATAGCATTCGCGCCTCAATCATGCATGAGGTTCCCCGCTTCCAAGCGATTTTTTCGACCCTCGCCTGCGGCTCGGGACGAAAACCAATTGCTCGGAAGCGAGCTACAACCTCATAATCTCGGTGCGAAATCTAATAATTTCCGCACTGATATTCTACTTTCTCGCACAGTTTGTAAAAAAACACAGTGCGATACACGGGCGTAAAACCTATTTTTCGCATCCTCTTATTGATTCCATCACTCGGAGTTTTGAAATCTATCGAGCTCGGACGCGAAAAAAAGTTTTCCCACCCTTGTATCGAAATACAAACTTTGCTCTCGACTTTGCTATTCAAAAGTCTCAAGGAAAAAAGTTCTTGCCTTCGGGGGTTTGCAAATATGCATTTCCGATGCAAAATGGCCGTCCGAACCGAGGTCTGAACACGAGCCCGCAATGCGTTTTAAGCTGCCTTGTCAGAATATTCGTCTTCGTCAGAAAAACCTCCAAAAAACGAATTTCTAAGATTCCAAAAAAATCTTGGCGTTCTGGCGCAAGTTGAGGCTCGAATTCGGTTTCACCATCGTTATTCATAAATCCTACGATCTGCAAAAACAAATACTTTCTGGAAGTCACTCAAAAAAATAGCAATCAAATTTTTGAATCATTAATTAAATGAAAGTGAACATACTTAATCACGCAATTTGTGATAGTTAAAAGTTACATAGTAATTGAGTCGAGTCGATTATACTTATGACTAAGGATCCTACGCTTGCTCTTCTGACTATTGCCATTGACATGGAAGTTGCTTATTGAGCTCATTGAAGATTTGCTATTAGCTGAGAGAGAGGAGTTGGACTTGCACATAAGTCTCTCAGAGTAGACGATGTATTAGATCTTGTACGAATGCTATATTAGACTTGGTGAAAGCACGAGCAAGTCTCTAAGCTTACTCTTATCCGCATCTGGAATATAGCCGATCCAGTTCTCTCTTTGCTCGAGCAAGTATAAGTAAGTACGATCTAATGCGCCCACTATATCCATTTTGTATACTATGTATAGCGTGACCCGCGATCAGGCCACATAACTGTGCATTCTAAATCCCATTTCAGGTGCTCTTATATCTAAAAGTTTCGATGCACGATTCTCATTATTTACGAGTCATTTTATTATTGGTTGCAAATCGTATATCTTTCAGTTTATCAATTAATATTGCACTTTTACTGAAGAAAAAACCACCCAAATTACGATACGCTTCGGAAAATTCTGTGAATTCTGTGGATTCAAACTTCGTGAATTTTTTACTATCCGAACGATCTTTGATCTCCCTGGGAATAATAAAAAGCGATGAATACCGTTGTGTGGGTGTTTGTTGCAGAAAATTAACTTTAAAATGAAAGATATGAAATGTGTCCCAAAGTGACGCCGCCTTCAGAAGCATTTTCATTTTCAAACAATTTCATCAGTCGGTCAATAGCTCGGTCAATTGTGATCGATTGTTTGAATCAACAATGTATGATATGATTGGCTAGACTTGAGTAAAACCAATTACTTTCAGAAATTTAGGAATTTTTTTTAAAGCATTCCTTGGCTGAGATTTAAATACTTGATCGCTACTTGTCGCCTCACGTTTGGAGTAAATTGAAAAAATTGGCTACTTTGTCAGATCGATTACGCTTCCACGCCTTCCTTAATTGTTTTTCAAATAATTTTTTAGTAAAACTCTCGATAAAACTAGAGCTTATTTACCCTTGTTTTGATATACTCTTCGATGCCACTCCATTCCTTCGAAAAATTTTTCTCCTTAGTGAACCAAAAATCGAAAAATACTCGGAAAAATGGTAAATTGGCAAATCTCTCAAAAATATTTCGCAAGTGCTTTGCCAGGAAGTATTTCATCTATCAAGCATGAAATCGTGGGAGTCTCAGATCGAATTTCAAATGCAGATGGGCCGATTTCAGAAAGACTCGCGATGGTATCGATCATTCCAAGACAGTCGCTTTGCAGAAAATTTGCGATCCGATTTTGTTGAAATTTTCTCATTCTGAAAGTACCACCGATCTCGCACTTTACGTAATGATTTATAAGTTCCGTTTGTCCGTATTCTTTGAGAATAGATCTTTCGAAAATCAGATCGATCGTAGAAACGTGCATCGAAAGTCAACGTCTTTGCAAGAGTGAGCCACTTTTATCAAACCGAACATCAAACTTTACTATGGGAAAGCAGCTTGAAAAGCAGCAAGCTATTACCTATATACTGTTTTTCTTTCACTCCAAGAACCTACATCTCGATATTTTTATGGGATGCACAATTGTAGGTTAAAGTCTCACGGTATATACTGCATAGAATTCTGTTGAACGATACCAAAAACTAATCGTTCGGCTGGTGCAATTATGTTTTTCGAGAGCTTTAAAATTATTTCTGAGGAAATATCGTGTGATAAACGATTGAGTAATTTTCGGCTGCTTTCTCTTTAGCAGGCATTCTGTATCGAAGATAATGAGTAGTTGTCGGACATCAAAGTTCATTTTCTCTGTCGAGTTGGCTTACAATAGAAAGCAGTCATGTTTTGTTCAGGCTCTCGAAAAGACTTTTTTTTAAAATGCTTTTATTGTTCTTTCTATGTGGGGTGTGAGTTTTCATAGTCAGTACTCTAATTATTAGGAACTGTATCATCTGTTGCTGATTAGTCTTTACCATTGCTACAAAATCTCATACAATTTTCATTTTAGATATGTTTGCAAAGTATGTCTTGGTTTTAGTGTGTTTGCTTGAACTTTTCTGATTCACATTTTTAAGGCCATGCGGTAGCCGTGCAAGCAGAACTTTGTTCCAAGAATTCTTGAATTCTCTTGCGATTTGGGATAAACGACGAGTTATGCCACAATTGTTATCATCTAACTTGAATGGTTCAACTCGTCGTTTAGCTCAAATCGCAAGAGAATTCGAGAATTCTCGGAAGAAAAATGTGTGTATATTATAGGTTAGGATGTCCCAGGCGCCTAGTGATTCCCACTTTTCTGCAATAATCTAATTATTTGGGCTGAACACTGAGTTGTCGAGAATAAATCGGATGATAACAATAACTAGACAACTCATCTCAAACTTTGTAAGGTAAAGGCGCCAGTAGTGGAACACGGCTAGTTGGGCGCCTATAGTGGAACAGCCAATTCACATGGATTTTTAATCACCAAAAGTCGATCCATCATCTGAATAAAAATTACATAGTATTCTTTGATATTATATATTTGAAATCGATGTCCTGCAACACCCGTAAAAGATTCATAAATCAAATGAAAAAATCATGAAAAGTTTAAGCTCATAACCACCCTTTAGAGGCTGTTCCACTGTAGGAGCCTTCCTCAAAAAAGGAGCCTATAGTGGAACAAGAGTGTGCCCTCAACTGGAACAGATTTTAAATTTTCACTGTATTGAAAAACCTTCCGGGAATCGATTTTTTCCGATCGCACGTCATTTATTCCATACAGATGAGCACAAACAAACCATTAATTATCTACCAAATATTTTCAGAATGACTCCAAGGCGTTGTTCCACTATAGGAGACTTTCCGCGTTCCAATGAGGGCACCGAGCTCAGGATTGGTTGTTCCACTATAGGAGACAACGGATCCTTTCGTGAACATTCAATTACTCTTATTGTATACAAATAATCAACTTGTACCTTCTTTCAAAAGATGCAGAAAGAGTTTATCTACAAGATGCGTTACTTCCCTTTTGCGAGAAACTCAAATATCATTCAAGATATGTAAATTACTGATTAACGACTATTTTTTGTTCCACTACTGGCGACTTTACCTTACCATAAAAATGTTCACATAAGTGGTGAATGGAACTTTACGGCCGGGCTGCACGGCTTGATCTGGAAATGTAGGTGGTGACAGAGTTAGATACCTATTTAGTGTATCCTGAAAGTCGGACGGAAATTGGTCAATTTCCGTCCGACTTTCAGGATACACTAAATAGCTATGGTCAATCAATTGGTTCCATCATTTGAAGTCAATTGAGACTTTTTTGAGCAACCATCTATCTACTGAATTTTGAGGGAGAATTCTAGTTCACTGGAAATCAAAATCGTGATCAAGATTCACAATTCGAATACACTCGAAATATCAACTTTCTACTCAAACATGGTGATTCTCGATTGTGATTCTCTTAAAACTGTGAATAGTATGGATGATTTCGCAAACAGAAAAAAGATCGAAGACATCGATGCCCTAGATTTCGTCATTTAGGTTATGTGTATTTGTGTAATCGAGGCATTTCCAAAAGTTTTGATGTTTTTAGGACTTATAATTCTATCTTTGAGCAAGTGGCCATCATTATTTATCATTTACATGATTTCCACAAGTTGCTCATCATCTAAGCTATTATAGCTCGAGTTATAGCTCGAGTTATAGCTCGAGTTATAATATCTCCATAGTCGTCAGAGGGCAGAACCTCGAGGAAGACGCTTACAATTTTTGGAGTTTTCCTCGAATACAAGAAAGAAACTAACTCAGCGGAGGCTTTCGCAATTACTACACTGCTGCATCAGCAGCACCAAGGAAACGATCTCTGAAAGATAGAGAATACAACCTCCAGCTCACTTGGAGACTATTAAAATCTTCATAATGCTTTCTATACATAGTTCATTTCTGACTCTCGCAGTTGTTGTCGTCGTCGGTCAGACCTCGGACAATTCAACTTGTCCATCAGGTAGAATGATTCCCGTCTTCTTCTTATTTCGTGTAGTGTAGACCCCATCTACCTTTCCCTCATCAAGTTTGTATGACCATAGAATCTCGCCTAATAATAGTAGCTGTGCGGCGTCCAGGTTGGCAATTTTCTCGAGAGACAAAGGGACCATACGGCCACCAGGCAGTTCTCATAATATTCATCTCCTGCAGGTCTATCGTTTCTATACATAAGTCTTGACCGCGGCAGGAGATGTGTGCAAGCAATGCATGACTCGCATCAGATCAGATGGAGTATGCTGCTCACACATACGAGATTCGTGACGTGATGATCGGTGGGCCGGAACAAATGATCCCAATGTGTGCATATAGGTGTAAGGGCATATGGGACTTTTCTTGCCTATGTGCCCATAGAGGTGCGGACTAGTGAGCCATGAGTCCTATATCTTAAAATCTTAGTTCATATACCCGAGTAGAAAAAGTCTTCGGCTGTACAGCAAACTTTGTTCGGGCCGAACGCCGGCAAACGTTCGGTTACCGCACGCGGCATATGTTCGGCCTGCTAACGCTCCGCCGCCCGCGGGCCACGCGCGGCAAACGTTCGGCAAGCGTCTACCGAACGTTTGCCGCCTCTTTACCGCATACTCCCGAAATAGTCGTTCGGCATGCCGTACACTCGCCACCCAATCGCCGCTTGCATTATTACAGGCACTACAGAGGTCATTATACGAACACTTTGAAGGCTTTGGGGTCAACAATTTATCTTTACTCAATCTGGAAACTGTATGCAATCTTCATTTCACTGAATTAATAAACGATCTTGAGCAGGAGCATCTTGAAGACGAGTTAAGGACCATCAGAAAATGAAAAAAACATGGGTTTGGTTCAAGTAGGTCTTCGGAAAAGTACTCTCGCAAAGTGAAATTGAAAAAAGAATGTTCCCGTTTGCATTATATGTGTAATGTTTAATCTCTTGATTTCTTGATTACTGACGATTATTGACGTATGGTCTTGCTCTTCGAAGTAACTGATAAATTCTTCGTGTTAACAAATGAGCTTGTGTGCCAATGTCACCGTTTTTTCACTCAACATTGATCGCAGCTTTAACAAAAACTTTTTGTATAAGCGTTGGGCAGGTGGATGTTGTCTAGAACCATATGTAATTAACAAGGGGAGGTCCAACCTTGCGGAACACGGATCTTTGTGAAACTCTGGGAATCATCTTGTTTTGGTGGAAAATGAAGGTATCTCCAAGGGTTAAGTCCAATGGGCCTTCTGTCCCGAGATACAGCCATGAAGGTTAGCATTGTTAGTATATCTATGTATATCACTTTTTAACATGGGCCTATATGAACAAGGCTAATCTTCATGGCTGTATCTCGGGACAGAAGGCCCATTGGACTAAACCCTTGGAGATACCTTCATTTTGCACCAAAACAAGATGATCCCCAGAGTTTCATAAGGATCCGTGTTCCGCAAGGTTGGACCTCCCCTTGTAAGTGTCCTATCACTGTCGTAGCTATTATACAAACAAAGCATTATTTTATAATAAATTTGAATATATTTTACAAAAATACAAAATTGTGCAATCTCGATAGTAACTCGTACGTAATTGTTGATATTAAAGAGAAAATTACTTTTGTTATTTTTTCGTGAGAACTCTACGAACTCTACTTTTCGAGCTGTAGTCAAATGAGTACACCGCATGACACGTTCGACTGCTGCTCATAGAGATTACTAAATACTTCTTTTTCTATTCTTTCATTATTAATTATTTGAAAAATTAAACCAAATCACAGATATACAGCTGCTAGAGCTGATAAACAAATTTCATTTTTGCAATAGCCATGACAATAAATGGAACAATTACCTACATGCGGCTTTAGATGGCATTGAATTGCATAACTTTTACTGGAAAAATATTTTTGTATCTGCGATCAATTCTGAGAATCGGATTAAGAACGACAATTTTCGCACAATTTTTAGCTTACAAGAAAAATGTTATGATTATTTTAAGAATCAAATTCATAGTTCATTTATCATTCAGGATCGAAGAATTGAAATCAAAAAGAAATTTACCGTTTCGTCACTTTAGATTTTGCTGTAGACTGGATGGATAGATGATGTTCTATGCATTCTGTCAGTTCATTTAAAAAGCATAGCCGAACAGATGCCGCACATTTGCCGCATGAATGCCGCGCGCGGCAAGTGTGCGGCGGAGCGTTGCTTTGCCGGCGCGCGGCCCGTACGCTGATCTTCGGCATGCCGCGTTCGGCCCGCGCGCGAGCCGAAGACTTTTTTTTACTCGGGTACCTGAGCGACCTGTCTGATCATCGGGAATAAGGTTTAGAATGGAACGGAAAGCGATTGTGAGCGATGAGCATCAGCTTTCCAAAGCACCGAACGACTCCGCCTTGAGCAACTTTCCATTCTATCTTGTAGACCATAAAATCGTCATCGTCGTCGGCGAAGCTGCAACTCACATATAACATGGGTGCATGGAACTCATAACTTAGTAAAAGTGGTGGCAAACTTCGCCCTGGTGTGCTACACCTTTCATGGATGTAGATATCATAAGTCCAACACTTGTGTCCAACAGAGGATTTCATTCATACAACAAATTACCACAAAGGCAAAAATCAACCCTAATCTTCTTACTAGATTCCTCATTTTTCTGAGTTTGGATATTAAAAATCACAGCTCATCTGTATTTGTAATTATGTGCAAACTGGGGAGATGTAACCAGGCATACTCTTCTCCAATAAGAAATTCTTAATGCCACTGACTTCAAAAAAATTGCAAGCGAGATGCATGAATGCATTTTTGTCCACAATTCTTTTTCAACTCTCACAAATGTCTTCCGTATATGAATTCCAATGAACAAGACAGTAAATCTAAAAATCAACTGGAATCATGTTCTTCAGATGTTCGTTTTAGGAAAGTCAGGTACACGGAGAGATAATTAGAGGCTATTCAAAGAGAAAATTTTTGGTTTATAACTTGATAGCACAGTTTGGATTATTTGAAGGCTCATAGCAGCCATACAAGACAATAGATGTATATTGTTCTCAGATTAAATAGATAGAAGCTTCTCTGGCTACATGAGATTTCAGCTAAATGAGCCAATTATCAAGATTTTGAAAGCGAGATCAGCAGCAGAGCCTGTCCGGCTCTCGCAAAGCTTTGTCTTTCATTGTTCTCCGTTAATCGTAGATCGTGGATGGACTGAATAGTTGATTCATGCGCCTTCAAGCTAGCATATAGCTATAATAGCAAGAATAGTGCTGCAGCAAGCACGAGCGGATCTCCTTTTCTAACTTGAACGTGTATAATACTTGCGAGGAGATACCTTTTGCGGCAGAGAGCGAGAGAGTGTATTATAGACCGTATAGATGCGATCTCTTGCTAAAAGTAGCTTGGGATATCAGTACTGCCATATCAGGATGGAGGCTCAGGTAGTTTCCAAGTCAGTTATGATGGTAAAACTTCAGAAACTTAGAATGAACTTTCTGAAATACTATTGCCAGAGGCATATACTTGCAAGGATCAAGTAACCGCGTGGCAAAAAATTTCAAGCATAAGATATTGTCTTCTTGAGTAACGGAATATTTTCTCATGTTTGACATGGATCTGAGCATACAACCCACAAAAGCTAAAGTTGAGAAATTATCCAAGGAAATTCATCGGAGAAAGTTTTTTAACTTTGACTTTGCCGAAAACTTTTTCATTAAAAATTCCGATTGGAATTCTCCAGTTCAGAATAACACAGATGCTATATAAATAAAAGCACAAGAGCGTGTATTTGGTATCTAAACAACATGAACTTGACCCATATGAAATTCGACAGATTTTGCAAAAATCGAGACAAAAGTGTTCACGAAACCGATACCAAGATAATAAAGTTGTATTCAGACACAATTTTTTGCTTTTAATTGATTATCTTGGCCTTGTTTAATTCGTGAACGTTTTTGCACAACCTGTCAATACATTATGCAGTATCTTGAAGGATTTTACGAATCGTAACGAGTCGTGCATCATTTCGGAATGAAGTTCACTCAAAATTCTCAAATCCTGGAGAGTTACGTATTTCTGATTCGTGACACTGACATAAACTATCTCAGAAAATAAGGTACAGCAGATTGAGAAGAAATTGATGAAAGGAGTATCAATTTCTCGACTGATCGATTCCGTAAACAACGAAGATTAGATAACAACTTTCATGAAAGATTGATATGAAGTGAAACGTGGGGTTGTCTGATAAATTTTTCTTACGATTTTTTATGATTGATTCTGTACCAATGGAGTGCCGAGAGTTCTGCCAGAGCTAGCATCACTTTGACCACCTTTGTAAAAATTTGAAGTGAGGAGTCTGGGGTTACTAGAATAGTTGCATAGATATCGGGACTGAATATTTTTTCATGATCCGAATGGAAAATCACATTCACATAATTTGATGGATCAAGGTGTTTACAGCGAGTTATTGGCGCGTTGAGACGTATTCTTGAAAATTTTCTCATCTCTTTTTTCTTTTTGATGGTTTGACGACTTTCCAGGTGACAAGTAACGAGCAGTTAGAACTCTCGCGTAATGATTTGATTTTTGGAAACTTCACTTTCAGTAAAGTTTCGATATCTCGGACTCCCCAACTTTTTTCATCGGGGAATATTTGTACCATAACCACACAAACAAGCCAGATTCATAACTCACAAGTCTGTCTATAGAACCGCTCATCAAGTGTTGTAAAGATGAATTCACTCCTGGGGGTAACAAAATCCTCTTCCAATCATGCACATATATGATCATACAGCACTGAATTCCTCCTCTGCCGCACCATAATTTTCGAATAACCTGCAATGGTAATGCTCAATGAAGCAAGCATCCTGTGGGAGACGAAACTCGTATAAATGATATAAGTGGAAATCAAATTAAAGTGGTCCTGTCAATTTTCTTGGAAATCATACTCTCCAACTTGGCTCGAGGCATCAGCTTCCATCTTTCAGACACTCCGCCTACTCTTTCGCCCTCTCTGATATCCTCCATTATGGATGCTTTCGTGACTTTTGGTATCTATACTCTCGACGCGTCATGTCTCGTCTCAAATTTAGTAGAGGTTGTCTGGAAGGTCTGGTCTGGATACAGTTTCCTTTCCTCTCTAGGGTTTTCTTTTACTGTCTCATATTCCCAAGAGGTTTGGCGTAGCAAGCTTTTTGGCCAGATGTGTTGATCGAAAAGTTTTGGAAGAAAGCATCTATTAGCAACCATGATTATTTTGATAATTATTCTTATTCCTTGGATCTTTGTAATACAGTACATGTAGGTTCTTTTTTAGTAAAATTTAAAATGCTGTGTTAGTAATGACTCAAGTGGAGCAGAAACAGTAAGAAAAATCATAGAGGAGATGTTGTTAGATTTTTGAAGAGTAAGACCTGCACTCGGACCTGCATTACAATGAACTATCATTTCAAAAAGAGAATAAAAGCGTGGAAAAATCAAACGACTACGCAATCAGTTTCTCATTTTATGAAACTATAACAATCCCAATATTTCAATAATGAATATTGCTCCCGAATCTCTCCAAAATGTTCAGACGTGTTCAGATGTGTTGATCCCGTTATCGATGAAACAAAACCTCGAACAAAATCAAATAAAGATGTGAACAGGTATCATAACTTTGGACTTTATTGAAAGAACAATATTTGTTTCTATTTACAGAACAAAGTCACAGCTGATGAACTTGCAGGTCATCTTTCAATTAAAATCGGTCGATTAGGTTGACTCTTCTATGGTCATCCGAAGTTGACGAGGACGAAGTAAAAGAAGTATAAGGTGAGTGAAACAAGCAGTATTATCGATTCGGAAGCTAAACAATGTGGTTATAGAAGTCGTTAGAAATGTAGATACGCAGAAGTCACGTATTCTATATTTGCTCATCGTCACGAAGTACGTTCTTATTTGTAACGACCATATACATAGGCTTCCCCCGACATTTTTGATCGATAGATATTCCAAGATGAGCCCAAGAGATATTGATGGAATTATATGGCTATACTGTGGCGTATAAGTTGCCAAGAAGCATCATCCCAAAGAAGCCACTCATCCGAGGCAGATGGATATAGATCGCGTCCTTACTAATTCCATCTCCCAATATCTGCTTCTATCTGACGACGGCGTCGTACAATATATAAACCAGTGTCTGGATTCCACGTTTGGGTTACGTGTTCACTGGATATATTGGCTTTCCCACGTTGCCATATCTCTCGCCTTCTATGCATATAGACATATAGGTTATGTGCCAGGGGCTATTTCCGCGATGCTGACGTAAAATACCTTCTGTATAAGTACCTACCTCCCTATGAATGGTCCCATCTGGTCTATTTCTTTCTCGACTAGAGACTCGACCTCCCCTCAGGCTCTGGTCACACGTCTTGATTCAGTCTTTTCATCTTATATAGGGTTAGGTTAGAACCCCATGAAGTCGAGCATGAAGTACCCGATTTCAGAAACTATAGAGAGGTAATTCTGGATTCATTTGGGTGTGAATTCATGAGGGGTACTCTTTTTTTTAGCATTATAGACGTCAGACTGTGAATTATCAGACCAGACGACACTGGCTTATTGGTCTTTTTGAATGAGTATGTGTGTAAAAGTCAACAAGGAGTCTATAGGGTCATGAAAGGAAATTGTGAGAAGCATCATCAAAGTCGGCTCCGTGCTCACTGATGTTGAGAAATGAATACAGGGTGAGGAAGAGATGCTACTAATGACGCGTACATTAATTAAATCCCGTCCTCGAAGGACGTCCGGATGTCATCTGCTGGCTGTGCAGGAAACGAGATATTTTTGAGGCTCAAAACCTATGGTGTTTGTTGTACACAGTCCCGACTTGTGACATTCTTTATCGTCAAGAGGAAGAGACAAGAGTGGATATAGTTCCAAGAGCTACGTCCGCTCTGAATTTCGTCTCGAGGTTGTCTCGTTCTATGTATGTGTTGTGTTCCATGGTGCACTTTGGGAGCGAGGAAAAAGTCAAAGAGCAGGCTGTATGTATGGAAAATTAAATCTCTGGTGGGTTGTGAATAAATAAAAAATGGCGTAGAACGGTAGCCGAAGGCCCACAACAGCTGCTGACTTTGGGATAAGTGATCTTGGCACCGAAATTGTCAGCTACAGGAATTCCAGAAAAAGAACTCGATACTTTTAAAACTCCTCCATACAAATCCGCGCTGCCAAAAACTCCTTCAGCCTCCAATTTTCCAAGATTATTGATAAACACGCTGAAACCAAGCACTCCAGTACGTCCCTTCCACTGCACGTTGAGACATGTTCGTGGTATAGAAATACTTGTTTTGGAAAAAGAAAATACCCGTGTCCTTGGAAATCTCTTGCTTTCTATTAGTTTTTCTACACTGGTAATTGTTGTCCACAAGCATTAAAGTCCAGATCACCGGCTGTCTTGCGTAAGTTACGCATGGACGTTGTGTAAGACAGCGAATGATCTGGACTTTCATGTTTATGGGCAACAATTCCCAGGGTGGAAAAACTAATAGAAAGCAAGAGATTTTCGAGGATACGGGTATTTTCTTTTGCCAAGGCGAGTATTTCTATACCACAAACATGTCTCCACGTGCAGTAGAAGAGGCGTACTGGGGTGCTTGGTTCCAGCGTGTTTATCAATAATCTTGAAAAATTGGAGGCTGGAGAAGTTTTTCTCAGCGCGAATTAGTATGAAGGAGTTTTTGAAGTATCGATCTTTTTTTTGGAATTCCTGTAGCTGACAATTTCGGTGCCAGGATCACTTAGTTTGGATAGGAGTTACCGAGGTGCGCATGATGCGGGATGATGTCTCGAAAATTTGGGGTTATCTCGTACTTTTCTATTGATAAGTCCATGGGGACTGGACTGAATATTCTAAAGTTGAGAAAAATCTGTTGGCAGTATCATTTGATGCAAACTTTTGCCCTCGTGTTCATCTTTTCTCAAGATTCTTTGATACTTTGAGCTGGAAAGACTATTTCTGGATGGAACATCCTCATTTTTTTATAAGAACATTATGTAGTTGTGACCTAATCATGTGATCAATCTCGCTGCTGACTTACACAATTCCTGGTCACGTTCAATCAGAATGGAACAGATTTTACGGAGCTCGACTCTCCATTGCCTGTTTACAGAACTACCAGACTTCATTCAATAACTGATTATCAGGAGTATACTGATTGCCGTTCAAATCCTGAAAAGTTGCAATAATAACAGACCAAGTATGTTACTTTCATTCAATACTTTGAATTCGGTAAAAGCTGGTGATACTATAAGAAGTTTCGCCGATATCATTCGCGTAATATTGCTCAAGTTCCTCAACAATTGATTTCTTAAATGCAACAAACAGATGCCTCGAGACTGATGCCCCAATCGAAACGCGTGATCGTTGAAGATGAATGTGAAATATTATAGCAACAATAATTAATGATGACAAATGCGGCCATATATCAGTTTCAAACATGTTCTTGTTTGATGGAGAGTTTCATTTCTAACTTGTGACGTTGGAGTTCATCATGATAGATGATATATCGTGATCGTATGTTTTATCCTTATTGCTTGTCGAACAAGACCAATAAAAATATCTTCAATTCAAAGAGCTGCTCAAAATTTGTAAAAGAAAACTTGAACAAAACTACACGCGAAAAAGGGACAGAATTTCGTTACCAGATCGTGTTTCAAGCACTGTACAGTAATGGAAATGACACAAGAGCTTTTACATCAGAGACCATCAAAAAGAAGAAGAGTCGTCGACGTCGTCGTCGAGATTATGTTTGCGATCTCTTCTTCCATGGACGTCTCTATATCTTGAAAGTCAAAACCTTTGAGCTTGCGAAAGTGCGCGTCACAAGTCAGAGCCCAAAAGCTTTGTGTGCAGTACGAGCATATCATGTTTTAGGTACTATACTGCTTTGAGACGATGCATTACACGACGGAATTGCCATGTAGACGAACAAAGCGAACTATATGGAAAGTCAAGAGTATTATATAGAGGAGCAAGTTTGGGAACAAAGTCGTATCTGAGGCAACCCTTTCCGGACGCCAGAGTTGGGACCTATAAATTTGACTTACACCACCAAGTTGTATAATATAATAGAGACTGATGTGGATTGAGCTTGGATACGTAAAATGGAGTTCAGCTCATGAATTTGTAAATTTACAGTCGAATTCGAGCAAAGCTACGGATTTTGATTGCTTTACATTTCTCTACATATTTTGGAAAATTTATTACTTGTGGGACTGATTCAAGTATCATATCTCATTGAAAGCGTTAATTTGTGATCCACAATATTTTACGTTTAATTTTAAATTTGATTTTTTCCGTTTTGATTCGAGTAGTTACGCGATGCACGTTATTTATTTCGTTCATTTGTTAATACCGCTTACGTTGAAAGTTTTATTCATGTTCCAATAAACGGAAAGTAAAAGTTACAATGGTGCGACAAATTGAAATAAAATTTGGTCCCTGGTGTCGATTCCAGACTGTCACTTCTTTTTCTAAACTGGTTCACGCACCTGTCGTTTTGAGCTCATACTGGATACTTGAATGAAAAGTTCAGTTGATGGAGCACATCTTTGAAAATTCCTTAAGGTAGTATTGTCGTGAATCGATTGACCTGATAGAATTTGATGAGATCATACACATAGCTAGGATTTGGCATACAGATTACTCAAATGAAATTTCAGAGATCTGGGTTGCTCGTGGGAAAACTTCTGAGCTTTCCAACTTTTGTGATTTTAACATGTGCTCTTAAGGGAAAAGACATTTTTTTCTCGATTCATTATGTTTGACCTGATGAATTTTGATAAGATTGCATATTCTGATTGGTAATATGAGAAAACAGACTCAGACGTTTTTACACATAGCCTGATTAGCTTGGGGCTTAGCTGCGAGCCAATGTTTACTTAAATCCGTCGTGAAGTCACGAATGTGACAGTAATAAGACAAAAAGTCCCATGTTTGTGGATTGCCTTTTTCCGGTTTTACAAATCCTAGGCCTTTGAAATTTTGAATAGAGTAAGATCAGACTGGTGCAAAACCTGTGACGGAATTTGGGATAAATTGGTGAAGATTCAAACACCTTGAACATTTTAAAAATTGAGGTTACGACAGTACTACCTTAAAAATCAATGGACACTATTCTACCATCTGACGAATTCTATTTTAAATCATTGAGTAAAAATGTTTTCCAAGAATTAGCAACCTTGGGTTCAATCGCACAGTACTGTAAAATTATGTCACAATTATTTTTAATCGACAATTTTGTAAGGCTTTGTATGGGCCAACGTTTAAGATGATATTTTAGAGTACCAGTGGCTTCTGCATCTTGGACGTAGAAGATGTCAACTTCACGAATATCATATTATTGAAGAACTTGATGTGATTCTGGGAGTTGAACAGAAATTCATGCCCGTACTATCCACGATTTGAAAATCGCCGTCCGGAATTCACGAATCACAAATGCCAATAGTTTGATAATCGAGTTGATAATCCCATCACTCATAAATGTTTTAAAAAAATCTTTGACAGATACACGTGATGCTGTTATCACTCAGGGCAAAGGTTATCATTCTGACGTTATCATTCGATTGCGCATTCACTCATACAAAATCGAAATATCTCATTATACTCTCAATAATCACTTATACCCCTATATTATTTCTGTAACATATAAATAATCGTTTGATACCAGTCGCTCAAACTCATCAGAAGCTCAGAAAGTTCTCATAGCCCCCATCTGCCAAGTTTATATCCATCAACAAGGTTAACTCCCGCATCATTCGTTCATCCTCCCGTATAAATGCATTCATCCAACCACCCGTTCATCCATCCATCCAACAGATACACACAAACAGAACTTGAAAAAAAAAAAAGAAGAAAAAAAATTGCGATCAAGTGGCCGAGTTGCGTTGTATATATCAGCGCATTTTTACACCAAGTGCAAATGCATCGCACTCTTTTTCGCACTCTTGCAGCGTTTATGTATTATATTAGCCTGACTCACATATGGCCTCGTATTCTCACTATATACTCGAGGCTTTGAAGTGATATGATGCTGTGCATGGTGCATAAAACGAGCCATCAGCTATCAAAGGGGCAGAATATGCGTACATTATACGATGATGTATAAGTAAGTGTTGCAGATGCTGTATATAACATCGTGATGATGCACGGATGCAGTAGATAGCCTCTAAGCTTGTGATGGTCTGTTTTGCTATGCGATATCTCGATTGGAGTTAAAAAGTTCGGCCTATAAGTGTATATGAAAGAGAGTTTATATGCTTGGCTGTCAATGTCGATTTGCAAATTGAATTTTTATATGAATTCTACGCTTTTGTGGATGCACCCTTTTGTGAGACCCCTCGCACTCTTATATTCTTCTTCTTCTTGTAAAATTTTTCGTTTGTTGGAGTGTATTCATGCAGTGCTATTAGAGATATTTGAAGGTTTGAAACCGAACCAAGGTATATTTTACAAGTACAATCGAGTACAATCGAGTACAATCCTTATTTGAGCTCAAACTGAGTCTTGCAAAATTGAGCTTTTGGTTTGCTTGATCGTCAATAAACCTCGGTACAAAATCTACCGATCAGATTTTGAACAAACTTAACAGACAGGTGTATTTGCATGTCAACTGAACACAGTAAAAATTTCACGAGTCTCGGTTACCCCTACTGAGTCAAAAAATCGGCATTAAAATTTTTAGAGGTTAAACACGGTATTCGACACGGTATCGTATGGGGCATCGCGTTGATTGTTAAATTTTCAAAGACTGACCGATCAGTTTCTGTCCTTATCACTCTCACTTGTAGACAATTGAACGAAAAAGATGCTCGAATTTCTTTTTGAGCTCTAATTATTAGCTTGGATAGAAGTTCTAGTAAATTTTCAGCGTGAAGTCACGAATAAATCACAAATAAGACAAATTTGCTGATAATCAGGAATCGTTATTTCCTAGTTCATACGTCGGATGCTTATCCAAATTTTAGCGTGCGTCTATTGGGATCTGATTAACACATGAGACAAGCATGTAGGCAAAAATTGCGATGTCTAAAAAAAGTCGATCTATATATTTGACTACCGCGGTACCAAGTTTTTAAAAGTTATTGGTTAAAACGATTTAATCAAAATAGACCTGTAGAAGGTGAAATCTGGAACTGATGAAAATCTACATCCTTTTCGCTAATCATTGAAACCATAAAATAATTATTGCTTTCGGACGAAACTCAAGTCTTTTGAAATCTTCCGAAAATTCGTCAAATCCATTCTGAAAGCCAGGTGAACCATACATAAATATAAATTTTGACCAACTATGAAAAAGATTTTTGCCCCTGAGCTGTTTCTTTCGATCCAAATCAGGCCGTTATCGTGGTGCCTTGATGATCCTAATTTTATCTTTACATATATCTTCGGAATTGGAATGTGATTACAGGATTTTAAACAGCATCAGCTCAGGCACGAAAAAATTTTTCCAAATTTGTTCAAAGCCTACGTCCAGTGAATGTACTTTTCGGCATTTACAAAAACTCCTTCATATTTTCCTCATAGATTTCATTTGTTGCTCCCCAAGCTACATTCGAGAGGCATCGTCATAGGCTTCAAAAAAATTAATGTCCTACAAAAAGTACCAAATCGAGTTTTGATTGGTCTTAACAACTTATCAGAGTATAAATCTGCGTTATCTAGCCATTTCGTGTTCCAAAATTATTAAATCATAAATGGATTATATCTTGTATGCGTGACACTATGTCATATTCCTCTGGGAAATTTTCGAAGAAGAAGGATATTAGACGCAGAAGTGCGTCGTTAGAAAATCATTTACAACTACCATAAAGTTCTCCTATCAATTTTCGTAGTCACCTCGATATCATTTTGCGCTCATTTCCCCGGAGTGTATTTCTCGTTCCTGTCAAATTAATATTGCTCCGGAATAAATTGCTCATAAATATATATTTTGACCTGCGCCTCATGTGTCCTCACGGCGATAATGAAACAAAATGTTACAAAACGCTTTCGAATATTTCGGCGATAATGATCAAAATTCATGTCAGAAATAACACATATTTTCTCAAAGCTTTTTACATTTGTCTAACAATTTATCTATTGATCTATAAATTTATTCTTGTTAGTCATTCAACCACATTGATGACACTTGTTTTTTGCCGTAGGTTTTGATAATAGGCGAACTATATATAATTTTGGAAAAAAAAAGGTTTCGTATACAAAACTCTTGTTTTTTCGACAATGAGTGTCACGTGCCGCCGCTCTTTGTCCAAAAATGAGCAAGCCGATAAATAAGATGAGTCAGGAGAACTTTGAATGAAGATGAAGAATGTTCAGAAATCTGCAATAATAAGACTTTTACAACATTGTAAGTTGTTCTAGGCTCTATGATTTGAACAGAAATATTCGAAAATATCGAATATGTTGAACTGTCTCATTTTGCGAGATTTGTTAGATTGATCATCCATTTTAATTTCTTCCCCCCACCGATATATTTACCCGTAGTTCACTGCTGACTAAAACTAACGAACTCCGACTTAATTTAATGAAATGCAATCAGAAAATTAGAAAAATGATTCAAGTGTTGTGACAACAACAGCAGTGACAGTTTTGAAATGCATCTGAAGACAAAGCAATTTAAGAAGGCCTCTTTGCTGAACTTGACAATTTTATTCTTGTCTTTGACAGTCAGCAATTGTAGCAGTTAGCAACAACAACAACAAAAACAACAATGAGGACAATCACAACAATTGGCTCATTACGAATTCAATCATTCCCTCCCTTAATCGGTATCGACAAGGTCTCACATGACGATTCTACACAGCCTCGGGCGGAAATCAACTACCTATATTTTTTTTCTCAAAGACTCAAGAAGACAAGCACAGTACGCCTTTTTTCTTCTTCGTGTGAAACAGGTACTTAGATCAGGGAAGTTCTCTAGTAGTTATGTTTCTTCAAACTTCGTGCGAAACTTCACGTATAGGGTATATATAGGAAATATACCTTCATTGAAGAAAAAATTCCGTACTTGAATATAGTTATATACATGCGGGTAAGTACCTACATATTGCCTGATGATGGTTTTCCTGTTCTCCCGAGTATGTATCCCAATGGAGGCTACAATCAAGAAGCTGGAAGTGCAAGCACAAGTACCTATACGTTCATCAAGTACACTTGAGAATGTATCGGCGCGGAAGACAAAATGTCTGGGGTAGCGTAGGTACGCGTGAGAAATTGATCATTAGAGCCTTACGCATTATGAATCCGATTGAGAATTAATTTTTTACTACCTCTATTATGCTGAAGATACGAGATCCTCGAATAGATCGGTGATATATTAGTTGAAGATTAGGGATAGGTATTGCTGCTTATAAGGAGGGAAAAGTACCTTTTGCTCGTGACTGAAACTAAAATTGAAAAAAAGATGGAACATTCGTCTGCACGTATTTTTGCATATTTTCTTCTCAAAAGGGATTATCTCAACAAGAAATAATTCTTGATCACCAGAACACGAGGTCAGATGAATGCTGAGTCTGAATTCTTACTTCTTCTTACAAGAATTAATTTTTTTTTCCCCAATGAAAATTATAATTTTGAGATTTTTGTTGTCAATGGTGCAAATTGTGTGCATTGTGCAAGATCTTGTACAAAATTTGTATCTCTTTAATGTTCTAATTACATCGTGTCAATTTCAGGATGATTCTGTAAAAGTACTGAGTCTTTGTCACGCAGATGATGTATAAGATATTCATACCCACGAAAAGTTTGATATGATTCTGTATGATATTCCAATAAATAAAGGTTGATATAAAAGTATGCACAAAATTATCCAAACGGTAAAAAATGAATGTTTGATAACCGAAATGAAGTGAGTCTATTATCACTGGTTTCTAGTCGATGAAATTCATTTTCTGAAACCTGGATAAGAAACATTTTTTAACTCTATCGCCCATGTGATAGTGCTATCGTTCTGTTACGTATAGTAGTGAACTCTTTTTGATCCTTTATTAGTTAAGATGCTAAAGGATTCGGACATATTTCTCAAAATGAAACTTAGTTTGTGGCTCATTTTGATCAAGCATCATTATAGTGTCAATCGCCTAATCAAACACCCCACACCTAAAAAAATTTCATCGACAATCAAATTTCATCCCAGAAATCTCAATTTAATGCACTCTCTACCCCGCGCTCTACTCCCAAATTACTCTCCAAAGAATCAAAAATAAGATTCGCAAACGGCGTATTTGAAAAAATTTGCATGAAAATTGGCTGACTTGTCTTTGCGCAGGAATAACTAAAGCCGAGCTCTATCACATAGAATATATCTGCTTGTCTCTCTCAAACGCGCGCGAAAAGTGAATCAGAGGTCATACTTGCATACAGAATCTGTCCTTGCACAGAAACCAATGTGAGTAACTCAAATATATACACGCTAATTTTTATTTACCTCGGAGTTTCACCTTTCGCGAATAAAAAAAAAAAAAATATGTATTAGCAACCTCCCACCTCATCTCCTACGATATATAATACACACGTGTCCCCTCGAGAATCCTTTCATAAAATGGAGTGAAGGAAAAAAAAGAAGGTAAATTTTTTTACACAAAGAGATGCGAAAAAAAGTGCGAGGCTCATACAGAGAGTGGCTTTTGTGCTCGGTTCGCACTCGACAATTGATCTTACTACTTTTCATTGCAAATGCCTATATGTAGACGATTTTGAACGCATAGCGCAGGACGTTTGACTTGCAAAACAAAATTGGTCATTTTGTGCATGTACACGAAGCCCTATATGTATATATTGAAAGTAAGTCAATCTGAACGTTGTCTGGATCGTTTCGTTTTGCATTTGGGAGTAAACGTGAGCTATATATCCTCAGTTTAAACTATCTGTTATAAATACTGCATATACAAAGTACAAAGTCTGTGAAAGAGCGAGAGGTCAAGAAAAGAAAAAAAGAAAAAAAAGATACATTCAAAGTAAAAAGGTCACCGATGAAATTGCTAATACTCCGATTAGGCCAAATACATTCTTACAATGAAAGATCTAGGTCATCGTCTGTAGCTTCTTTTTTTTCCTTGCATGAATGAAATTTTATTTTATCTGGAAAATTTTCACCTCTGCCTGAAACTTATGCATGCGATACTTGAATACTATGCACAGATGGTAGAATTTGCGATAGTGGTGTATAATATGTATGGAGAAGGCTGATACGGAGTCTCCTCGGGGAATTGCGCCAGTCTCAGAATCCCAGAAGTGCATACATGTGATGCGGCGCGAGAGCCTCAACTCGAATTTCGCTTTTACGAGCGTGCATTTCTCTTTCTTTTCTGAGAATCGCAATTTCGCGTGAGAGGTCGATCTGACGAATGCAATATGAGCAATTTTACTTGCCTACGTGTGCTACTCTGAATTTTATTGGCTTGGGTTATATTTATATGGGGATTGGAGATATATGGTTGTTTATACTGTGACAGTAATTGTTTTCGAATTTTAAGGGAGTTTCAGTGGAGATAATAATTCGTACAGCTCTAGCTTTCTTATTTCTATCTTGAATTTGGGACTCTGAAGCTTCATTAGTTTATTCATGAAATAGTCAAATTGTTTTTTCAAACTCTTTGAGATCAGGATCTACCAAATCAAATTTTTCGATCGACTTCTGTTGTGTACAGCCACATTAGAAACAATGTTGCCGTTTCGCACGGTGGGACTGAGAGGCCGGAAATACGGAAGTTAATGAAATGAGAAAATTCTTATGGGGTTTGATTCTATGTATCTCCGCGATCATTTTCTGACAAGAATCAAAAGAATCCGTCAGTCAATTTTCAAATAAAGCCGATTTTTCCATTGTAGATGTTAGGTAAAAAACCGAGTATCTGTCTCAATTTTCGCCTTCCTCCTGTTTCTTTCTGTTACAGGTCGGATGAAATGAGTTTTATCGAGAAATTTGTGGTAGAGTTTTTTGTAAATTTTTCGAACATCTACAAGATGATGTATTCACATATTATGAAGAAAAATTTGATCTGCCGTGAGCGATTAAAAAAAATCATGGAAAGAGCGAGGAATTCACTAAGTTTGTGAGATATTTTCCTTTTATCTGTGAATTATGCCGCTGCTACTCCTCATTCTTCTATGAATGTGTATACTGTATCTCGTAGATCTTCGTAAAACCTACAAAAAACAATTCTACACATTTTCCTATAAAACTTAGCCCTTTCGACCTTTAATGGGTAAACGACGAAGAAGGCATGAAACCCCGACATAGATTATTTTTCACCTATCGTTTGTAATGGAAAAATGGAAAAATTGATTTTATTCCAAATTCCATCGACGGATTTTTTTTATTTTTGGCGGGAAATGTTCATGGAGACACCTAGAATCAAATCCCTTACGGATTTTTTGATTATATTGTTTTCCGACTTTCCGGCC
This sequence comes from Eretmocerus hayati, assembly GCA_029851415.1. Classification (NCBI taxonomy): domain Eukaryota; kingdom Metazoa; phylum Arthropoda; class Insecta; order Hymenoptera; family Aphelinidae; genus Eretmocerus; species Eretmocerus hayati. The sequence goes on along the minus strand of CM056741.1, from coordinate 32,805,503 downwards.
TTGCAGGCTAACCGTATCCGTACACCTCCGCGTCAACGGCGACGACTCGTGTTGAAAATAAAGTTTCTAGTACTCGTCATGGAAATCCCGCTTTCACGCAACTCGGGTACATCATCTCCAGAGTATATACTATTATGTTTTAATACATCTCTCAGGACTCGTATAAATATACCTCTAACTCGGCTCTTGATAAAATATCGAGTACAATATGATTTTAAAAATTTTTTCAAAAAGATGCTTCAAAATTATAGAAAACAGAATTTGAAACGAAAAGTCATCGATATCATACCAAACTTTTTTTTTATGTCTCAGTCGTTTCATTTTTTTTTTTTCTTTTCGTTTTCAAGTTCGGCCGAGTTCGGCAAGTCAGGTCTTGGCATATCCCAATGCTATTGCTGAAGTTTGAATTGATCGGTGTACACTCACTGGACATTGTATCCGTCCAAATCTGAGAAAATATTTTTCGTCCCTGGACTGCTATTTGAAATTCTGAGACTAAGTGACAATTCTGAGACGTTGAGGATGAGGCAAAGATCATCAAGGCACCAAAAGCGATCTGATTTAGATTGAAACAACAGTCCAGGGACAAAAAACCATTTTCAGATTTGGACAGATACAAATGTCCGCTGAGTGTACATACAGAAATTATCCGCTGCTGAAATTGGGACTCTTCATTCATAGAATGTCAGATCTATTGAAAATAAGGTCACACTTAGCATCTGGATAGCACGCAATTTGGGAAAAAGTGTTTTTACCTCTAAAATGGAGATAGTTTTCTTCCAGAACTAATTTTACCTTGAGACCATCCACTCGATTTGTTTTACAGTTCGTATCAGAATTTTGAATCGATGTCTACATGAATAAATTTAAAATTGTAATACAAAATAGCTTGAGAGTATAATTACTTTTTCAAAAAGAATTATTTAGGGAAAAGCATGATTCAAAATTCAGAATCTCACTACTCTCGATCACAACTCCTACATCACGTTTTAACCTTGATTTTATTTTTAAGATTAAAATTCGCGTAGAATAAATGGAAAATACACAGATTGACCGATAATCGTCACTCCTCGCAAAAGTCTAAGGTGAGCAACAGCAGCTCAGCTGCTGCTGCTGCTGTGATCTCGTCGCAAGGCCAAATCTCGCGTTCGCTCGAAATGTCTCAATCCTTTCGACAGATCGTACATAATTCGCGCCTCAAAAAAGCGCCTTTAACGTTTTTATAACTCGATGTACATATTTCGATCCATCCAACCCTTTTTATACGATCTCACTGTGAAAGTCATTGCAACGCATAAATATATAAAAGAAACTTATATTGTATCTTGATGGAGTATATCGACCAGAAATTATACAAGACAAGAAGGTCAAACCGTGTGACTTTTAGCAACATCACACACGTACACCTTCACATGAATGATAGTTAACATTTGCAAAAAAAAAAAAAAAAAAAAAAAACATGTCTCGAAGAACCATCAAGATGTCGGACCAAGTCGAGGACCACGTACTATGGACATAATAATAAGAAAGTAAGTATCCCATGTGTCGAATCGCGATGCTAATGGTCCTCTCTCGTATATACACGCACTTTCGCGAGATTAGACTCGAGGATATCATGCATCTATGCACACAACTGATGGAGATATATTAGTGTGCAATGTTCCTCACGAGAAAATTAACATATGGTTAAGAAGTTAGCGTAGGAGTCGAAACTGCGCCTATCTGTTTATTCGGGCATTTTCCGTTTCTATTTCCTGGCTGAATTTGCTGCTGCTGCTATCTCATCGTGTGGCCTGCGCATAGCTCGAGGCTCTTGCAAAGGATTAGACTTAATTGCGCCGTAACTGAGATATGCAGATTTACACCGAGACTTGAAGCTTGAGCTTGGCTTTTGCTGTGTCTTATATTATATAGTTGAGACTTATCTTGGTTTCTGCTGCTGCTGCTGCTGCTGCTGCTGCTTCTGTAGCATTTTCTTTAGTATGCCCTGTGCGCTACATGTATATCTAGAGCTTGCAATCTTATAATTCTTATCTTTTTTGCTTGCATCTGTAGCGAGAAGTTTCTACTGGACGATCACGAATTTTCATGAGATTGAAGCATAAAAATTTTATCTCATTACAATTCTTTTAATTCTTGAATATTGTATCGACTAGCACTTCTCATTCAAGTTTGAGGACTTTCCACCAATTTTTAAGATGAAAGTTGAAATATTATTTTGAGCTATTATTTCAAAACCTTGAGAAAACAGATTTATCTGATGATTCTTTCAAAATTTAACTGATTTTGATGTCACGTGCTTGACGTACGAATGAAAAATTCTTCGTTTCGGAATACTTCAACTCGACTTCAACAGACACCAAAAATACAAAATTTGCTCAATTGAAAGATAATTTAAATGTGTTTTTGAGTTATTATAGACCCAATTTCATTTATTGGCAAACTTGATTGATTGCAAATCTTCCCAATTCACTCAGACTTAATTGTCAAAATTCAGTCGAACTTTCATCAATTCCCGTCGTTTTGGATGCGCACAGAATTAAACAATTTTTTATATAATCATTATCCTGTAGATCATTAATTTTTATTCCGATGGGCTTCAACGGAATTGATATTTTTACTGTTTTGAAAGCTTAAAAAGTAGTCATAGCGGACGATTTCGTTGAGCTCGCTTGTAGAACGAGTTGAATGAGTCAAATAGAGTTCACGAACGACAATTTCATATTGATCCAACGAAAGTTTACTTCGCAAAATCGAATCGATAAAGACGCTATTTATAAATCGCACGGGTAATCGTTGTTCAAGTTTCCACACTTTTCCAAATCGACAATTGTATTTGTGTTTGCCTCGCCGAATTGAGGGTTTTTTCTTCTTCTTTCGAATTTTGACGCACTTCTCGCAATCCAGATCAATTCATATCGCGAGTCAACATAGCGATTATCTTCGTCAAACAAAACGAGGTAAAATTGGAGGATTATCTCGATTATACCATTATTTCAAACACTAATATTCCACCGTGGGGTTTTCCCACCAAAATTTGACAAATAGAAGCTCAATGGACTTATTCTGAGTACAATTATATGCTCAAAGTTGGATCATGATAAAAGCTTTTATGATGTTTGCATGGCTTATTAGATCTTCAACTTGAACGCATAACTCCATTCTCTTTGAATACTTTTTTGAAGCAATTGTTCATTTTGCAAAATATTGTCAAGGAGCTAAAGTTCAAGTTTTATCTCAATAATGTGTGCTGACTATAAAAGAAGAATCGATAAAACTAATATATTTATCAAGCGTTTCTATTAAACATTCTTAATTCCATTTGAACAGTCTCTGGGAAACCTTGCTATAGGATCGGGTTCGCTTAGCAACAGCAGAAAAAATTTTCATTAGAGTTATAACGACGTCGCATCTATTCCCAATCCAACAGCTTTAAATTCACGGAGTTTGAATTAAAAACTAACGCATAAATTGGAGCGAATTAAATGTTATACTCTTGAGCAATAGTCATTAACTATACATGCGCACGTAGATTTGTTGGAATAATAATAATTTAATGCTCGATGATGTACAGAATGAGGTATATACGTTTAATTCATAACACAAAAAGCGTATGACTCATCGCTCATTGCTAATCTTTCGAAAACTCGATGTAAAAAAATTCTCGACTTGTATTCGTGTTACTTTGATACAACTGCGCATTAGCTCGGTAATCATATTCCACAGTCTTAATTGTTTAAGTGGTAACTTTGAATTTTTTCGTTTTGAGTTGGTGACTAATTTCATTATTGACTATGACATACAAAACCATTTAAGAACATTTTCCTCAACACCTATATCTATACCGATATCTACAGTATTCTTATTTCGACGAAAGAAAAGTTTTCTTATGGCCTATTGAAATGGATGATACCGAGGTTGATTTAGTTTTCTTTCTATCAACAAATACTCTAAAAATAATTGGTAAAGTAAAGCTCATTGAAAATTTATTGATCTTGGTGCGTAAAAGCGAGAGCAATCAACGTCCGAGAGCCTGAGTGAGAAAACAAACATTTCTGAAATTAGTTTATTTCCAAACTCAATGCGGCCACTGGAAAATTCTCACCGTCACGAGGTCGCCATTTTCATCGGTAATGGACAAAGTCGATTCAAGTTATTTTTTGAACTCTATATAGAGCAGAAAGATATTTTTGAACGTGTTTGAACCACTCTCCATTTGTGTGCCACAGAAAATGCGTAATGATACTCTTACATATTCATGTAAAGCTTTGAGTTTGAAGTCTTCTTCACCACTTCATTGACCTCGTTGTTGACCATTGAAAAATGAGTTTAACTCTCGAATTGTGAGTATAAACTGCACTCATCTTGATACAATGGACTTTAATAAATATTCGCGATAGTGCACCTATATTATATGCCTTCAGCCAGAAAAAAACGATCAAAATCTTCAGAAAGTATATTTCTTCATTTGAGAGTACAAAAAAATCTGTCTTTACTCTTTGGCCCGTACAGACCGGGTCCCTCTAAAAAGGAGGTTCTGATCAGGCGTGAGGCGCGTAGAATCTTATGAAACATTCAAGAACTGGACCCGTTAGACCGGTCATCTGGAGAGCGTCATAATGAGATTTTCAACAATTCTGGATATTTGTGAATGTTGTGATGATGTATTCTTGGCCAAATGAGTCTCATTTACATCATAAACACCTGTACACTTAAATCTGATAGGAATCTCGGGGAAGCGTAAAATAGTGTTTTTAGCATAGGGCGACTAAAGCGCCACTTTTACTCCCGGCTGGGAACATAAAATTGGCGTTTATTCGCCCTAATGCGAAAAAATAGCATACTTCCCTCGCTCGACAGCCTGTTTTGAGGCACGGGGAATATTTTCCCCTCGTTGCACTCGGGGAAAAAGCATCCCCGTGCCCCAAAACAGCCTAGCCTCGCATCGGGAGTAATATACTATTTTAGCATAGGGCGACTAAAGCGCCACTTTTACTCCCGGCTGCAATGCGAACATAAAATTGGCGTTTATTCGCCCTAATGCGAAAAAATAGCACACTTTTCTCGCTCGGCAGGCTGTTTCAAGGCACGGAGAATATTTTCCCCTTTTTGCCCTCGGGTAAAAGTCAATCCCGTGCCCCAAAACAGCCTATAGCCTCGCATCTGGAGTGATTTACTATCCTATACACCAGTCACTTTTGACTACTTGTAGATTCGGCCAATTGATGTTTTGAAGTCTAAAATCTCTAGAAAAAACTCTAGTTTAAATTGTTAGAATAGACCTCATGAACATCAGGAAGTATTTGATAAGATTCGAAACAAGATGTAAAACCCCCGATGAGAATGGAATATTGGCACTGATGTATGAAATGAGACAATAGGTGCTTCTAGGTTCACAATAAATCTGGTTTACTTCTGAACAAATTTATCTGGAGAGTGTATCAGAAATCATGGATCTGGGTAAAACTCTGGGAACAGTTTCTTAATATCAAAAACTATAGACCCTAAACCTCAAGGGTACTGGAGCTATTGGCAGGAACATCATCATTGTCGATGAAATAGATAATATGTTGACAATGCTGAATGCTCGCTAAAAATATCACGGTTTGTAGCTCTGGAACCCTTGAGGGTTATTATCTATAATTTTTGATAATCATCTTTCGACATTGCAAAGAAAGTATTCCCAAAATATTTTCAGCCAAATCTGTGACCTGGACTCTGAACACTCTCCTTGGTTCTGCTCATAGTCCACAATGCCGAAACATTGCAATATCCTGAATTTGAAACTCAAAATCAAATTTTTCTTCAAGTTACTTCCATTCCAATTATCCTGGGAAACGTAAAACTCTAAAGTATCGATAAGATCCTTGGCCCTTCGCTTCTACGTACAGCTAATGCAAAATGTATAGACTGGTAATATAGATGAGGGTAGTTATAACTCGGCCAAAAGTGCTAAATATAATATTTTGCAGTAGGGGTTGCAAAATTATTTTTTCACGTAGCATAATTTCAATAATCCATAACAGATCTTCATCCCATATTGAAACCCTTTGTACTCTATTACTTTTCAGAAACAAAAACCTTGTCTGCAAACGTCACACAGTGGGGAAAACCGAAATTTCTTAGCTCAAAAGTTAACACGCTTGAGCCATCTGACTTATGAGCTATAAAATCTGGAACAAAATTTTTTTTTTCTTCATTTATCATTTTTTTTTCTTTTCAAAATTATAAGCATATATATCCAATACAAATGATAAATTGAAACTAAAATTAGTGAAATATTGCGAGTAACTTCGTGTAAAAACACATGTACAGCGCGGGAGAAATCAAGTTGGAAAGTCTTGCCAAACATAACTTAGAGAGCTTCGCGATTTAAAAATCCACGACATGACCGGAGACAGGATTGATTTTGATATGGACACAGAATATAGCTCACACGATGGAAAGAACGAAACACTCCAGGGAATTTTGGGAGTGTGAGTTCGATTCATTTATTTATATACATATCTATAGGCTATAACACCAAAAGATCATGCATCAACCCATAGCTTTCGCGTTACATATATATATTCGCGATCTCTCATGCTTTCGCGCGCGAAACGAGTATTATTATATTTACCGCAAGCTGCTCGTTAAAAGGACTATATGTCTATCCAACGATGTCATGTCTATCGAGTTGGCAATATTTTTTATCCGATTGGAATCTCAGCTCTCTGTCGAAAGTCGACAGTCGTGTATATATTGCCATTCTCTGTTCTTTACACACATCAAGAACCTATTATGGGCCTTCATTCGAGCCTTTTCTTATACTCTTTCATTTGAACTTTTCTTATATGTTACTCTATCAGTAACAAACGATCCTCAGAATTTTAATGCTACTTCTTTATTCAGTAATTAGACTTTCAAAATATTAAGCTTCGTATAAAGTTAACTTGTTTCCCTCTGTGCAATGTTTTGATCATCAATTGTTTGCATCTCTTGAGTTTAAAAGAACTTTCTATTGCAACGGCCATGATCGTTTGGATTGCAATATAATAATTCTTCTTGTCAAGTGTGTCACGCGATATCTTTGCTACTTCCATGTAGAGTATTTTCACCTTATTAATATTCTCATCCCAAGAGTTGCAGCAGAAAGTGAAAAAATCTTCTTGACGATTATGGTTATTCATTCAATTCCTTGTAAGTTCTGTGCTTTGTGTAATCTCACTTACGAATGGAGCTTTGGCACAAGATTTTGAGACCAAATATGTATTTTAGGAACGGCTTCTGAAGACTCTTGCTCCTTAGGGTGATGACAGACAAGCCGCCACGACGCGATTCTCATGCCATTTCACGACACGACACCTTCCGACACGACACGTAATTTATTCCGACGAAGCCAACCATCGATGGATTTGATAGAACCAGTTATGGGTTGTGAAAAATGAATCCAATCCATCGATAGTTGAGTTCACCAAAATGAATTATGTGTCGTGTCGAGTGGTGTCGTGTCGTGAAATGGCATGAGAATCGCGTCGTGGCGGGTTGTCTGTCATCACCCTCACCCCCGTTAATTTATTCTTTACATCTGCAGTACTAGCGGTCATCGAATTACGGTACAGAAAATCACGAAATTTGGCACAGTGGTAGATTGTTATCTCAAACTGCTTCAGTCGAAATTTCAGAAGCCTTCAGAGTTTGAGAGAAAAGTTCTGAGCAGTTTCGTGAAAAAAGTCGATTTAACACGGTGGCTTGTGGGAAATGACGAGTAGAGTAATATCTGCTGTACAGATTTTCACGAGAGTCGGTCCACAGAAGGAAGAGAGCACGAAGATCACATAGAAACCAACAGATCGACGATTTAGAGCCTACGAAAGAAGATCTCAGCCCAAGTGTCACTTATTTGTGCGGTTTCGGGGTTAGGTTGTCGTCTGCTCCGTGCATTCACTATACCTATATCGGGAGCGCGACAGAGTCAAGCGCGGGTATATTCTAAACTTGGACTCATCAGTACCGCTAGTACTACCTTAAGCAATTGGTATCATGAATATGAAAAGGATTTTATGTACAAATTACATTTGTTATCTTTAGTAATAGAAGAAAAAGTTTCATGATCCTTCGATTCCACATCTATTTCTTCATGATATTGCCCTACAAGCACATGAAATTTCTGTGAAATGATATTCTGCTTTCAGAGTTAATATCGTGTAATACAGTTAAGGTCAGGTCCGCGAAAACGTCAAGCGTATTTTGACGGACTCAAATTTGATTTTTCAAGGGTGAATGTGAAGATTTAGTTCGTAGAACTCGTCAAACTCACTCACACCCTTGAAAGATAGTACGGACTCGACGGAAAGTTTAATCTTTTCGGTTTTGATCTGACAAATATGAAAAATATCAGTGAAAATTGGCAATTCGTGCGCACATGACACCCGTCACGCTCGTATTTTGCATTCACCGAGTGGAAAACTAAGGTTTGTAAGGCCAGAACATTGTGTTATTGGATCACTCCCCGGAGCGATCAAATTTTCATTTAATGGGTGTCACGCCCCCTCTCGGACTTGTCCTTAAGACTGTGAGTTGTGAGTTGATAATGTCTGGGCCTACTATAATAAGACTTGAGGTCATTTTTGCTTACGATTGTTTGAGTTAATTTATTGTTCATGATCATGAAATTTCATTGAAAGAAAAGCATTCGAATCATCCAGAATTTCAATCATTCAGAACATTCATTTTCAAGATGGATAATGATCGATAAAGATAGCAAAATAGATTAATCATTCGAGAATATTGAACTTTAGAGAAGATATCGTACGATAGCAATCAATCAGATGATGGTTTCGATTCTTTCTTTTACGTCTATCTTTCTTGTTTATCGCAGTACAGACTCTTTTTAGTTCTCATCAGAACAAACCATCTTCGAACAGCCAATGAATAATTAGTCATTTACACTCATTGCATATCTCATCAACTATTTCATTAGTTTTAAAAAAAACATAAAACACGGACCACAGTTTCTCTTCTGATAATTTGCGTCAGACAAAGATGATCGTGACGTATACAAAATAGCTAAATTGGAAAGAAGTAAAATGAATTGAGCGTTGTATCAATCAATGATGATAGCAGATTATTAATAAGTGAACTGACGAGGCAAACTGATAGGCCTCAATGACAGCTCGTTAGGCTCACTATCTCAATTGTTGAGTCTGAATGCATTGAATCAAAATTTTTATAATTCCAAACAGTCCGCTTAAGCCAGAAATACATACAACACGTGATGCTGATATCTCTCAATTTTTACTGCTCTTTATGTAGGAAAACAGCCACTGCGTCAAAGAAGCGTCACTCATCCAAGTGCAGGGAACTGATGAAGTTTCGAAGAAACCGTTCAATTGTGCATTCACCATATCGAATAGAAATTTATCTAATTCCATTGGATCGTTCTTAATTTTCAAAAAGATACTTTTCTTCAGAGATTTGTACTCAAAACTTTAACTAAACTTTGGACAGATAAGATCAAAAATCATTCCAGACGTCAACTTCGAACTTTTTTGTGTTGCATGTTGAGTTCCCATTGACTGCGAGGGAGGCGAAAGATCTCGAACTACAACTGATCGAGCCGCTGACCGTCATCTCATATGTTCTCCACTTTGTGCCTGAATATACTTGTGTCGTCTGTCTCTAATTATTCCAGCGAAATAATCTGGAACTTGAGAGGTCTCCAGATACAACATGGCTGCCACACTCTGAATCGCCGGCTCTCTCTCCTCATGCATGGTTGACAATTTCATGACTGCAGGGTACACAAGACTTTCCACTCCTCGTCCTACTCTGGGGACCATATTGGATATGGCAGCCATATTGGAATGTAGGGCTGGGACTTTTGCATATCCGGATATCCGCGGATATTTGAAATTATGCTGTATTGGAGACATTTGATCTTTACATATAATTTTTTCACCATGTGGATATCCGGATATTCGGAGAGTATCCGGATAATTTGCGAATAGTCACACCCTTAATATCGAGCATCACACGCCTAATATATCTTTTTAGGCTCTTTTTCATGGGCTTCACTTTTGTCATTGAGTACACATTCTAAATCTAATTAATTGATTATCGATTACACAAGCCGACAGAAGAAAGAAGTAACATTTTCTAAAGACCGAATTTCTGTATCTGTTATGTATTATACGTGATATTGTGCGCTGAATCCGAAAATGACAATGTAGCATTCGTGATCGAGACCTCAATGTGATACTCGTGATCGAGAACTCAATGTGGCTTTCGTGAAGTTTCTCGATCACGTGTGTTACATTGAATTCTCGACAACGAGTTCCCTAACATGAGTACAACGACAGGCTCTCGATCACGTGTACTGCATTAAGTTCTCGATCACAAATACCAGATTGAGTTTTGGATCACGAGCACCGCTTTCTCGATCACGAGTACCACATAGAGTTCTTGATCACCAGTAGCACATTGAGCTCTCCATCACGAGTACCGCGTCGAGTTCTCGATTGATTACGAGCACTGCATTGAGTTCTCGATCACGAGTACCACATTGAGTTCTCGATCACGGATACTACATTGAGTTTTCGATCACGACTACCGCATCGAGTTCTCGATTACGAGTACCACATTGAGAAAACAAGTTGTCGATCACGAGTGCCCCATTGAGCCCTCGATCACCAGTAAGCCATTGCGGTCTCCATCACGGGTACCGCATTGAGTTCTCGATCACGAGTACCACATTGAGGACTCGATCACGAGTACCACATTCAGTTCTCGATCACGGGTGCTAAAGCGAGTTGTCGATCACGAGTACCGCATTGAGTTCTCGATCACGAGTACCACATTGAGTTCTAGATCACGAGTACCACAATTAGTTCTCGATCACGAGTACCACAATTAGTTCTCGATCACGAGTACCACATTGAGTTCTCGATCACGAGTACTACATTGCGTTCTAGATCACGAGTGCCCCATTGGGTCCTCGATCACCAGTAAGCCATTGCGGTCTCCATCACGGGTACCGCATTGAGTTCTCGATCACGAGTACCACATTCAGTTCTCAATCACGAGTACCATGTTGAGTTCTAGATCACGAGTACCACATTTAGTTGTCGATCACGAGTACCACGTTGAGTTCTCGATGACGAGTACCACATTTAGTCGTCGATCACGGGTGCTAAAACGAGTTGTCGATCACGAGTACCACATCAAGTTCTCGATCACGAGTGCCCCATTGAGTCCCCGACCACCAGTAAGCCATTGCTGTCTCCATCACGATTACCGCATTGAGTTCTCGATCACGAGTACCACGTTGAGTTCTTGATCACAGGTGCTAAAACAAGTTGTCGATCATGAGTGTGACCTTGAGTATTGCATCAGGATCATTACTGTGAATGAAAATCTTTCAAGGTTCATGTCTCAATGAAAATTTCGATATCTGTCTTTGAAAAGATTCTTTCCTGATTTTTAATCCGGGAAAAAGTGATGTCATTTTCCCATTCTCACTCCTCTCATTTTACTGTACCTGAAATTCATTTCTCTCGCACACAATTACCGTGTGTACCCTTCCTGAGACCTTACGAGATACTGTGTCTATATAATATCTTTACTTCAATGGAGTAATATAATCTTATCCAGATTTCCAAAATTTTCGACATTTTCTATTCCTTCTATTCCGCACAAGATGCAAACAACCTCGATCTCAGCGCAGCAACCGCTGGAAAGGCAAAACGTGTCGAGTGATCTCAGCCGTGTGAAGCAAAGAGCCAAGAAGAGGTCGTCGTCGCCGCAGCCAAGCGAAAGAACCGCATAGACTAGCTCAGAGCCTCGCAGCTGCATAGAAATGCTCCGACAGGCGGAAAAAGTAGAATAGAGCACGAGCTGCATTACACCGAGACGAGAGCAACAGAGCTACACTGCAAGTCTTTTGGCTCACGATGTAAACCAAGATGCAGTAGATCTAACCACTACTACTATACCTATATACACCACTTACCACTATACCTATATATGTTATGCATGCATGCATGTATCCATCTGTTGAAGGGATCCAAAGCTCGGCGGATGAACCAACTCTCAACTTTCAGCTTCCATCACCTAGAGGTCTTCCTATGGTCCGCAAGCTATCTCACATCATCTTCTCACTCGCGAGAAGCCTTTGATGATCGCCTCTATATATAATGGTTCTAGTGCGGTATAAAGTGTCTTTGTTCGCGGTTCTTCGCCTTCTATCTTTTTATACAGCTATATATGATACAGGATTTCTCGTCTATACTCAATCGAGTAAAGGTATCATCATCATCATTGAGAACTGGATATTAAGGCTTCACGTCAAGCTTCATAGATGAACCGTAGGCGGTTGTCACTTTGATTATGATTGAGAAGCTGATATTTTAGATGGTTACTACAAGTTACAAGGCTGTTCAGCAAAAAATAGTTTTTTTTTTTTTATAGAGACAATTTAAAATTTAGATATTTTTAGTTTGTCGAAACAAGTATGTACATAATGTACTTACAGGCACGTGACGATGTATTTATTCGTAGCACGAGGCGTGAATTCTTATTTGAGACTATAAAAATTTGCATACAATGAGCTCATGTGTCTCTCTCCGTTTGAGACTGAATTTTCTCGTAGTTCGGGACTGTGATTAGATTCAATGTATGTAGACCTCGATGTAGACCTATATATATTATCCGCGATTCTATGATAAAACGATTCACGTGTCGAGGTGTATACTTATCAATGAAATCGGTAAGGTTTAAGATTTTACTTACCGATCTTCGAAAGGTTTTTCGTATTATAGAAACGGTATATCTCTCTTGGATGTTTGTACCGTTGTGTTGCGAAAACTCACTGATCGCTGGACGTTGATTACTCTCATAATATATAGAGTGAATGGATATACCGAAAGAACGAGATAGCCGTTATTGAAAGTATAACGCATCTGGATTCATTGTATCGTTAAATTAGCTGAGAAAAGTATAAAAGAAGAAAAAAAAATATCAAAGCTCTCATGTTGAAAGTATCTAATGGATAGTTAGGTATTATTATAGAGCCGTTATATGAGGTGAAACAAAGAATATATATACAGAGTGTGTGTTTGACCTAACCTCAATGCAGTAGTGTGTGAGCCAGCGTCAATCCAATGGCTTTAGGTTGTTAGTATAGAGAACTAGTATAGAGAAGGCATCAAGTCGGTGCGCAATCGAAGTTCATTGTATGAGCTGTCCGCGTGGGCGAAGCAATTACACGAATCTGTTGAGAGAGGCACACTTGTATAACGAGTTTATAGGTGCAGCCTGTGAAAAACATAAGCTGAAATTCTAAGAGTCGCTAAAAACAGACTTGCTCGAATCGGTATACATATGGTACAATGACGAGTACAATGAGCGCTCATGTCGGCAATTAAGTCCCTTCTCACAGAAAAAAAAAAATATCAAAAATCTCCACAATGAGAACAGTTAGATGCATTATCTCTAATGATCGAGTGACATTCGATCTTAGCTCGATTTGGAGGGTTGTTTCAAGAACTTGAAAATAGGCTAAGGTGAGTTCAATTTTGACGAACTAGAGCTGAGTAATCTAAATTTTCGCCGTAAGTGACTCTTTTAGTCCTGTAGGTACACCTTGTCGCAAAGACTGCAAGAGTCACCCCTCTCTACGGATTACTTTCCATCGAGATCGGTGCAAAATTGAGCCCAGAAAGATGCGGGAACTTTTACTTAGCGTTGTTGAATTTTTCTCTCAACTTTGTGGGCTCAATTTTGCACCGATCTCGATGGAACTTCTTTCTTAATTTGCAAAAAAAAAAAATAGTCCGCTGGTGTCGGTGATATTGGTTCCGTCCCTCTTCTCACAAATTTGACCGCTAGAGGCACCACCATCGCTTTTCAAAAGATGAAGAGCACTCTCAACTGCTACAGTCTTTTATTCAAAATACTTGGAATGAAAATCGTGTATCCATTCTATTACAGTACTCCACAGCTATGTATGAGTTATCTTTGCATATCTATGACTAAGTTATGGATATCTAATACTAGCTTAGATGTCGTAGGTTGTCAAACGTAGCTCCAGTCCAACCGTGAACATGTTCATATTTAATCATGGGTCATTTGATGGTGAAAAGTGCCAAACAGCAAATTTCGGCAAACTTTCTTGATACTACGATCTCGAGGTCAAGATATGACAGCAAATAGAATCAGAGGGCAGATTGAGTACACTTACTTCCTACTAGGATGAATCTCATTGAAATCGTCCGTTTACAGTCAATACCTCGAAAGACCTCCAAAAAAGTTTTTTACAATCAATTTTCTGATGTTTGGGTGCCTACAAAATTGCGAAAAATAACTTTCGCGCCTCGCACATGAGGTTCCCCGCTTCCGAACGATCATTTCAACACTCGCCTGCGGCTCAGGCCGAAAACCGATCGCACAGAAGCGAGCTACAACCTCACGAACTCGGTGCGAAATATACTATTTCCAAACTATCCAACTTCTAAATCTGTCTTATTCTCACCCGTGCCAGCACTTCTACAACTCTGAACTATCTCTTTTTAAAACTAGAAGCTAGAAATCGTCAACGTCAACCGTCTGTATATCTGCTCTCGCGTAGGAAAACTTGCTCTTGCTTAAGCGTCAAGATAACAAAGTATTAAAGCTGCACCGCAGAGGCTCAGACCTCAGAGTCGAGGCTTTCCAACGGGCCTTGTAACTACCATGGCAGAGCAGTGAGCGCAACGACCGATCGACCTTTCGAGTTTTCCACCTCCATCGCTCTATGTTCGTACATGCACTTCTGGACTGATGCTTGCAAGCGAGCTTTCTGTTCTCGGCTCTGCAGATACCGACAGACCAGAGTATAAACAGAGTTGACTCTGATTGGCTCTGAAGCTTTCCCTGCACACACTCACATCCACACACACACACACACACACACACACACACACACACACACACACGCACGCACGCACGCAAGCACACGATGTGACTCAGGTTTTGTATGCGAAATGTAAATTTGTGCAAAGTGCTAATTTTGACGCACATAATCGAGATCTGAGTCACATTGCTATAAATGCGAAATTTTTTGAACTTTTATGATACCGGAAGATTCTAAAACTTTTTTTGTATGTAGAGATTGCCATAAGATTTGTTATACCAGTATATATATATATAATATATGTCTGATGACGAGTGACTCTCTGACGTAGAAGGTTTGGAGAAGGAGATACAGGTTTCATGAAAGATTTTTTTTTTGCAGATGTACTGTATATTGTGAGATTGCTCTATTATGCCTTCCTTCAATACGTGACGGTGCGAGCTTGGGATATTTAAAACACTTCCGCGATGTATAAAATACAATTCTATGTCTGGTATACACTAAAGCTTGTATTGTATATGTATCACACATAATTTTCTGTATGGTAACGCTAAAAACATGATTCTGTAGCTTACCTATATTTATATGAGTAACTTCATCACAAGTCACGTTTGTGATGGTGGGAGAGATCTCACGATTTCGTCTGAAACTTTTTTTTTTTTTTTGACATCACGTGCGCGCATGGATTCCGATAAATAGCTATTTTTCAACATGAGTAAGAAATAAAAAAACCTGCTTCGTCGAGTGAAGTCTTGCAAGAAATGTGAATAATGAGATGTGTGTCAGAGACGAGCAACTTCGTGATATCGCCTTAAAGAACTATCTCTGCAGTTCTTGAAATACTCGATTTATGTACGAGTTAGGACGCTTGATATAGCCATGGCTGACAAAAAATATCAGTCACGAATATTTTTGTGATTAAACCGTAAGAGACTCAAAACCCTCCGAGAATAATTATTTTATTCTTATCACTTTTTTGTTTCATCACATTTAACCATGATCCATGGCTTTCCTCAAAACTAAACTAAATGATGCTCTTATGAAACTTCGTATTGTACTTAATCAACAATTTATATCTCATTTTGGATTACCAGCACCAATTTTGGTTAATGCGATAACACTTAATCAAAGTGCGTACTTCATCGTCATATGATTTTAGCACTCAAAAGTTATACGAATAGTTCAAAACAGTTTCAACAAAAACTCCAAACTCAACAACTCGACCCGCATAAAGTCATTAACTTTAACGTCGGTGAAATTCGTTATATTCAGAAGCGGAGTAGCAGTATATGTATACAGCGAGTGACAGCAACCGAGCAATTTGCGGTACGGTTAATTTGGGTCGTATTGTAGGTTCGGTGATTCAAGTCTAGCTATATATATAGTCTAGACTAGTATACATATGAGTATGGAACTTGGAAAATATAAAACGCTAGAGGAAAAAAATCGTATTCCTATAGGTCATTTTCGACGTATTTTTTTGTACTCTTTTTCACGCAATCATTAAATTTGCGAACAAGGTGTGCCAAAAAAAAAAAAAAATTATCGATAAAGGGGTCAAAATGTCAGTTCCGTGTCATGTCGCTTTTTTGAGATGCGCGGGGGAGCTCGTTTGGGATTCGGGCGAGGATTCGAGCTATAGCAAACTTATCAAATTCGATGGCATTGAGCACCAAATCTCATTGCTGTGAGAGTCTGAAGACCACTTTTCGTATGCATGAAGAGCACGTACATTTTGCCACCCAATTTCGACTAAAATTTTACCCGCTTAGTTTTCCTCTATGAAAGTGGATTCGCTTCATCTCAGGCTTTTCCGCGCCAATTTTTTCTTAAAGTAAATCGTCAGGCTCTACATTTCCCATGCCTCAAAGTACCGAAAAAATCTATCTTTACACTTCGCGGAGCACTTTTCCACAAAAATCTAGTTTTGCTAAATTTTCGGTCATTTCCGTGTTCTACTCGTGCAACCCGTGAACGCGAGTCTACACAGGCCTCAGTCAGTTTTTCTCATAGTATTTAGTGGACAAATGAGGGACCCAAAACCTGAAGACTGTAGCTTGAATCGTTTGGCCGTGAGATCAATTTTATTGGCAAATTATGTTAGGTTCCATGTCACACTATCCCGTCATCCGTGTTATTCTTTGTGATACCGATGACAGAAAATTTTCATATCAGTGCGCGAATTGAACTATAGTCTAAAAGTTCGGAAAAGTTGAGAAATACATCTTAGAACTTTTCGAAGTGGGATTTGGGGTAGGCACATTTTCAGCCTCCAAACATCAAAGTTTTAACGAAACTTCTCATATACATACACATCCAATGTACAACAGCGACAGAATATCAACTTTCATGAAAAATAGTTGTAGAAATCTGTGAAAGTTGCGCTTCGCTTCATATTAGATGATGCACGAGAGTTGTGCGAAATTTTCTATTATTAACTTGTAACACAGTTACACTCGTTTTTTTTATTTTATTTATTTTTAATTCATTTCACGGTCTTAAGACCTTTAACAAAATAAACTTTTATAAGTGTCACATATGGTTGTTCACACATTCAGATAATCTCACTACATAAAAAGAACGTAGATGTCACTCATAATTTAATTTTTTTTGAGTAAATACAGTAGCTTCCACATTGATTATTTTATTGAGTTATAAAGATCATCAACATTATGGGTCCTTTATTGAACTTCAAACAATGAATTTTTATGATAATCGAGGGTCTTAGTTCATGGCGGCTGAAAAATGGGAAAATTTTTGTCAAATCCAGATCTTGCCATTTTGCACATATAGATGAAGAAAACATTTTTTTGTTTTGATTTTCAAAAAAAGATTTTAGGTTCTGTCAAAAGCCCTCAAGTTTTTTTTTCTGACAATAGAATAGAAACGTTATTCTTTCGCTATTTTTAAAAGCAATTTCACAGCGTGCAGAGCCTATGTGGTATGGCGCCAAACAGTGATCAAACAATGCCTTCTTACGCGTGTGTTTGACCGTAGATACCGAAAACCAGGTCCGCTTAGGCCTCAAAAGTTATGGATCTTGGCAAATTGGGAGAAAATGATCGGAATGGAGTAGTGCCAATTTGTCGGAAAACATCCGATTCCTCTGAAATTGATACTACACTTTTAAAAAAATTTTATACCGTGTAGAGAATTGTTGGTGTACAGTTCTTTTCTACACCGTGTAGAGTAGTTTGGTGTAGAGTACTTCTGGTGTCGAGTTCGGGAATCTGGTGTAGAGAACTTTTTGTGTAGAAAACTCACGGTGTAGAGTTCGGGGATCGGGTGTAGAGTACTTTTCGTGTTGAGTGCGATCGGTGTAGAGCTCTCGTCGTGCGCTGTGTCGAGTAATTTTCGTGTCGAGATCAGAGGGAGCCTCAAGTTTCACAAAGTTTGTTTCAATGAATCAACAATCACTGCCCACTTCTATTTCTCACATATTTTGATTTGCTGAGAAGGATCTCGTCAGTTTTAAGAAGTTAGTGCGAATCAAAAATTAGGGCGCAGCCCTACACGGAAAATAGAAAACAATGTTCGATCACTGTTTGGCGCCACTACGTAGGCTCTGCAAGCTGTAAGATTGCTTTTAAAGATACCATAAAAATGACGTTTTCACTGTAATTTCTGAAAAACTTCTGAGAACTTGTCGGAACTTGGAATCTCTTTTTAAGAATCCCAAAAACATTTTTTTCTTCATCTATACGCGCAAAATGGCAAAACCTGGAAGCCCAGGTGTAACGATTTTCAATATCCCATTATCCGGCTCGCCCCTATTGTATGATATCCAAGATTCACTTTACTCCCGCTTTTCTCAAGGTATTTTTTGAAACTCCATCTTACTCGCCATCTTATCATGGGTTGAATTGAATTCTAAGCTCATCATCGTGCAGTAGATGGTATGTAACTTGCAAGACAAGTTCTAAGACAAGATACAATTCATAAAATGCATATGAGGATACTTACATGCAAAGCAAATATGATCAAAAAAGTTCCATGATAGGATGCCCCTATACATTAATCATGGGTTCTTTGCTACAATAGTTCAATTCTCGTGCTATTTGTAAAATCGAGACCACCTTAACAATCACTACTGACTAAACTTTCTCTGGTCACTCATATGAAAAAAAAAAAAAAAAAAAAAAAATCGACAAATAGTTCGATACCTCATACTCTTCAAAGACCTATTTCTAAGTTTCGTGAAAGTTTGAAGTCCGCAAAGTATCATTTGTAATAGAAACTTTTGGTAATCATTTCGATTTCTGCAATTCACAATTATTGTTACAGCAAGCTTTGCTCGTTGCTACCATTACTTATTGTTGTAAAGTGAAACTCATCATCATCACACGTGAAGAATAAGAAATGAATTTCACGCGACGACAATTAACTTGTTGCCGATAAAACGCTTACATACGAAACAATGATAATATACCTGGAATAACTTTCACCATTTGTATAAAGGCGTTCACTGTTTTCAAAATTTCATGCGTCCTCACATATATACCTACATGTCAGCTCACATCACGTGTCGTTATTCGAAAGTTCGATGCACTTAGAAATAAACAAAATTTCGGTTTCTTCAACGTGTTCTGAATGTTTTTAGCACACATTGAAGTTGTTTTTTGTGACTTACACGGGAGTATTTTACTTTTTTTTTTTTTTTTTTACTTTTGGCTGTAATTACAGACATCATATCTATAACTTATAATATTATAAAATTTAAACCTTGAAAAATGTTCGAACAACTATTGCTTTACAGAAATCTATTCCAGAATAACTCTAAAAAAATGTTTCCTCTGAAGTTATGATAAATTTGAGGAAAATTCCAATTGAGCAACATTAGAGATTATCAATATTCTTAAGTTTAACCCCTTATATGTGACCTTAGAAAAGGTTATCAGACTCATACCATATTAAGAGTGGAGCTATCACTTTTGAATCAATGATAAAACTTCGTCAGAAACTGGTAGGCGTTATAACTTCACGCCTACCTTTGACATGCTTCAATAGTTCATTATCGTTATCGAAAATTAATCGTGTGTTAAACGTTTTATTCATAGCTGTTTCGGTGTATGCTATTGATTATATCCATTTGACGTCAATAAAATACCTGGAATATCCACGAAAAATTCACGTGTATTAAATAACTAACTTCAAGTCTCGCTTCAAGTAGATACGTACATCCGATAAGATAGTTGGTCATACAAAAATTGGAGTCGACCAATAAATGCGACGCATGGCTTCAAAATAAACATAATTTTTTCTGATTTTATTCGTGCGCTTAGTATTAAAATACTTGTATCTATATATATATATAAGAACTTGAACGTAGACATTACTTGATGATACTTTGACGAGTATTTGGCTAACATTAGTGACATTCAGAAATGTTTCTGGGACTTTCGTTTCCTAAAGCGCAATCTAATGGCTGTATTTGTTACGTTAATTAAACTCATAATTGATAACAAAGCAGGCGTCATACTTGTTGATGAAATAGTATCGCTCGAAAATTTATAGTAGCTTGAAATCGAATGTGATGGACGATGAACGCGATTTTTCAACACGTTCAATCGCTACGGTGGCGCGGCGCCGCCGCGGGTAAAACCTGCAGTTTTTCATTTTTCAATCTTTATCGACTCGTACTTGTTCAAAGAATATTCCTAATAATAATTTGTCAAAAATCATGAAAGACAAGAGAAAGATGATGTACTTATATACAACCATCTTTGTCAAAATATACAGTTCATGACCGAAATATCGCTTTGCTGTACAGCAGTTTTACTATTGTCATCATCCTCGTCATCATCAGAATTTGAAATAAATAAATAAGTATACTTCAATCGAGATAATGAACAGTATACTTTGATTTTGCACATGCAATACGGAGAAAAACTTGTTACCCGAGTAATTACAAAAGTTTTCTGTTGATGAAAATAAAAATTATTGAAAATTAGGCAGATGAAACAACTCTAATCGAGTGTTGTTTTACTCAATTTCCGTGAATGGGCTACATAGGTCTCAAGAATTGAGTTTTTCGAAAAAATAAGTAAAATTCAGAAATAATCTACAGAAAAATACGCTGGCTGTAACGGCACCCTGTTTCTAACACGTTCGCTGCGAAGCCGGTTTTTCGTGAATTTATTTCTCTCATGAACTGGACCCCCGTATCCTGATAAAAATGCTCGGATGGGAGCAAATTTTTTTTGGTTCTTTGGTTGAGCCCTAGACAGAGTAAATCACCTTGGAAAGTTTTTACCAAGTATATTTTTCGAGTTATTACGGACTGGATATGAATTGGAAAATGAACAGCGAATGTGTTGAATAGTATTTCATTCCCATAAACGTGTATAGAAAATTGACAAATCGTAGTAAAAGGTAACCATTATTTAGTCAGATCAACATTGATAAATTGAGCTCTTTCAAAACCAAGAAAGTTTTTGAGATGATGATATAGTTCACACATTTCCCCCTTTAAAGCAATTTTTCTGAATTAGTTATTTCACCAAAATTAAGGAAATCGTACGAGTTCTCGTTAAGGAAAACGACACAAAGTATCTCGTTAGCGAAATTAGATATCAGTACAAAAATTACTACGAGAGATAACGTGACGTAGCCCACGTCTAATGAGTGCTCTGTATCTCATCTGAACATTTCACAGAAAGAGACTGAGTCGATCGGTTTTAACAACTTCTAATGAGCTACATATATTCTTTGCGTCCACGATTCGAACTTGTACATACTTATACACAATTTTCAAGACTAAGAGGCCCAATAAATTATTCGGATTAACCCTTAATTACCAACGTAAAATAGAGTTGCACTTCAACCAACATTACGATGTTGACGTAGACTTTTGGCATATCCCGTTGAATTCATTTCCATTGGAAAAAAAAAAACGACAGTAGTGAGTGACATGAAAAAATTATCATCTCAAAATTTAACTATTTGAGAATTGGTATAGGAATGTTGTTGGAAAGTTTTTGAATTTTTCTTGGAAAATTCCTCAATAATGTGATTCTTGGAGCACAGGATGATCATAACCTTTACAATTTTTGAAAAAGTTATGTTGAAAGTTGCAATATTTAATCCCAAAGTGATTTTGTCATAAAAAAAAAAAATACATCATGAATGACTTGTGGAGAACTTATTAATTCATACATACATCATGACGGACTTGTAAATTCAGTTCTATATTTCAGAAATCGGATATTTCAACGTATGTCGATGCTGAATTCGTGGCACTTAATTCATCTATTATTTAATGAATAATGAATTCAAAAAAATTCGTCAGGATCACATCTGTACGAGAACGTCAAAATATGAAATATACATCCAAGTCTCGACATACGAAAAGGACAAATTTCAAAGTTTTAAACTCAAATGAAATTTCGACTGTGCTAACAGTCTACAAACCAAGTTGTCGATTAAGGATTGATTAATTTTTCTGCTCTGTATGAATCCTTTTATCCGCGCCATTGACTCCAACTCGGACTTTAGAATACATGTAGTCATATAAAATTTCAAATATCGATTACATGAAGAATTAAAGCTTGGGGGTATAGCTATTCTGTGAAATAAGCGTCAGAAAGCAATGAAATGCATCATGCACCACAGACTCGAGGTATATAGACGGTTAGCTCAGCTTTAAGTCTCTTTTACTCGCGGCTTTAAAAAGCTGTCTCGGTACTGTTGAAGTGTTTCGATGTATATTACAGTCTATCTATATACTTTTGGTCGAATGTGGTGTATATAATAGATGCAGCGAAGCGTATAAGGTATATACTCGCGATAACGCGTCGCGGATTTTTTTTTTCGCTCAATAAGTTATCTCGATAAGTATAACGCCTCTCTTCGATGCAAATTTATTAGCAATATATATACCTTTCTGAGACCCCAGATATTACTGAGGTATAATATACCTGTACAAAAAATGTCAAAAGTTACCTCTTGGTTATCTCAAGACTAATATAGATTCGAACGCGTATCCACTGAAGTAGCTTCGAATGCAAAAAAATAATCTACTTTTTTTTATTCTACTATATAGTGATTTTTTATGTCGATTTCAAAAGTGTCTCCAATTGCGTCGTCTCGTCTCAAAGTCACTGACTGTATTTTTATACAAAAATAAGTGTGCTATTAAAATATTCTCAAAGAACGAAGACATTCAAGTCAAATCAAATCCCAGAATTCTCTGGACTGCGTCTGTGATATGCTGACGCACGAGTTTATTTAGCATATACATCGAAAATAATGCATTTTACATTCATCCTCTACTGTCTCATATACGAGATCTTTGAATCATGGCTATATATATATGTATACTCTTATACCAGAGTTTTACACGAAACTGATTTTAAATTTGGTTTCATTCCATATTGAGGAGTCATATACTTCTGTGATAATTTTGGGATTTGATCGTTAAATTCGAATGCACAATATGAAACGATCGGACGCATGTCCAAAATTATTACGAAGATATCAACACACCGATACAAAACTACTTTTTTCATTTCGTGTCAAGTCCTGATATTTACACGAGATGGTATTCTTTATTTCGTGAAAATTGAAGTAGAAACTCTGTACTTCAGACGAAAAAGTAAATTTGGTCGTAGTTTTATGGTTATGGCAGCAGTGTGTCGGCAATGAATCTTACGCTGTAATTATCGAAATTTTGAGCGTGCAACAAACGATTTCCTCTTTACTTTTCTCTGACCCGGCAGTTATCATCGCGTTAGGCATATATATTTGTAGTTGAAACACACCTGGTGTTATGCATAATGCGAAATAAGACGTTGCTCTCGAACCTTAGCTTACATAGCTCTCACTTTAAAATTCGTCTATGAAAGATTTCTATATGAGTAATTCCACGCGGAACAGACCTACGAAAAAGGTTCGTATCTCAGATTGTTTTCCAGGTTTTTCCATTCGATTCTATGATACAAAATATGAACTTTTCACCACCCATGGGACCCCATAAAAATTTCCCAGGTACGTGTGGCACATATCAATTTATCCTTTTCAATCGTCTCCAACAACAAAATTTGGGTCTTTTTTCAATAAAATTCATATTTCTCAAATTTGTTTAGAGATACAGACATGCGGTTCGCGGCATTCGAAAGGTCTTGAAAAGACTTATCAAAACCATTCTTGTAAGATTGATTTTGAGGTTATGGACGACTTTAGTGGGCGAGAGACTGAAAAATACAAAAATATTAATTTCTCAAAAAGCCATTTCTTTTATTCCTTGAAAATTTGATATTTGATGTAAAATGTTGTGTTCTTTCAGAAAAAAGTAGTCCCGAGCATTTTTTTGCGTCCTAAGTCCTGTTTCTGCTATTTTCTACAAATCTATTTTCTAGGCGATTAAAAATCGTCTGTTTTCTGCGCATGCGCAGGAATTTCGATTCTGGAGACCAATGAAAAGCCAAGAAAATTTCCTTCAAAATGACCACTTTGCAAAGTCAATTTCATCAACTGGGACCGGAGCTACGACGTATGGAAGATGAACCCTCAGCTCGTAGACGTAAGCCGTCCTGCGCGGATTTCCTCTGTCACTCCCTCAAGAGCTTGAAGTCCATTGCAAGAGGGCTTGGCTTTAAGTACACGTGGCATAGTGGAGGCAGATTCTTTGTCAAGTGGAGTGGAGGCAGGCGTGCGCATGTCTTCGCTAATGCTGCTGATTTGCAAACAATACACACGGCTTGCCTATCAGAGTCTCGCCGTCCGAATCGCAAATCTATTCCAAAGACTGATAGGCAGGACCAAAATCCGGCCGGCGAGCAAGCTGCAGCAGCATCCAAACCATGACTAGGTACGCCTGCTGGGTCTAAGGAGTCTAAGGGAAATCATTTGGGTGCGGGGTTTATAAACATAACATCTCTACCGGGGCATATTGAGGAATTTCGTTTTCACCTCGCTCAAGATCCATCTTTCCATCTCATTGGTATCGCCGAGACATGGTTGGACGCAAAAGTTGATGACAGCCTCATTCAGGTTCCAGGTTATACGGTTGTCCGACAAGATCGGAATAGGGGGGGAGGAGGAGTTGCCCTTTTTGTGCGCAATGACTATAAAGTCAAAATCTTGACAAAATCTGATACGACATGTGATGGCAAACCGGGAATACCGGAGTATTTATTTTGTAGCCTACAAAAGGGTAACTCCTCTCCCATACTCGTGGGAGTCATTTACAGGCCCCCGCATATTCCGATGCAGAAGGACTCTGATATGTTCAAGGTTTTGAGGGATCTATCGAGTGACTATAGTCACAAAATCATCATGGGAGACCTGAATGCGAACTTGCTGTCGACATCGCCTGATGCGTTAACTATCAGACGCTTAGTAGAGGAGCTATCTTTAAAGCTAGTCCACCATGGCCCGACGCACCACACTAACTCCTCTCACACATGGATTGATTTGATTCTGGTTGACGACAACGACATCATAATGAACTCCCAGAATATCCACATTCCTAGCTTTGGTGGACATGCACTCATTGACGTGACTATCGACATCTTTGTCCCTGAGCCTGTAGAGAAACCATTTACTTTCCAAAAGTACAGTGACATCGACCCAGAAACACTCAACAACGTGTTGCAACAGATGGACTGGACAGCAATAGATAGCGCCGAATCTAATCTGGAGGGAGCCGTGAAGTGCTTGAGTGATAATCTTCGTGCAGCCACGGACCATCTGGCACCTTTAAAATCTGTGAAACCTCGGAAAAAACATGCTCCATGGATAAGTCCTGATTTGAAGATAATAATTTCTAGGTGTGCAGCGGCGAAGAGGCGCTATAAACGCACACATCGCACTACGGACCTGGATGAGTTCCTACAATTGAGCAAAGAGATCAAGGCGCGCACAGAGCAAGAGCGTAACACTTTCCTCCAAAATCATCTTTCGGATGCTCTTGCGCAGAATAAAAACATTTGGAAGGAAATGCGCAACCTTGGTCTCTTGCCTAAAAGCAAAGAGGAGGAGCTGCATGGTTTTGCACCAAACGAGCTTAATGCTCATTTTGCGGAGGTCTCCATCTCACCTCAAGAAGATCATGTAGAAGGAGCAAATGTCATCTCCTCGGCGGATGAGAACGGCTTCTCATTCTCGCCGACTAATGAGGTCGATGTCATCTTGGCCGTGAAACACTTTTCATCGCAAGCTCGAGGCGTGGACGGAATCCCTCAAGTTGTAATTGCCAAAGCACTTCCTGCAATCAGCGAAATTGTTGTTAAAATTTTCAACGCGTCGTTCGCACAAGGTGTATTCCCGGAATCCTGGAAGAAAGCTCAGCTGATCGCACTTAAAAAGACAGCAACACCATCCACTGTCGCGGACTTCCGCCCTATTGCGCTACTGTGCTTCCTTTCCAAGGTTCTGGAGAAAATAGCCCACGACCAACTCATGGAGTACCTGAAACGAAAGCAGTTACTAGATTCCCTCCAGACTGGATTCCGGCGCCACAACAGCACGCAGACAGCTCTACTGAAACTGACTGACGATATCCGAATGGCCAGAGACAAACAAAAGATCACGCTTCTCTTGCTCTTCGACTTCAGTAAAGCATTTGATACCATCTCTCCCTCAAAATTGCTCCAGAAGCTGCGCACACTAGGTTTCTCAAGAATGGCTCTGATGTGGGTAAGATCTTATCTTGAAGGGCGTTCACAAATCGTGACATCTCGAAACAGCGGTGATTCTGATTGGCTCACAACCAACTTAGGAGTACCCCAGGGCTCTGTTCTTGGACCACTTTTATTCAGTCTTTACGTAAATGACCTCCCAGACATACTTCACGGACAACCTGTCAAGCATATATTCTACGCAGATGATCTCCAAATTTATCTTCACATTGAGAAGAGCAAAATCTCGGAGGGCATCGCTAGACTGGAAGAGGTGGCACGATTGATCGCTGGATGGGCCGAGAACTCCGGCTTGCGTCTCAACGCTGGCAAGACCAAGACTATCTTCTTTGGCTCTGCGAGTAATGTCAATGAGCTGAAGGGAATGGGTCTAGTCGGTGTTGCGATGCCGGGCGGAGTGACGATTCCGTTCAGCGACACGGTCGTGAGTCTCGGTATTACACTCGACAGTCAGCTGAAGTGGAAATCGCAGGTTAACCAAGTAACAAAAAAAGTCAATAGAGCCCTGTATGGCCTGCGATTCATCAGGGCGTGTACTACCGAGATACTCCGCCGAAAACTAGTCGAGACATTAGTCCAACCACATCTGGACTACTGTGCAGTGGTATATCTAGACGCAGACGAAGAACAACGGACGCGACTGCAAAGATTGTCCAATTCATGTGTGAGATACATCTTTGGTGTTAGAAGGGATGAGCACATCACTCCGTACCGGGAACGCCTGCGCTGGCTACGGCTGGACTCCCGTAGATTATATTTTGCAGCTATTCTGATATACAAAATCTTGAAGATGAGAGAGCCCGAATACTTGGCTGCAATGTTTACCATGTATCAGCGCAGGCCTACCAGTCGGAGTGAAGAGAGAGAACTTGATATACCCAGAGTTCGGCTCACCGCGACTGAAGGCTCTTTTCAGTATCGTGGTGCTAGGCTCTGGAACTCTCTACCTCCCTCCTTGCGCCACTCACCCTCGATATCAGCTTTCAAACTCTCGCTCAAACTTCACCTATTAGAGCTCGACTCCAAAGACTCTGCAATAATCCCAATCGTACTACGCTGAGTACTGCCAGTAATAGAGTATTTATTTATTTATTTGTTAGAAAATATTTCTGTAATCTGTGTTTTGCAACGATGCTACCTGGCATGAGTCGAATTAATGACGTATCATATCTGTGATAAAACTGACCTTGGATAGCTTTGACCAAATATCCCAGTTATATTTCTATTATGTCTTTTGACATTCAGTATTATATTGTCAGGAATTACCTTTCATATAAGGATATGTTGTATAAATGTTGAATTGAGTTTTTGCCTTTATGGTGAAATAAAGCTTATCTTATCTTATCTTATCCCTCCGGTACCTCCGACATACCTCCTGAGATCCAGTGGTCTCGTGGACGTTGTAGCTCTGGTCCAAACGCATGTAATCGACTTTGACAAGTAGTCATTTTGGAGGAAATTTTCTTGGCTTTTCAATATAGAATTGATTTGGAGAATCCAAATTCCTGCACATGCGCAGAAGAGTAACGATTTTTGATCGCCCAGAAGATAGATTTGCAGAAAGTAGCAAAAACAGGCCCTAGGACGCAGAAAAATGTTCAGGACTTCTTTTTTCTGAAAGAAAAAATATTCTACATCAAATATCAAATCAACGAATAAAAAATATGGCTTTTTGAGAAATTGATACCTTTGTATTTTTCATTCTCTTGCCCACTGAAGCCGCTCATAACCTCGGAATCAAATCTATAAAATTGATTTCGAGAGGATTTTTTAAGACCTTTCGAATGCCGCAAACCGCATGTCTGTATCTCTAAACAGATTTGAGGAATATGAATTTTATTGAAAAAAAGACCCAAATGTTGTTATCGGGAATGATTGAAAAGGATAAATTGATATGTGCCCCAAATACCTGAAAAATTTTTATGGTGTCCCATGGGTGGTGAAAAGTTCATATTTTGTATCATAGAACCGAATGGATAAACCTAGAAAAAAATTTGAGACATGACCCTTTTTCGTAGGTCTGTTTCGCGTGGAATTACTCGTATAAAACTGTCAGGTATTAATATGGCTCATTTTCATCGCTAGCCAGTATCTCCTCGATGAGATATTCTTCATTTTTAGAGTCGGTTTGGTAATCGTATATGGTATCCGTACATAACAGAGAAAAGATTAACAGTGGAAATTTTCTAGAGGTCATCCTGTTATACCATTTTCGGACTGAGCATCTGTGTTAGCTCATATTCGAGATGTGGTTCTGATAGTAATTATACACTCATTTTTCATCTTTGGTAATTAAAAGAATGAAAGTTTTTATCCAAATGCGTACTTTGAGAAATAATCACAGAATAGTTATTTACGATACAAGGGACCTAAGAGCCTTATTATTACACGGCGTGAAGTTGGCGCCCGAGCGCTTGCGCGAGGGTGCCAATCACGCCGTGTAATAATCAAAGCTCTTGGGTCCCGTGTATCGTACACTATTTTATAGCATCGAGTGACATAAACCCGCCCTTTGCGGGGGTCATAACACACCCGAGCGCTTGCGCGAGGGTGGAAGCGGGTGGCTAGGGCGGGGGTAAGCGGGGGGGTTCGGGGGGGCGGCAGCCCCCCCGACTGAAAAAAAGTTAAGAATCTGGTCCTATAAAATAGACATCACACACCCGCGATTAAACCTATCGAGTGATGATAAAGACGTTTCTTGTATCTAAAATAAGTCATGAGCATCGTTGGTTATTATAGTAATGTAAGGGTTGTGCAACCCTCATCCCAGCCAAAACCTGTAATTTTCCCTCCCAGACTTCATCATGAAACAATTTCTGAATTTACGCTGGTAACTAGACTCCAGAAAAATTAGCAGTTTAATTCTTCTTAGAAATTCCATAACGGCTGTTTGAGAATTGAAAACTGTGTAATAACACATCCTCACCGCAAGGATGACGAATATGCGTATTTGATCTTTTCAAATGAGGTACAATTCCTAATACTGTCATGCAGTCTCTAATTTTGATACCTACTTATTTGTTGTGATTTGATCACGACAGTGTATTAAATGGAAATCCAGCATGATGAAAGGTTTCAAGGTTAGCACAAATATACATGTGCAAAACTCAACCACGTGTTTATGTTTATGTTTATGTTTATGTTGATGATGATTTATAACCATGAGTGGGAGTGTAACAGACATGACTAATTTTCTTGCTCTTTACAATTATTGATGCGGATACAAGTGCTCCAGACATGATCCATCATAGATTTTTTTATAATATTATCTCAATTTCGATGCCTGCATACATAATTAGCGCGAAAATTGCCAAAAATGTCCTAATAACCTCACAGTGAAATAAACTGATTTGCTGCATCCCGCACCCACGTGAAGTGAGCGGACGCATTATTTCACAGTTGAATAATAGGCCATTTAAGTCCCGCAAATGCGTTAAATAAACGCGGGTTTAGGTCACGCAGTGCTATAAAATCTGTTTCAAAATACGGTTAAATGGTAATTTTCACATCAGCCGTGTAGACAATTTTTTTTTCAAAATGTTGTCACACAACTAAAATCTCGAGGAAAAAACAACCGACGAATCGAAATTGTAAGATTTTGATTTTTTTTGTACCTATACTCGTATCTAACCAACAACATTTTTTTAATCCAATTTCCAGTATACCAGTAGGTCAAAGTTTTGATTTGATAAGTTTACGAAAATAGCCTGGTAATAATATTGCTTGCGAATGTTTCGAGTTTTCCAAATGTTTACGAGTGACCCAAGATAGTAGTATATATAGATATATTGTATTTCTTTCAAGAGTCGTTCATTCACCTTTTACTAAGCATAGAATAGTTGCATATACATAAGGTGCACTCAACGCGAACGTGTCGCGCCTAGAAATGAGCGCTATATATAATGTAATCCTTTTTGCAACAATCGGCTTGCACACTTCTTTTAATTCTTCGTGACAGGCACGAACGTTTTGAATTTATTGAGACAACTATTTTCTCTCATTTAGAAATTCCACTGCTCATACATTTAAAAAAAATCATTATGTACTCAAAGAAAGTTTATTATTTTATTTTTTATTTTAATTTTCTTTTTTCAGAATTAAAATATGTAATAAAATACGTTGAGCCCAGTCAGCCAATCAAAATTTGAGATTGCCTTTGCGATTGCAAAAAAAAAAAAAAAAAAAAAAAGTAGTGATGAGGTATCGTTTTGAATATCTCAAAATGAAACGTGAGTCATTCGTAATTTGCATCTTGTTTAATCCTCTCCAACGTATATCTGATTATGATTGATGTTTCGAAAGTGGATACGAGTAAAGTCTGAGTTGTTTTTATAATCGGCCTAAAATACGCCATCGTAATACATCACCGTATATACAGATTTGCAATTTCTTTGCAATAATTGATTATGTCTGTTGGGCGATGAGATGTTTGATTAATTCCAAAAATTTTTGATTGACTGGATAACTAGGTCGAATATGTGCGTTGGTTATTCGATTATTAGCTCGATTACTCATCAAAGAGGGAAACCACTGTTGAAGATTCTTATAATTAGAATGTAAACGAATGTAGAGGCAGGATCGTGGTAGCTTTCAATTTCTTCGTACTCATAATTTTCTTAGACTGATTTCGAATATGGGCATGCGATAAGATCATGCAATAATTAAAATTTCCCCAATTTTAGGCAGGAAATTTTTTGAGTGTTCAAGAAAATAAATAACTAGTTTCATGAATTTAAAGTATAAAGTTGGTCAAATGACAATAATTTGATTTTGTTTGAAACATGGCCTCGATTATAATTAAAATTCCTTTTTTTTCCAAGGTTAGAAATTGGCGAATCTAAACGGGTCAAGATCATTGAATAGCTCTCTCTTTTTTCATTCGAAATAAACCAATATTTTGCAAGTTTCATTCCACTGAACAAACCATGGCAAAATGTACAGAAACCCAACGAATGTGTCACAAAATTTTCAAAACACTATCTGCGCGTAGATGTTTACTATGGAAATTTGGTCTTTGTACGTTATAGGTACATTTATACATCATCCAAGTGTAACTATCTCGCGGTGAGATGTCACGAATTTCGGAAGCTCGTACAATAACCTGACCCAATCGTGGTCTTTGCGAATCGTGACAGGACTCTACACACACGCACGCACGCACGCACACACACACACACACACACACACACACACACACACACACACACACACACACGCTTGATGGGAAAAATTCGATCTCGGCAGAAAATATGACGACCCGTTGACACGGCCACTGCTACCGCTATACTGCACTTTTGTGCATAAAATTTCACAAGATGTGTGTATGGATGTATGTATATTGTAATGATATGGGAATTGAAAACTGTATACTGTTGCTGAATTCGGTATGCGTAATTGTGCTCGGTCATGCAAACGGTAAAGTTATTGCTTGAGAGAAAGAGAAAGAGAGAGTTGAAATTATACGACCGGATTTGACTTTATAACTGGTAAATCAATCACTGGTGGAAAGATTGAGTTTCATGCGACGAGAGGTATTGATTTTCGAGTGTGTATTCGATTTCTTGAAATTTATTGTGATTCCCAATGCCTTTGGCGATGATTTGATGTTTTTGAAGGTGTAAAAGCACGAATTGATGCCATTTCCCAAGAAAATTTTGAAAAAAGCTTGAATTATCAAGACTTGAAGTTTTTATATTGAACATTCGGTGGTGTGTCTCTGAACCTCCCTTTTGCAAGTGTCTCAAGGAGATTTTCACACAGAGGCATGGAAGGTGATCACAATTCATAGTCAATTCATCTCCTGCACACAGCAAAAGTAAACATGAAGTAAACAACAAAGTTATAGCCTCTGATGAGGCTTTCTCTGTCTCTCTCCCTGATGCCTGTTTTGTTATGATTATTCAATTTTACTTTAATATTCAAAAAATTTTCTCACTCACATGACAACCATGTCGAAAAATATGTTGAGGATTCATACGGGTAATGACACTTACTCTGTGAGAATATTGCTTCGAGGATATGCCTTGAGAAGGGCTCCGCGTTCGAGGACCCGCGGGTTATAACGCTTACGGTGCGGCGTTACACCTCATATTTATTATTCTCCATGCATTTGCCTTCCGGGGCGCCACCATACTCAGATCAAACCCCGAGGGTGAGCTACCAAAATCTCTGATTGGGACTGGCATTGACGAGAAACTTACTAAAGATTTTGTCTACGTTTATAGGACGATCGCGCATCACGATTCCTATTTTCATTTACATGACTTCTCACATTGCGAGATACAACATATAACATTGTGTTATCAATTAAGCATATCACTCACACAATTTTAAACAATATAATTCATATGGCAGCCAAGTATTCATAAAATGTTTTTTTTCCAACCTTAACAAAAAAATTTTAAAAAATTCGTGCAAATAACAATTATTACAGTGAGTGGGGTCTACATCCAATACTATCTTTGGACCGCGAATCCTGAAATTTCATGTAAGGTCAAGATATTTTTGGTTGTGAAAATCAGTCAAGTTATACGATCGACTTTATCTTAATCACGAAGAAAAAAATTCTCTCTTTTCGATTTTTGTACCTGTGAGATAAAACAAGAAGATGAACGTTTCAGGTATTTGGGAGCTATGAAAATCTACTACCTCATTCATCTCAAAATTTCATCGTAAGTTTGAATCAAAATGGAATTGGAAATCTTTTATTTTGAAATGGTATAAATATATTGATCATGGAATACTACCTTGGATGTGCGCGAATCGAGGCGCTAATCAAAACATGTGTCTCTTTCTAGGTCATCCAACCCAAGATAACTCAAATCTATTATTCTTTCGGCACACCATTCGCTATTCAATGTGCGACATACATCAAATTGTATGTATACAGCTGAAAGTGGCTTTGCATAATCGTAGCTATAAAAAAATGTTGATTAGCGCGTGGGAGGAAAATGACCACTTTAGAACGTTAAATAGCAAACGTTCATATTTTGTATGTACATACTCAGCACAATCGGTGTTAAAAGAGAATCATTCTAAACTGTCTCGGGTATTTTTTTTTCATCATTCCATGATTTGAATGAACTAATATGTTTTAAATTTTGAAAAATTTCAAATTTTATAAGGTATGAATTGTGAAATCAGTGACAGGTTATAATTTCTTATGGAGTTGAACCACAAAAGATTTAGTTTAGAATTTCTATCATGAACATCATTTCCCTTCACGAGGGTTGAACCTTCATCGACTGTGAAAAAACTCGATCATGATAGAAGATTTTATAATATACTGGATACAATTTCATAAAATATCGATTAGAAAATCTTAACTGATTTTCAGGTGCTCCTGATTCAAGAAAAATCGGGAATGAATGTGCGTCAATTAAAAAATGTTTCAATATTGTTATCGAGGTCATTGAACACATTTATTGTATTCAATACTAATGTTCCTGTTGTTACTAGTATTAAATGCACAAAACATATGTTTACAAAATACAGACCATTGACGAATCACACCGTATGAATAATTAAAATCAAATACAATTCTTTTTTCAAATCAAAAAGTTCAACTCGGTCCCCTTCCTCATCACTGCGTTTTCAATCTTGGGATAGGTATATCACGCATGACAAGAGTGTCAAAACGAGTTTG
The DNA here is from genome assembly GCA_029851415.1 of Eretmocerus hayati. NCBI lineage: Eukaryota > Metazoa > Arthropoda > Insecta > Hymenoptera > Aphelinidae > Eretmocerus > Eretmocerus hayati. The sequence continues at coordinate 32,771,350 of CM056741.1, read as the reverse complement.
CTCAATTACTAGCCTGCTTGAATTGAAAGATTTAACCTTCAAATTTATATACCTCTAACGAAAGAGTGACGCGATATCTCGCGTGGCAGTCCTAAATGTATTTTCAATGTAAAAAAAAAAAAATCTTTGATCATAACCACGCGTAGAATATATAATCTATTGGACAAAACAGGCGAGGACAAAAAAAATATTGTGGCCTCCAATGATTTTTTTTTCTCCTTCGCAAATGACGTTGCAATATAAGTATACTTGAATTGTCATCCCACATGCGGGTATTTGTTGATTTCATTGAAATAGATCCTAATTCAATTCTAACACCAAAGGTGATCGGACATCACCTTACAAATTTATATTCCGGTTTAACTATTCATGACTAGTTTTACTTCTACGATATCTACTCAAAATTCAACTTTCGTAGTATAGAGAATTATCTAATATTCTATTCACGGTTCGAGTTTCATCCTCCTCGCTTATTATACAGGTTTTTAACATCATTCAAAACATCCTAATGCAAATTATAGAAATTTTTACCAACGATGGCACAATCATCAAGAGTTTCTATTTCAGCAAAAATTTTGCAGACTCAAATAAAAATCTACTTAATGGCTAGTTTTATAAGTAGCATCGTCTAGGCTTAAGAGGATTTTTCTCGGGATTTTTATACAGTCACTCACCAGGCTTTGCAATTATCTTTTAGAAATTCAAGAGCTTGGTCTACGTAATTAAAATCAACTCTCGCACAATTAAAATCCGTAGACAAGCATCAGCATTTTTTTTATTACACACATCATTTTTGAGACGGGTGATGGTAGAGAGAGAGAGATAGATAGAGAGTGAGAGTCACTGTATTTGCCAATGTTGAATAGACTTTCGAGTGAGTCTCTGTTTCGAGTATCGAGTATTATATCTTGGTGAATATATCGTGGTATATATAAGAGACTCGATTGAGTGTAATCATGATGGTTGAATTCGAGGCCTTTCCGTTACATACGGGCGCGCGGGCGGTCGGCCCATCATCATTTTGTGCAGCAGCTGCTGTTCTTATTCTTTGCCTTTCTCTGATGTAGCTTGCGAGGTAGCTTGTTTCATCTCGCATCATTCGATCGAATTCGATTCATATGAGCCTCTCGAATTCGTCGCTTCGTATATAAAATTGAGACAATTGCTTTTGCCATATTTGTTTGAACTGACAGAATTTCGACTCAAAAGACTCATAATGGGGCAAAATGGGTTAGCTTTGAATTTTACCAGCAGTTTTTCAGGTGCACTGTGTAGATATTCTGCGATTTATAAGAATAGAAGGAACACGTTTTTTTAGACTAGGAGTTGATCTGTAACAAAATTTTTTTCCAAAATGACTGATCGATTTTTGCTGATTCGTGGATTTTGGTATTAGGATATCTCGAATATTTTTAAGGTAGTACTAGCGGTACTCGAATTACCTATCAGAAAATTACAGACACAGCTGAAATTTCGGAATTTTTAGGAGCCGCGGAGAAAAGTTCTGGGCAATTTCGTGAAAGCCGATTAACACGGCGTTTTATGGGAAATTATCGATACACTAATTTCTAACTATCAGATTTTCACAGAAAAGAGCACGCAGGTGTAAGAGTACACAAAAAGTGCATAGAAACAAACAGATCAACGATCAGGAGCCTACAAAGAAAGATCTGAGCCAATACGTCACTACTCTTGACAGTTTCGGGGTTAGGTTGTCGTCTACTGTGTGTATTACTATACCTATATAGGCGGGTGGAATCGAGTCAAGCGAAGATCCAATCCGCGCTTGGACTCATCAGTCATAGAGTGCTCATCAGTACCGCTAGTACTACCTTAACATCAGAATGCATTGGATGAAATTTTTCTGTCGTGAACTTACTAACTTTTGTGACAACTTGTATAAGCGAATATTCAAGTTCTATTTCAATGACGTTGATTTTTGAAGATGTTACGTGAGCATGTATATCATGTGCCTGAAACGTGTTGTGCACACTGAGAACTATTTTTTTTTTTTTTTTTTTTTTTTTTTTTTTCTTGGTAGGCCGGGAAGGGGAAATCTTCATAGACACCCACAAGAGTGTGGGTAGTGTCGGATTCACCCGAGAAGACTCGGGTACCTACCGACTAAAACCCCTCCCCGGAGGGCGCCAACCCGAAGGTTATAGTCCCAGAAGAAGGAAGGAAGGAACAGAGAGTAGAGAAAAGATGAAAGATACAGGGAGGCTTGCGAAGAAGCGGGAGCCCTGAAGTGGTCCAAGATGCCACTCAGGGCTCATACGCACTGAGGCGGACGAGGTGGTAAAAGCACACACATGGGTGCTGGGGCTGAAGACTGGGGGCGGGGGAGTTGTCGTGTGCTCCCGAGATACTAAGATCTCCCTTGCCGGAGGACTGGGGCCGGGGAGTGCGTCTGTCTCCCAGGATCAACTAAGGATCCTCCTTGCGGAACTGGGGCCGGGGAGTCGTTACTCTCCCAAGATCCGAAGATCTCCCTTGCGGGGACACTGAGAACTAGGATACAATCGTCTAATTGAGATACTTTTGATTGTCTAGAACAAACAAAAGACTATTTATCTCGTCTAAAACAATAGTATCAAGTTGAGTGTGAATAATTTGCTTCTACCATTTTTTTTATTCTGATCATAACTTGAACCCGAATTTCGTCAACCGAGTTGTTAACACACCTTGGCTTATTTTCAAATTTATTCCGAATGTTGTAAAATAGGTAAGACTTTCAAACATATTGATCGGTTCAACCTATAGCAAATTTAGATAAGAAACAATTTTTCCGGGTTCATGAGAGGTTGTACCTATTTCGTTCCCAAGACTTTGTTCCGCTCAGAAAATTCGAAAGTATAGAAGGAAAGCAGAAAAATCCGTTGAAGGACGTTGTATGAGTTTTTCATGCACCTAAAATCGGTGAAAAATCGAATTTGCTATCCCTTGAATTCGCAAAAAGTGCCTCAACGTTGAGAAAAAGAAAATGAGATGAGATGTGATTGTATAAACGCATTCAGTTTTAGTACTTCCCGCGCATTTCATTGACAATGCGATAAAAAAAATCAAATGCAGAAAAAGTTGATACTTTTGCTCTAAGGCCCGAATTTGTAGTCGTAATCCGGAGTCCGGATAAGCTAATCCGAGGCGCCACAATCGGTGTGGCGAGTTTGCGAATCTATTAGGACTGGCGATTGTGGCGCCTCGGATCAGCTTATCCGGACTCCGGATTACGACTATAAATTCGAGCCTAAGAAATGGAAAAGTCAGTTTTGCTTGGCCTCAAAGATTTGTGTCCCAATCGTCAAATTTTTTGATTCTGAAATTGCATCAAGACGTAAAAAGGGCCTGATTCAGTCCAATGAAATATATGATGGGTGCTTGGAATTTCTCAATACTGACTTACATCGTCTAGAGTTTGAAGTTATATTAAGACCGACATAAGATACTCGATGGTCACAGGATCGTTTACAAGCACTTGGTCTGAGTATAAGTTCAGATTTGAGCTATTTCGATCGACCAATGAAAAATTTTAACTTAATATATTGTTTCCACTAAATCAAGGCCGAGCCACATGCTCATGATCATGATAGGTAAGATAAAAGTAGAATAACTATATCAATTTTTTCATCCATGCAAGAGCGTTGTGCGAATACCAGAGTGCCCTCGAGAGTACCAGTTACAGACATAACCTCTTTTTGTCTGATATTGCGCCTTTTTGCCTGACTGCGATACTTTGCAAAATTCAATGTGCGATGCCGTATAGCAAAGACTCTAGAATTTGTTAGTCACAAAGATCCTTCCGTGAAACAAAAAAAAAATGGCAATTCAAGAGAAAATGCAGTCGGTATAACACCCCATTTTTGATTAATTTACTCCCTCCAATATTTTAATGAATCACCAGCTCTGGATATGGTTGTATCATCTCGGGCATATACTGCGCATCTCCATCAGAATCAACGGTAAATACAACCCATGAGCATTCTGTCAATTTTCTGATGCAAATATGTTCATGCTTCATGATGTTTTTCAAGTTTACATGCGGGATCTCCGTATTCACAGAAACAGCGATTCATGGCTGCCTCCATTTCGGCCTCCATAATTTTAAGTATTTCGAATCAAAAAACGTGAGACGTCATCGTCAGATGTGAAGGACTCGCTCTACGTTCTTTATAAATACTTACATGATACTTGTATGGGCGGAGTTGCGCAGATAGATGATGATATGAAGGATTCGCTTGATTTGATGATTCGAGACCTATAATAACATGTGGATGAACTGCTCGATCATCCGGAAATTCTTTTATACTCCAATGGCCACAATAAATATATTTTATATAAGGCTGATGTGAATGTATACATTTTAATTCTAAGATAGATTTTGATGACGAAAATGCGATGTGACATCTTGTTGTTTGACCGTGAGACATAAACGAAAGACTCTTAAAAGTTTATAGAGCGATCGTGATTTGTATGATTCGTCCGGATGATTGGAAATTGTAATCAGACGTTCGAGCACGTAGACGTTCGCGTGATTCGTGTCTCAAGTCTTGCGTATATACTTACCTATAGTCGTTTGATTGGTGAGCTAGGAGATGTATTCAGAATATTGGAGTGGAAAATTTAAGATTCGTTGTTTACCATAGGAGCGATTATATGATGAATTTATCAATGTTGATGGAAATTTGTGTTTTTCTGGCATATGATGATCGAATCGTTTTGTTTTCTCACATTCGAAAAATTCGAATATTTTGATTGTACTGTTTAGATACAGATTTGATCGGTGCTCAAACGAATTTGACAAATTCAACGAATCATCATTGGGAAAAACAAAAACTTTGCGAGCACTATCCATGGAGCACACAACACGTTAAAGTGATTTGAATATTCGACTACATGAATAAATACCTCATTTACATTCCGCCTTGAATTACAAAGCATTTTTCCAACATTTCAAGTATCCTGCACCAAATTTCCGTATTTTCAACATAAAATATTGTTTAAAATATAAAATATACCATCCGTGCCAACAGCATTCTATTTGTAAAAAGATCATTGCCCCAACAAAACGGTTCAGCCAACTTTTGGCACGTCTAAGATATCTTTTTTCATTCATCAGCTCTATCCTTTTTTAGCGGTTAATATTTTCGAAAAACAAGAGTGTATATCTACGTTATCTATGTTAATTCCGCATTCGTTTGAATTTTGTCCTCGATTTTGTCTTCTTAAAAAATTACGCATTACACACGCACTTGGAATAATTTATCACTCCCCAAATACTGCTTACACAAGGAAAAAACCTACCGAGTATTTTTTTTAACGAATTTCTCAGAATGAGAACTGCGTGAAATACGTTGACCCGTTTGAATATTTTCGTCCGAGTCGAAATTTCTAAATTTTACACAGCATTTAAACATTTGAATTTAACTTTATCACTGAATTAATCGTCTAAACTAGATAATTAATTTACAGAAAGCCAGAATCCAGTATATAGTGTAATTGCAAAATTTCAACAACCGGTATGCCACCGCATTAAGTACAATCCACCGTTAGATCAAAACAACTCAAAAACTGTCTCCCATATATCCTTATACGGGGTTTCTAACATAATCTTCTCAAAGAATCGTCTCAATTTTTTATCAAACACACGGATACAAGCTGTCTTGCACGTAGTTAGGTATTTATATCTGTGGTACGTCTGTGATATTTTCCCAAATTATGGCGATAACTCTTTGGCTCACGCTATCTCCTCATAATCTCGATGATTGAGCTGCTTTTGCTTTGGATTCATCAAAAACAACAAGAAGAAACCCGGAAGAATAAAATAAACTACACCTCGTGTATATGTATACGGTTGTAGTGCACGTATATCTATAGTATGCCAGATCAGAAAGCGGAGCAATAACAATATCCGCGATAGAATCGAAAAATGTTATGTCCATTTCAAGACTTGATCTGGTCGTGAAACACATACATGCTCAGGTCGCAGACTTTCCCAGTCGATGTATAGATAAATCCCGTTTCGTTCAAAAGTGGCACGTTTGTGAATGCTCTCTGAATGTATAGTGGCAACCTTTGCAACAAAAAAAAAGAAAAATTTAATTTGCATGTGTGTGTGTGTCTATGAATTTTCTTTGCGTAGGCGCATAGATACATGTAAATCTCACAATGACAATAACGAAGCCGAGCCCATTTAAGTATAAATCACATAGGTAAATCAGCTTTGGAGGAAGATTCATTTCTCGATTCATACGAATTGCATTTGGAAAGATCTGCAAATGTAAATCTATCGTGATGGTGTATAATAGATTCGGAATAGATAATACCGTATATCCATGAGACTATGCGAATCTGATGGTAAATAAAGTAAAACTAGATCGGTCGCTTTCTCCCACCCACGATGAAATGTGGCCCAATGCATAGAAAAGTTGCACCGTTGCTTGACTTGATTTTCGCGGTTTATTTTCGCTCTGTAAGAGCTGAATCTGAACTGTTGCTAGCTGCTGCTACTTCTATATGCTGCTGCACAGATTTTTGAGTAAACTTCTGATGGTATCACAAAATAATGGTTTTCTCTTAAGGCGATGCGGTCACCGTGCACGCTGAACTTTGTTCACAGAACTCTCAAAATCTTTTCAAACTTGGGGTAAACGACGAGTTATCCAGGCTTTATTATCATCTAACTTGCCCTGGATAACTCTTCGTTTGGCCCAAATCGGACTATATTTTGAGAGTTTTGTGAACGAAAATGTGCCAATTTGTAGGTTAGAAAGTAGCCGCGGGCAAGTTATTCTCGTTTGTTAGTGATAGCCTTGTGATTGGTGACGAATAATGAGTTGTCCACCACAATTCAAATGATAATACGTAATAGACAAATCGTCTCCGACTTCGTTTCGTGAAAATTTTTTGATTTACATCCAAATAAGATATAATTTCCGGGTTGCGCGGATTTAAGTTCTGGTTAGGATCTTGCGATCCTAATTGGCTGTGAATGATAATTAAAAAGTTCTACTGTTGAATCAATCTAGTGGAAGTGACAATACTGTAGTTGTCGTGTAAGATATCCTTCATAAGGATGCTCCTGGATTAGATCTTTGAATTTCATTTCATTCCGTTTTTCGTGGTTTCCACTTTAATTCATCTCGGAATTGAATGAGAATAGTGAACTTCCATAGAAACAGAGAAACTCCTGGCGCAAATTATAAAAAAACAAAATGGTACGGGATTCGGAAATCAATTTCGGTATTATGTATTGTGTACATTCCCGCGATAAGTAAAGATCACTTTAAGTTAAATTATCCATGTTAACGTCTGAACTTCTTAACTGAATAAAATGTGAAAAAGTGTAGCCGTAGTTTCTGCTCTGATGAAAATTCTTCAAAGCCATTTTTACTATGAAAGCGAAGAAAGCTCATGGACTGTATAAGAATCATTTCGGACCATTTCGGCCACTGCAGCCGTCACTAATTGTAAGTGAGTTTAGAAAAAATCCCAAAGAATTTTTTTTAACACCTTCACTGCGATGGGCCCTACCGGTGGGGCCCACGTGTCCAACTCTGTGTGCGGCGGTGATCGAAATCCCATTAAATGGGCCCCACCGGCGTTTTTCGACAAACTGTTAAAAGTGGGAGATCATAGCGGAAAAGACACTTTTCGCACAGCGTGGCGAAAAGAACTTTTTAGAATTTTTTATACGTACTTGGACGCATTTTCTTCGTGAAGACTAGTAATTTCAAGGAAAAAAATTATTCAATACCGATAGTTGAGCTATGATTTTTCGAAAATAAGCTCAAAACAGATCTCAAACGGGTCTAGTCTAAAGCTCATACTCACTTTCAAAAAAATTCGAGAAAAAATACTTTGGACAACATTTCAACATAGTACTGATGTAAAAAATTTTTTGGGATTTTCTAGTTTCAGGCCCCGCTGGTGAAGGCTGTGTCCGAAATGCTCCAAAATGATCCACATATTATAATCATATCAGTCCTATAAGATTGATGAAAATTCCGGGTTACGTGAAATTGTACAAACCCATTGTAGGAAAAAATCGAGAACTTCTAAGGAACTATCTCGCGGAAGTTTGAATAACTCTCACTCGGGTCCGATGATCCTCCGTGGCAGACAAATAGGCACAACCGAGGGGCAGAGCTCAAAATATCCATGAATCGTAACAAGAAGTCGTTTTGCCACTTTTAGATGGTCCATGATAAAATCAAATACCCCATCGGTTAGCAAAGTCATGTGCACTTATACGTTCCCTCTTACGTCTAAACGAGGGAACAGGGAAGCACATACTCGAAACGATTGAGTAAGTATATTAACATGCAGAATTCTCAAGTTTTCGTACAAAAATAGAAATAGAAGGGCTTCAGGAATACTTGCATAAACTCGACTTGAAGTGTGTATATGTGTATGAGAGAAAATTTCCCTGTGAGTTTTGGTGAGAAAGCTCGAAACGGCACGTGCAATTTATTCTGTGCCTGCAGCCCGACGATATACAGTCCCTACCATAAATAATGGAACACGTAGGGTCTCACTCAAACAGCAATATCTCCGATTTGATTTGTCGTACGGAAATTCAGAGAAAAGGGTTTTGAAGAGCACAAAAAAATCTATAGATTTATGGGTTTTGATAATTTTTTACGTGCTTTTCAAGTGCCCGTACACGAGGTTGAAAATCAGAAAAAATTTTCCTTCAATCAATCACCTCCAATTTTGACGGGAGTGATTCAATCACGAAAATACTTACGGGATCTTGTAGATCGTTCAAAAATCTAAAAATTTGGTCCTCTGTAAAATTTTCGCACGACCCTCCCCGTCTGACTTACGAGCTCCGAAAGAAAACTTTGTAGTAACATAGGGTGTTCATGGAGATACCGAGCCTGGCACCTGTTCAATTGTCTCTCGCTCTATTCAGGGGCAAAATCGAATTAGAAAAATATCCTGGCATATGATTTCGACGTAAAATGTTCTGATCTTTCTGAATATTTCATCAGATTTTGTCTGAAATTTGAGATAGCAACGATTTCTCGAAATTTGATGTGGAAATTGATAAATTTCGTGTTTTGCTCTCATAGGTCACATTTGAGACAAAATCTGATGACATATTCTAAAAGATGAGATCATTTTACGCCGAAATCATGTGTCATGATATTTTCTAAATCCAATTTTGCCCCAGAATAGAGCGAGAGAAAATTGAACAGGTGCCAATCTCGGTATCTCCATGAACACCCTGTGTTACTACAAAGTTTTCTTTCGGAGCTCGTAAGTCAGACGGGAAGGGTCGTGCGAAAATTTTACAGAGGACCAAATTTTTAGATTTTTGAATGATCTACAAGATCCTTTGAGTATTTTTGTGATTGGATCACTCCCGTCAAAATTGTAGGTGATTGATTGAAGGAAAATTTTTTCTGATTTTCAACCACGTGTACGGGCACTTAAAAAGCACGTAGAAAATCATTAAAACCCATAAATTGATAGATTTTTTTGTGCTGTTCAAAACCCTCTTTCCAGAATTCCCGTGCCACCAACCAAATCGGAGATATCGCTGTTTGAGTGAGACCCTACGTGTTCCATTATTTATGGTAGGGACTGTATAATAATAATATACTCACCGGGTGATATGTTAAGAGAGTTTTGGGGCTATACGAATATAGATCAAGTTGGCTCTTTGTGCGTATTGCCTCGTGGGGCTTCATCTTTCTCATTTTCTCTGCTATCTTTGGAGTTGAAATGATTCGTTTGCAGGGCCAGCCCCATGAACAATTCTGTCTGTTTGATTCGAGCATGTCGTATTTTGGTGTATGCATCTCTAAAAAGATGATGCCTTCTTTGTCCTCCCAAGAGTGAAAGACCACAATATCAGCTATAGTTGAAAGATTTATTCCCATGAGGAATTGCATTCCAGGCAGCTTAATTGCAGCTTTCTGTCTTTTAGAAAGGACAAGGGATCTTCCTTTTGCACACTCCACTGCTAAAGGTTGGGTTATTTATTCGATGAAATTGGAATTGCCTAGAGCTGTATGTTTCAGACCTTTACAGCCAGACTAGACGAATTTTCTCAATTCTGGACTATAGATCTACCTATACATATAAAGTTCAGAAGACAAAGTGGATGCCAGTGCCGTAGTCTATTTTTTTGGATAGTTTCCGTGACTATTTCAATTTTCTAATTTTACTCTTCTGTGTCTTAAAAAAATAGCTTGAGAGAAAAATAGAGTGACAGCGTCTGCGTGTTTGAGAGATCAACATTTCTAGCTGTCTAGTTTCTATTTTCACGGCTGAGTCTATTTTTCATCTCAAATTTTACGCAGATTCTCAAATTTTACATCCTCGTGTGTTCTGAAGTTGAATGATTCAAGGTTGATAGTTGGGAGAAAAATTTTCGGGGACAAACGTTATAAACTTGACACGGATGAAATTTAGCGAGTTTTTTCCGCTGAAAAGTAATGAGTCCCGTCAATCTTAATTTTTGAGATGCAAGCTCTTTCTTACGGCCTCAATCTTGTAGATTTCTCTTTTTCAGAACTTGAGCTCTTTCAATATTTGTACACGTGCTGATCGGGACGTGTAAAAATGTTGAGAATAGAATTTATTAAAATGTATTCTTTCTGTAACCGCAAATATTTTTTCCACTGACAACGAGACTAACACGTTGAGATTTTGTTTTTGAAATTGTTCTTGAAACAATATTAGTGATCCACTTAGCCTCTCACTAAATCAACGTAATAACAGATTTTGCTCAAAACTTGATGAACATTCAAGAAAATGTTATCATTTAAAAAACTTACAACGCTGTTACCAGACCCTGGGTCGGGTTTCAGCGTTTACGAATTTACAAATTTACGGATTTACGAATTTACGAATTTGCAGATTTAGCGAGGCGCATGCCCAGTGATGGCCCAGTGCGTTGCAACTAACAAGCTTCATTCACACGATTGGGCCCACCGGATCGGGCCGCTGATTTGTAAATGAATTCAGACGAATTAATTTGGTCCAATGTTTCCTAGTTTGGAATGTTTGAGTGAAACAACAAATCAAAAATGTATGAACACAAGAAAAATTAGTCCAAAATTTGTTTAAATTCGTATACAAATCAGTTGCCCGATTCGGCGGGCCCAATCGTGTGAATGAAGCTTGCTGACTGCAACGCACTGGGCATGCGCTCTGCTAAATCTGTAAATTCGTAAATCTGTAAATCTGTAAATTCGTAAACGCTGAAACCCTACCCAGAGCCAGATCATTCCACTTTAGTTTCGACTTTAGACAATTTTGTAAGATCAGAATTATGTAAAGTGTTGAAAATAAGATGTAACAGAAGACACGAACCCTACTCTTGACAAACAATTCCACAATCACCACCTAGGTACAGCAAACTCCTCAAATTCACCAGGAAGTCTTCTGGATGCGTCTGAATATTATAACTGGCAACAACAACCATTTTCTGTAGAGGAATCCTCTTTTCCTCGCCATTTTTAAAGCCACGCCAACGAGCACATCAAGTACTTTTTAATCTACAAAACTTTACTCCTTGGTATCCAAGCTCCTATTAGCATGGTTGAAGCTGCCCGCGTGGAATAATTCAAGGAGATGTTTAATGGTATAGCATTTTAATGAATAAAATCAACGAAAATTTCGCAACCTAGGATAGCTTTGCCATAGTAGAAATTGCCATAGTGGGAGTTCAGAGATAGATAGTAGAGTGTATTATGGTTATGTTATATTCGTGCATGTGGCGTGCATAGCCGACTCTGTTGGGCTTTCTAACGCGGATTTATGCTTGGGAGCCTTCTGGCCTCCATAGCTCTTGCCAGACTGAACAACGACTCCCCCAACCTTTTTGCCTTTATTTGGGCGCTCATACATCCCAAAGCCTTCTCCTGCATATATTCGGCTACAGATGTATAATTTTCCAAGCCTTCAGGCTTTTTGATCGTCAATCCCATTAGAGAAATTCGTGCTGGTTCGCACTTATATCGCAAAACTGATTGTAAAAAAAAACAATCTCAACGATACCCAGCTCACAACTCTTCGGATCATAACGTGCTTCAAAGTGAATGATGCTAGGATTAGAAAAAGCAAAAAGTATTATTGGTTGAGAGAATTGATGGATTAGTTCCTGTATAAATATCTTGACTTTTACAAAACGAAACGTTTCTGTACAAGAATATCGCGTGACTCACTGGGGAACCATTTCAACATAGCCACAGACATGGCTCACAGGCGAATTAGTTATTCCATTGTCGTCCATCCAATTTTTAACCTGCAAAATATATTCTTCCAAAATTCAATGGGCCAGTCTCTAAATCCTGCCCGAAATCCTACCTTACTTTACTACCGATGAACAATATCTTTTTGCCAGGTGCATACATGGCACACTTTGAAAGCGTTTTATACCTGAGCCAAGAGCGAGAAAAAGTTTCCACTTCGTAGAAAATCTGTCCAGGAGTGCTATATGCTTTTTCTCATCCAAGGACTCTGCAGCAGAACAATATGTTTTTTTATCGCAATCTTTACACCGTACAATCATCGTAAAGGTTTTTCACGTAGAGTCCGCCTCTCGCAACGGGACCTTTTTCCCTCCTCCCCTTTGTCGCTTTACATTTCATTGAGAAAACTACCCTCGTCCTGCATCATAGCAATCCCTTCAAAATCCCCTTCGCTCCTCATTCATTCTATTTTTTTATCCTGTCCCTCTTTTCAAGGCATTCCAATGGTAATGCAGTGCCGCATATGACGACTTGATGTCTTGCGAGTGAAATTCGTCGACGGCTGATGGTCGAGAGTCGTATTATACATAATATGAAGCATCAGGAAGAGGACAGGATTTGTGGCCATTGGGGAAAATGCGTCCTCCGTGAACAAAGAAGAAAGTTGGAGGTAAAAAAAAGTTTGTGAGTGTTGTAAGAGGCGAGTTCATGTGAAGTATTGAAATGCATTACTCATCCTGCATTTGCGTAGGAGGTTTCTGTCTTTATTCTACATTTTCTGAGTCTGTGACGTCAGAACATTCGAAAACTGAGTCAGATATATGCATCCTGTTTACAACCATGCACATAGTACTCCAGAATATTGTAGAAGTAAGAATATTATGATAGGTCCATGCATTTGGTAGTGATGAGTTAATTAATTTCTCGTAGAGAATGCCGTGTTCAATTATTTTGTACGACTTCTTTTCTATGTTTTATTTTCACGATGCCTCAATACACTCACTGGTTACGCAAGATGAGAACGCATATCCGTTCATGAAATCGCAAATCATTGTTTTGTGTTAAAGTTGATAGGGCAGTAGTACCAACGTTGATTCAAATAGTGGTTACGCATGCGTTTGCGTCGAGATTCACGTCATATAATTTCAAACAATACTGCTGATGCAGCAGTATACTGTTAGCTGGGATTTCTGTAAAATTGTAGAGTTGTCAATCACTACGTAACTTGTTTTGGTGACACTATTTTGTTGCATTCATGGTTTATCCTTTTTGAGTTTGAATCCTTGATTTTTGTACAAGACAGTGCGTGAAAGTGGCAGATACTTTTTCCTTCACCCAGGGGTCTGATTATGGAATCTTGCGGGTGTACACTTCCCAGGAAGGTGAACTGCAGAGCTATGACGGTCAGTCACTGTTCGAGATCTCTCGTCTCACTCGCACTCGTACCATAACCTGTAAGTGCGAGCGAGATATAAGATCTTGATCTGATCGTCATGGCTGTGCAGTTCACCTTCCTGCAGGGAGTGTACACCCGCAAGATTCCATAATCATCAGACCCCAGGAATGTAGTTTAGTCATAAAAAATGAGTTCGAACTTATTCCTTGGAATGTATTTGTTTGGCTCCGATGTGGACCATGATGACTTCTGTAAACTGGGCTTTTCTGTCGTCAGAATTCACCTTGCATCCTCCAACCAGTCAGAAAAGTTTTTCCCAAAATGTATCTAATATCTTTATTATCATAACGTTCCAAGTATTGTTCTATGTCACGAAACAGTTTCGAAAACTTTCTTGGATATATCTGGAAAGATGAAAACTCGAATGAGGACAGAAATCTCCTTTTATCGAGCCTCTTATACAAAATATGAAGTTTGTTTCTCTCTGACTCTGAACAATTCAAATATAACAGTTTCTGACATACTTCTATATCTTTGCCATCACCTCCACAGGATAATTCGTAAACCATGAAAATAATATCAATCAGTTTCACAGTCCCTGCCAGACATTACCAGACCCTCTGGTTTCTGCCCTCCCACATCCGTGGCATAATCGGTATAACCCAAATTCTTCACTCAGTACATTTGGTCGTCAGGTCGTCACGATAATTTTCCATGTTTTGATTGTTCTCTTTCATGCAGGCCGCTCTGCCTTAGGCTCTCTTATGAATCTTCCACAAGACTCTGTATCTTCTTGGTCTTGTTACACCAATGTATAAGCGCCACATTGTATGTGTGCCTTGTTATCTTACCCCATAATGGCTTCCCAGCTCTCAGTGCAGTCTTTTTATCCCTTCGAGACGTTTCTCTGCACCTCTGGTTTCAACCGTTCCAACGATGCACAATGCTCTTGCAATGTTATTATCTGTATATATATCTATGTCTGAGCCTCACCCGCAGCGCTGTTTTCAACCATCAAGCCCTCGATGCAAGAACTACTCCTCCTCGACGCAGCTCGCCACCCTCGACTCTCTTTGTGCAGCACCTACTACATCGTCTACCTGCTTTCGTGGAAGCCCAACAGCGGTGATGAGGCTCAACCAAGGGGGACCCTCTGGAGGATTTCAGACTGTCTGGCGACCGACCGCAACATTGCTGCATGCAGTCACGTCAGTGGAATTTTCCTCTGAAATCTTCAATTCTGCATTCAATATACCTACCTTGGGCATGTCTTGTTGTTCCAGTCCAAGGTTCGATTTGTCCGTCATGTGCAGTTGCTGTGGGAATTCTTTGTTTGGAGATATGTACGGTAATGGGATTCATTTGAGACGTTGTTGTTGTTGTTGTAAGCTAATGGATTGAGTAGACTATGAATCTTGCTTCCAATCTTTCTGTAAGCGTCTAGTCTTGAGTCAAAATCACCGGATGTTCAGTTAACAACAGATTTTTGTAAGGTTAGCAGATTGAGTAATATAAAACCTGGGTAGGACTTAATGAGTCACATATGAAAGTTCTCCTTTGGCTTTGCAGACTTGCAGAGTCTCGAAAGACATAGGGTCATAGGTTATGCCTAATACAAGAAATGTAAAAGTTGAAATCAAATCAGGTATTTTATGCTAATTTCTTTTTTAGGGTAAATTTAAAAGTCATCATTGCCGATGAAATGTGAGTAGACCAAAGATACTCACCTTGGTGCATGCTTTACAGAATTCATGAATCTTGAGTACCTACCAATCTTATCATGATCTCGCCATGCCTCAGACCAAGATTTGATTTTTTTGGGGTTGTACTGATTGTATTGTACCGCCCGAATAAACTCAACATTGTCTAACCCCCCATATGAAAACGAACCAAGGGAAAAAATTAATTGAGTTTTCTTCTCGGTTTTCTTGCATTATAAACCACATTACACACTTTACCGTCATTGCTTTACGCAGAATACTGCGCAAGTCGAGCCAAAATACCTAATGTGACTAGAAAATATTTTTGTCAATGCTTTTCATACGATTCAACTATAACTATTCCACATGAGTTTGGCAAAATAATTACTGATACAATACAAGCGTAATGACATTCTAATATTCCAAGTATGATTCTGCATTCGCACAATCGCACTCTCAATATATTATCATTTCTAGTTTTGCACGTCGTATACACTGCATCAACAATAATCGTATATGTGTCACAATAAAGTACATAGCATAATCTCACGTACATACGAAGCGATAATTCAAATTGAGAAGCAGCCTGCCATTTTAATTCTTCGGTTCGATAACAATTACGAATTAACTGCCTGGTTTTCGTATCGTACCTCTGATGATGCATTCATATATGTTCTATATATTGCAAGACACAGCTGAACCAACGCTATTATTCTAATCTCCACAATCTCATCGTATCTTGTATATATATATGGGTACACTGCTGCATCAGCATCAGCACAGCTCCCGAGTGATGGCTAATTATCATACGTGCGCAAATTGCGCTGAGACTGAAGGAAGAAGAAGAAAAAAATTCAAGTGCAATTCTTTTTTTTGTAATATGTTAGTTGACCACTGACGCGAGAAAAAAAACGTGTGCTCTTAGATATAGTCTGATGCGCGCGTGCTCTTATCCGGCTCATAAGATAGATACTTTATTTATCGTATATGTGTGTGTAAGTAATAATGTGAATGCACGCATTTTAACATAGATTAATTCGTGGAAAATTTTTTTCGTTACGGATCGTAGCTTGTATATGGTGGTAATTTTTTGCTCGGATGATTTTTTTCGTCGACACTCGTTATTTTTTCCCGCTTCGCTTTAGAATTCATGTTAAAGCTCGGTCAATAATGAGTTTCGCGTCATGGGTAAATCTTGACTGAGCGTTGTTTGATGAAAAAGGTAATTCTGTAACGATATTCATCGTATAATGTGTACTAATACTAGAAAACTTGACATCGTGCATGCTTCTTTGATATAAGAAGATTGATGTGTGTGATTTTGCATTCAGATTAAAAACACGCGACGTTGATCTTGTTCGCAAATTGTCTGCGCCAATGTAAATTATCTGAGTGGATTTTACTTTGAAGGAGTTGTAGAGTTTCATAATGAAGTTGACCTCTGACTGTCTCATTTGCTGACTATGACGTATCATTTTGAAGTCTTTTCTACTAGAATAATATGTTCGATTGAATACAACAACCGTCTAGATAGACCAATAAAAAAAAAAAAAAAAGATTTTACTCGAAACTTGAATCAGAGATAATAAACTTTTTTGATTTAAAAAAAAAAGTTGTTAAAGACAACTCAGTATCTGGTTATATTTGCTTACTTGATTGATCGAGTTATTATATTATTGTCGAATGAAGTGTGGTCAGAATTATGTTCTGGATAAATATTGTCAACATCCGTCACTTTTCAAAAAAATAATCATCCTTGATATAAAAACTAAAAGTATACTTTGACTCAGACAAAAGAGAGTGAGCGTATCAAGATTCAAAATGCAAATATTATAGCAGGGAAAACCCTGAATTTCTTCATTATCAGATTCTCAGTTACTATATACGTGGAATACACAATCTCGTATCTCATCGTTAATTTCAAAATTCCCCCTGCGAAAGTTGAAATCTTGTTTTTGATACCTTCGCGAGTTATAGGCTATTTAGTGTATCATAAACATGCTTTATCCGACGAAGAATAAATAAATTGAAAAAAAGATACCTAATCGTATCACACGAGAATAATTCAAACTATCTAACTTTTTTCCATATTAACTAAAAAAATCTTTCCCTTCCTGATGCACAAAAATAAGGTACCATCCCAAACTTTTTGTAGATTTTGCGGATTGACTCTGCGTCATCTCGTTTCACACATACTTATATGTATCCACAAAAGTGTACTCGGGAGCGTAAATCGTATCGTAAATCAGCGATCAGATAAATTCTCGTCAATTCAAGATGTGTAAAACCGATCCCACGCGTAATCCCCAAATAGCCATATTATAGAGCCAAGACTTGTCATCGTCGTCTTGTTATTGGGAGCTAACATTCGATAAGCGCTCTTATCTTTCCCCCGTGTTATTCTTATGGAAGAGATTCAGGATTCGGCCATATTGCTTTTTTCTGCCATCTAAAATAACACGCATGTTAGTTCCCAATCTCTTATAAGAAGTTTGCAAAGCTCGAAAATGGATCCGGAATACTTGCATGAGCTATACCTTCTAAATAGATTTGTGTTTGAAGACGATGGCTGAGCAAAAAGCAATCTTTACATGACGAAAAGGATGCCTATTATTTTGACCCTACGCAAGATCTTGAATTCATGTTTGTTACGTTAGAATGTGAGAAAATCAACGTTCCTAAACGACACGCGCATTTCTTAGAACAGAGAGAGTGATTATCGCTACTTTTGACCTCGTTTTTGTTAGTCACTAAAAGCAATGCCAAAACAAATCGATGCAATCAATTCCAACGTACTTTATCTCATTCTCTCATTTTTTGTTTGTTCTTGTCCCAACATTGAAATGCTTTCTTACAGAATTGCAAAGTTCGATTTCCAGCCAATTTTACGCTCATATTACTAAAAGAAAGTGCAGTGTGCCTAATTTGCGATCTGTTAGGTACAAGATAAAAATTCAAACTATCAAAATCAAATAGTATGAACGGTTGTGAAAGAAGTCGAAAATACAAGCAAAAGTACGTCTCATTTGGAAATTTGGAAGCCGAAAAATCCCGATTTTATAACAATTTTATAGAATCTCATGGAATTGGGCCTCTTAAACGTGGGGTAGATTAGGAACACCCTTTCGGAAACTCACTAAAAACTTTTTGTTTGAGAGAACTGGAATTGCTCAAATCTATTCCGTTACAATCGGGAATATACATATATGTGAACTTATTTCAAAGACCTTCAAACAATCTTTCGAGCAATCTTTTCAATGGGTCAAAAAGTATGTTGAAAAATATTGAGATGGCTGTTGGCAAAACGAAAACAGTGGGCGCAGATCAGGCGCACTGACCATTATTTTTTTGCATTGCTCACCTCGCAAGCTCGCTTAATGGAAGACAAAGAAAAAAAAAATTTCAATAAGGATGCACGTTGTTCTCCGATTGAGTGGAAAATAGTCTCGCGGATACGATGTGGCACAGGACGGTACGTCCCGGAGATTGAACATGTTATCTTACTGCGGGATGCTTTTTAGAGCTCACGCGAGTGGAAGCACGTATGCACCCATATCAGTGTATGCGTGTATATATATATATATGATATGTATGCGGGTGAGCGTCTAATATTGCACGCTCGAAGCTCTAATAGATTGTGTATTGGAATTTTTTTCGTTAATTGCGGTGTGTTCTGTTTCTTTAGTATCTCATTTGTGAGCGCATTTAGATCATTCCTGTGGTGCTTCAACTGCAGCTATGATACTTTGAAAGTTTTGCGTTCATAAATAAAATTTTGATACATAATTTATCGTTTAGAAAAAATATTTTGCATTGTGACTCTGTCTAGAAACGCACAGGGCGTAAATGAGTTAAAGTTATATACCCAAAGGCGGAAGCAAAATTAGTGTTAACTTTTTTCATTGATATGTGTGAGAGCGCGAAGATGCGCAAATTTCATTGTTCAAACATTTACACTAAGAGACTCGTAAATCGGGTGTTTGTCGATGTTGCACGTGATAATCCCATATTGCCATCGTATATTTGAGTCAGGGAAGACGAGCAGTGATATCGATGATATGATCGGTTTATCTGGGATGCGGATTATCGCTTTTATCTGAGTGGGAAGCGATCGTTTATTATCATTACCTTTCTAGAATGATCAAAAATATAATCTGTTTTTGTTAAAATCAAGTTTGAAATTGTTTCAGTGTCCTCAAATCATTGTTTCGTATTTTTTTTTTTTGGGTCTGGAAACCGCAAATATTTTTCGAAAGAAATCATGTTGAGTCATTAGAGAGAATCCCCTGTGTTATATCCTTGATGAATTCACTGCTGATTTTGATCACAGATTACTAAATATTTGAGTGAGATTGTCCTCACAGTCTTGACTGTGCGGTGTTACTAAAATAAGTTCTGGGTTCTGAAACATTGATTTTGAACGATAAAATAATGGTCTTTTCTGAATTATTGTGGATCACGGCTCCCAAGTCCAAACTGGAACATGGTCCATTTCATCAAGTTGAAACTTTTATACGAATCCATATGATTTTTGATGATTCATTTTTGTATTGTTAGTTATTGAACCCAATGAT
Source organism: Eretmocerus hayati (assembly GCA_029851415.1). Taxonomy (NCBI): domain Eukaryota; kingdom Metazoa; phylum Arthropoda; class Insecta; order Hymenoptera; family Aphelinidae; genus Eretmocerus; species Eretmocerus hayati. The sequence continues at coordinate 32,751,474 of CM056741.1, read as the reverse complement.
GATTTGATTAGAACAAAGCCATTCATTTATCATTGCTCGATACGCGTTACGGTCTAATGAATGACGAATTACATAATAGTCTCATTGATCACTATTCCAAATTACAAACAATGAACCCATCTAAAAAAATCAAAATGAATATTTCTTTATTTGATTCTGGCAACATACAAGTGTGCATACTTATATGTTTGATTGTGTCTCATAAAAGGCTTTACGATTGTCAGCGTGCACAATGATGATGATGATGATGATGATATATATACAGCAATTGCAAGTATGATTCGTATGGCACATCATCATCAGAGATCAAGATGCCTCGCTCGCAGTAATTTTTTTTTTTTTTTTTTTTTTTTTTTTTTTTTTTACGTAAGAGATCGTCGAACTCTGCTCAACTCAAGCTAGTTTGCAGCAATCGCGACTTCTATAATATACATGTGAGTATAGAGCTGTAACCTTCTAAAGAGTTGGAAAAGCAATTATAACAAGTACGCAGGCCATTGTCGTATTTACACATAGTTGAATTGCGCAGAGTTTTTTTTTAAATGATACGTTTCGATACCTCTGGCATCATCGCATTGCCGAGCTCTTAGTTCGTTCGGATGGGCCGCACCCAAAAATGAAAATCTGTAGTAGAATCTACGACTTTTGCATTTCGTATTCGAGCTTCAATAATATGAAAAGACTCGCGAAAAGACAACGACGACGACGACGTAATGCTAGCATGATCATTTCATGACGTTACGATGATGTGATGATGATGCCTGACTTTTTTTTTACCTATACATCTACGTTGTATGGGTGATTTTATCGATTATTGCTAACACGCACACATCGTAATTTCCTATATGTACCTATGCACCTTGTTATTCTGTTATGCGTGCAATTGTCGAATTTTAACACTTTATCCGTTGTATTTCATATCTTCCCATTCCAAATGAGCCATAATGCGTTTAGCAATTCCAACTTGCTCGAAACGTTTTTGAGTAATTTTATTAGCACGGTTGTTGGAGCCTGAGATACGTACCGAAAATATTGAAAAATGTCTCACAATTGATGGGTTTCTTGCGTTTTGTCTCGTCATTTGCGATAGTTTTGACTCCTTGTCACAAGATGATGAATCCCTAGGATTTCTGACGTATTTGTGTCAATTTCTTGGGGACTTCTTTTCATGAATTCGTATAAATTGGTTTCAAATCATTCGGAAAATGCTTCAAACATCAAGAATATACCCTGAAACCCATTGTACAACATTGGAAATTAAAATTTACGAGTTAAATTTTAAGGGCAAAGTATTCAAGTACGTGTTCGCGTGGTTCACCCACATAATAAGGCATACCAATATCCTAGAAGTTTTTATGAATTGAATGTCCAGCTTGCACGACCTTACCATCACTCTAAAATAATACGACTCTACGTGAATGGGTGTCTTATATCAATACTTAGAAACTTTTCCACCCTAAACCAACATCATGGCCAACACCATCACTGCCCATTGAAAATCATCTTCTACGCAGCTGCTCACCATCACCCTCTACGCCCTGATGCTACGCACTTACGACCAAGCCAAAAAGTTCCAAAATCAAGGAATCGCATCGTCATCACCCTTACCTCTCACATGTATTCATTTCCCCTCTATCCCCTACCCCTATACTCTAATAATTAATAATCTCTATACAATTCGTCCAAATGAAAAAAAAAAAAACTCAGAATCGAGAACCCGGAGCACGTCTCGCATATCCTGGATCTCTCTCTTTATCTATCTATCTCTCTCTTCCAGAATAAAAACAAGCCGCCGCCGCCGCCGCTGCTACACACATGCATATACACTCGCACAGCTGATGACGCCTCCAACTCTCGCCGATTGTGAATATCGTGCATATATATAGCGAGGCTCGACCCCCACTGTGTTTTGGTTTGGGTCGCGCGACATATCATCATGCCTTCCCGGGTGGGATTTTAGACAAGGGGGAACGGGAAAGAGGGGAATTTTTTCAAAGTGCGCATGCGCATACGAACAAAGACGGCCGAGGCTAAGCCTATGCTGTACTGTATACTTGCTGCTGCTATGCTCCGAAAGCTCCGTATATTCTGTCAGAGAGTCTACGACAAGAGAAGAGTGCGGTTCTCCTCCGCGAGGAGTCGAGTGCGCGTCCCCCAAAAAAAAAGCTGCCTTTGCGCAGTCGCGTATAGCAGCATCACCCAATTCGGACCTTGTATAAAACAACCCGATTCGGTCGATATCAGACAAAAAAAAATTGCAGCTTTGAAATTTTTTTGGAATATCAAAAAAGTCAAAATTTCTGGCTAACGCGCAAGTATAACACTGCAAACATCATCATCGAGATTAGTGACATTCTAGTGTCTTACTATCATCGTATGAGAGGGAGGTTATATCTCTAGGCCTGCAGTGCCTCAACAAATAGATTGAGATATATATTTATCCCAGAATCAGTATTTTTGGAGTGCAGCCGAAATCATCAAAAAGTGTATTGGAGTAAAAACGACGCAGCAGCTCCGAAAACGACGTGGCGTCGCCATTTTGTCTGCTCGCAGCAGCAGCAGCAGCAGCAGCCACCATCACTACAGCAGCACCATCGCTTAGCTCGATTGTAGCAACAGCAGCAGCAGCAGCAGGAACCTCGTCTACGAGGATTAATAATCACAGCTGGTGTATAAAACATCAATTGAGCCGACGTAGACGTCGTCGCCGTCGGCTGTATCAGCCCATAAAAACAACAGTTAAGCTGGCAGCCAATAATAAAGCCAGATTTAACGAGGTGAAGAAGAAGCAGAAGCAGGCATCTATTACAGACGCCTGCACAACAACAGCATCCGATCATCGATTGCAAAGAGATTTGAGGCTACAAAAAAAGCTTTCAAAATCATTATATTTTAAATCGTAGTTAAAATTTTGACACAATCGAAAGCAATCATCATGAGGCTGGAGATAGTGTCGGCGGCGGATTTTCTGGTACAGTTATTACGTTTACAAGCTGGCCAGTTATCCGAAAGTCAACTACAAATGTTTAAAAGCTCGCTAACGGATGTTCTTAGAAGAAGATACAGAGATCATTGGTTCCCTGATAAACCAAATCGAGGTAGTGGATATCGTTGTATTCGTATAAATGGACACATCGATCCAGTTATTGCACAAGCTGGTATGAATGTTGGTCTTGTACCAACACTTTTAAGAAGTTTATTCCCAAGCGAGCTAACTATGTGGATTGATCCAAGAGAAGTTAGCTATCGAATTGGTGAAAATGGTTCTATTTGTGTACTATTCGAAGGAAGTGCTTCGCTTGATCAACAACCAACTCAAGCTGAAATTCAATCTGCAAATAGTAGCCACCATCAACAATATGCTTATCAAGCTCAACAACATCTACATCATCATCATCATCAACCACAACAACAATTTGAAAGTTGCAAAGACTCGCTTATGCTTGAACATGCTCAGTTTAGCGAGCAAATTGCTACTTTTGTATCTGGCTGAGGAGAAATTGATGTTGTTGGTAATAATGGTGGTGGAGGCGCTGATAAAAAGAAAAGCAGAAGAAGCAGCCGACGGCGACGACGATCATCCGCACCACGACATCTGTGATTTTCCTAAAGTTAGCTGCTGCTGCTTGGATGCTGAGCAAGATTGTAGTAGTAGTTTGTGCACGAGAGGGATAATTATATCCAGTTTTACATAAATGTGTACTCGTCTTGTAAAGTTTGCAACAAACAGATGGTTTTTGTCTTCTGGATGTAATAAGAGTGTGATGGTTTTCCTTTGTAGAAGATTTATTGTGGTCGAAAAATCCTTTTTTTCTGCCGGCAAAGCAGATGAATAAGGAATCAAGCCTGCAACAACAACAATTCAAGAACACTCAGGCCCTCGGTCAAGACTACTCCGAGGAGTGATTTTCAAGATGATCTCAGTTTTAAATATGGCCAAACACAGCGACCGGGCCATTCATTTTATTCCACGGTTGCCTCGTCTACACAACATATATGTATATATGATGCAGAAGGTGTTTTGTGAGCGGCTCATCATCTACGGGAAGCTGGAAGCAGAAGAAGAGAGAAGAGTAAGAGCCATTCGTCCATCGTTGGAATTTTTTTTTTTCTTGCCGACGGTACATTAGCAGCCGTCGATTCTCTACATGTAAACAAATCATCAACTCGTTATTAATAGTTATTATAGATACTTTAATTTTTTTTTTTCGACACTTGATACATGCACACACGCACATAAATTCGGATTTTACTGCATTTAAAATATCGAGATATAGAGTGAAAAGAAAGCGCTAGCGAGTGCCAAATTGTGTAAACCAAGTTCCTCTTCTTCAGAGACAGTAAATAAGATCTAATATGCACACTCGCGCGATCGAACATTGTACAAAAGATAAATCCGATAAATGAACAATATTATAATTTTTCAAGTTGGTTCGGCTGATTTTCGCGTTATTACAAGAGTACCGTCGGATATACCTCATTAGGTGATCTGTTAAATGTCAAACTTTTCGTGAGAAATTGAACATCACTGCGTCTGACGTTGAGATTGGATTTTATAAAGATCATGACGAAAAAAGAGGTATAAACGATTGAGTTGTACGCGTTGGTCAGTCGGCTGATTTTGATTTTTCAATTCATATTTACGAATCGATGATCCATAATGTGTATAGTAAAACTAATATAATATCGTTTCGAGACGATGCGACGAACCGACAAAAAAACAATCAGCTGTGATTTTCTTCGCGGTAAGGGAGAATGTGATTGAGATTCCTAGAGATAACGCGTAAGTGATTATAATTCTTTTGAACGGATTGATTGTTGAATGAATGATTCTTGTGTGTGGCACTTTTTGATTGATTCCGGCAAAATCTATTTTGAAAAATTCTACAGTTTTGGGCTGAGTGGTTGCAAAAATCAGAAAGCTTTGCGTGCTGCATTGCATTGTTACAAGCATAAACCGATGCTTGCAACGTTCCAATCATACCATCAGCAATGCAACAAAACATTCACTCGTAGGCTTCTGTATTTTTTTTAGCAAAACCAGCTGATTTGCGCGGAACGATTCCACTTCACAAATCGGGACGGTCACGGTTTGACGGATGGATCTTTTCAGAATATCTTGCCAATTCAGTTTTCAAACTCGCCTTACAAAATTGTTTATCATATTTTTCATACGAATTAAAATTTAGCTTTTCGTCTACTGACGTGCATCGTTTTATCGTATTGCGCGAGATAGATGGTGACGTACAATCATACGATCGCGCAATATTATCGAGATAAAAAAATTTTGGTATCAAATACGACGGTCAATAATCTTTCGAGGTATACATGAGTCGGATTCATGAGAGTGTATTTCTTGTGATTTTTTTTTCTTCAATTTTTAACGGTAAAAAAAATAAATATATGAGAGAATGGATTTGATAAGGTTTTGCAGAGTGCGTATGATGTGTAAAAAACAAAAAGAGAGAGAGAAACACATTGACTGATCATGATGATGATATGATGAACGTGAGAAATGCATCGCGCTCGGCGTCGAAGAACAAAAGGCTCTTGTACGTATAGAAACAAATAGTTGTACGAAAAAGATGAAAAAACCAACAAAAAAAGTTGAGAGAAACAACCACGACTGTGATTTCAATAAGAATAAAATATTACCGAAGGAGAGAATGGACTGGATGAATGAGAGACGGAGAGGATCCAGGCACAGAAACTCTGTCAATTTTCGTCAGTTTTTTCTTTCTATCTATATGAATATCTGGGCCATCAACTCGCGAGCCGTCGGAGTCCATATCTAGAAATATTTTGAGCCAAATTCATTCAATGTTCGCCTTGATAAAGTCATTTAAACCGCCGTAGTATCCTTGTATAGAGTACCACTTTTCAGTGTATATGACATGTTACATCTTTTTCCACTTCAAGACGTCAGCGTTCTCGCTTTCAAAGCACCTTTTCAGAAACTTTTCTCTTCTTTCTCTATCTTTATCCTGGTTGAACTCTTGAACAAATGATTCACTTGTCAGAATCGTTGATAAACGCTCCAGAGGAATACGTAGCATTAACATTACTATTTCAGGTCCTGCTTTTGATGCATGTTCCATCCTTTTTTGAACAATTGAACTAATCCCTGTAGCTGAAATGAGTTTCATTCCACTGATTACAATTGTGCATCCAGATTTGGTGTATGATCCATCAGTTTTAGGATAAGGTACTTCTTCCATGGATCTTTGTCTCAAGCCAGTCGGTATTGGTATAGATAATTTTGGATCAATTAATACCTTTTCTACAACTTTCTGAAGTTGCTGAAGTGATGCCTCAAAGTTAGATACAACCTTTGTAACGCTCTTGTATTTTTCTGCCATGTTATCCATGAATTCATGGTTGTTTTTATTTTCAATCATAAGTTTCTCAACTACGGAATTAAAGTTATCAATCACCTTCTGTTGTGATTTAATGATTTTTTCCTGATATTGAAGTTTCAATGACCCATAAGCAATCAGGCATCCATTCAAGTTTTGCTCAACTTTTTCCAAATTACCAACTTTGGCAATGATTCTGATCTTATCATGAAGATCATCTCTGATTTCTTCATCAACCAAATTTATTAATTTCCTAAAATTAACAAGTGTATTGAAGAACTTTGGAGATGGAGAAGCAACTCGTTCAAGATGATCAAGGAGTTTTAATGTGGATTTTCTTGCAGCAGATTGAATAATCACATTTAATAGTAAAGATTCATAAAAGTAATTCATTGTAACTTCTTCATTTTTCTTGAAAACCCATTTCTTGTAACTTCTTCATTTTTCTTGAAAAAGTCAAACTAGGGCGAATCAATTTTATTTGCGTGTAAACCGGTAAATTGATCAAGGCTAGCGCAATAGTGTACAGATAACAACAATCCTTGTTTAATTGTAACTTCTTCATTTTTCTTGAAAAAGTCAAACTAGGGCGAATCAATTTTATTTGCGTGTAAACCGGTAAATTGATCAAGGCTAGCGCAATAGTGTACAGATAACAACAATCCTTGTTTTTTTTTTTTTTAGACTTCGTTGGCTCTTCGAAATTCGCCTCAGTGATGACTCTCACATGAACAGAACGAAATCATCAATCGGCATACTACCATCGAAAATTTCATTCAAAAGTAAAAAAAGACAAAAAAAATATCGAGATGCTTGACGCGTTTGAGAATCTTACATGTATAAATATGTATATGTACTGATAAAAACGAGTATACATGACCGGTCTTTCAATATTACGGTTCTTACGAATAACCTATTTTATTAAATATTATAGATACTACTTTCTCTTAGTACCTTTCCGTTTTTCTTTCTTTTTCATCGGCGCACAATAAAATTATAAGAGTGGAAAAAAATGCATGATTCGCGTTGGTTGGCGACGAAACTTTCAACTGGTTTCGATCATTCGTCGTATCGATTTCTCTGTTTCATTTGATTCCTCATTTCAATCAGAGTATAGCGAAAGTCCGTTTCGTTTCTTCCGTACAGTGTTGCCATTTAGTCAGCAAATATTGATCACACAAGTTTTTGTTGAATTTTCCTGTTTTCGTCAGCTCGCCTCATGAAAGCGGAAAATTCATTCCCAATGTCATTCTTGGATCTCCATCCAACGTCAAATTTTTCAAAATTGTTTCTTGTATAAACCGTATTTTGATGCCACTAAAAATTCTATATCATACAATTTCTTTGCTTGAAATGAAAATATTGAATGGAACAGAAAGGATGATATGACTTGCTAAAGAATGAAAGAAATGATGCGAAGAGAAGCGTTAAAGCGTAAGAGAAATATTGAGAATGTTTGAATGCACCTAACAAAAAATGAATTTCGTTTCCCATCAGAACATATCGAAATACGATTTAGCATATTTTGCTATATCGTCGGCCTTGAGCTCCAGTTTTTATTATAGTATTTGTTCATCATCAGAAACACACGAAAAATTTTTATCACACTTATTTCAGACATGTTCATTAAAATTGGTGAAAATAGAAATTAGACACATACAAATGAATGGGATATCCACAATAACCGAAAATTTAAAGGCAGAATCGTGTGCGCGAGCATATTACTATGTATACATACTTATATATGTATTTAAGATTTAACGAGATATATTGTCGATAAAAACAAACTTGTAAACTATATATACATAGAGTCCTTTCAGGAAAAGAAAATTGTACAAACGAAACCCGTCGCATTGGGGCTCCGTTTTCAAAACCCGTGCGACGTTGGGCAAGTCTGTGATTTTAGCTTGGTTAATTCAGTATTTTTTTAAAACATAGAAAGAAAAAAAAAGTGAAAAAAAATCGCAATCCGAATCGACACGACAAAACACGAAGAAAAAAAAATAGAAAAACAAAAACCTTACGAGTATGAAAAAAAAGCATTTCGAATGTTGATAACGAACAACAAAACCTGACGAACTATTATAATATCGGAAACGCGAGCGCGAAATTTTATTGCGAGAGAGTCTGATGTTTCGAGTGATGTGAATTTATCCGTTTATAATTTAAAAATGTATTTATAACTTGTAAATCAAGTGTGAAAAAATGTGTGAGAATATCTGCAAAACGTTCGAAAGAAGAAGTACCGACAACAAAATTTAATTGTTTGTACTTCACTTACAACACTTCCTAAAATGCGAAAGTAGATTTATCAACACCAAGAAATCGAGATGTATGGTTAAATCGTGGGGAGAATCACGCCTACAGATGTGTTTTGAAAAAGAAAAAAAAATGGCTTTTTCTTTCTTCTTCCAAATGTAAAATGCGAAAATTGTAGAAGAGTTTGAAAAAAGCTGGCATATTTTCGTCTCTTCCTACACGCATATTTACAATATTTGTAAAAAAGCTTGAGCGAAGATGATAAACCGTGAGCGAGTGTATATGTGTATGTATATGTGTGAGACGTGTGTTTGTGGATGATTTTTTTTGGATCCAAAGGTCGACTGTGGATAACAATAAAATTGTAAAGGAATCCGGTGGAAAAAAGGGACTTTTTGAGATGAGTGTGTTTCGATTAAAAAAAAAAGAAGGAAAAATTAACGAGACCCTTTGCCGTTTTTTGTGTGTACCTATTCGTGTGGATGGCCTTCGAATCTCGAACGGACGTGCAACAACCTCGGCATTATCATGTTTTTCATTTGCCAACACAGATTTGATATATTTCTATATTTCTCACAAGTTTAATCTCTTGTGATGAACGAGAAATGAAACTTTTGATAATTGTACAGTTTTACCCAACAACTCGTCGTTCCGTCAACTATTTATCGTCATTATTGTAAATATATCTGTTAGACCACGGGAAAAAAGGTCTAGATGAAGTTATCATTTTCACGCGCGAATCATTATAAAATGAAGAAAAAGAAAAATTCTAAAAGAAAAACGCGAGGCAAAGCCAACGCGATCAAGATTCGGAGGCTAGCTCACGATGTTTTTTCGAAAAATTTAGAATTACACGATGAGTAAAATTAATCGTAAAAAGAATGCAGAACATTCATTTTGTCACGCATGAGCAAAAATAATTGTTCTGTAATCACTGTGTGCAAATTTTGTGGAATCCAAAACGATAATTATATATATATTGATGAGATGTACAAAAATTTTCTGTCATTAGACGTTGATACGGTTTTTGAAATTGAAGAGAATACGGCTATATACACACATCATCATTGTGACACAACTAAACAAGTCTATATGTTTTCAATTAAAACAGAAACACGTAAACTCACACCATTGGCAATTTCAACAGTCACACAAAAAGATATTGGAATACCTAAAAACACGTATGAAATAATCGAAATGTGCAAAGATAAGCAAAAAAACCCAGAAGATAGAATTTGTAGACTCGATGATTTTAAGACCTGTAGGTGTATTGTAATAGATGAGGAATGGCTACAATGATCTAATTATGATATCCTTATGATGTATCATCAATGTATAATTATATTTAGTTTGTAGGTCTGTCGTACACGATATTCTATACATATTATATATAAATTATAAATACAAATATATATATATATCTATTAATGCTTGTACATACGCTCTCGAGCTCGAAAAAATTTGAACTTTATGCGCGTGTGAAAGGATGCGAGAGTGATATAAAATTGACGAAGTACGCGCGCGAGTATATTTGCGAAAGGAGAATCTATAATTTTTTCGACTGTTTTTGTACAGAGATACATTAATAATGATAATAAAAATGAAACAAAGGCCTCGTGCTTATGAGATTTAAAAATATAAAAAATATATCATTGTGTTATCATTTCCTCAACACTCAGCGTTAACAACCTACATTGATAAATTTCCTTCAAGTCTTGAACAATATCATGGTCGTTACAGTAGAACGTTTGTTTCTGTCAATTTTATTTTCCATTTTTAAGTTATCAGAGACGAAGAGAGACGCTATGTTCGAGTTTCCAAAGATTTTGTACTGATACAACATCTCCAATTTCTCCATTTTTTCAAATCATGATTTTTAGTATATGAGTATTTCCAACAAATCGTCTGGAGAAAAATCATTTCCACTGATGGATCTTTCTTAATTGTTTGTTTCATGATCATTGGCAGTTTTGAATACAATTATTATTGAAAGCTTTTATTTTGAGACTAAAAAAATGACGAGGAACGTCAGAAAGCGACCCAAAGGTCATAAAATTTTTGACAAATCAATCCACAAAAACAGGATGATGGAAATACAGTTTATCCAGTTATCATCGTTGATTTAAACTTTGAAAATCTCACCAGAGTTCAAAAAATGTCCAACCAACATCTTCAGAATCAATAATATCAATAGTAGTTGAACCAATTGAGTTATTTACATATTGTGATTTTGGAGAATATTCCAATCTTCAAGTAATTCTTTCATATACTCATATGGATAGATCAGCTCTCAAAATCTCACTTCTTATTTCGTTTTCATTCGGCCCAGAATTGGGGTTATCAAGTATTCAGTTCTATTCAATTCATACTGCTGGTACTGGACAATCTTCAACTGAAACTTGGGATCATTAAACCAGGGTAACCATGGAGGGATCGAACTTCGAATGATGGACTACTAAGCTGGAGAAACGCACAACATGCATGGAGGACAACAATGATCGTACGAGCATAAATTTGCGTAGCTGAATAGTGCCTACCAGAGAGAGAATGTCATGTAAAAATTTATGATTAACGATTACAGCTTGGACTTGCTCGATATATAATCGATATCGATATCGAAATCGGTTCGATATCGATTTGATTATGAACGAAAACAAAAGTAGCCGATATCGATACGAAAGAGATCGATTAATCGAAAATATCGAATAAATCGAATAGCCGGTCATTTTTGGTCAAGTACAGATAAACATATTTAAGAATTTTTTATACACATTTTAACGATGAATTTAGTATTATTCCCGCAGTAGTAGTTATTGATGCTCCTCTCATATCTCATCACGAGAATTTGATCAAGAATTTGTACACATACATTTTTCAGCATTTCATTCGGCCTATCTTGAGCGCTTGGCTGTCATCGTCAAAGATCGTGTCGAAAATACTTACCGTTCGATTGAAACAGCAAATTTCTTCTCGGCATTCTTCACCATCCATGCCATTCTGACGGGTACAGAATTCTTTTATCTCACGAATGAAGCTCATCATATCCGTATCGTTTGTCGCTCTTGGAGAATTCAAAAAATTCATTACAGTAGGTTTCTTTAGAAACTTCGATCGGCGATCTATCTTTCATCTCTTTTCACAGATTAGTACTACTCAAACCACCAGTCTTGTGCCTTGAATCGAGAATCAAAGAAACACCCGCTTGGAACACAATGAGCCGCCATTTTCCGTATGGTCAGTATAGACGGCGATACAATAATCGTATTTGTTCCAAATAGAGAGAAAAGGCTGGATGTTTCAATTTCAGACCTTACGACGATGAGCAAGAATTCTTGATTCAAAATTCGAAACCATTTTATCGAGTAGAAGTTCGATATTTTTGATATCGATTCGATATTGGAGACAACGATTTCGATACGATTCTGAAAATTCCGATTATTCAAGGGGGTTCGTTAGTTACTGACTTTTTCGGCCAGGGAGCTGGTGATGATGGAATTTCTAGATTGAAAGCCCCTCGATCGATTGCCGTTGAGAAAAATATGGGTTAACGATGAAGTTTCCAAAATCAGCTCAATTTGAAAATTGGATGTTTAATTCGCCGTCTTATTTCGGACGGTTTGAAGAGAATTCTTGCATACAAACTGATAACGCGGAGGTTATAAATGTAATTCCCGTGTTCGTTGCGGCGAGGTTATTTACGGTCGAGTTTACGGTAGTCAAGGAATGCACTCAGGATCATAATTTATCATTTCACAGATTCTACCATTGTAAAAATGATTTCTGGCCTCATCTAAATTCGTGTTTTGAATTTACAGATAGAATTCAAAGTAGTCAGGAACACAAATATGGATCTTTGGGTTTATTGCTACTATCAGTTTTCACCTTGACTCTCGAGTCGCTATCGAACCTCCTTAAGGAGGTTCGACGGTGTCATGAGGGATCGGTGAGGGGGGAAGACGAAAACTAACCTAACCTGCCGCTCGGCTGCACGAAAATACCCGGCGAGTATAGCTATATGTTGATGATTTTTGACAACAATTCGATCATATTTCCACAAAATGCATGGTAAGCTGTGATCACCGAAAGGTGTTATTGTTCTTTAGGAAATTCTCTATCGTCTGAATATTTTATGAGAATTTTCTCTACATCTCAAGAGGTGCTAGGCTTGTTTTGGTGGCGCCGTCCATAAGAGCTCATGTTATTTCGAAAAATGTGAGAGCTTAGATCTCGAAAAAACGCCTGGTGAAAAATACTGAAAAAATTCACAGAGTATTTTTTTGTCTCAAAGATAATTATGTAAAAGGTTTCGTCACGATCTCTACATCTTCGTCAAGACCATGGAACCTCCTTAACTCGATTTCGATACATTTTACAAGTAAGCGTATCATATCGATATTTTGCAACTCTAATCCAGTCGCGAGATAATGAATTTTTGATTTGTACCATTTTCATGTTTTGGCAGTATTAATTTTCGGTACGCATGTAGAACATGAGATTCCATGTTCATATATGATCAGGTATAAAATCGGTTTGAAAACTTCTCATTTTTATCCCGGAAAGACGTGATATACTCATTTACAACTGGTGTAACATCAATAGCTCACGGTATTGATCAAACATCACTCAGAAAAACCTTATTCGGAGTCATTCTCAGGTTTTGAACATTTGAAGCATTGAAGAGAAAGGTTTCGTCAAAAATGTTACTTTTTTGAAACTCGAGACCAACTCCTGGGAAGATTTTTCTTCAATATTATATGATCAGTATCGTGACGTATCGGTGTTAGGATAATGTTTGAAACGGTTTTACGTATGATCGTATATGACCATGGAATCGTATGTTTTACATGGGTATTTCCAAAACAGCCAGGAGCTCAATCATTAAGAAAATGTCACAAAATCATCTGATATAAACGTTTGACATTTCTTACAAATTCGAATTAGAATCATTTATCCATCATTTACCCATTATGTTGAATTTTCAGCCAAGTTGGTTCAGACTGTTGACTTGGCTCTCGTTACTCTGTAATTATTACACACGTCACATCTCTATTTCGAACATTCTTACATTCGTTGCCTCTCAGACTCTAATGATGCACTACATGTCTAAGAATTATTGCAGAGATCAATCAGCTAGCTCAACTAGACATCAGCACGACTATACGGTTACTTATGTGAGTGATTCCGCCGAATGTGTGATTCTCCACATTCCAAGTTCCTCAAAGTTTCTACGGGTTTATATGTGCATGCACTGTAGCAATTTTCTCGGGTGTATTCAACTGGTGCGCAACTATGTTAAAAGTTTTAGAGACGATCCCAACGTTCCTGTAATTTGTAGTGCCTCACAAAGGGCCGAAATGTCCATTCCGTCCCCTGTAGAAAACCGAACTTGGACTTTTGAATCCATCACGCCGCATATGCAGAGTCAAAAGCCCCCATGTGTAGCTATGCACTTCAATTTGTAATACTTCAAACAATATAATCCACCACTTTGCGAGTTTAAATTAAACCCTCAGCTCGAACACGGCCATCCGACATTTTGAAGACGGATTTGCACCAAACTCGACAAAACTGCTTGCACAGCACTAATTAGGTCGGCAAAGTCCCCGATCGTCTATTGATCCTTTCTAGCCAATGGGGTTCCAATTCCATCCCCATGTTGTGCTCCTCCCCAACGCGCTATATCCCTTCGTGGAACACATTTTCTTGAAGTATTTGTTTGCATTAGAGCAAATCTATGCGGAAAAGAGTCTACGATTGGTTGTCGAGCCGTGAGAATATAATTAAGGCGAAATGTCCATTCCGTCCCCTTCACGACCCCTTAAACTACACATATCTTCGGTTGACTCTACTTTTGAGATACGTAGCTCTAGATACTTCCTTTTTGTGCCCAAACGAGTGTAAATCAACTGCTACGAGACACCGGAACTCGTCTGGGTCTGAAATAATATTTTGAATCAAATCACTCCCTACGACGATTTTGGTCCCAAAAAATCACACTTTCGTCGGAATCACCCATATAGATATGGTGGCTCACTTCGGCTCACCTTCATAGACAAAAGTCAGTTCCTCGGCTAGGAAAATTCGCTATAATCGGATGTAGCCTAGCTGCACTAATATAATCCACGATAAAACGCTTTTATCGCGTTCGATCATAGTTTCACGAATCAATGGCGCTGCGCGTGACTCATGCCTTTCTACTTATATTCTACTTATACTTACATAGCTTTTATCATCACCCGAGCATCTCGATCGACCCGCATGCTGTGTTCTGTGTGTAAGTATACCACTACACTGTAATTTCCGTATAAAATTTAAAAATTCAGCTGACCAACAGAGCCTCTACTGAGATGAATCTCACAATACCATGTGATAGTAAAAATCAAGATATAGCAATTTCATTATTTATTTTATTCAATGGATATCCATAGTCCAAAGCGAACCAATAATATTGCTTTTAGGACTCGGTCAATTTCTCATTGAACAATTATTACACTCGCAGAGAGTACAAAAAATCCAAACGTAACGGGTATAGACGATATAGGTATGTACATTTATCGAGAAGTTGAACGAGCTTGTATTATGAGGTGTGGTAGTTTTACATATATATATATGTCTATAATACTGTATAAAATGCAGCTCTCTCACTACAGAGAGTGTGCAAGTTCATAAGTACGGTGTTGTTGCATTTGTCTCGTTCTGATCGTGAGCGCGGTCGTTGGCCTGATATACCAAAGAGCAGATCACAGCGATCGCTTCAGCTCAACAGCAGCAGCCTTATAATATTCAGAGCTGCAAAAGATTGTAGAGGTGAGCTTCTGAGCAAATAATTTGCGTTACCCAGATTTTTACTTCATCTATTTATACAAGAAGCTATCTATGTAAAAACAGCCTCGGAAAACAGCTCAAGTATGTCTCCATATACATTGGATGAACGTATTATACGCGACTGTATAAAATATAATCTAAAGAGTCGCAAGCTTTATATTCTACACTCTGTGTGCAATTACACTATATAACTTCGGAGGTTATCAGACCATTTTCCACTCACTTCAACTCATGTGATGTATTCTCTATCTTTATACAGCATGGTACTTGGTACTTATATCTATGTATCAAAAGCTCTGGCTTTAGATTTTCACCTGGTGGCTCTTAAAGTGTATAGTATAGTATATTATATGTAGACAATGCGTGGTGGTAACGGTATCTTGTGATTTGACTCGATCGTTCCCCTTTAATTGGATTACTTACCCGTCTGGTATCGAGAGACGACGACTGACTGTATAGTTTGGCCGTTGACTTACGGACGCTATTTTCAATAGTTGTTGCAATTCTTGCATTTCTTTGGTCGATCAAAAAAATATCCATCATCAACAGAACCAATAACGTCAATTATGAGAGTGCGAAATAATTCATGGATGGCTTTTTCAATTTGTGGATTGATGAGGAATATTAAATTTTTTTTATTTATTTCGCTTGGAATTCGAGTCAAACGTGCAAAAATTAGCGAATATGGATTGATTTTTTAACACAAACTCTTTGAAAATAATCGCATCATTGTGTAGAGATATTTAGATTAAATTCTGTTCAATGACCTCGCGAGAAAGCTTTTGAGAATAACGTAAGTGTACCCAACTTGCCTCTGTACCCAACTTGCCCCCATATGCCGATCTCAGGAATGGGCGCTCGTTGACCTTTCCGCAATTTTTTTTTACGTTTATTATGTTAAAATATGAGAAAATACGTAGTTTCAATCGACCCCGGATCATTTCTGCGTTCTCCAGAAAATATAAAGTGATTTTTCCATTTTTCGTGTTTGCACGGCTAAGAAATCACCGAGGAAATCGCGTTCACTAAAGCCGGTGCCAATTTATTTTTATTCGACCAATCTCTACGTACCTTAGCGCATTCGATTCCTTGTTTTGAGACCTTCAAAATCCATTTTCCAAAATTGCAAAATTTGAATATGGAGCTGTTTTATGTGCAAAATACGGAGACGATTCGTAAACGAGGATGCCAACATCGGAGTGTACCTAACATGCCCCCATATGTTTATCTCGAAAAGGCGTGCAGAACGACTTTTTTTACCACTCAGAACGTGTTTATCACGTCAAAATGGGTCGGAAATAGTGTTTTGGGCCAACTAAAAGCTACAAATGTCGCTGCACGGTGATCAAAATGGATCAAAGCCATTTTTCGCATTTCATCGCCGATTTACATTGTTTTAAATGGGGGCAAGTTGGGTACACACTTTTGTAAACTCTCAAAAATCACCTTTCGGGAGAACTAGAACAGTTTCACTCCACTTGGTCCAAATTGACAAGCTGTAAAATGAGCTAAGGTACGTTGGAAAATATGGAGATGGGCCAAAGTTATTAAGAAAATGGCTTAATGGGGGCAAGTTGAGTACACTTACCTTATATCATTGTTACATTGTTACTGTTTCATCAGTGCTTGTTTGTCTTTGTTATTTAAACAAATTATGTATAGAAAAATAATGTCAATGAGAGTACATATCATACAATTATTTCCACGTATCGCACGAAACTTGATTTTTGCCCAACATTTGTATTCGACTACTAATACCGAACTTTTCTGAACTACTTCCAGTATAATGCTGTACCTTTTCTCCAGAATCTTGATATGTATCCGAAAAATATACAAGAAAATTTGGACCAGCTAATAAAAAAAGAAGATCGCCATCTTTCAAAATTACATTTTCATGAATAGTTTCACGATGAATTTTCGACCGTCAAATAATCGGAATTTCAATTCGTTCTTCTATTCTAAAAAAGCGTTTTAAAAATCAGATAATTCTCAATAAAGCTTCACGAGACGTCTATAAGCGTTCATCACTCAACTTCTTATTCTCTGGAAAAATGTTCGCATCATGAGTGAAGGTTTGTCGTAACGAATTTTTCCAATCGTCTATTTCATCTCTCTGATATCTGAGTCTCCCTCTAATCCATATTCAGCAAAATTTTTATCAAAATTATTCATCTCAAATAGTCAGTTCAATTGATACCGGCAAAAAACCTAACTTGAACTGCCCTGTAATTCATCTAGTAATGGTATTGCGATGTTTAATCTTTGTTTCATTTTTTCACTGACTGCGTTATTTTTGGCTACATTTTTAGAACTAGAAGCAAGCGCAGTGATTTTTCAAAATTTATGAAAATTACATAATCGGACAAAAATAATTGTTTTAATTATTCGTAAACAGTTTCCTTGGTCTGAAAATTATTGACGCGTCTTATAATTCTACCTGAAATCTCTATAAAAATTTTTATTCTTAAAAAAGTGATTCTTTCCTTTCGAGTGTTCAAGTGAAGCAAATTCAATATGTTTACAAAATAATTACTCGAGCTAGAGTCGCGACCATGGACATTTTTATTAAAACTTAAGAGGAACGCTCGAGGTCGGCAATAAAATCGTTAGCCTCGCCGATATCTCTTTGGAATTTTTGCACACATCACGGTTGAAAAAATATACCGTTGATCATCTCTCAAACACATTCGAAACCGAATCCTTGACACCTATGACATCGTCAAGGCCCCTAAGTATCGGCTCATCCATGAAAAATAATACTAACAGAATGATTGATGAAAAAAAAATCTTTAATTCATATTGCGAATGGTGCAATTGACTTCGTTTGTTCAGATAACGATTATCAATTGATCATAGGACAAATTAATCGGTATTTAAATAGTTCAAATCCTTGGAAATGCATCGACTGATAACCGCTTTGTTGGTCGCGCGTAGAGTCTTCAAATTGATCGAGCGTTTAATCACCGATTTCATCAAAAAAGTGATAAGGAATGAAAAAAAGGAGAAAAAAAATTAGTCGGATATATGTAAATTAACTTTCGGTTTCATACTCCAGTTCTGAATTTCGATCAAAATTATCCTCATTCATTAGCATCACGTATTCAAAATCTTCCAATCGATGGAAAAATTCTGAAAGCTTAATTGAAACACATTCATTAAAATCTTTCATGCAAGACTAGTGATCACGCGAATTAAAATTTTTTTCAAAAAGGTGAAAAAAGAATTTTGATGAACATCTTGCTGGAAAAACAGTGTTAACGAAGGTCGGTTGAAGAATTCAAGCGTATACTTATTTCGCAGGTATTATATATTTTTTCACATTTCAAAAACAGCTTGCAACACTGTAATGTTTGTACGCATGACTACGTTTGATGTGATTACTTTGCTTTGCTCTGGTGATGTGAGAAAGAGAGCTGAAATTATTAAAGTGACGATGATGGTGAGCTCAGAATCACACATATGGGGTCAATTGATATGGCTCTCTCTGCCTTTACCGGAATTCTCCGATGAAAATTATATGTTCCCTCGTTCAAAATAAGCAAGTGGTTGTAACGCAAAGTTAAAGCTAGTGTTAATGAGTCGATTCTCGCAATCACGGTAGCCGTATGATTTCAATCAGACTTTTTGATTTCTTTTTTACCAAATATTAGTCTCCAATGATGATGGCTTTGAAGAATTTTTTATTTTTCGAATTGCTTCCGCGTTCATTTTTCTTGGAAATATTCTTAACTCACGTTTATATTGTAGCGATTACTCAAGCTTTATTGCTGGAATTAAATCTTGTATGCTCCCATAAAATCTACTACACCGTCAAGAATTAGGGTAGTCAATAAGATTATCCACAGAAACATGATACTTTCAGCTGTAAAATAACTGGGGAATATTATTTTTTCGGGATTTTTCTTTTGTATTGAATTGTGACAAGTACGATGTAGAAAATCTACGTATCCGTGAGATATGATTAGAGTCGTCGTTTTCTATTGAATTCTTCAAACTGCGAGGATAAGATATTCAAAAGTCCAAAAAAATTCTATGCCTAGGAATGATTATGAGAGAATCATGATTCGGAAATTTGCACTATTTTGTTAACAACAAAAATGTAACCATTATTTCGAAACTCAAAGTTACATATATTTCATCTGCAAGGATTGAAGAATCAAATGCAAAAAGAATTTTTTGTCCATTTTGACTTTGCTACAGAATGTATGGCTGGCTGATAGATTAAACCGCGTTCATAAAAATGATGAGGGAAAAAATTTGAAACTCAAATTCCGTATGATTCTTGAAGATATAGAATTTATATAACGCACAGGTTCATTTAATTTCTTAACATCAGTGCATATATGAGTGATTCCGCCGAAAGTGGGATTTTTTGGGGCCAAAATCGTCACCGAGCGTGATTTGGGCCAAAAAATTCATTTAGCTCCGGGCGAGTTTTAGTGGGTCGTTGCAGGTGGTTTCCACTTGTTTTGGCACAAAAAGGAAGTACCTAGAACTACGTAGCTCAAAATTGAAGCCGGACAAAGATATGTCGAGTTTAAGGGGTCGCGGAGGGGGACGGAATTGACATTTCGCCTTAATTATATTCCCACGGCTCGACAACCAATCGTAGACTCTTTTCCGCATAGATTTGCTCTAATGCAAACAAACACTCCAAGAAAATGTGTTCCACGAAGCGATATAGCGCGTTGGGGCGGAGCACAACATGGGAACGGAAAGGACAGAAAATTTTGTACGCCATTATTTGGAAAACGCGTTTATGTGGCGCGCCTGGGTGCGGATTCGAGTTTTCGGTTTATGTCGCGCAAGAATTAGGTGTATTTGGGTATCTGGAAATCAACCTCACTGGTAAGAAAGACTCAATAGACGATCGGGACCTTTGCTGACCTAATTAGTGTTGTGCGAGCGGTTTCGGTGCAAATCCGTCTCCAAAATGTCGGATGGCCGTGCGCGAAATGAGGGCTCAATTTGGATTCGCAAAGTGGTGGATTATGTTATTTGAAGTATTACAAATTGAAGTGTATAGCTACGCATGAGGGTTTTCGACTCTGAATATGCGTTGCAGTGAATGCAAGAGTCAAAGGTAATAGGTTTTCTACAGGGGACAGAAAGGACATTTCGACCCTTTATCAGGCACTACAAAATATAGAAATGGTAGGATCGTCTCCAAAACTATTAACATAGTTGCGCACTAATCGAATACACCCCAGCAAATTGTTACAGTGCAAATCCCGACCCCTAGAAACTTGGAGGAACATGGAACACGGAAAATCCCACTTTCGACGGAATCACTGATGTATCGGAGACCAACTATACATGTACTCAACAACTGTCGGATAACTTTTTGAGAAGGAAAAGAACTTGAGAATTGGCTATGATTTTTTCTTTGTAAGTCAAATAGTTGATCGATTCTAGATGATGACGATATAGAATAATATCTTTTAAGAATTTTAGATAATTTGAAATTTACTAGCAGTAAATACAACACGTATTTATAGTGTTTGCTTTTCATTACGGACGACGATTATTTTACATGTAATATAAGATGGAGTTCCCAGTGGATGAATTTCCTCGTACAATTCTTCACTAACAATTTTCATACCCAGGTTCACAAATTTTGAACGACAAAACAAGCTCCAATTTCGTGTCCAATTTCAGCGTGACTCTTATCTGTATATCATAATCAACGCAATCTCTTGAAGCGGAAAATTGCTAATCTTCATTCGATTCATCATTTGCTTTTGTGACGCCAACGTCATCAATGAGTAGTTTGGTATCCAACGAACAAACGAAACTTGGTTCGTTTATGATAACACACTTGTATTCCTCTCATTATTCTAATCCACAAAGCTGACGATGCGAGTTTTCAAAACATACATATATCCAAGAAGAGACGAGCCTCGAGATCAGCGTAGTTCAGTTTCTATATGGGCATTATCGCGGAAACTAGGAGCTTTTTATGTAACCATTCTTTCTTTCCCAGAATAGTCCCCTATAATTCGTGTTTTTATGAATTATTCGTCACCTACCTCATCATGAAATACAATATAGGAATGAAAATTTGAATATGAATCATTATTTTTTCCTTTTTTATTCGTGATTCAGGGTAGACATGTCAGTTTTGTAAGCTATACTTTATTCGTTATAAAGCCGATGCGGTCACCGTGCACGCTGAAAGTTATTCGCACTTTTATCCAATTCTCTTGCGATTTGGGTGAAGCGACAAGAAGACGAGTGTTCTTTATCATCTAATTAGAGTTCGTCTTCTCGTCGTTTAGCTCAAATCGCAAAATAATCGGATAAAAGTGATGATTACAATGTGCGTATATTATAGGTTAGGAAGTGTTCGCACTCGAGTTATTCCCACTTTCATCCGATTCTCTTGCGATTTGAGCTAATTGTCGAGAAAACGGACTCAAGTTAGATGATAATAAGTATTCGTCTTCTCATCGTTTAGTGCAAATCGCAAGAATCTCGGAGAAAAGAGGGAATAACTTTCGGTGTACACGGTGCACGGTGACCGCATCGCCTTAATCAAATCAGCAAATTTCTGCTTCTCAACTTGAGACGATGTCCGAGTCTACATAAGCCTCGAGTGAGCGCACTCGCTCTCTCTGCATCGTGACACTAGAATCGATGTCATAAAAATGATTGGAAATCCGCCTCAGGGTGTTCTGTTTCAACGTGAATCCACAGGATCCATTTACGAGGAAACAGAGTCGGACAGTCTATCGTTTAGAATGACTAAAGTTCGAATTTTGCTGAATCAAGATGAAGAGGTGATCGGAAAGATTGAGCTCAATGTCACCGCGCTCATAGCTTCTTGAGCCTCTACATTGGAAATTATTAAATATTATCTTGGGTCATTTGGGGATACATTTCAGATGCTAAAGAATAAGCTGCCGTACAATGGATATTATTTGATGTGAGACGAGATTTTTCAAATTCACGGAGGAGTATGAAATTTACTATTCTATAAAAGGGTGTCTCGACTCTCTTATGTCAAAGTATGATGTACCACAGCTCATTTTATACAGCTTTTTAAATGGATTCCCAAAGTACCTCAAGATATATTGCTAAATAATATTCAATGATTCCCAGTTTTGAGAGTCAAGAAGCATAGAATAGTGGAGTTATTAGACACACTATATCATTGCGCGATTTTATTATCTCACATCGGTTGAAGTGATAATCAATTTTTTGTTATATTCCAAGCGATAGAATCACCGATTGGCATCTCATGAATTTATCCTGTGCGTTTGCATTTACATAGAACGCTCTCAGACGAACTATGGAGTCTTTTTCATGCTACCGATAACAGGGATTCGCAGGAGAATTGGAGCTGGGATAACTCCGAGTTAGCGCGTCTTACTCGGCCGTTGAGACAATCATTATACGGTTGTCATATTTTATCCAAATAAGGCGCATAATTAACCAATTTCCACCTCGATTTTTATTCGTTTGAAGACCGAAAATGCTTGCTCGCTTTTCGAAGGCTTGAGCGGACACCCCTGCCTTTTGTTGCCATCTAATCGAAATTTCGTAGAAAATCTGAGAAAAGATAAGCAATTTTTTGCACAGTATTTTTGAAGAATAATAAATTAAGGAACAAACACATACAAGGAGAAGAAATTAATTCGTATGGGAATCAAATCAATGTTCAACAAATGATACATTGGCGTCTCTAAATTCTGAAGATGTTGCGAGCTTATCAAGAGACAAACTCATGGTTAAAATTCGTCAAGGTTCTCATGTCCAGTGCTTATAATACGATTAATCTTTGAGCTAGTCCAAGACTCTTCACAAAATATATGTATAATTGGATTGTCAAAAGCTTGGGTTTATGATATAGATGTGTAAGTAGGATACAACGTCTCGCGTCTCAAAGTCGCGGCGGCGCTGAGCTGGCCCCGAAACGGTC
The DNA here is from genome assembly GCA_029851415.1 of Eretmocerus hayati. Classification (NCBI taxonomy): domain Eukaryota; kingdom Metazoa; phylum Arthropoda; class Insecta; order Hymenoptera; family Aphelinidae; genus Eretmocerus; species Eretmocerus hayati. Next base: position 32,728,113 of record CM056741.1, on the reverse strand, counting down.
TCGCGCTTGCGAAAGCCGGTCCACAGTTCTCCATCTTATTGCGATATACATATATATCTATTTGAGACTTTCGATCGAGATGGTTGCATGTAATGGCCTAGAGGATAGAGTACCGCTTACTCGACCGATACTTTATACCGATGCCCTCGATCAAGTAAGTTTATATTATATATACCTAGCGTGGATTCGATCAGGCCCATTGTAAGGCTCTCTATTTGAAAGCTCTCTAAAATCGTTTGGTGCTTTCTCGGATGATTAACCATGGATGTATCCTTGACTTTGAATCATTAGCTTCGACTGGAAATTTGTACACAAGTCTTTAAAGATTTTGTATTGTTCTAGATATACTACTGAGGCTCGGATCAATTATCGATTTTTAAAAAGGTTCGATTTGATAATGAATGAAATTGTTGGATATATCAGATACGAGGCACTACTTTTACCTATCTTTAAGTATTCTTACTCTGGGACAGTGATAAAAAGTTAGACGAGCTTATATCTTTGCGAGAGATACCCGACTTCCATGAGCACTTTGAGTTAAAATTCTTTCGACGACTCCAACGTATTACCAAAGGTATCCACAAAGAGTGTATGCGTATCTAAGAAATGCGTTGAAAATTGCGATGAGGCTTTTGCAAGTACTGTTCATAGCTTTTTTGAGTTTAGTATTTATACTTGATCTGCCTTCATACCTTGTTTTGAGATCATTCGTATGTACTATGAGTAAGTATTGAAATATCCGAAAATTCATGTTTCTGTTTAACCTCATAAATCTCTGAAAAAGTTTTTGACTGTATTCTATTACATGCGAGGTTAGAAATTAGAGAGGTATACCTATGCATGATCATTTTAGATTCATCATTGAAAATGATTCCAATTTGCGATTACCAATGCTAGAACAGCCCCAAAGCAGTCCCTTAAGAGTGCTCTCTACCTTTTGAAAAGCGATGGTGGCGCCTCTAGCGGTCAAATTGGTATATTGTCAATAACAACTTTTAAAAACAAAGATGCAGGAGACCAATTATATCGCTCCCTGCGGACTATTTTTCTTCACATTCTAAAAAAAGTTTCATCGAGATCGGTGCAAAATTCTTCTCAAAAATTTGCAGATACAATTCAGCAACACTGAACAAATCTATCTGCAAATTTTTGAGCTGAATTTTGCACCGATTTCGATGAAACTTTTTTTATTATTTGAAGAAAAATAATCCGCACGGAGCGGTACTATTGGTTTCCTTCCTCTTTGTTTTTGAAAATTGTTATTGGCAATATACCAATTTGACCGCTAGAGGAGCCACCATCGCTTTTTCAGATGTAGAGAGCACTCTTAAACTGGTAAAACGAGAGAGCTCTTATTCTTGAAAATATTGCCTGACATTATCTGCTTTTGAATGGAATGTGTCAATTATATCTATATTTGAACCCTCAGAACGAAATGATTGATTTCTTTTTTTGAGCGGTTCCTTGGACCGATACGCAGTAGTAATCATCTTGTGTGATCATTTCTATAAGACTGAACACAGATCGACCATTCTTATTTACAGTCGTGCCATACAAATGTTTGTATACACGTTGATCACCAGTTCAGACGTTTTTTTTTCTTCAAATTACTGATAATTGATAATTCGACAATTTACTAGCGCAAAATGGTCCACGACGCAATCTTGATTCCAACAACGAACGCGCATTCAGAGACGTACATTTTTTCATTGAACGATATTATTATAAGGACTCCCCAATCGTGAATTTTTCAATTGGGAAACGTGAGATTTTCCCTCGAATTATTCAGTTTCTCGTGATACAATCAGTCACTGAAAATCTATATTTCGGCACACTAGCATCGAAAGCCTATGGTTTCCGCCCCGATCCCGGGGCAGAAAATGCCGCAATGCCGCCCAGGCTAGAAAACGAGTGAGCATGCGCAGTAGCCCTCGGGCTGCGCCCTCGAGCCACTACATTGCATGCTCCGACGTTTTCTAACCTGTACGGCGGAGCGGCATTTTGCCCCGACATCGCGTCGGAAAGCATAGAATTTCGATACAAGTGTCACCGAAAAATAGTGTACGCACCACGGGCCAAAAATAACCCATCGCGGCCGCGGGTATGCCGCCCTCGCCTGCCGGCTCGTGCGGCAACCTACCCGGGCCGCGATGGGTCACTTTCGGCCCTTGTCGCGTAATGTACTATAATCGCACATTTCAACTCTAAAATTCGTATAGCTCAAATGCGACGACTCCTGGAGAAACAAAAAACGGCACAAGTTCGTAATTAAAAATTTCCTGGAAACATACACTCGGAAACAAGGTGAACTGCCATCTCTGGATGGATCTAGAGGGTTTTCCGTAAAAGAACTTCTCCAAAAAACTTCCATGGGTACAACTTCACCAACAGTAATTTCAATTCCCCCTCTCTTAACTTTTCCGAGTGAAATCTCACTCGGAAAGAGTGAGTTCTGACTCGGAGTTCAGAGTGAATTGGTGGCAACTCGGTACCGAGTGAGTTTCACTCAGAAAAAAGAGTGAGATTTTTCACTCGGGGAATCCGAGTGAATCCAAATGTTATTCAGCCGAAACTGAATATTTTCGTTTAATCAATACGTTGCGGGCTATAAAATTAATAAATTCTTATTAATCATCCGAAGGTTGGAAAAAAAGAAAAAAGTCAATTCCGCCTGTAGCGGCATGGTCACATTGACATTTTTGCAATTTGGGAAGTGCGGGGATTGGAACTCGGATGTCATGATTGTAAGTCGGACTGCTTCTCCACTGGGCTACTGCTGCTGTTGACATCTGAGGTCCATAGGATCGTCTTATAGGAATGATGCACCATGTAACTTTATACGTGTCGTAAGTGGAAATGGAAATATGAAAACTAGCTATTGTTTTGGGTGAAGAAATAACAAGAGTGAAACCTACATTTTCCCGGTATGCAGGGCATTGCTTCTATATTAATAGGGTTCATTAATTTATACGTAATATGTTATAATATTGGGCTGAACATGCATTTATAAAACTTATGGAAGAGGATACTGACATTTCTTAGCTCAGTTTTTTAACGAATATTGCAGGAAATCTACTATTTTCCTCTTTGTAAGCTACGCATTTACCCATCAGTAACAATCGAGTATTAAAACATAACCTAAAATTTGATTTGAGCGTCTCACTCTTGCATCCGAGTGAAATTTCACTCGAACTTCCGAGTGAAATTTTTGATTTTTTTGATATCTGACTCTTTACCGAGTGAAATGGACTTTCACTCGGAATCCGAGTGAAAAATCTCACTCGGAGAAGTTAAGAGAGCCTAGTTCATACATCCATATGTATGCATTGTTTTCGGAAACTACGTTCAAGAAGACTCTGAAAATCACAAACCATATCGATTGTTCACTCCACATCCTTTCCCATATTATACGTCCCCACATCCTGAAGTTAACAAAGTTATCTATACACTCAAGTGTCAGTATCATACACCATAAAGTTCGTAAATGATACCAACCACTTCCATACATCCGTGGTACATAGAAATATTTCATTGATAACGTATGCAATCGTTAATCCTAAGAAAACTTAATGACGCAGAAAAAATTGCCTCATCACCTTGCAAATATAGTATTGATCATTTTGATTTAATACTTTTACAGGATTATTAAAACGGACGGGATGATTGCTCATCTGAAGGAATATCTTAGTGGTACTGCGTTGACTCCAACATCAGAGAGGGACATTATCAATAATCGAAGAGACTTGCAATATCCGCTTTATTCTTTGCCGATCGAGGGATGCGTTTATCGTGGCGAAGGGAACGCCAATCTCGTCGTTGCCGTGCCCTCGGTAAGTCCTATATTATACATATCCGCACTATTATGTATACACAGAACACCGCACATTCACAATTCACGCCTTTTGTTGCTTATCTTTTTACCTCCCCCCCCCCCCCCCTTCATTTCTATCTGATGATTTTCTATACGCTATAGAAATATATATATATGAGCGGTAGCGGTGTATGAGCCTTTTTATTCCGTTTGATTCGTTGAACATTGCATCGTGCTTCATTTGAGCTATGATATGTTGTACACAAAAGATGTGTAAATGCTGATGTATATTTCGCTTCGGAGAAGTATATAGTACAATGCACTTAGATGACGTTCATTATCACCATTTCATTCGCGCGCGCCTCCGGTGGTATCTTTATCGTGTGTATGCAGCTGGGAGCACAGAAATTCCCAGGATTTATAACATTTCCATTCGATATATTGTTGCGTATTGTGCTAGTTAATTGAAAATCTAGCGCTGTAGATTTTGCAATCTACTGATCTTAGAGCTGAAGTGCATAGTTTTCAACTCATTATTCTTAACCGTTGGCTTGACCACTGGGGTGTAATACACCCAAAGCCTCTTTCATGAGTACGCCATGCTCGTAATTTAAAGTTTCCCGGATTTATAGTGACCTCTGTTAGGGTGCGGCCACATGCAGCAAAACATTTGGCGGGAACGCCTATACCAGCCTTGAGTGCGACAAAGACGCGCTATTTGGCGCCACTCTTATCTCCTTGTCGCACTCATGGCTTATCGGCGTTCGCGCCAAATGTTTTAAGACGTGCCAGTTGAACAGAGCGCCAGGTTTGGCGCCCACGTCCGCGCACGTCAGCCAAGCAAAGTAACAGCTGGGTGTCTGATACCCCAGAGCGCCAGCTACGCGCGCGTCGTGTATTTTTCACTCGGGTTTGTTTCCTTGGTCAGAATTAAATCCGTATAAATTTCGGTTACATACGTTGTTTTTTCCTCTGACTTTGCGTTCATACAGCCAACTATTACATTTTTGACAGGCGTGCGGGAGAAGAACGACAAAGTACATAAAATGATTTCTTTGACTAATTAATTCAAGAAAATGTAAATAATGACCTTGTTACTGAAAGAGTTCTAGAGGACGCAATTTTCAATAAAATGAGCCTAAAATATATCTGAGCCATCTCAAGATCAAGTTGATATGAGAAAAAAATAGTGCAGTAGTCGATCTTTCAAGGGAGGTCTTCCACATTCCGGCATATTGGTGGGGATAAAAGTTCTCAACCCATGTGTCGCTCGATGTGTCGAAATATGTCAGAATAAATATCTTCTTTCTAAGATCTACTCTTGCACTATTTTTTCTGAGGTCGACCTTATCTTGAGATAACTCCCTCAAATTTTCAGCCCATTTCATCAAAAATTGCGTCATCTAGAATTTTTTTAATGAAAAAATGATTTTTTGCACTTTTTTGGAAATTTGTACTTTTTGAAATGTTTCATTCACCTTGATGATCATATCGGTATGGTAATCCATTCAGAACATTTCAAAGAGGCTACAGAAAAATTTTGAAGCCGAAGTATTGGTTATAGTAGCCACACCATTAATTTTTCAGCCTGGGCGTAATTCACCCAGGTGTGCCTGCTATGTTAAGTGGCAGAAGTGTGCCAGGTAAGAGTTGAGTGGAACTTCAATGCTATTTTTCATCGTTTGATGAGGACATAAGTTTCAGTTCCGTTCTATCTGGTAAAATTATAATAAATACAGTAAAAATTATTGAACGATTTCAAATAATCGATTCTGAAGATATTTTTAGAGTCGAGCCTTTCTGAATTTCTCATAATTTAATATTCTGGCGTTTGATTCGAAAAATTCATTCGTGTCAAGAATTTAATAGCGGAAAAGTTGAACATGAACTCTGCAGCGTGGCCAAAATATTGAGAGACTGATAGGTTCAATATTATTTGAAATTTTCTTTGTCACAAAATTTTTACAAGAATTACGGTAACTTTCGAATCATGCAATCCGAGCCACTTCATTGAGTTTCCATTCAGATGTTGAGTGATTTATTAATTTGTTTTTATTCTCTATTTTATTAAAGATCAACGGACATGAGTGATTTATTCATTTGTTTCATTTTCTATTTTATTGAAGATCAACGGACATTTCGTATTGACATTGTATAGTCTGAAGTACTAGATGGATGCTCAAACGAGCCCAAGGTTAGAAATCATAGCATGAAAATAAATGGAAAAATAGTTCTTTCCGTATCTAAAAGTAAATAAAGTAACGAAGAGCGCATATATATCAGTAGAAAAATAAAACATTATGGAAAATGTATCAGTATACACCGATAACATTTCTTTTATCATCAGTAATACTTGCACAAATTTTGCATGGCATCATGCTTGAATTGCGAGTACAAATCATGGTTTCTAATATCACTAGGTAAGTAATTCCACCTGCGCCTTAGTCTAGCGACTACCGAATTATAGCTCAAGTTGCTATTGAAAGGATCAACCGATAGTGGTCTAGGATCTCTAGTGGAGTACACTCATGTTCTTAAAATTCAAAATGGTTCCTTTAAAATTCACTGATACCAAGCAAAATAGCTTGCTGTATTGTTGCTCTTTGCCAAATGTAAATTTTACCGATGAAACAATATAATAATATCATCCTTGATAATATGTTCAGAAAGTTCATCTCAAGTGTCTCAAATTTTTTTATCAACTGCAAAACTCATAGAGTTCACGAGGAAATCGTTACTCTTTACTTTGAAATAATTATCTTCCAAACAGTCCAATTAAAGAAATTTTCTTGAATTTCTCGTGAGCAACATGTCGAGTGTTGCAATACAATCGTGTGTATAGAATTTGTATTGTAATATGTGTGATCTTTGAGTATAGTTCTTTGCCAAGTTTTTTACAGTACATATATATCAATCAAAATAAACTAGACGAAATTTATATGATCGCATACTTGTGTTGAAAAATTCGAAGTGAGCGTTGGTTTAGAAAGGATTCGCACCTTTACCATAAAACACAGATGCACAGTCTCAACCAGGTCATTCGGAATATTTTCTTTTATGACTTTCTCAATTCTGTTAGAAAACTGGCAGCATTAGTCTGTTGTAAAATATGACCAATAGTCTAATTATCTAAATCGATGATTATTTCAGATTTACAGGCCTATAAAAGAGCGTAGTATAGTCTCTTTGAAAGAATATCTCCAGAAATTAACTTGAATTTATTACATTCTATACTCGATATTTCAGATGACTTTTATCACTACAGCTCTTGAGTTTTTAGCTCGAGAGTCTGATTTGAAAATTACCCAATTGCGAGTATTACCTACGTAAAGGCTTGGAGGGGGAGGGGAATGAATAAAAATAACCACAAATTTTGAGTAACGTTCATCCAAAATTTTCGAAGATCGTGTCGCAATTTTCTTTTTCCAAAGGGAAAATATTACATTTTTTAATAAATTGACGTCAACCTCTAACGATTTCCCAGCCAATCACGAAATAGAACCATTGCACAGTGTCTTCGAAATGTTTGAAGCCAAAATGGTCTATTACGTTCAAAGTTTCTCACAGAATAAGAGGCTATATATTTGCACAAGGAAGTCTATAGAAACAGAGAGCTGACTTATACAACGCGTGACTGTATTAGAACTCTACTATACAGGCTGCTTCAACCCACATAACTAGTTTCTCCACAGCGTGATCCAACGATCTAACATATACACTGCGCGATCGTCCGATCGTTCCTATTCAGTTCTCGTACAAATACAAGTACCCATGTCGTCAGTATCATTTCTCAACCCGCATAGTTTATTCCTATGTGAAGGCAGAATACCCTATTATACCGCACAGTCAAAATGACACTCGTCAAAATCATCGATTCACAAAGTCGATTCTAAAAATTGCCAATCATATTGGTAAGATTTATGTGGCATGAGAATCAATATAGTAAATCGAGAGTAAGATCGAGTTACACATAGTCTAACTCTTTCTCGTATAGCCAGTAGCAATTCGGGGTGTCAGCGAGGGTGTCAGGCCTGACTTTGGCGCCACCGCCGACTATTTTGCGAACTGTCCGACTGCCAACATCTGACGTTCAAATTTCGGCGCGCTACTGAAACTGTATGAGCAAAGTCGGCAAAATGTGTTGTTTCAAGTACCCGATAACAGAAATGAACATCAAAATTTGTTTCCATTGTCAGATACTTGAAATGAGACACTTTGCCGATTTTGTTTACATACAGTTCCAGTAACGTGCCGACGTTTGAAAGTTCAATGTTGGCAGTTGGACAGTTCGCGAAATACCCGCTAGTGGCGCCAAAGTCAGGCCTGGCACCTCCAATGTGACTTGACCAGTTATTGGCCAAAAAATGCTCACCATTCCTACCAGGGTATCCTTACCGTGATACAGCTACAATGTATAATAGCGGTGTCCGTTATTCACCAATATTTTTTATCGACTCCTTCACTCCCTAGCATGGTCGTATACACCGTGCTCCGTAAAGGGCTTTCTTTATAACCAGGAATGAAGGTAAAAACTTCAAGTAAAGGCAAAATAATTTTCTAACTATGCCTATAGAGCCATTTTTAGTGATTTTTAAACCAAAATCTTTCCTCGATTATTGACTTGTTCTGCGCATGATCTCATGGTCAAATGCCTCTGTAGGTATTTCCAATCGATAACCGACAGAATTTTCTTCCAAATGGCCCCCTTGTTTAGTCAATTTGATGCACTACAACTAGAACTGTGACTGGTTTCGGAAAATGAAAGAGTCCAAGATGTCGAATCTGTGGGTCGAAAAGTGGTTCTCTGCCATCCCTGGAGTTCGCGGATTTGACACCTCGGACTCCTTCACTACTTTTCGAAACCAGTCACGACTCTGGTTGCAGTGCACCAAATCAACCTCAGCAGGGGGTCAGTTTCAAGGAAATTTTGGCAGCTATCGATTGAAAGTACTCACGCTTTGCATATGGAGGCATGGCATTCGGCCATGCGCATGCGCAGGAAAAGCCCATAACCCATAACGGAGGAAAGATTTTGGCTTTGCGGTCACTATGCAAGCTGAAAATCATTCCCATCTTTCTCCGGTTCTGGTGTACATTGGGCTAAACGACGGGTGCACGAATACTTGTTATCATCTAGGGAGGGTAGAGAAGAGTTCGAAGAAAAGTTCGCTAGATCATAGTTCCAGAACGGTTACCCCGGCGCTGGCTCTGCGCTTTCCGCAGCGATGAGCATACACACCTGCGCAACAAGTGCGAGTGGAAAAAATCACGCACACAAACAGACCGTGAAAGCGTGTCGGTGTAGCTCCCGCAAGTATGCTGCACCTGCCGCGGAAACCGCGGACTCAGCGCCTCTGGCGGCCAAAGCCAATCTTCTGGCAACTCGCTTTGGGACCGCTCAGAGGCCGAGTTCACTCTCCTTCTTCTCTACCCTCCCTATTATCATCTAACCTGGATTCGTTCATCCCCACCCCAGCTTCAAGAAAACAACGGCGGCGCCATCTTGCGGTACAACTGGTTTATTATTAATCATTAATTAATCGAACAATTTTGAGCGGATACCGATGCACGAGCCGATGCAGACCCTGATGCGGGAAATTCTTCTGCAAATTAAAAAAAAAAAAAAACCCATTGGAGATTGACGCAAAATTGATCGAGAATAGTTTAACCAAAAATTTCTGACAACCAGGAATTTTTGCTTAGACTACCCTGGTAGAAATTGTGAGCATTTTTGGGCCAAAAACTGGCCAAGTCTAACCTAATTGCATTGTCACTATATCTATATATTGCATGGGTGGCCAAAAAAATTGGTCACATTTCTACCAGGGTATGCTCGCTCAATTTTACACCAATCTCAATTGGACTTTTTTTAAAAGTTGCAGAAAAATTCCCCGCATGTGGGTATGCATCGGTATACATCCAAAGTTGTTCAATTAATTGATGATTAACAATAAACCAGTTTGACCGCAAGATGGCGCTGAACACAGCTGAGGAGCGCTCTCAAGCCAAAATTGCAAGAGAATCGGAGAAAGATGGGAATGAAAATGTGCGTATATTATAGGTTAGGAGGTCCCCGCGGACGAGTTATTCCCAATTTTCTTCAATTCTCTTGTGATTTGGGCTAAGCCACGGATTGAGGAGTACAAGTTGGATAGCAATAAGTATTCGACAATTCGTCTGACACTTCGAGTCATCAAACTTTTTATGTAAGATGTTCAAGGTCCATGGTCGCGCGTAGTCCGCCAAAATCTCTAAATCCGTTCGGAGGATATGTCGACTTCTACTCGACCAAATGATTCGAAATTCCACATGCGACTACAGAATGTTCGTCTAAATGGCGCTACGAAGCCAAATATGTCAATTTCACTGAAAGAAAGTGTCCAGATGAGGTTTACTCGAGACGTCGTATGTTGCCGTTCATAAGCAGACGACGTTTGTGTTCACCTCGCCTGGATACTTTTTTGAGTGAAATTGACATATTTGGCTTCGTAGCGCCATTGAGATATGCATTCTGTAGATGTATGTAAAAGTTCAAGTCATTTGGTAAAGTAGAATTCGACTTATCCTCCGAACGGATTCAGGGCTACATTCAACATAGCGGCGTACTACGGCCTGGCCTTAAGAATCACTCAAAACTGCTGTAATGGCACGGTTAGGAATTCTTTTTTGCCTTCACTCGAAGTTCTTACCTCTATTCCTGGTCATAAAGAGCTCCTCAAGGGGGTGGCGACGTCTGTAAAAAATTATTGATAAATAACGGACACCCTGAGCTGCATATAAGTAAAGTACATACACATTTATGGTGGATAATAGGTGTCGCTCGATGTAGTGTTACCGCAATGGTTATGTCGTGAATGGCGGGAAAGGAACGGTAAGCAACAGCTGGCATTTTTGGTGCAAGTGGGCCCCCGCTCATTTTCCACGGCTCAGAATCGATCTGCGCATAAGACTGAGAAGGTGCAGCCGCTGGTTATATTTGCGCTCTTTTCTCGACCTGGTTCTTTAACCTCCTGCTATATACATCTTTTTTACACTTTATACTCGCTTTATATACACTCTCAAGCTTATACAAAAAGTCAACCTTTCGTCGAGAGTAAGTAACTCCGACACGAGGCCCTCTTTCTTCTCTGCTACTTGCATATATTTATAGTATATTATGGATGTAGGTGGTGTATGATGGTGTATCGAATACGGTAGGTTGCAAGTATAGTGGGCGAAAAATGCACTCACCCTGCCCCCCCCCTCCCGGTCACGGATGCCGAACGACGAGAAGAGCTTTGTTTCGAAAGCAAAGAGTGCGAATTGAGCTTGAATTGTAGCACGTCCTTTGAAATAGCCATGAGGATTCGAATTCGTGCAATGCTGCTTTGTGGTTACATGATTCGAGTGTATAGAGGAACTCGACTTCAAGATGCAGGGAGGGTATTATTCCGTCGTGGGAGCGTGTCGATGAGAGGAAAAGGGCCTGCTTGATTGTGATATGAAAAATACCTTGCAAGTTGCTTGAGTACACTTTTTGGAGGGCCCTCAGGAGGCGCACCAACTGGATGCCGAAAACAGTTATGCCTCAGAATTTTATCATAGTTTCGGGTATAAAAAGAAGTGCAAAGGTACAAATTGCCAAAATTTTCTCGACAACTCGACGTCAAAGAAATAGCAAATGTATAATGAAGTGAGGAAATTTCGTCGGAAATACTTTGCAAATACCAGAAATGATTCAATAACCTGTGATGATTTGTTAAAATCGCAAATAAGACCGCATACATATGTATTTTGCGACATCGACGGCGTACGTCGTCGGATTGTCTCTTTTTTTTTTAATGATTCAGACTAAATTTAATACGAACGCGAGTCCAAATGTCTTCTTCCTAGGATGTATCAATAATACTGAACACGGCAAATGAATTATTTTTCATTTGAATTTCCCTTCGTTCCTGTGTTCAGGTTAGGATGTAAGTATCGTGGGAAATCAACGAGAATGATGGAACAAGATTTCAATTTTGATAACGCGTTTTTGTTTCTTTTCCTTGTAACAGCAATTATATTTTTACCCTTCACTAAAGAAATCTGTTTCTAGCAGAAGGTCGAAATAGCTTTGAAAATTTTCCAGATCGTTTTGACCAACTGATTTCAAAAAGTCTTGCTGAATATTTCAAACTCCAGCGAGATTTTGATACGAAAGCGATTCAGCTAACCAAATTTCGATAACTCGATGTTTGCTATATCTCGAACTCGAATCGATGCCATACACGATTAATTTTAGGTCGCTCATGGAAACTCGTCTTCTTCGCCATTTGTTCGGAAAATGTACGGGTCTGGGACAATTCATATTTGACAATTGCCGCCTTAGGGCGATAATGTCTTGGATAAAGTATTATTAATCATTTTCATCTTGGAACCTGACTCATTAATCATCTCATTTCTCGAAGAATATTCAACATTGTTTCGCATTATTTTGAGAGTGCGTGATACTATCAACACCTCGAATGTGTCGACTATCTGGTTTCCACCATGGCGTCCATATTCTCGATTTTTTTTACGGTCAACTCGTAAAAAATTTTGACGATTCAAAATCAGTGTCAGACTTGTTTTTGCACATTTTTTTTTTGAAATTGGAAATTCATTTCAGCGATCTCATTGGTGATTAATTGAAAATCGACGATTTTTCCTTCTGAATCAGCCTCCAGTCAGGAATCTCTCTAAACCGATACGTCGGTGTAAAATCTCATTCTGTATTACCCAAAAAGTGATGTACCGAAAATTGCCGTCATTCTCCTTGTCCAGCCACAAACTTTTACCAAATTTTCGTTTTCATTGAATTGATGGTATAGGTTTACTGACCAAAGTTTTATTTTTACTGATGTAATCGACAGCTTTTATCAAATTCTTGATCCTCTTCATTTCAACGAGTTTACTGATTCAAAATCCAAAACAACGTCGACCCGGCATCGTATACAGCTGTAACAAGTTGACTTTCAATTGAATTTTTTTTTTCCCCACCACGCACCCAAAATTTCGAATCCATCTTCAGTAAGCAACACTTCAATCTACCTACTACATTCCTGATACAACCAGCCTTATAAACAGGATCAAAAAATTCAACAACGCAAACCTTTCTATACCCGTCGTATTTGAATCAATAGCAAACCACGACAAATCGTCCCTCTTCTCGCCACATACTTATTACTACCCGTTTGTTTTCGTCCCATGCAGCAGCTCAAAAGCTCATGCTTGACGCAATAAGTGCAACTCGCGCAAGGGACCCACGGTGAGTCATTTAGCTGAAAAAGTGAAAGGTTCGTAAACAAGAGATTTTTTGTGGGATATGTCTGAGGGTGTTCTCGTGGTCATTTTTCAGCAAGAATCGAAAAAATCTGTAGAGGGATTTCAAAATAAAATCAATTTGTCTGAATTTTATCATGATTTTCCATAATAATCGACTTTGATTGCCGTTCGTATTTGATTCACAGACTTTAAACAACTCCAAAAAATTGTTCAGGTACATTCGATCAATGCAGAAAGTTCTCTTCTTGCAGAATATGGTATCCGAATTCGGGTTCGATGGGATCGGATGGGTCAAATTTTTTTTTTCTTATGAAAAATGGGTCAAATTTAATTTTGAAGGGGCAGAAACAAATCCTTATGTATCATGAATCCTGTCCACCTTTATTTTCCAGTAAAGTACACGAATGCTCGTTTATTTTGAGCAGATCATCAAATAAGCATCAAATATGCAATCCGTTCAACTCGCTTGCAGCATGAAATAGTTGCTCTGAATACCCACCGACAGTCTTTCGGCATTTGAACTTCTCTTAAGTTTAATCAAATTCGTGATGCACCGATTCAAAGGCTTGTCCACTATATTTCCCTAACCCGTGTTCAGTGATTTTGCAGAAATCTTTGATGTGAAATCACAGCGTGAGCTTTTGGGGTAACAGAAATCCTCGATTTCAAATAGCTGTTTAGGAAATCTCTTATGCGGCTTACGCATTGAGCTTCAAGACTCGTGCCAAAACAAGCTTCTACTACTAAATTGAAAATTGTTAGAACTCTTACTTACATATTTCTTCAGAGCAGGTATACATTCACTGGGCAAGAGATCGATATTCTTTAGTAATTTTTGACAATCATTCCCATTGAATCCCTCGCCTCTATGGATGATTTGACGATTCATATGACAAGACAAAGCCCAATTCGGAGCAATGTCACCTAGCTCTAACACCATTCTATCGTAAACATGATTGAATATTCCTATCATGAGATGTAATTCAGGTGTTACAATGAAATATATGAAAGGCTCCTGAGGGTCGCCTGTGAAGATAAGATCTTTCTGTCGGATATTCTGTCGATCAAACAGAATATCTTCTTGCTATCTTTATAACGATCTGCTCTTGGTGATAACACAAATAGCACTGAATGTACCGTTTTCTACTATTTAAACGAATTTATGAGCCCAAAGTACTTTTACCAACTTCGAAATGCAATTTGACCTATCCGATCCCATCGAATTCGAATTCTGATACCATATTCTGAAAGAAGAGAACTTTCTGCATCGACTGATTATACCTGAACAATTTTTTGGAGTTGATTAAAGTCTGTGAATCAATTACGAACGGCAATCAAAGTTGATTATTATGAAGAATCACGATAAAATTCAGAAAAATTGATTTTATTTTGAAATCCCTCTACAGATTTTTTTGACTCCTGCTGGAAAATGACCGCGAGAACACCCTCAAACATATCCCATAAGAAAATCCCATGTTTACGAACCTTTCACTTTTTCGGCTAAATGACTCACCGTGGACCAAAACCTCGAACCTCGAATCTCATTTGCGGTGGCATGACAAAATTTACGGTCGCATGAATCTCCATGAATCTCTCTGCTCTATGTGCGCTCTCTATATATGATAGAGCATCCGGGCATCCCGATCGATCCCGATTCAGGTTGATGTTCTAAATGCACAGAATTGCAATAGGGAAATTCAGTGAGTCTGATGCCACGCGAGAAGTGATCGATCTTGTAGGCAATAACCCACAGGCAGAGAGCGATACATTGATGGGATGGCAAAAATCAAAGAAGCCAGATGGATGTAGTAATATGAGGACCACGGTGAAAGAGTTAAATGCATGTGCGGGCCCGAATGTGGCGTGGGGTTTTGTAGAAAGATATATAAGTACGAGTATATATAATGCGTTTGGCTTGGCAGCGCCAGGTTATCATAACGGTGCAATACCTATACATGGATAGGGGAAGCCATAGCTTTAAAAGCACTAATTGCCACAAAGTTAGATAGATACCTACTCCTCTTATCCGTTTGCTGACTGACTGACTTGAGAGAGACAGATCCCTCCGGCGACGACGACGCTCCCTCTTTCCTTAGACAATTTTTTCCATCCTCTATTGAAGCAGGCTCCTTTCGTGCATGTGTATCTTGAGATTTTAATCCTTTGCGATATACTGTCCTGGTCTCGTTTTGCTCGACGAAGACGACGACGATAACGAGGACGGAGTAAACAGCACTGATTCCTAGGCACCGCAAGTTACTGTGAGAAGAAAAAAATCGAAGACAACTTTTCCGGAAATGGACTGATTTTTCATTATTTCTGCTGGAATGATTTTACTATAGACTTAAAATTTCTAAGATAAGTCCTAGTTTCGAGTTACCGCGTATAGCCGTGACAAAGTGAAATTTCTTAATTTCGACCCAAAAATGATAATTTCACTGGGAGTCTTATCGTGAGTCTGATACACGTTTGGTGATACCTTCTCACTAGTTTTTTCAATGTTTTTTTTTCTTTTACAGATAAGTTTCAGAGAAATTTGCATGCTCAATGACGGTGAAAGAGATCTTACATTGTATCGTAGATAGTTGGAATGAGTAAAAAAACATTTTGTCTAATGCATGGTGGAAGGAAATGGAACTATCGATCATTCCATGTTACTATAAGAATTGAAGTTATGATCTTGCCTCGTTTAGTGTACAATTTTTTATATAACACCCGTGAATGATTAATCAGTAAGAAAATAACTGAATAACAATCTTTGTTCTTATCATCATAAGCTACACTACAAATAAAATCTCTATAGCTTTGCATAAAATGCTTCGTCTTTCTCTGTAATTATTGATCAGAATATCATACCTACCTGAAACCACGACCGGATGAATAAGATCATGCACTGTTTCGCTGATTTCTTTATGGAAAAAATTATCGTATTCTTGTAAATATCACGCTCCGATTCACCACCTCTGAGTTCTTCTCGATATCATGCATATTCCAATTGTACAGATGTAAATGAGCTACTATCATTTGTTTCGTTGTTTCCACTTTCTTCATATTAAGGTGGTATCAAGCATTTTCTCTTCTTTTCGTGAAATTCCATCCCAAGGGTGGCCAACTACATACATGAGATAGGCCAGAAATCGCCCGGAATCATCATTTGCTCACAGCTGAATTCTTACATACCCACCCTAACTATCTAGAACCACCGGGATCGAGTTAAACATCCAGATGAAACCATTCTTTCGATTCATTTTGTACACGTTAATGCTCACAATAGTTATAGATGTATGGGTGTTTTTAAGACATCCGTTATAATAGCTATATGGCTGGCTATGGCGCGGATGCAATTTATTTTCCTTCGATTTTCCACGCCGCGCGCGCGATTGTACGATTACACGGCTAAAAAGACATTGAGTAAAAGTGCTCTATGAGTCATACTATACACACCGACATATTCACTCACACATTCATACCCTTTACTAACTCGATGCAGAGATATGATTGTGATTGCAGAGTCGTGTGGGTGACGAAAGTTTGCGAGTGTGATTGTGAGTGTATGAGAGAGAGAGAGGGAGGACTGATCGGTGTCGTGACTTTGAAAGCTAGAAATAACGTCGATATCGAAAATTATGAATCGACGTATCGGGTTTTGCCCGAGGTTTTGCCTCCGGAATTCTGCAAGTATATCTTTGAGCGTGTGCATATACATGTCTAAAACGAGTGATGTAGGTGTGAGCGTTAGTGAGACGAGATGGATTTGATACGACGTTATCTCTCCGTATTTTGAATTCTGGAATATCCAAGCTGCTGATGCTGCTTTTACCTACCTCTAAACTACCGGTGGCAAAAACTCTGATTGCTTTCGCAATCGAATTTGAAAAGAAAAACGCATATTCCGATCCTTTGCGCATATTTTAGCACCGGAAACTCAGATTCAACCAATTTCTGCACAGGAAATTGAAATTTTTATCACTTTTGCCTCTGGCTCTCTCACCGTAGAATATCTTTTCGT
Source organism: Eretmocerus hayati (assembly GCA_029851415.1). NCBI lineage: Eukaryota > Metazoa > Arthropoda > Insecta > Hymenoptera > Aphelinidae > Eretmocerus > Eretmocerus hayati. The sequence goes on along the minus strand of CM056741.1, from coordinate 32,711,008 downwards.
ATCTCATCTAATACTTTACCTCATCTCATCGATGAAGATTTGAATGAAATCGTCGTATATTATGAACGATATCGATATCAACCATTTGAGATTGTGAAAATGATAATATGTTCGAGAGAACTGCTGATGCGTCGAGTATTAAAGATTAATTTTTATGGCTGATGAATTCCTTTTTTTTTTCTTTTTTTAGATTTCAATGACAGGTTTGGATAGATATGAGAATTTTATGTCGACGATAAAATGACGCTTCACTTTCGTTATGGACATTATTTATCGCAAGTTTATGATTGAATTAGCGTTGCCCCACGGTCGATTAGAAAATTATTTAACTCATTGGAAACGGTAATCGCGTTTACTGAATAGTGCATGGCTTTAATGAATATCCTGAAATGGTCATCTTGAAGCAGATGTACTCGATCAATCGGTCTGATAAAATACTTGTGACGGCCGAGTCATTCCGTCTTCCTCTCTCCCTGGACCGAATATTGTAATGATAACATTTTGTGTTACAGTTTAAGCACGAGAAGAGTTGCTGCATAGTTTAGCCAGGTAAGAGGGAGAGAGACAGAGAGATGGCACCGTAGTAGGGCCCGGGCGCCCCATATTTTGAGCCGTCCCTGCCGCAAGCCAATGCTGCTCCGGACACTTACTTTACTATACATTCCGTCGACGTGACGTTTCGGAGCGCTCGCACGCGTCAATCGAGCTTGTTATCGTGCGTGTTGTCCACGCTGTCCGGAGCCCGTCCTTGGCATGATTTAGCCGGGGCTCCGGTGCGTGCATTTTACATACTCTGTCCCGTGGTTTATGATCAAAATCATCATCGTCTGGGACAATTGCTATATTATAATTGCTATAAAATAATTGCTATATTATAATTGGATATATTGGAAAAAGCTCTCTAGATTCAAATCGTTCATCCTTTTGAAGCTTTCTGACAAAAAATTAGCCCACGAGGGATACGTACCTATTCTTCTGAGTTTGAATAATCCAGTGAAGCTCGAATTGCCACCGTGAAGGCTTTTGGCTTGCCAAAATTTCATTAGCGCCTGAATGACTCAAGCTCTCTCACCGCAAACAAAATATTGCTTGTTTTATTCCCCATACTGAATATAAAATATTATATACTCGTTTCCATAAAAGTTTGCGATATTTTTCCATTGTATATCTATCTCATAGTCTAGTTAAGCTACTCATGTATAACCAGCATAGGGTGTTCCCCTAATATATTGTAATGGGTCTTTACCCGTGAGCAATCATCAATAAATTGAATTGAAATTGAATTGAATTGACTCAAGCTCTCTTTCCTTGACTCTGGACTGTGGGCATCAGTCCATATTTTGGCGAGCTCATTTTAGATATGATTATTGCTAAATAATTCTTCTTCGGAGATACGAAAGATTAGGCGCCTAGAATCCATTACACGGACGGTGGTTGAAATGCCGATTTTTGAGGAAATTTTTCCGAATTTTCATTTGCTGACCCACTGTCTATTTTATGATATTGAAATTATTTCGATGCATTTACTCTTTGACAGGGCCGTCCTTAACTATGTTGGGGCCCTGGGCACAGTTTGCACGGGGCCCATGTAAGGCCAGCGAAATTTTGAGTATCAAAGAGTCGTATTTGAGAGGCGTGACCAAAGAAACGTTTCTAAATATGTCGAATTAATCCCTTATCGTTTATTGGTAAACGTCAATCCCAAATGACCATGAATCATAAAATATTCTTTCCCTCACGAACGCACAAAAGAATTATAGATCCCCGACTGATGCAAATCAAAACTATCACAAGATTAGCATTATCCAGAACTGTCTTTTTCACGTCTTGATAGGAGAAAATTTTGGGAGATAGTTGGTCCTCAAATCGAGGGAGGAACTCAAACCCCCCAATACCCGGATGCTCGAACTAGAAGTTCTGTCGATGGATGAATCTACTCTCTCTGCACGAATCTGCAGATACACGCTGATCTCAATCAGAGGATTTCACTAGTTTATAGTGAAAGGGACTAATTATAAGTGGATGAGCATGGTGAATCGGGCCTAGCCAGCCCCGAAGTACTTTCCCCTCGATTTCAACATCAAAGTAACTGAGAAAAGTATTTCGTATCCGGCAACTTAATTTTGATTTAGAGAACCCCTGAAAGAAGTGGGTAGAAATCAAAACTGCTTTTAACACTGTTTTTTATGATTGAAACGTTAATAAGCGATTCCATCGTATTTCCTTGCTCAGTTCACATCGAAAACTACTCAGAAACGCATCAGTTTTAGTGGTCGAAAGTATTCAAAAATGCAAGAAATCATTTTTGAAGCAAGTTTATTCCAGTAATTTGCATCTCCTGAGCATCCGTAGTTTCCAACATTTCTGAGAGACCGTTTTATCTCATCATTTCGATTGTTTCTGATCGATAGCCAGTGTGAAATCCTTCAAAATGATTACAATTGAGTGAGCCGATTTGAAGTAGTAGAACTCGAGATCCAGCTGATCCAAAACATAAGAAAATCAAGCTACCAAATCGGTGAACCTCTAACTCTCCAATGGTTGCCAGAAATGCGGATTTTGGGTGGGAGTGTTCCGAAACGTAAACATGTGTTTTTTGTGTTTTTTTTGAGGTAAAAACCAAATCCATGGTTAGTTTTTCTTGCCCCCCCCCCCACCTAACTTTCAATATCCTTGCAAGCATACGTTCAGAAGGTAAATTAGTTTGGATTAAAGCTCAATTCAATCCGTGACAAATCAGCTGATATTATAATTGCATCGCTGAGCCGATTTCAGTCTATCCAAATATTTGGATTGCCCGCGGTCATAAAATCGTTGCTTGATCATATTGATTGAACATCAAATTAGATTGTAATCGATTTTCAGCGGGTTTTAGAGGAATTTTAGGGTGCCTAGCAAGATGGGGGGTTACACCTTCTTCCTCTCCCACTTTGGTGTTGAAAACTGGAAAAAATTACTTCGGGGGTTATACTGAATAAGGGCCAATCATCGTGTTTCCTCGCCTAATTCATTTTCTTAAATTATAATGAAATCCTGGAGTAGTCTTCATGGAAATGTACTGCAGTATACATGCAGCTCAACTTCCATTAATTCCAAAACCAAGGAAAGTTTTTTCCGGTAGACTTTTGTCTCGAATATTCTTGTTTATGCAGAATTAATTGATTTCCTAAGTCTTGAAATTAGCATTGTCCCACTGCCTACGGAAGTCCCTCTTCGAGCTCTTGGGTATCTGCGGAAGTCTGAGGGTCTCCTATGATGAGTTGTCATACTGATTTTTGTCTCGACAGAATTTTCAGCCAAACCATCCTCATATTCGCAGTTTTGGCGTCCTTCCTGAATTTTGGGATTTATCTTTAGGCACGTAAGCATACGAATATTTGCTGATTGGGAAAACCTTTCTGAGTTCGAGATGGAGTTCCCTTTGCCAGAATTTTTAGCCCAGGCATTCAAGTATGTATTGGAAGGTTTGGGGGCCCTCCTCGGCTTTGGTATTGATCTTCCTCTAGCCCAGAAGTTTCGTTTCGAGCATCTATGCATTTCCGGGCTTGATGACTTTTTTGGATACTCATTTCCGGTCCGAGTTTCTGTGTACTTGAAGGTTTGATGCCTTTTTTGGCCTTCTGGATTGGTTATTCTTCCGAAAGATTGATCATTACAAGTGTCCATCTACATTCACGAGATCGAGGAGTTTGCTCAATTTTGGAATTGATTTTTCATCCGATAAGATTTCCAGCTCCTGATCCGTGTAGTTGCAAACTTTGGGACTAATTTCTCGTTTGCGAGGATTTTCAATTTAGCCGTTTGTATATTTGACCATATAAGCGCCTTTCTGGGTTTTCAACACATTCACTGCCACGGCAAAAGCCGCGTTCAGGTTCCCTGTGCGATGGGCCCCACCGCTGGGCCCAATTGAATAGGGTTTTGATCAATACACCACAGGGAACTGGATTTTTTTAGCCCTATCATGGTGTAAGGGTGTTCAATTGAATCTTCTTCTCGACAGAACTTCGGGGCTGATCATTCGGGTGCTTACGGGTATAACGGCATTTCTCGGTTTTGGGGTTGGTCAGTTTAGCCTCAAAATTTTTAATTTTCTTCCCGAAAATGTAAAAAGTTTCCTCCCGGGGTTCGCGGGGCCCCTCTGAGGTGCGGGGCCCTGGGCAAATGCCCCCTTTGCCCTCCCTTAAAGACGGCCCTGCTCTTTGATATGATTTTCCTAAGAATTTTCAACATTTTATCAGTCTTTAACCTCAGAAAGGGACTTCTCAGAAAGGGAAGGATGAAAAATTTTTGAGAAAAATCTCTGCGTTTTTCGCCCACTGGAGGAAATTTCTCACCAACTGGTTTTTAGAGGTGTTCGAAACAAAAATGAATTTTAATTTCGTGACATTTCATGTGAGGAGGGGGGGGGGCGGCGGCGAATGTCCTATTGTTTGTGATAACGTTTGGAATGGAATTGAATTCCATCCATTTCAACTGGATGATTAGAACATATTTTCGGGTCACGGGAAAATTTTACGTCACGAAAAATATCACTAATTTCTTGAAAAATGACAAAGAACGTCAAAACAAAAAATTGAACAATTTTGGTGTTCTCCGTCGTTTCTTAAGAGGATGTCGGATACCGACATTGTCGAGTTCTCGGATTTCTCGATGAATTTTCGAGATATCGGGATTCTACTAAGTAACGCCGATTCTGTATGGCTCATAGAATCGGCGTTACTTGGTAGATTTTCGATATCTCAAAAATTCATCGAGAAATCCGAAAACTCGACCATGTCGGTAACTGTACAATATTAATAGGACTCCGACATCCCCTTAAAGTAAAAGCATATAGAGACCTCATCGGACCTCATCGTTGTGGAAATGATTTTCTTGAGTTGACTTGATTTTCCGGAAACTTTTAAAAATTGGTATGACATATGCATGCATATCATCATATATTTCTGATAATTTTATGCAATCAAGACTATCACAAATATTGCATTTCGGGCCTATCCACTGTAGTGGACAAAGTATAGAAGCGAGATGGATAAAACGCAGAATGCCATGTAAGACGATCGGATGCGTTTCAAAATTTCAAGAAAATACTACCTGACATGATATATTATAACTTTGTGTCGCTTACCAAACGTCGGGGCCGATTCTTGGATTTTATTGTTCCTCTCTGAAAAATCTATTTCGCAACGAGCTTATGAAGTCTTTGCTCGCTTCTATGCGATTGATCTTCAGCTCGAGGTGCAGGCGAGGGTCGAAATAACCGTGAGGAACCAAAAGAAATCTCATTAATAAGCCTCAACCAAACATCGGAGAATTGTAAAAAGTAATTTTTTCACTTTGGTCATCTCGCAAAGTCGAGATTGCTTCTCATATATCTCGTCATATATCTTCCATTCCTTGTCCTCAACCATGATTCATATGCGACCTAATAGACCCTCTCGTTAATTTCAGAACCCACATTTTTGCTAAAAATCACACGATGAGAACTGGGCAAAGGTACCCTGGCACCGAAATTGTGAGCTGTGGAACAGATCGATGCACCGAAAATTCTACTTCCCGAATCCGCAGCCGGAAAAACTCTACCTTTTTTCATTTACTTTGAATTATCAAAAAACTAACTCATTTCACCCATTCTGGTGCGCCTTAACCCTTGATCGTAGCGACACACTCTTGGTCTCAAAAAATTCTACTCGGCCCAACAAAAATTCTACCACCTCGGTTTTTCACAATTTTCTATTGGATTTTCCGTGATCAGTTGAAATATTTTCCAATCCCAAGCCCTGGTGTGAACGTGCTACATTAGGCCACGTTCACACCAGCATCACGCGCGAAAGCGCTGTGAATGAATCAGCTGACTGCAGTTGACCACGAGTCAAAACCTAATTACTGCTAATCACAGAAAACCCAATAGAAAAATGTGAAAAACCGAGGTGGTAGAATTTTTGTTGGGCCGAGTAGAATTTTTTGAGACCAAGAGTGTGTCACTACGATCAAGGGTTAAGGCGCACCAGAATGGGTGAAATGAGCTAGTTTTTTGATAATTCAAAGAAAATGAAAAAAGGTAGAGTTTTTGCGGCTGCGGATTCGGGAAGTAGAATTTTCGGTGCATCGATCTGTCTTATTGGATTTTCCACAGCTCACAATTTCGGTGCCAGGGTACCTTTGCCTGAGAACTGTGATCGTGACTGGGTCGACATATACAATCTCTCGACGTTGATAATAATTGATGGAGTTGAAAAGAGTGCCACGGGAAAAGCTTGCCCCCACCAATCCTAGACTCTTAGAAATAGAAACATTACTGTATACTCCTTCATGTTCGTGTGTATGCGTAGCCTCTTTTCCTCTATAATATATCGCACACACACACTCACACGCATTATAATACAGATACATGTGAAACACAGCTGAGTAGACTCAGGTCGGTGCAATGCATTTTCTTTGCGAATAGAGCTAGAAACTGCAACTCGCTTCATGCACTAAAGGGGAGCAGACTAGAAAGAGAGAGGTGCGAGTGGGAGATGATTAAGCATTGGCCGTTGACCCCTCATACCTATATATTCAACACTGAATTTTCCGAGGCTAAAAGTGGAAGGGGTATACAACACACCACCAGTCGAGTAGGAGGTATCGTATCTAGCCTAGAACTTAGCTTTTGCAGACTTTGTATGTACATCGCGGAATCGCTTTATTATACTCTGCTGAACGCGCGAAGCTTGCTGATTTAATTGCCAATACCTTAGATTCGCGAATCTTGTTTGCGGATGCTTCTATTATTTCATGCTTTGGTCATTGGATTTTGGATCAGACGGATAATAAGTTTTTGTCTACAATTTCGGCATCAGATGTTGGTGGTTGTAGCTTTCGAAATTGTACAGTGGTCCTACAATAAGTATCCAGATTCTGCAATATTTCCTGACAAAAATCTTCCCATGAGTTTTCATATTATCTTATATCCAGTATAATTTTCATCTTTATGCGCAGAATCAATATATGACTAGATACATGATCCCGATCTCAATAACCTCTGACTTATTTTCCTGCTTATATTCGTATATATATGAATAGTTCCGTGGAAACTTTGAAATAACGTGTGCCCTGCTTGTCCGCGAACCCCAAGAACGCTTGAGGAAAAAATCTCAAAGGTCAATTTCGATGTATTTTTTTGAGCTCTCTGGTGAAATCGTTGGTTTGGCGTTCCAGGGCTACTCAAAGATATTATCATCAAAAAAAGGGTCAAAATGTCAGGTCCGTGGGATGTGGTTTTTCCTCTTCCCGGCCTTGGTGAGTATACAGTACCGCCGAGAGCCTCACTCAGGTTTTGGGCAGGCCAATTTATCAAATATCATGGTATTGAGCACCAAATCTCACTGCTATGAAGACCCAAAGACCACTTTTCACGTGCGCGCTGAGTACAAAACTTTTGTGGCGCAGTTTTGCCTAAAATTTTACTCCCTCAGTTTTCCTATGGTTTTCCTCGATAAAAGTGAATTTGTCTCGTTCTCCGCTTTTCCGCACCAACTATTCTTGAAGTAAATTCCCTGGTAGAAATTTACTTCGATGTAACACATTAATAGACATAAAATGGCTATTTTTGGCTGAAAATGGCCATTTTATGGCTAATAATGTGTTACATGAGGATGAATTTCTACCAGGTTTGTCAGGCGCAACTTTTCCATGCCTCAGAATTTCGAAAAAATTGGTTTTCACACTTTGCGGAGTAGTTTTTGGCAAAAATCTAGTTTTGCTGAATTTTAATGTCAGGTCCGTGTGGTATTGGTGCGACCCTTAAACGCAAGATTGCGGAGGCCCTAGTCAGTTTTTTTCTAGAGTATTCAACGGTCAAATCAAAATCCCAAAATCGCAAAGCTGTAACTCAAACCGTTTGATCGTGAGATCAATTTTAGTGGCGAATTTCAATGTCAGGTCCGTGTGTTGCTTAAAAATGTCATATCCGTGTGACGCTACCGCGTTTCTCCATGCTATCCTTATGGTACCGATGAGTGGGAAAATTTACATTCGTGCGCGAGCTTATTCATACTTTATATGTTTCAAGAAGTCGAAAAATACATCTTAGAATCTTTGGAAGTAAAATTTAGCACTGGCACATCATCGACACCCAAATATCAAAGTTTCCGCGGAAAAACTGATATAGCTCGCCGCGTGACGAATTATTTGTTCGAAGAAAAGAGAAATTGTAAAGACTACAGGAATCAGGTTATAGAATATTGCAGTACAAACATGAGTGATGAGTACTTATTATCGAAACCGTATTCATACGAATAAACAAGCGTTTCGCCTCTGCTGAACATCATATCTATTATGGTTTTCCTGCCTTTCAATCGCATTCGTTATTCAGATAGTCTATCATTATCTCTGTATGTTATTTCACTACATCTACTCACGCGATTCCGTCAATTGTATGCACGTCTACGATTTATTATCCAGAATAGTATCGAATTGTTTAAAAAATTGACCCAGTATGTTAACCTTCAGTTAATGAAACTCTTTAAGAAGGTTTGACGGTGTCATGAGGGATCGGTTAGGGACGAAGACAAAAGCTGCTGTTCGGCTGCACGGAAATACTGGTCGAGTATATCTATACGTTGACAATTTTCAACAACAATTCTATTATATTTTTGCAAAATGCATGGTAAGCTGTGATCACCATAAGGTATTATTGTTCGTTAGAAAATCCTCTATTGGCATGATATTTTATGAAAATTCTCTCAACATCTAAACAGCTGCTAGACTCGTTTTGGTGGCGCTGCCCATAAGAGCGTAGGACGCCCAAACTGAGGGTAAGCGCCCAGGGCAATAATCTACTATTACTTAGATAATTCTCAGTAATTGATCACAGAAAAAAATAGTTCAACGCAAAATATCAAAAATTTGTCATTAATTTGTATTGTACCGGTCCGGAGCCATCCATAACATGCAATCGATTTAGATCAAATCGATTATCGAGTTTCAAATCGGTTGATTTGAGTGGACATTCAGGAAGTGCGCCATCTCACACGCTCTTAAGTGGACGCATTCTATACTTATTTCAACCATCAACCGCAGATCTTTTGAGATTGAATCTTTTATCTGGAGAGTCCAATTACCCAAAACATCCATTGCATCGGTCATTTTATTCGAGTTTGTAGACTTTGTACACATAGGTATATAGATATAAATGTGGGTTACACATTTTACTGTGGTGGAAGAGAGTCCGATACGACTTCCGTAAAACGACGCGCCTTGGGGCCTTCGGCGACGGATGTGTAGCTTCCGCCACCCATACGTATATTTCCAACATATATATCTATGAAACTGCACACAAGATACAGTAATAAAGAACGGGATCAAAAACACAGCTGGTACCATTCCACAGAGAGAGCTTCAAATCGACTCCCAGTGACTCTATACGACTTCCGCCAACTCGTCGCCTCGGCTATATACTTCCTCACAAATACATACACAAATTTGGAAGTAAGTTTAAGTATATGTGAAGCTCAGTGGGATCTGCGCAAAAGCTCACTCTTGGCTAAAATCGATACGAACTTCGAGCCACCCTCTTTACTATAAATATATCCACCACCCAGAGGATGAGCTTCGAAGTACCCTCAAAATGTGTGTGTGTGTGTATTTGTAGTCCATGTATTGATATGTAACATTCACGTGCAAGTGAATAGAAATGTTTGTATACGGCGATAGAGTCATCTAATACGTCCAGGGCACGTTTTCCGACACGTCTTCGTGCTTCATACATGCATCATCTCACGTGCGACCATTGACTGCATCCAGAACCCTTTGGGATTTTGCAAGCTCTCTGGGTACATTGAGAGGAGCAGGCGAGTGCACGTGCCCAGAACGTAATTGCAACTCTCTCGCATCACACCGTACAAATAAGCTATAATGTCCCTCGCCTGTTTGTCGGTGTTATATACTACATTGATATGGTATATAGCCCCTGTACAAGTTCTCAATGTGAAAGCTCTCGTATTGAAAGCTCAAGCTCTTATTATTTTACTGAATCGATTTGAGATGTAACGCTGTGCAGCTTTGACAGGGTATAAAATTTGTTACGTAAACCAATTGGAGGGACTTGATTAGTTTTTCGAGCTCTGGGTTTGTGTATGGATGGGATTGAACTTCGCACCAAGCTTTTTCTATAATTTGTTGATTTCTTCTTTCAAGTAGCTTATTGGATATTGATTACGTCACAACGTTGAATGAGATCGTTCGAGTGAAAAAAAAAAATGTTTTGAGAGTTTTATATTCTTGGATAAAAATTTTTTATTCTTGGCGTTTCCAGACCTGCAAGGTTTCTCCTGAAAGCTGCAATTCTTTGGGGTCTTTTGGACCAGTATAAAGCACATTTCCGCGATAATCCGACTCTCTGGTTTGTAGATCCATGGTACCGCCGAGGTCTTCTCAGGTCAAGTGTTTGAGCTGATAAAAAGAATATTCGAGGAGGCTATAGCGAAAAAACGGCCGCTAGGGGCGCTGAGGTGCAACACATGCAATTCTCCCGTCCGTGTGCGTCGGATATTACTCTCTCACACAGATACACACTAGCATACACCGACGTACACGGACAGCAAAATCCATGTGTTGGGGAACTTGAATAGGGTCCCTATTTCTTCTGATTGGCTCCGCCATATTCAACGATCCCGTGCGCCCGTGTACGTACCCGTAGCTCGCCGAATATACAATATGGTGGCTGCCCCCCCCCCCCCCCCTTTGTCTAGACCCATTAATTATAGGGACCCTAAACTTAAATGACCATCAGCGCCGCCCTGGTGGACGTTTTTTCGCTATATAGCCTCCATTTCAGAATCGCCTCAAACGAGAGCGCATATAGCCGCATCCTATGTACTATGTGGTACTATGCAGGGTTTGACCCGAAACTAAATTATTTTCGGCGCACCTGTATTTTGTTTCGTTTCGGATCGGCCACGTAAGTCCGATCCGAAATATAATCATTTTCGTATCGAAGGTCCAAAACGAAACTCAAATGGTGTGGAATTATGTTTCGGTGCACCGAAACCAAAGTGCATTTCGGTTCTTGGGCCGAAATCCGAACCGAAACTATTCTTAAATAGGTTTTGTAATGAATTTCGGCCCAAAACCGAAACCCAGTCCGAAACGAAATTGAGTTTCGGGTCAAGGATCCGAAACGAAGTATTACGTATCGAGGATTATGTTTTTGTGCACTGAAACATAATTCGACTTTAGTTTCGGTTTGCATTTCGGGTCAAAACCGAAACTCAAACCAAAACGAAATTGAGTTTCGTATCATGAGGCGAAACTGAACTCTGATATCGTTTCGTTTCGGATTAAGAGCCGAAACTAAATCAATAAGCAACGTAATGTTTCGGTTTCTGAATTGAAAATCTGTTAATGTGATTCTAGGTTTGTATTAGACAAGAAAGGTCACAGATAGAGTAAAAATTATCATTATTATCCAACTCATAATAACCATACCTATATGATTACCAACCACTATGTATATATTTTTTCTTGCTCTGGTAAAAACACTAACCATTCACTGAAGAATTCGCTCGAGATCGAACAAAATTTCGAGTTACGCAATTCAAACCCGAAATGGAATAGCCGATTTGAATTGAGTTTCCAAGCGAAAACGATATTTGACAAAAAACTAATTTCGCAGCGCTAATCCGAAATAAAATCAAACCAAATGATAATGTTTCGTTGCACCGAAACATAATTCTAGATTCATAAGGTTTTGTTTTGGATCTTCAAACCGAAACTCAAATAGTTTCGGTTCGAATTTTGGTCTTTGGCACGAAACTTGGCCCGAAACTAAATTCAAGATAGCTTCGGTGCACCGAAACATAAATCGCCATTGATAGCATTCCGTTTCGTGTCACCGAGATAAAAATTGACTTCAATTTCGGGTTATATTTCGGTTTGAACATGAAACCGAATTTCGTTTCGGTTTGAGTTTCGGTTTTGATACGAAATGCGAACCGAAACTAAATTGGAATTATGTTTCAGTGCACTGAAACTTAATTGGGAACACATTAAGTTTCGTTTCGGGTCAGTGGCCTAAAATTTAATTTAGTTTCGGTGCGGAATCCGGTTTTAGTCCGAAACGAAATCCAAACCGAAACTAAAATAGGCTTTCATGATCCGAAACGAAACGAAATATTTAGTTTCGTGCAAAACCCTGGTACTATGGTCCCCGAATGTTAGCCGAGTACCACCGAGTACCGTATTCACCGAGCATGGTGCTTTCCTTATCAACATTCTTTGATCCAAAAGTTGATATTCCGATCGATTTTCTTTAATGCCGAGCATTCTGTGAACTGCCGAGATTTAATTTTCATGAAAAATAGTTTCAACTATTCTTATCGTGAAACGGCTCCGGGCCAAAATGGTGTGAGTGCATTTCAGATTTTCCGAGAGATTTTCAAAAAATTGCTTTGGTATTTTGAATGCACTGGTGAATACTTCCCGGGAAAATTCCAACGACATCATGAGAAATGGAAGCCCAAAATACTAAAACGTTTTTCTGAAAATCTGAAATAAAGTTGTGTATCGCTCTGGTCCGGTGCCGCCCGTCCCTAATAGAAATTATGAGCGTTTTTTGGCCAAAAACTGTCCAATTCTAACCTAATTGCATTGTCACTATATCTATATATTGCATGGGTGGCCAAAAAAATTGGTCACATTTCTACCATTAATTTGTGGATCCGAAAAATACCATAAAAAGGTTGGCGAGGTTGACCATTGCAATGCACCATGTCACTGTGACATTTCACGCGGAAAAGTAATATAACATTTGCTGTAGATCTCGTTATCTCTATCTTCCTTCTTTTCTCAAGAATATCGTCTTTCCAGTGGAAGACTCGAAAAGTGTAAAAAGTCTATATCGTTGATCTCCTATCGCTCTATAGGATTTCTCTTCGTTCAAGACTAGCGATACTTTTTGAGTGCTGATATAGGTTTCTGGCTGGTTCTGAGAAAGTAGGGAAGGACTACGTCGCCGTTTCCCACTGGATGTTATAGAGCTTTTATTAGACGATCATCTCCACTGGGAATCGAGAGGGAGTGAAGTTAAAGCGCAGAAACTCGCTTCTGGCACGTAGCTCTCCAGAGATAGCGAGTAAAGCTTCAATTTGACTGCTGATGAAGCTCTTACATGACCGGGTTGATTCAACTTGAGATCATGATAAAAGTTGAATTTCCGATGAAACTTTTACCGAATTTTCATGTCTTTCCACTTGATGAGTAACATTGCGTTTGAAAGTTCCTTTTCCAATCACCTGATATTCTTGGGACAAAGTTCTCCTTTCCATTAATGACAAAATTATATCTGAATATATATATTATGTCCGAAACTTCTCGGTATGTGGATGCACTACTCTCGATGTTTGCAATCCCACATTCAATCATTTATGTAATGTATCGAGCTCGAATCGAGGCTATGTCAATAACTGGTTTTTCCATCTCAAATCCTGATGAAGTTTCAATCTTTGATAATTGGACAGAAGGTGTTTTATCAACATTTTCGATCACGAGTTTAGTTATCATTTTCGATCCCCCACTGTATTGAAGTTATTAAATTTCAAAATCCATGTCATATTTCTATTCACGTATCTTTAACAAGAATATCGTCTTATAGCTTTTCCAAAACTCCCGCGCAAATAGATTATACTGGAATTGCATTTCACGGTCATTTGAATCATTACTCTCACCGAACGAAACACTTCCCAGCGCATCCAAAGCAACTGGAAATAACTACATAGCAGAGTCTTAGAGAGTAGTCATAGCTTTTCATGAGATATCGATAGGTCTGTCTCACGGCTTATGCATAGGAAGTCAGTTGTCCTGGAACAATCTCCTCACTTTTTGAGATTTTTCTTATCGAATTATGCACTACAACAAATATTCCTGCAACTATTCTGGTTATCTGTGTATATTCAAAAGTTTCCAGTATTGTCAAGAAATTGATTCTTCAAATCAGCCATGAGTATTGTTAACCGTGAGCTATTGTCAAGTCCCAATAATTCTCTTACCGATAGAATCACTAGTTTCCATGAAAAATGTTCAAGAATACGCTTTGATATATGAAGTCAGAGTAAGCTCTGGAATAAAAGATGTTTTACACAATCGCGTAACTCCAAGATCTGATGTAATTTGAAAAAGCTTGATGCATCGTTGCATCACATGACTTGCATAAGGACGCTGATATTTGGTTCAGATGAGGAGAATTTATATTCACCAAGTTGTCGCAAACAGAGTTGTTCAACATAACTCGTAACTTTACTCTTATCCCTGCAAAACAGCTGAGACAGCTCTTTCAGACTTTTTTTCTCTCTTCAGAGCTTTCAATCTTACCTGGTGACCACTATTTGACCTAAACAAGCTATAACAATCCTGGAAACGCAAGAAACCTATACCATATCAGTGTCGGTCATTTTCACTCCATTTCTTGTTCACGTTTGCGAAAGAATAAGTCACAAGCTCAATCATAAATATATCAAATCATTATGAGTCATAACTCTGATTCTCCAAAATAATTCATCGTCAGTTCCTACAATCTGACACTCCAATATCCTACTACTCGTCCATATTGCCCATGCATACACACCCACACATACACACATGCCATACATACGCACAATTTCAATTCGTGTACAACTACTATAAGCTCTGCCATATGGCCAATGATTTCCCATGATTTAGAGAGGTAATTTTCTGCAACGCACACAGGAGCGCAAGGTGATTCGATTGAGGAAATCGGCAACAAGCGAGTCCAGTAGCAATGTCGATCCAGAATCCTGCAACCAAGAGAAGGACGTCCAACGCGACGTCGAGTTCATCAGAGGAGTAATTTCCGACCTGCTGGGTAGCTACGTCCGTGTTCCTGAAATTCTGCGAGTTGGCCAGTCGGAAATTGCCAGATTGGCTGACAAGATACGGCCAGTACGTCCTGGTAAGAATTTTTCTTCTGCTCCGTCTCAATATATTTTTCTACGATTCTTTCAAACAGATTCTACTGTATTATGATATTGTAAGTGCCCAGAATGCACTTAGATTATTGCGTCAGCTCAAAGTACCGTCTTCTGAAATCCATTTAAAATAGGATCTTATCGAGAATATCATTTCGTCAGATTTACACTCGGAATTACTGATCAGTTTGCGGTACATCTGTTTTTGTTTCTTCCAATGGACGATATCTGTGACAGCAATAGTACATCAATGCTAAGAATGTTTGGGTATATCTTACATAGAAGTTGGAGAAATTGTTGCAAAACTGTATCTACAGGCACGTGAATGCATGACGATCATGATCTTGAATCTTTACGCCAATGAAGCAATGAGGAATTGTCCTCGGGATTCTTGTGAACCTCGGTAGATGTGGCTGTTGGAGATTTTGATCAATAAGATTAAGAGATGGTTTTCTGGTATACAACTGATAATTGAAGATAAAAGGAGGCTAAGGTAGGAGAAGGAAACTTTCATTGTTAGATAAGAATGCACTTTCAAATACTCAATGAATGGTACCAAAAGCGCGAATCTAAAGCACCTGTTCTTATAACATTGTGTACGTTGAACTATTTGATGATCAAACGTGTGAAAAAAGATTCGGACGGAATTATTTTCCAGGGTCCTTCAGAGAGGACTCTCCTATTGATTCCAACACCATCAGTGTGCAGTGTAGACATTTTGTCCCAAGAAAGAGTTCATTATTCTCAACCGCACTGCCAATTTCTCATGTTCTATTCGTCTTCTATTTATCTATCTATTTTCTACCCTAACAATAGCAATGGAATTCATTCTCGGTGATAACAAAATCAAATTACACCCCTGACACGTTTTTGTAAATCATCAATATTGATCTCCAAGATATAACTTACAGTCCACCGTCTTCCTACGCATAACTGATCATCCGGGGTAAATTCCCCCTTTGAAAGTCTCTCCGTCTTCATCAATCATTCTCAAGGACTGAAAATGGCGTCAAATTCGGCAGGGGAAACAGGAGATCCTGTTGATTTTGTAAACCAAAAAAAAATGGATTGTGGTCATAATTTGCTCACGTAACATTATAGAATTCAATATATGTATTTGTCGATCAGACAACCAAGTTTCCCTAATGACTTGTTACAACTTTGAAATACATTTCTCTCATGGTTCATATTCAATCAAGCTTGCATAATACCCAATAATCATAAGATCAATAGCACATTTCATGTTATGTAATCAAATTCATTGTAATGAACCTTTTTAAGCTTTGATAATTATCTTATAAGAGTTTGTTGGCGCACACGTAACAATTCATCTCACTGTGCTTTGATTCATCTTGTAACCATGCAAATATTTCGCTTTCCATTACTCTCAAAAATTTTCCCCTCTCATCCTGAGAAAACTGTAAGATTGACTAATAGGTATAGCTTGAGATCTGTTCAACCGCCACATTCAAATAGATTACCCTGTAAGTCTAAGCATAGTCCTAGTTACTCTTTAGAATGATTTCTGGCCTAGATAAACCTCCCGCACAGGTCAATTTAATCTAAGGTTGCATCGGTCTCACAGACATCTTGCTAACTGAGAAGTATAACTGAGTATATCATATAAAACAAGTAGCTCAGAGGAGTCAAAAGAGAAAACTCTGTCGCTTGATGGAACGACTTCTGCTGTTACTGCAGCAAACATGAACTTTTTCCATGATATGGCGCGGCCAAACTATGCTGACATGCTCTCCTTACTCTCATCGCGTCTCGTTGTATAGATGTGTTCTCATAACCTCCGTTATGCCAGTCTCTGGTACTTTTTGCACTCTGCATTTATATAGTAAAAGGCAAAAGAGTATACTTTGCAGCTGGTGCAAGTTGTCAGCACTTTGGTCGAGATCGTATAATGGTGATATACATGAAAACGTTGAACAAAAGATCGCCCGAGAGAGCTTTTTAGTATTACTAAGAAAATAAATTCCTTGGAGAGATCTGATGAGGTTTTATCATGCTACTACTATATTAGACTAGGCGAAACTACCGCCATCGTTTGCAAAAATAGGTGAGTGGAATTTTTTTGTGGGATCCTCTCCGGAAGACCCTCCTGATCATAGAGACGTATGGACCCAAGCCGAATTCCGATGCAACATTGTTTAAACCAAAATTGTTTAAACAATTGACAAAAATCACTTATTTCGCCCTGAAAGTAATTTTATAAGGTAATTTGGGATATTTTGGATCGAAAAGTATTCCTGTCATTTTTCACAAGGAGCCATCATTTCCGAGCTATAAGCGTTTCAAAGTTGAAAAAACGCGAATTTTGCGATCTTGAACGTTAAATAAAGGTAACAACAAAGCGAGGAATCGATGTTCTCAAGGTCGGGATCTATCCACTAGGGTGTCCTCTACAGGTTCCAATAGCAAAAGTCCATGGTCCCGGTTCAGAACCTTCCGTTTTTCGGAAGTTTTCAACGCACTGTTTTCAATGAGTCTGAGATTGACTATATATATCGACCCGCGATGTATATAGTCATACTGGCGCCTGTAGAAACAGTGCCTTTGAAAACTTCCGGAAAACGGAAGGTTCTGAGCCGGGACCATGGACTTTTGCTATTGGAACCTGTAGATGACACCCTAGTGGATAGATCCCGACTTTGAGAACATCGATTTCTCGCTTTGTTGTTACCTTTATTTAACGTTCAAGATCGCAAAATTCGCGTTTTTTCAACTTTGAAACGCTTATAGCTCGGAAATGATGGCTCCTAGAGAAAAATGACAAGAATACTTTTCGATCCAAAATATCCCAAATTACCTTATAAAATTACTTTCAGGGCGAAATAAGTGATTTTTGTCAATTGTTTAAACAATTTCGGTTTAAACAATGTTGCATCGGAATTCGGCTTGGGTCCATACGTCTCTATGATCAGGAGGGTCTTCCGGAGAGGATCCCACAAAAAAATTCCACTCACCTATTTTTGCAAACGATGGCGGTAGTTTCGCCTAGTCTATATGACATTGACTGCACGAGGACCATAGATACTGTTTAGTTCGAAGTATCATGGGTCATGAACGTCATGATTATTTGCTGACGAAAATCCATTTGTATCGCATCTCAAAGAGTATGCCTTCCTTTGATTTTCGACTAAATATTTCAATGATCTTTGTGTTTGTACGAAAGAACATCTCGAATTTGCCACGCCTTGGACACGCTTTGCGGGTACGGAGAATGAATTTACTGTGGAGCCATTGTTCTGAAGCTTCTTGTACTTGATGGATTTGAAAGTTTGAGAGCATGAAAACTACTTTTTCATTGTTCCACAGTTGAGAAGTCATCGCAGATAAATTTCATCCCATGAACTTTTTTATAGGTTGCGTGGGATAAGAATAGAATCTAAAATTAGTTATATTTGTATCTTATAAGACTTTGCTATGTGGTCATTTTGAAGGAAATTTTCTTGGCTTGCCAATGAAATCGGTTTCAAGAATCCAAATTTCTGCGCATGTGCAGAAAACAGACGATTTCCAAAAGTCTGATGAATAAATTTGTGAAAAAAAAGCAAAAATAGGCCATAGAACTCAAAAAAGGAATTTGGGACCATTTTCTTGAAGAAGAAGACAAAATTTTCCGTGAAATGCCAAATTACCAAGGTTCTAAGTAATTGGATTTTTGAGAAATTGAATTTTCTATGTTTTCTACTCTTTTGCCCGATAAAACCGCCAATAATCTCAAAATCATTTTAACAAGATGAATTTTGGTAAGCTCTTTAAAGACCTATCGAATGCCACGAGCCGCATCCCCGTAGCTCTAATGCGATTAGAGAAATGTGAATTTTATTGAGAAAAAGACCCAGATATTGTTGCTAGAGATAATCCAAAAGGATAAATTCAAATGTGTCCTAGATACCTGGGATGGGTAGTGGAAAAAAAACCATATTCTGTACCATAGAATTGAATAAGAAAGTTAAGATAAAAATCGGAGACATGACCCTGTTCCGTAGGTCCGTTTCGCGCGGAACTACTCGTATACCGTTTTTCTTCAAGATTATTTCTGTTCGACTTGGAAACTATTTCTTTTTCCATTCAACGAGGTTCAAAGATTGGTAAATAGAATAACAGCTTTGATGGCAGTTTTCAGACAGACGAAGGTCTCGTAAAAGTTTCTCGTGACTATTCTACATGTAAAAGCAAAAACAAAAAGGGCTGATCAGGGCAACTTCATGAAGGAATGTGTAAGACAGCATAAATACTTGATTATTAAGCAGACAGTAGAGCTCTTGCTTATCTGCCCATGGACAAGGTTAATTGGGAATCAGATTACTCAGTCCTCATGCCCTCACAAAGCATAATACAGCAAACAAACAGCACATTACTTTTCATGGACACTCCATACAGACCGAAGCTCATTGCCGAGTCGACTGAAGTACCTATTATGAAGACTCATCGGAACTTTCTCGCACAATCAACCTACATTTGCACTGAAATTGCGATCCACATATAAAAATGAATAATTTTCAAAGAAGGTGAGGAGCTTCTCCTTCATAATGTCCTAATTGAAATACGTTCTTTGTGGCATGACACGCCCAACATCTGATGAAATGCCGTAACATAGCTAATATACTTGGCACAAACTGCATACATATGGATAATACCAAAGTACGCGATCCGACCATGTGTTTCATGCGAGGTTTCATGTATAAGGGTGCGAATTTACTATATATGGAGAACCGCAGTAGCATGAGTAAGTAAGTAAGTTAGTATACATGTACGTGTATTCCAAGTGGAAAAAGCAGATCGTGATGGTGGAAGGCCACAGAGACCGGCCAGGCGCGCTTCCGCCCTATATAGCCTCCTCCTCTTCGTTTCTGTGGCTTTCAGGGGGAGTTGATTGTGGCTATGTATATGTTCCACCCGCTTTGCCCGACACTCTGCTTCCGGCCCTTTCTTGGAGGTCCTTATTGGGCTGCTTTTTGCAGACGACAACGATGGCGGAGGCCTTTTTGCGTCTCTTTGTTTGTACGCCTGGAAACTTTTTTGGACGCAACCGTGAGCCAAGTTTGGCCCCAGACAAGCGACGTCCTATGGGAGTGCCTTCCAATATATGGACTTTTTTTGGAAAAAGTCATTAAAGTGCCATTTTGAGATGGGATTGGCTATGTGGGGGTTTGTAGCTTTTATTTTGATGTTTGAGGAGGAATTTGGCGGTCGTCATAGTTCAGTTAGATTGTTAACAAAGTTGTTACGCAAGAAATGCTCGAGATAGATTATGATATTTGTGATTGTTATTTGGAGAAGTTTTTAGGAGAACAAAATTGAATGATGCTTTCTTATACGTCATTAGTTGATATTATTCGTGATTGCTCCTACAACATTCTTGCATGCATCCAGGCTTGCTAAAGTTTGGTTATGCCAATTTCTTGGTATTTCACAAAACTTCATTTTTAGTTGAGAATGAAATGAGTTCCTATGAGATCCATGTAGATCCCCGACTTGCCATAATTCTTAGTTATTGTTGGGTTCTTGATCATTGCATGGAATGGTCAAGAATTACCTGCCACTTGAAGATGTGATCAATTGTTGTGTCTTGACTCTTAGGTATTGCCCACAAAAAGGTCTTTGATTTCACAGGGTTTATCCATCACACTCTGAATTTCATCCGCAAACCCTTTCATGGCTTTTGTAATTATTGATCAACGTTATTGCTCGACCTGATGCAAAGTTTATCGGACAATGATCTCTTTCTCCAATTGGAAATGCCTTATTAGGCTGGGCGTTTGATTACTATTCAAATGATGGAAACTTTTTGTGAACATTTTATTTCCTTTCCTCAGTACTTCTCAAAGGAATCTAACTACAGTGGAACCCGGTTATAAGAAATCCGGAGGACCGACCAAAAATGTTCTTTGTAAACAATGTTTGTTATATCCGGGGTTGGCTGAAAACTGAGCTAGTTCCCTCCATTAATGCATTTTATCCAATTTTATTGCCTTTCCTTGACACTTTGCAAGTAAACAGAAAATACACCAATTTGACCACATTCTTATTCAATTAATTACATCATGATAGCATTCTAGAAGCACCAAAACATTTCATCAGGCTCGTTCTACATAAGATGCGCTCAGCGCGTGAGCGTACGCGCATACACTTGCGCTCATAGCATTTGATGCAGGGAATTTCATGAAGCCACCTCACCAGCCATTTTCCACTCAGAATTTCTACAAGTGAAGAATTGGTTGATGATTGATGGGTTCCGAGTGACATTATCGAGCCAACAAATCAAGTTTCTCCATGTTTTTCCATGAACAAATAGAGGAAAACATTAGCGTTTGCCACGCGAGCCTTTTCGGAAAAAAATCAGGTTAAGCAACGTATTCCGAATTCAGTATTCGGATTGGTGACCACTCATCTTGCATTTGCCTAGTTTCTGATCCCAAACAAAGTCACAGTCTCCGCGAAATAAAACGGGTGGTTACCAATGCGGATACTGAGTTGCGTAAACGTTGCTCAACCTGGATTTTCCCCCGAAAAGGCTCGCGGTGCCACCACTGCTGGTTTCTCCTTCTCGTTCATGAGAAAACATGAAGGAAATTATTTTTCTGACCCAAAAATGTGACTAGGAGACCGCCATCGATTATTCTCGCGGGTCTCGTATTCCACCGATAATGAAAGAGCGCGTAGCTTTTAGGGTGGTCAAAGCTGATGTTTTTCTCTGATTGGTTGTAGAAAAACACGAAGAAACTTGATTTTTCATCTCACAAAGGGAGTCCGGAGCGAGGTCCGGAGTCTCCGGGTCCTGAAATCTCACCAAACTTTTTTCACCAGTCTCGTGCCACCAAGAATATGAAGGATCCAGAGTAACTCCGTCAAATGGGCCTTCTGTCCAGAGCTACAATAAAAAACGTTAGCATTGTCAATATATCTATATATATATCACTTTTTAACATGGGCCTATATGGGCAATGTTAATGTCATGGGCTGTAACTTTGAACAGGAGGCCCATTTGACGGAGTTACTTTAGATTCTTCATATTCTAGGTGGTACGAAACTGTAAAAAAATTTTGGTGAGATTCCAGGACCCGGAGACTCCGGACTCCCCTTGTCAGTAATGTCACTCGGAGCCCAACAATCATGAACTAACTCTTCCCGTGAGCGCTCACGCGCAGAGCGCATCCTATGTATAGAACGAGCCTCAACGGTTCATGTAGGATAAGAAATCGGTGATTGGTTTTTGGATCTGCCCCTTCGTTTTGAGGTAGTGGTCCTGTACCATACCCTTCAACTTCAAACACTGGCGAAAGAACTCATCACCCCAACCTGCATCCGTGTGGTAAAAATTATTGAGGCAGTCTAGTGCAGACAAGGCCTCGGAATGCGGAATGATTTCAATCTTATCACTTATTTTTTCTTTTGCTAGCACTCATGTCAACGTCGACTGTTCAATTTGATACTGATCGTCATACGCACGTTTTGTATTTACTGGCTCAGATTGCATGTGGTAGTTCGTAGTTAGCTCTCATTACGAATGTGCAGACACACAGCCGTGAGCAATTTCAAATGTACTATTCGCTACATCAGAGGCTTGGATCCGAAATTTTGACGATTTCGTGTTTGTTATACCCAAGGTGTTCGTAATAACCGGGGTTTACTGTATTAACTTAGCATGGAAACCAAACCAGATATTGGGATTTGTTCATTATAATCGGGGTCCACTGTATTGTTGGTTGTCACTCCATCATTGGTATTATATTGATTATACATTTCGTATTGGAACTAAGGAAGGACACTCGAGAGTACCTGATTCCCTTCTTGCTTATTTCAAAAAATATTTCCAACATAACATGCTTAAATCGTAGGAGTGAATTTCGCTCACTCACAGTCAGATTTGCGCCTTTCAGAACTTGGAGCCGCACAAATTTATCTTCCTTATTGGAGTAGAAATTTACTCCAACCGGTGGCTTAGAATTGAGCTTCAATAATAGTATGGTCACTACATAACCTCCATTTCATCAGTGCTACCGTATCATCAAGCTATAGCCTAATGTAAAATGATGAGCTCAACTTTCCTTTGGTTCTCATCCATTATTATTCAAGCATCGGTCTCTAGTTTTTAATCACGATCGGGACATATCAAATTTGACACGCAATCGATACAATCTGCTGTACATACTCCGCTCTTTCACATGCATAACGATATATTTTGCCTTCAGCAAATACATACATCAGTAGCTGCCTGTTATAATCGTGCACGAATCGTGCGAAACTAAAAGAAGCCAAAGGAATATTTTTCTCACACAAACTGCTCGTGCTTCACGGATAATGTACACCCAAAAATTATTATACCATATCGCATACGGTGTTTTTCGATGCATATATAAGGATGTGGCAGGTGTTTTTTGCCTTACCATGTAAATAATTAAGTCCCCATGGTTATTGGCTTGGTGTATATATCTACATTCCAAAGACTCATTTGCTATCTGATTTCTGATTCACTCAAGCATTGAACTGTTTTAGTATAAATTCCCATGGAATCGAGTGACATTGAAATCTCATGAATATACAATCTTGTGATAAAGTGCATGGGAGCTCCCACACTTCCATATACTTATACTCATGTGGATACCTCATTTTTGCCCGCCAAACAGGTGTCTATAATGATAAGTGCACATTTCGAGATACAGGTTGGGGTGTGTTAGTATATATGCAAGGCGAAGGAGAAATTTGCAATTTTTCTCTTCGGTAGTTGAGTACGTCCATGTCAAATTCAAACGGTTTCTGCAGCTATTTTTTTGAAATTCCCATACCATTTTTTTTCGACGTGGGGTACCAAAATAAGATGTTTCCTATAGTTTGTAGGTCCAAAAAAATTTTTTTGTCTCAGATAGGCCTACAAGAGTGATTTTACCGAAAAATCAAAAATTGAGACTATCCTACCGTATTTTGCTCGTAACTTTTGATTGCTTTGACCAATTTGGATTTTTCAAAAAGCATTTGAAAGGCGACTTCGAAAGCTATCGATTGACTACTAGTGAAACCTCTCCCAGTTGTTTTTTGAACATCCGAAAACTGAAATACTCAAAAATCATTGTTTTGCTCATAACTTTTTTGACGTATATTTTGATTTTTTTTATTTCATTTTTTTCGATTTGTATAGTAATGAACTACCTGCAAAAAAATTTTCAGCCATTATTTTTACTTTTGGGGCCACCTAGAGCTGTTTGAGTGCGCAAAACCATCTCAAAAACTCGAAAAATGCGTTTTTACCTCGTTCAACTTTCTCGGGCGACCTCGCAACTAATTTCATTGTGTTTGCAAGACTGTTTTACCTTAGAAATGACTGTTTTGAGTATTTTTTTAGTGTAACAGATGCTCAGATTCGTAGAAATTTATTTCGAAAGCAAATTTTTATTCAATAATTAGCATCTCCTGCGCATGCGTTGTTGTCTACGTCCCTGAAAATGATTCCAATCGATAGCTGGTTCAATTTCCTTTGAAAAAACCTCTTGCTGAAGTCAATTTCATGCCATAGAACCGGAGCTACAGCTGTCAAACTAAAAAGAGATATCAAATCCGTGAGCCTGGAGAAAGATTGTCGGTCTCGTCTGCCGGTTGAAGCGTGTATTTCCGCTTCTACTCCATCAAATTAACTTCAACAAGGGGTCATTTTGAAGGAAATTGAGTCAGCTACCGATTCAAATTAGTTTTGAAGCTCTAAAGTCATTTGCATGCACGAGAAATTCGAATCTAACGAATCATTGCCAGCAATTTTTTCCGACTCTGATCAGACGGTTGTGAAGTTTCTGCGCAGGCAAATGATTTTGGTGCTTCAAAAACGATTGAAATCGGTAGCTGACTCAATTTCCTTCAAAATGACCCCTTGCTGAAGTTAATTTGATGGAGTAGAAGCGGAAATACACGCTTCAACCGGCAGGCGAGACCGATAATCTTTCTTCAGGCTCACGGATTTGATACCTAAGACATTTCTTTTTAGTTTGACAGCTGTAGCTCCGGTTCTATGGCATGAAATTGACTTCAGCAAGAGGTTTTTTTGAAGGAAATTGAACCAGCTATCGATTGGAATCATTTTCAGAGACGTAGAGAACAACGCATGCGCAGGAGATGCTAGTTATTGAATAAAAATTTGCTTTCGAAATAAATTTCTACGAATCTGAGCATCTGTTACACGAAAAAAATACTCAAAACAGTTATTTCTAAGGTAAAACAGTCTTGCAAACACAATGGAATTAGTTGCGAGGTCCCCCGAGAAAGTTGAACGAGGTAAAAACGCATTTTTCGAGTTTTTGAAATGGTTTTGCGCACTTAAACAGCTCTAGGAGGCCCCAAAAGTAAAAATAATGGCTGAAAATTTTTTTGCAGGTAGTTTATTACTATACAAATCGAAAAAGAATGAAATAAAAAGAATAAAAATATACGTCAAAAAAGTTATGAGCCAAACTGTGATTTTTGAGTATTTCAGCTTTCGGATGTTCAAAAAACAACTGGAAGAGGTTTTACTACTAGTCAATCGATAGCTCTCGAGGTCACCTTTCGAATGCTTTTTGAAAAATCCAAATTGGTCGAAGCAATCGAAAGTTACGAGCAAAATACGGTAGGATAGTCTCAATTTTTGATTTTTCGGTAAAATCACTCTTGTAGGCCTATCTGAGACAAAAAAATTTTTTTGGACCTACAAACTATAGGAAACATCTTACTTTGGTACCCCACGTCGAAAAAAAATGGTATGGGAATTTTTAAAAAATAGCTGCAGAAACCGTTTGAATTTGACATGGACGTACTCAGTTACGAATAGATGGCCGAGAATGTCGCTAATTGTTCTGCTGCACATTATCATTTTGATAGTGTTTCTGATGTGTGTGTGTGGGGGGGGGGGGTTACTTATACCTCCTCCTGATGTGATCTTAGGGTAAGGGTACGTCTTTTAAACCTTGAACTTAATGCGGCGTTGCCAACGAGAATGAGTGTGAATGAAAGGTTGTTTAGCGGCGCGCGTTTGAATCCGCAGTAAATGCGTAACGCATGCTGTTTAATCACACAATATATATATAAAGAGTATAGAGGCTGTGTGAAGTGCAGCCGGAGATGGAATAAGAAAGGTCCGATCATTGTAGGGATTGAGCAATTTGCAGAGGAATGTTGCAATTCTTTTACGCGCTGCACTGTGTGAGCTTGCAGATCAAAGCACTGATGTTTCGTATGCGTATTTAGTGCTTGGGGATACCTGTAGGGTCCCTAGAAGGGGGTCGAGACAAATGGTCCGCCATACTTTGCCCAGCCCTTGTTATTTACTATACCTATATTTTGACTCCGTAGATATAGGTATAGTAAATAACACGGGACTTGGGCAAAACATGGCGGACTGAAAACATCGTGTCTCGACCCGACCCCCTTCTAGGGACCCTAGATGCGTGGGAACGAAGGAGCAACAAGTGGTGCACATCGCATCTATAGATATATAGTTATAACTACAAGAAATAGGTGCACCTGCTTATTTGGACGTAGATATGATACGTGTCACGAGTCCTGCTGCATATCTTCACACTTACCTAGTTTGCGTTTAGTCTGATTCTCGTGAATACCTATACCCTAAACTGTCTCAGACAATATTTCACCCAGTTCTATTATCTTTTCAATACTGGTTAAAACTTCTCGCTTCTGAAATCGATAACAATTTTTTGATAGATTCTTGGGGCATGTAGTAGCCGTGCACCACGGCCATAAAGTTCCATTCACCTTTTATGTGAAAATTTTAATTGTACAAAGTTTGAGATGAGTTGTCTAGTTATGGTTTTTGTCAACGTTCAGCTCAAATCATTAGATTATTGCAGAAAAGTGGGAATCACTGGGCGCCTGGGACATCCTAACCTATAGAGAACTGAGATGACTACAAAAATTATTCGAAAATGCTCATATTATGGAAGTTCACGTTGGAATAGATACGATATGTGGAAATTCGGGAATTTTCTGTTGTCAAAGTAACTTAAATTTGAGTCTGAAGTTTTTCACGTTTTAAATTGGCGCCATTCAATATGGCGGCGACTGCAAATAAGTCACGTGACTTCAGAATGTTTTCCACGATAATTCTGAGGCAAACTTGCGTTTCCTCACCGTGAACTTCTATTATTTGAGTAAAATAAGCTCTCGATTGTGATTCAGATGAGAATTTCAGATGAAAAATGACATCACAACAGTTGGGGAATTTAGCGGCACATGTGCAGCCACCGCCATATTGGATGGCGCCAATTCAAATTGACAAAACTTCAATGATGATTTAAAAACCATAGAGGCGTCGTAGAAATTTCAAACTTTTCTTCCTATATCTATTTTGCCGCAAAATCTCGAAATATAACATTTCTCGGAAATATGTCAATTCCCTATTATATATTAGTAGATTATGTACTTGAGTTGCGTAATCGCGGGATTTCCATGACGAGGGCTGAAAACACAGTTTTCAGCCCGAGTGATGGAAAAGCGCGATTACGTAACGAAGTGCATACGCATTTTTATAGTCGCCCGGCTTTAATGTAGTACATTGCAGGCGATCTAATTTTTGTTCCAAGAATTCCCGAATTCTTTTGCGATTTGAGCTAAATGACGAGTTAGGCCATTCAAACTAGATAATAATTTGAATTTCCTAACACGTCGTTTAGCCCAAAGCACCCTGTAGCAGTCTCTGACTGTAGTCGGATTTTGCATGCATTTTTGCGCACCTACCGCACTTTGGGGCAAGATGTGCCACATAGATGATAAAATGTTATGTTGCAACGTTTCGTCAACTTTTTTAGGTGGCAATATTTCAATTTCTATGTATCACATTTTTACACAGAATCGACGGAAGTTTACAATATAATATTATACCATTTATGCAGAGGGTTTAACTCCCAATCCGGTCCCCTAAGATCAATAAACTTTCAAAAAATGTGTTCTCTGTATTTTTGTATTGATTCATTCATTTTATCATTACTTTCTCTTGTAAAGATAACTATTGTGTTTTGACATTCAGAAATGAAAGCTTGCCAGATGGAACAAGTTGAAATTGAAATGAGAGGTAACCGCATCTGAAAGCCATTTATATATCATTCTCTTTACGTCAGTTTGTGAGAAGGATTTTCATGGAACTGTGACAATCTGTAGTTCGAGGAAGATTGCAGAACTCGGAATCAAGCTCTGACACTTTCTAGGAAAGTTCACAAAGTTTCAATTAGATTCCGACTCGAGAGATTAACTGAGAAACTCATCTAGTTTCGAGAAAGAGAGATAAAGTTCGATATGAGATAGGTACGAGATAATTGAGGCCACAATTTTCAGTATGTTTCATTTGCCGATATTTTCACTTGGAAAAGAGGATAGTATGATGATCTCTTATCGAACAATTTTACTTATTTATTTGTGACTGAATTTGATTTAACTCTATTCAATGTAAGATGTGCGAATTCTCTCTACAAATTCAAAAGTACAAAGCTGTCAGTTTTCAAAAATTTTGAAAACCACCAGTCAACACTCACGTTCATTTCTTTCTTTGCATTCTCATGAAGAATGTTAGAATATTATAGTCAAACAGAATTTATTTAAGGTTAATGTAGAGCAACCTTGAATTTTTCATCGTCATTCTATCGAACTTTACGCTCGTAAATTATATTATAAATCAAATATTCATATCCCAACGACTTAACTTTTCTTTGCTCCAATGTATTCAAATTGAACGTTCTAAAAGTGTTGGCATTATAGAGTCATATATATGTAAGCTTCAATTATATCTTGCAAGTGTCGAGTCAGTGTAGTCGAGTAACAACTATATGAAATTCTTCCCATTGACCCTTTGTAAATTCAACGTGGGATTATTTTTTGCAAATTGATACTTCTCTGGTGCATTGGCTCGTAAAATTTGACCTCAAAGTGTATGAATATCACCATTACTTACCTTTTCCCTTTCCATTACAACTGGAATTTCATAGTAAGTCACTTGCCCTCTGGCCTGACTATAATCATTGTAATACATATAGCATAATGTAATAAGAGCATTCATAAATTATTTTTTGAATCTATGGCATAGATATTTATGAAAAGGTATCATTATCAAAATAGATAAGTACAAGAATATACATTGCTGAGGAGACAGGCCAATTTACCAAGACCCCGATCCGAAAAATTTGATTCGATCCTTAACTAGTTGCAAAAATTTTACACCTGTGGCATTGATTCGTCAATTCTGCTGTCGATACAAAATACATGACATCATGATCAACATTTCGTATCGCTGATGATTGTCTACTAACTATAAATATACATCGATTCTATATTGAAGGTCACCCATAGAGCACCCCGTAGATATCCATAAAATCATCGAGGGTGCAAGTATATATATATAGACGAGTAAATCGATGATAGGCGAACAGCTATGTATGATTTCTTATATATGGGCATTATCGCGATAACTCACACGCTTCGGTCCTCAAAATCCAGAAGTTGAAAATTGATGCCCTACCATGTCTATCCCATGTTTTTTCCCCATTTTTTTTTTCGCATATTGAGTGATGGTATGTGACAAAATATATGCAGAATTCATTTTTTAAAGACTTACCAGGAGAGGTCACCACATCCGGATCACGGATTTGGCTGAAACTTTGGAAATAGTCTTCTTTTAGTGCCAAAAGATGAAACCCAAAATTATAGACCCTAGCGCTCAAGCATTTCCGAGCTACAGCCAAGGATATTAGCATTGCAGGTATACCTATATGTATAATTTTTAATATACGCCCATATGGGCAATGCAAATATTTGGGGCTGCAGCTCGGAAACGTTTGAGCGTTAGGGTCCATAATTTTGGGTTTCATCTTTTGGCACTAAGTGAAGACTATTTGCAAAGTTTCAGCCAAATCCGTGATCCGGATGTGATGACCTCTCCTGGTTCGAGGAGTATTTGCGATTTTCACATCATGTATTTATTCTCTTTTTCGTGCTATATTTGAGTCCATGGAACTGACATACATGGAATTGACATAGAAACTTCTCCACGTAGATTTCATCTAATCCCATTCTACTTTAGTGGAAAAATTTTTTTCCGTTCAGATAGATTGATTTTTAGTACGGTAACTTGGCATGCACAGATATTGACATAATTTAAATTACATGGCTAATTTTCGGCTATAAACGTTTATGCGGTACTCGGAATTCGATTCTAATAAGCCTTTCCTCACGATGGCATTCGATTGTTGGATATGTTTCCTTGGAATTTTGTCTCTGCCAAAGTCGTTCAGAGGGAATTTGGCTCGGAGTGCTGTCTGCTTTTTAAAGAAATTTCTCATTTTTAGTGAAAATTCCATAACAAAATTGAGGCACGTTGCTCGGGGACTAAACTCAGCATTCTGGCTATAATACCTGTGAAAAATAGTTGATTCAA
Source organism: Eretmocerus hayati (assembly GCA_029851415.1). Classification (NCBI taxonomy): domain Eukaryota; kingdom Metazoa; phylum Arthropoda; class Insecta; order Hymenoptera; family Aphelinidae; genus Eretmocerus; species Eretmocerus hayati. The sequence goes on along the minus strand of CM056741.1, from coordinate 32,680,630 downwards.
TATTGTGTTTTGAGAGAAGAATTTGGTGATAGCCACTGCCTTGAGTATTTCGACGCTGGCACTAAGAATATACGCGTAACTGCGAATATAACATGGAGCTGTACATGGAGCTGACATTTCTACCCTTTGATCTTTGAAAATAAAAGAGATGACTTTACGGATCGAGCTGAAAATCCATTCCCAAACGCATTTCAACAGAATATATGTAGGATTTGAATGGAGTGATTCGGAGCTTGCTCCTCAAAATGCAAGGCCATAACACTTTTTCTGACAAGTTTTCGCGATAATACCCACATGCGTACATGTATTGAAAGTGTATACAATTCCACATACGAGCTTTTACGGGGTGGTGGTGATAATCGTCGTAACGCGTGCAGCGATGATACGATGTAGATACTGCGCACTCTCGTCTTTGCTATCGATTCATCCCTGAGCTCGTATAATATACATGTGCATATATAAAATGCTTCTGGGCTCTTTTACAGGGGTGCAACGCACTTCTCGTTCTTTTTTTTTCTAGCTTCATATGCGTGTGCGTGTTGCTTATGAACATGAATGAATATAGATACTCCTGTATGATATATGGGCATAAATAGAAGAGAAACGGTGAAAGACCGGTGAGTGCAAGTATTGCGATTTTCGCTCTCAAATAAATGCTACGTATTAAAGGCCGGAGTATATTTGGAGGTGTGATTTTTCGTGGATGAAAATTCGATCGGCTTAAGGTTTCAGAAAGAATTATCTCATAGTGTATATAGAATCTATACTGATGTGCAATACCTCTCTCGTGTTATCAATATCCGGAATCAATTTGCTGTGAACGTAACGAATGGTGAGGTTTGGACAATCAGCTGTTATGAAAAGGGGGAATAATTTTACTGAATCACAATATTTTTTTAGACGCTGAGGGTTGTCAACATTTTTGACGCTGACAAGGAGAGGCCAGGGAGTGCGAGTCACGGATTTGGCTGAAACTCTGGGAATAATCTCTTTTTAGCACCAAAAGATGAAATCCAAAATTACAGACCCTAACGCTCAAGCGTTTTTGAACTACAGCACATAGCATCAGCATTGCCCTCGATGCATATGGACCCACGTTGAAGGGATGATACACACACACACATACACACACTGTAATGCGTAGCATCTATAGGCTGTAGTTCGAAAACGCTTGAGCGTTAGACTCAGAGGCTTTGGGTATCATCTTTTGGGGCTAAAGCGAGACCATCCCTAGAGTTTCATTGGAATCCGTGACCCGCACTCCCTGGGCCTCTCCTAGTAAGTGACAAATAACCGAGCAAATAATTAATTTATCTCGTTTTGATAAATCATCCGTTGTGAATCGTTTGAAGACAACTCTTATCCTTCATTACTACAACCGATTGTCGTGAATATGCCTCTTTGAGCCTGCGTGTCATTTCATTGATTTCCATGCCATTAATTTTCATTAGATTGTTAACATTTCAAACCGGCTCATTTAAATTTGTGATCCGACTGACTTATATCATGTTAACGCTGCTTCACTTTTTTGTGATTATTGAATTTTATGGATGAATCGCTCATTGCTAAATGGTAGTTTTGTGATTGCCCATTAACAGATTTTAAAATTATTTGTGCCAAATAATTCGTTTCAACGAATTCGCGGTTGTTTGCCTCTGCTTGAACTCGAAACTGATTCCTTGTGCGATTGATCATACTTGAATCACAGTCTCAGACTGCAAGATCATTATGTATTAATGAGGTGTGCCCAAATTATGACCCCCTAGGCTCTAAAGTCATCGGTTTGGAAAACCGTAATGACAGCTTGAAAGTGAAGAATCAAAATTGACCACTGAGGTGAGCGCATTTCGGACAATTTCGATAATTTTATCATAAAGTTTTAAACAAACCACTTGGAACTTTTATGAAACAGTGATCTTTTATAATCAAATGGAGTAATTGAGATTCTGCTACCTAATAATAACATTATTCTTTAAAGCGCTTTTGTTTTTAGGATTCCCATTTTGATATCCATGCAGATATCGCAAAAAGTGCTATAATCTAGCTTGTGAACCGGTCACATTTTCACTCGATTCAAGGAAAGGAAATCCAAATTTTAATATTTCCGGCTTAATTTTTAATCAAGCCCTGATTCCAAACTTGATTCTCAACCTCACATCCCTTCTGTGATTATCGAGTAAATCTTTTCATAGAAGCAAGTCAGGTACAAGTATCGTCGATTTGAGATAAACGTAGCTCTAGATACTTGCTTTTTGTGTCTAAACAATAAGCAAATCAACTGCCACCAAAATTCGTTTGTAGCTGAAATAATTTTTCGACCCAAATCACTCCTCGTGACGATTTTGGACCCGATAAATCACACTTTCGGGGGAATCACCCATATATTACTCCTAGTAAACATCTCGGGTCCCAAAAATTTCCGGATATCATTGGGGCACAATCTACTTACCATCACCAACAAAGACCGACCATCTGATTCAGAGGTTTAGCTCGGAATGGTTGTTGTTGATGCCCATTACATCGAGGAAGCAGCTCCGCAATCGATCTTTCCGCGCTACGAAGCTCAGAGGCCTCGCATCGCCGTCCGGGCGATATGCGGGCCCTGCGATCGGATATCTCTTGCTATTCCTATGGAGTATATAATACACGTATAAGGCCCCTTTTGTACCCTATATGTATATTCGTGTCTCTGTATTGGTGCGGGTTTGTTGTTAAAAGGGCCCCGAAGCGTGAAGAGGAAGCGAGCCCGATTTTTCAGAGAGAGCCTCGAGCGTAATATAAGAAAGTATTGGGTTGTTGGGGCCCGCACCTCCTCCGCTTATAGGACGGCATTCTTCGTTTTCGTCTTTGTCCGCCGATCGAAAGCTGCCAAGGTACCTATTTTGTGTTATTTTGAGGTGAGCTGAGAGAGGTCGTCGTTTTCGTTCTGGTTGTTGTTGTTCTGCTCGATTCTGTTTTTAAAATGATGTAAAAGTATGGAAGCTCTTGAATTTTTAATAGATTGTGGCAATGGATTTGATGATAGTCTAAGGAAATGAGATTCAAAAGAAAAATAGGCTGTTTGAAACTGCTAGCTATAAGTATCTAGGATGTGGGTTGTTTTGTCTCTGAGCTCTTCTTTGAGAGAGCAAATGGAGGAAAGAAGAAGTGACTATATAGATTAGGGTGGCACTTATTTCCCAACAATTTTTCTGCGACTTCTACTACAGTTTTCTTGCATCCTTATGACTAGAAAATAGTCTTCTAACCGCGAGGAATCTAAAAAAAAGTCTCCAACCATGCCGAGAGAGCGATTTTTAAATCAAATTTCTTATACCCACTTATTGGCCTTTCCTGCGCATGCGCGTAATTGTATGTATGCTTGTGAAAGTATTCCTAAATGATAGTTGGCAAAATTTCCTTCAAAATGATCCCTTGTTAAAGTCGATTTGATATATCTCGACCAGAGTTGTGACTGTTTTTGGGAAGTGAACGAGTACAAGCTGTCACAGACGACTGCTGTTGTACTCACAGATTTGACACTTTGGACTCTTCCACTTTCTAAAAACATTCCCAACTCTGGTCGAGATATATCAAATCGACTTTATCAGGGGATCATTTTCAAGGAAATTCTGCCAGCTATCGTTTAGAAATACTTTCACAAGCATACAATTACGCGCATGCTCAGGAAAGGCCAATAAGTGGGTATAAGGAATTTGATTTAAAAATCGCTCGCCCGGCATGGTCGGAGACTTTTATCGGCTTCCTCGCGGTGGGAACACTATTTTCTAGTCATAAGGATGCAAGAAAACTGTGGAAGAAGTCGCAGAAAAAAGTTTGGGAAATGAAACCACCCTAATGTAGATGGATACCGTGATGGATACGGATAAAATCTGAGACGTCGAACAAAGCAAATGTGACTCCAATTCGAAGGATATACTTTGTGGTTCATCTTAAAATCGCACACTGAATGAGGCTGAAATCGAAAACTGGAATTAACTGACGCTCGCAAGAGTTGCGACTCATTGTAAATCATTGACTTGCCTGCAGAAGCTCAAAATACGCATGAACCATAATGATGAAAATGATCGTAACAATGGTATCGATCGAATTCTTGAGTGAACCGAGAACCTCCGAGAGAGCCTCGCTCTCTTCGTAAATGTTCAGTTTTTCAATACCACGATTATTGCGAACGTGACTTCGAACTTATTTTCCATCATTGCATGCGCGAAAACAAAATCATTATTCAATTTGGTGAAGCGGAAATGATTTGGGATGACCGCAATTTGTACGCGTGGTGAGAGGAATCCAGTTCCATGCTTGCGAGACAGTTGTCCCTCGCAGTTGTCCCGTTTACTGCTCGTTGGACGTTGTTCAACCCAACGTTGATTGCAGAATTTTAAAATTTGTTTCATTGAAAACTTATTCAAAGCAAAAATGTCACAAGACAACGAATTTAATCATCTTTCGCCTTTCTACGTCTGAGAATATGGTTTATAGCCTTACCCTTGCTGTTATTGCTGGCATATTTCATATTATTGATGCTCGCAGACGAATTTATCAAATAAACCTGTTATTCTTAAATTTCTGAATCGGTCAAACCCTCTGCTAGCTTGTCGGTGATTTCCACCCGGTTTCACTCCAAGACCTCGACCAAGACTAATATGTAAGAAAACTGTCCCAGCACACTTCTCTATTTGTGCCTATCCTACGATGCACACATTTCCAGTCTTCATTGCAAGTTTCAGTACCTACAATTTTTAAAATTTATCGAAAAATTTGTGATTCTGTAGAAAAATTATGAACCTACTTATATTGTCAGACTAGGAATGCTCAAAGTCAGGTTTTCGAGTCATGTAAAAATCGCACTGAATCACAGCAAACTTCCTTTATAGTCGCCCAGCTACAATCTAGCACATTACGGCCGTCTACGCGGCCTTGGCGGCCGCGTAAACGGCTCGCAACGTGCTAGATTGTAGCTGAACGACTATAAAAAAATGTATGTACCTCGTGCCGCAATCGCGGCTTTCCATGACTCGGGCTGCAAACAAGTTTGCAGCCCTCGTCATGGAAATTCCGCGATTGCGGCACTCGGGTACATAATATACTAAACTTTGTAATGTTAATTTTCAGACGATCAGTCTGATTTTAAGAGTTTCTTCTTACAGTGTATATCACTAAAAAGTATCAATTAAAGATGTCAAAATTCCTCACCCAATTTTCGGCATTCGTTACCGCAGATGTTGGCTTTCTCGATAATAGTTTGTCGATCTGGTCCATATTTGCACATATTAAAATCTCTCAATTCTCATACAAGAGTCCCAAAAAGTAAGTTTCTCGATATGGCAACAACATGTAGCATCATACCTAAATGGCAATACTTAAAAACCTCTCGTCGAGCAAGAAAGGAAATATCATCAGCTGCTTCTCAAGCTTCTGCATGCAAGGTGCGCCTCTTATACATCGCAAACCCCGAAATTTTATTTCGTGCCTGAATGCGATGAATTTCACCTCTCTTTATTATGAGTTTACAAACCGGATCGCATGCTGCAGTTCGCGGCTGCCGAAATTCCTTGAGGAGGCTCCTCCTCCTTGGTAAAACACCCTCCATGCATAAAAAAAAAAAACACTGGTGAGGCGCATGGGAACAAGTCGTATACCTCTTTGTTTTTGTTTGGCTCTTCGAGCTCTATATGTTTTTGCCTTACCTAAAGGGGATATACCTGTGTGTAAACCAGCACTTACATATATACACCTGGGTATATCTACGTATAAATTTAACAGCTGAGCTGGCTTTTAAACCGGCCCGAATGGACTTTTTAAAACTTTTTTCGATATAAGAGTGGAGTGTGTGTGTGTGGAGCACTTTAGCTCGACTTTGAAACAGGCCTTTCTTGAATTGAGGGGTGGTCCGGGTGATGATTGCCCTCCCGTATTATATTAGGATGCAGCTCCCGAAATACGAGTCTTTAAGAGTTTCTGGTCACACATGTGACCTTAGATTAGACTTTACCGTACAGTCGAGCAAACATGTAAATTTGAGAATTTAGCTTAAGGTGCAGAATACATATTGAGCAAAGCAGAATAGGCTCTTGTTTAGATTTCTACTTACATAAAATACGCGAATTGGATTATGTAGTCATTGACACTTTTGCTTCCTGTCCATCTGGAATCTATGGTATATTAAAGTGGTCTTGCTTGAATAAGTTTTACCTTGATTTTTGACTCAACGTTGTCCCACGTGATTCGATTACAAGTTTAGATGATTCGTAGACCAAACTTTGAACTGTATGACCAAGAAAAGCGTCTAGGGGTTTGGAAGGATGCGCCATGAACTACAGTCGGATGATATTTATATAGCAATAAAAGTGAAGAACTAGTTCGTTTTTTAATTGTAAACTAAGCGGAAATTAGAAATGTTGAGTTTTTTTCCACCCTTCCGCGGGGAAAACGTTTTAGAATAAGGCCCTTGGCACAGTGAGCCGAAAAGGCTCGGAAGTTGAGAGTTCAAGAAAAAAAATTCCTGTGGGACGTCATTCTAAGTCTCATCCAGGATCATTCCCCAAGAAAATCGAAAATTGTCCGTCGGTTGATTTTGGATTATTGTTATTTTTCGAGGAAATGTGTCGTACTTTTCACGGATTCACACGTCTTTTGTCGTTTTCCGTAATAGTCCAAAGGGGGGTGAGTTTTATCGAAAAAACCATGAATTAGTTTGTCGTGGGATATTAGTTCATCTGCAAGATTGACAGTGCCCGACAGGTGGATCTTGAGGGGAAAACGCGTATAGCGAGTCCTCGGGATCCCTGTCAATGAGTGAATTAAAATTCACCCGTTCGACGGCTCGGCCTTGGGCTAATCGGCGCGAGGGTCGCTAGATGGCTGGGCAGCGGCTGCAGCCTGAAGCGCTCCCAGACGTGTGAGATTTAAAGATTTGGCACATTCGGCAAATGTCTCGATTAAAATTTCAAGATTTTACAAGGTTGTCACTAGGACGGGCGCTTGGGCAGGAAGACGAATAATACGAATGTTTTCCAATATTATTTGCGACTCGGAAACCGAAGTGCTGAACACGAAAACCACACACACGCGGTGACTCATGGCTCGAAGGGGTCGCGGAACTCGTGGAAGTCGCGGCGCGTCCGGGGTGGCGAGTGAGCGCGCACCGGGACCTGGAGCGGCAGCGATTCGGGCAGAGTAACGGCGTCGAGGCGATGAGCGGCAGCGCGGCGAGGCGACGGCGAGAGAGCGCCGGGTAAGACTGAATGCCACTGGCTTGGAAGCACGGACTTATATACGCGTGGAGTAACACGGTTGTGATGGGAAAACAGGTCACGTGATGCAATTAAGGGTCACGAAAGCTTTTCCCGGCGATGGTGATGTGCATTTCGGTCACAGGGGTTTTCCACCCGGCAGTGGTGATGCTTATTTCCGTCACATAGATTTTCCACCCGGCATTGGTAATGCTTATTCCCGTCACATAGATTTTCCACCCGGCAGTGGTGATGCTTATTCCCGTCACATAGATTTTCCACCCGGCAGTGGTGATGCTTATTCCCGTCACATAGATTGTCCACCCGGCAGTGGTGACGTTTGTTTGATGTTATCGGCGGGGGAGGCCCGAGTGATGCTATTTCTGGTCACATCCGAAATGACGTGGCTGTATCCACAAAGCGCGACCCGAACTGCTCGAATTTTACTGCGAAAAAGTGCGGAATTGATTTCCAAAAAAAATGTACGAAGCTTATGCGCACGTCAAGATATTATGCACATCTCATTTATCAAAAAACCGAATCCAGTATGGGTAGTTGGGAAAACGTCAGGGAAAAGTTCGATTTGATGTATTTTTTATATAGATGCCTCTCTAAACCAGTTGGAGTGAAATTTCACTCAAAGCCATGCATGAGTCAGTTTCGTGCGCAACGAATTAGAGTGAATCATCACTCCAAGCTGGACTCAAATTTCACTCAAACTTGAGTCGATTATCACTCTTAGGATATTGAGTCAAATAATCCCAACCAAACTTTTCAACATTCTAGATACTGCAATAGAATAGTATTTTTCGATTCGAGGGTGGGAAGTTTGGTTTTGCTTTTCGATGATTGTTTTCGGCCCGAGCCCTGGCGAGGGTCGAAATTAGCACGAGTAAAGCAAAAAAACTTCACGCCCAAGTATCGATATACGTTTTTCGATCGACTGGGCGTAAGGTAAACGAAAACTACCGTGCGTAAAGCAGTGCTTTACGCACAGTCGATCGAAAAAACTGATTTAAGGCGTGCACACAAATTTCAGTAAATTTCTTGGTATTTTTAATTATTAATATTCTATGAAAAATGTATTTCACGTGATTTCTGGCAGTTGTGTTCGCATGATGGGATTTGAACCCGCACCCTCTTCTTGATTGCCAGGCAAGACTCTCATCCATTAGATCAAACGGGACTTTGACATTGAATAGTTAGGAAAGCCTATATGTGTCCGGTTGTAAACGGTCGATACGAGTTTTTAAATATACCCGAGAAGTGTTTCGAAGGGAATCTCGGAATAGAGCAGCATCATTAAGCCATTGAAAAATTCTCCACTTTCTTCATACACCTTGGAGTGAAAATTAACTCAAGCTTTTAGCAAATGTATCATTTCTGTGGTTTCACTCCTTATGAGTCAAATTTTCACCCCAATATGAGATTTTCTCGGTCGTTCTGAGGATCACTCCAAGCTTTGAGTCAAAATTTCACTCCAGCGGTTTTAGAGAGTATCTGCTATTATAAATGGATACTAAATTGTAGATCTTCAAAACATCCATAATAAATTATCGTACAGATTTTTTCGTTAAAACTCACTCCTTCCAAGCTGTCACGGAGAAACCACATAAAGAGCAAAAACCGGTGAAAAAAGGCGAACTTTTACATACTGTTTATACTTCCAAATTTGGAACCTACGGATAAATGAACAACCGATGGATTTTCTTTTTCAGACTTTCGCCGTCACAAGGATATATTTGCTGGATTTGCAACGAGATTACCCGACTATGCATTTTTACCCGAGCATCTTTCAAACTTTTCTGACAAGCCAACTTTTTGCGTCGAGATAAAACCAAAGCAAGGCTTCATCTGCGATTCTGACAGACTGCTCAAGAAATGCCCTTACTGTTTGAAACAATATTACAAGGTAAGATCTTGTTATAATTTTGTAAGCCCACGCAAAATGAACTATCTCATTAGCAAAATCTTAATCGGTATCTTGCATAACAAGACCATCTCTCAATTGAAGGAACTCAACTATCTTTTTTGATATCACATTCATCATCCCAAATATGCAAATTCGATAATAAATCGATTTTCGAGTCATACACAGTGAGCAATCTGCGTCAGTCGCGACAAAAATAAATTAAAGAAATTTAATTCTGGAACTTTCTTTTTTGAAGTCACTTGAAGTATGGAAGATTGGGCTTCGTAGGAAGTCACGGTAGGCAATTTTTCAACAAAGAACATCCGTGCGCCATCTGCGAGTCGTGTTAAACTGCACGTGTCTCCCTTTACGCGATAAACGAAATGCTTTCAAAAGTGACTAAAATTGATTATACATGAAACACAAAGTAACTGCTCCTCGTGAGCAGGAGTTTCTTTTTTCACGATGCAGAGCAAAATTTACATATGGAAACTCGGTATACGCTTATACATTGAGCAAACGGAATTCTTATCATTGATTTGATATGAAAATCTCGCCGCCTCGGGAACAAAATGGTAACAAGCACTTGAGAAAGTTCACTGCATTTTATGAAAGTCTTATTGCTTTCTTGTCAGTCCTCGTTCAGATGAGATTCATTAATATTGAAAAGATGGAATATCTCGTGGAATATAGGATGGAATGATGAACGATTGATTTAAATTGAGGTAAAGATTGGAAATTGGAACTTCCTTATCGAGGAAATAAAAGATCAATCAACGGGGGATCGAGATATGTTAAACATTTTACCTTGCTTCGAAATTTGAAATCCTGACTATGAAAATATTCGCAATAAGATGATTTTTTGCCATTTATCGTATGAAATTAGCATAATTTTAGTAACAACGGGCAAGTAGCTGAGTGAGTCATTCGTCTTCAATTTTTATAGCTACAAAGCTTCTAGCATTCCTTTCATGACATGACTCTCGTCTTGCCTTGATATCTGATTCTACTGTGATGTTCATCATGTGAATGAAAAATTTTTGGTGAGAACCTGCCCCCCCCCCCCCCCCCAAGAGATCTCAGGAAATCCCAGGAGAGGGTCCCTCCTGCTCTGCTATGAATTTTAATGAATCTTGGTCTAACATTGCGCGGTATACCTGTTTGCGACCTTGACGTGTTTTAATGACCAGATTCAAAGTTCCATGAGGGGCTCAATTTTAACTAGCCAGCTCTACACTTTTTCATTTTACACTGAATAAAGTATCATTATCTGGATTTTGGCCAATAAAATTTATGTTATATGCAAAATAAGAAAATTATCTGCAGGCAGACCTACAAAATTGATAAATTCAGTTTCGTGTCCCACGTGTATCATGTTTGATCGTTTCCTGAACTCGAGACTATTTTTTCTGTTTTTTTTTCTGTTTCCAGTAATTTTTGATCTCATAAAACTATTAGAAAAAGCTAAGCTAAAATCCAAAGCATCCAAAGTAAAATTCATAGTATGCAACTCCACCAACACAATCATCCATATTAGCTTCCATCTCATCAAAAGATGAGCTCATCACCTCTCTGCACAATCCAATCCCCAACTAATTTTCACATCCAACCTCCAGCTGTGCTCCAGCTCATCTCGAGACCCCATCATCGTCATCAAAATATCGTCCTGTATATTTCGAGCCCACATCATGCACCCCAGCAATGAAGCTTAACACGCAAAAACCCCGAGTCCAGGCTTCGGTCGTCGTGTAGACACCCCCCAGCTATATTCACATTATATATCCCAGGCGCAGTATTATATAGCCAGCGTTGCAGAGAGTATTGATCCAACTCTTGTGTCTCTTTCTCTCACTATGTTTGCAGACCCAAACCAGCCACAATGATGCAGCAGAAGCAAGAACTTCAACGAGGCAACATCGCAGTGACTATTGCCCCCTGGACCTGTTTTCTTCACAAAATGATAGAATTAAAAAAGCCATTAGATGCCTTTTGAAATCACCACAGAATAATTTACGAATCTTTAGAAATGGAAATCTTGCCTATGGTCAACTGCAATTTGAAAAAAATGGAGATGTTGAACTTAGAAAGACACTTTCTGGATGTTTTAAAAATGAGGATTTTGAAGTTGATGTGGAGATGTTTGTAAATTTGGTTGTTGAGGCTATTGGGAGACCTTTTTTCGAAGAGGAACGAGATGTTTTTGGAAAGTTTGAGGAAGCTGAGGAGGCTGCTATGAAGAAGTTTGAGGAGATAGGAGTTGAGGTTTGTGAGAGAAGACCAAATTTGAGGTTGGTGCAGGAGGTGAACGAGCTGCTTGGCAGGAATGGACAGGTGGGATTTTTTAGAGTATTTTCGTTGAGGAATCGTTTCGTGTAGCGGTAACTCGAAATGCTTTTTCTGTTACCTGTAATTTTTCCTTCAATTTTTGAGTAATTTGTCCCTGAATCATCTTAGGAAGGACAAGATAAAACCATCAATGTGTTTCATTATTGAAACTTTTTGGAGTGTTCATGAACTGCGGAAGCCAAAAAGGGAGCAACCTATCATTGGAAGGCAACAATTTTTTCAAAATTATTTTGATCGAGCCATCAAATAAAAAAAGGACTAATGCATAGATTTCAAAAAGATTTTTCTTCATTTTTTATTTTACCTCAAATCCCACAAGTTCTCAAACATGCATTCATTGTCGAATTGACGCGCGTGATCAATTAGCAGAAAAGCGATTATCTAGTATCTCTTCATTTTGAACTACTCAATTCTAGATTACAGACTGAACAAAATAGTCCCAGTATCATCCTAAATAGCCGACACTTCAAAAGTAATTCCGAAGACAGACTTGGATATCGTAAGACACCCCAAAGATTATGGGCATCGAATTACTGGGAAACAATTCGGATTGACACTCCTCATTTTCTGAAAGTTATAAATAGCTTCAGAAGCCTGGCAATGATTGATCGAGCCTGACATCCAAATTTTTCCATTCATTCGTGGTGTTGCCGTTGGCTCGTCCCAGCCGAGGATGAAAAAATCAATTGAATCTGGCCATTAATTCTCGTTATCAAAAAATTTCGAAGCATTATGATGCTTCAAAAGCTGTTGATCCACGTGACACTCATTGTGCTAATATAGTGGGTGGAAATTTCTTAAAACGATCTTTCTTGTTGAGAATTGAATTGAGCCAGACATTTGTCTCTCTTATCTTTGGAAATAATCACTTGCAAAATTTTCATCCCATTAAACGACGATAAAGTATTTTGAAAGAGATACCAATTTTTCACACACTTGATTCACGGCTAATTTACACGAGGATAAAATGGATAAAATTCAATTCTCAAACAGAATATTTCGCCCCTTTTCAAATTGTTCAAGGATTGTTGGGTGTTTACCCGCGGTTATCGTCATCGTTCAATTGGTATTTTGAGCACGTCTCACAGTCTGCAAGAAGAGGATGACCATTCATTCAGTCAGAAGAATCAAATTTGCTCAGCTATCGGTAAAAATATCGTCTCAAACGCGTTGACTCATCGGATTGAAGCAAGTTTTTTTAGAGGCTTGTGCTTGCGATGTAAATATGTATGTACATTTTTTAGCCTTGGAACGTCGACAGCCATTAGCTAGATAAGACTTTTTGAGGCGTACAATACTCGACTCATTTTTCGGTATGGAGTCGGATTATGCGAGCTTCGTCGGTTTCGGTCTCTCAAAATCCCTATCATTGTGGGAATTCAGTTTGAAGAGAGACAGCTGTCCACCAGTAATGATAATTCGTAGTTTTGTTTCGCTGACAGCGCACAAAGTACACGGAAAACTACATTTACAAATGTATCAATTAATGTATCAGGTCAACATAATCACGAATTAGCTCAGGCTTTTTGAAGGTTGTCATTGTACTGAAAAATTTCCTGTTAGATATGCTTGATATCCGCTTCTTTCGTAGTTAGAGTTTATCAATTCTCGTAATTGAACGATACATTTTCTACGTCATTTTGTTCAATAAGAGATACGAGCATTAATGAACCATGGAAGCAAGAAAATGATCGAGGTCCTGATATACGAAACTCTGGAATTTTCAAGACCCATCGTGTACTTAATGTTTTTCTGTATTATGATACGTTTACGCATGGCACAGAGCGTCAAAAGATTGATTTTATGTTGAGAAAACGTACTCATTAGTATTCTTTTTCGAAATTGCACATTTGATACGTAAAGTTTGAGAAAAAAGACTAAGAATGCTACAAGTAAACATCAAATCCGAATAGTTTTGAAAAAAAAAAATACATTTTGGATATAATTTTACAAAATAGTATTCCAAACTGAGCATCTTTGAAAAAAAAAGAAAAAAAAAGCTAAACAAAAAAAGTCGACGATCTTGAACGAGATATCGATAAGTGAAAACTTCCGATGCGAAACATCAAACTCAGTTCAACAAATTCCTATGCTTCTGATAGGTGAACCTAGATTTCAACAATTTTAAAGTAAAAGGAAGGTTTACTCCACCCGAGACGCAACCATGCAAAGAACCATCATCAACAAGAGCTTAAAGAGAAACATGCCAAACACAATCCAGACGGAAAAACAGCGATTTCAAACGCTTAAAATCCTGATTCCTTTCACAACTCGCATAATTTTTCTTATTCAAATAATCTACACCAAACCTCAACAACTCTAAAGGAAAATAGCTAAATCAGACACGTCCAAAACAATCATAATGAAAACCTCAAAACTCAAATTCTTTGAGTCCAAAAGTCATCAATTAGGATTCAGATAACACCCAAATACATTCATTAAATGCGACGCGTGTGGCTAAATCATTTTCAATGTTTCAGGAATGCCAGACACCGTCTTCGTGGTCATCTCTGCATCATCATCAGGTCTCCGACGGTGGCGGTGGCGCCTCTTCGCATAATACTCTCAATTCATATGCATTCAAAAAATGCATCAGCAACAGCTCGGTGACGTCGCGCATTTTCCGGATGCAATCTCTACACCAATGCGGTTCAGATTTTGTTGCTTGGAGTAGAGCCAGATGTGGAGATTTGCTTCATGATGATATGACCCAGCCAGACTTAGTAGAAATTCGAGACTCTTATTACTTAAACCATAAGGTGAGATTGTCTTCTGGTTTCTGGCCACTTTTGACTTTTAGCAGGTCTCACCTGGAACGATGTTTTAAATATAGAACATTTTACTTTCCCACGCGTACTTTGTGCGTGTAATATACCATAAGACAGGTGTATTATTATATACCTGGTGATGCATTCTATGCTATATTCTGAAATCGTTTTTTTTATGTGGACGAAGAGTTTGTAAGTCAGCTGCTGCGCTTCGTTGTAACGGAGATCGAGTAAAGCGGGGGTTTGAAAGTTTGCTTTTTTATTACGACGTTGCCATGATGGTGCCAGGCTGTGTATATCCAGTGGAGATTCTCGTGTCGTGCGTTGGAGTTTATATACAAGCGAAGCAGTCGACGCTTATTATACTTGAAACTTTCAAAATGCTCCTTTGAATACGTTAGCAATGCTGCCCCGTGGTAATTTCCGTAATTTCACTTACAGAGCTGCTTGTGAGTTAGAGACGAGCTTATGGCGTAGAAAAAGTTTGATGCAGTTCGATCGAAGTAGATTGAATTTCACTGCGGGATACTCTGGACATATTGAATAAATTTTTCAATCAGGAAAATCGTGAACGGCATATATGATGTTGGAGTAAGTGGAGATCCATATCCGAACATCCGTTGGATTTTTAAAGCCGAGCCATAGACCTCATAGACCTAATCTTTACAAAATGACAATTAGAAGTTGATGGAATATTATTTCACATTTGAACTGGGAATCTAATTTTGTCTCTTGCTAAATTTACTTGACCTGCAAACTGAATATTGACTAGTATTTCTCATACAACTCATCAAATGTCTCGTTATTTTTCATCTAAAGCTATGTTTTTTTCATCATCTAAAACTTGCATTAAATCAATATTTGAATGTGATGACGCTTGGAATGAGCTCACATAATTCCACTAGAAATACGATATTTATAGAGGAACATCCTGATAAAATCAAATATCTTGAGCAAACGCAAATTGAATCAATAGATTTCTCTTCGAAAATGTTAATCAGTTTAAGAACTCATCATCCAAGGACTGACCAACAACTTCGTTACTTATAGAGTAATCGATGATATTGATCGTTTTATTGACGTCTTTCGGATAACAACATTTTTAATCAACCATCGGAAAGCTACTTGAACTCAAGTAATTTCATTTAAATCTTCAATTGTATTTGTACTCACGAAAATCATTGATGTTTTACAGGAAACTGTGCAGGTGAATATAGAAGACTGGAAACAAAATGATAAGACTGACAGCAAAAGCGACCGGAATAACATCGAGATTCATCATTTTGTCAATGTACTTATAAATTATCTGCTCTTCTGCACAGCGAGAGACTGCTCAATACTCATATCTTTCCAACAAGTAAATAGGTAAGCTGTGGAAAATTCAGAGAAAAAGGTAGATTCTTCCGAATAGCAGTTTCCTAGCTTACCGATTGATGTTTCAATGCGCTCTACAATTACGTATCGAGTGCGAGAAACATAGTCAGTTTCCTAACCAACAGCCGACACCCGAGAGATTTGCTTGAAGTGACTATCTTGATTATTCAGGTTTCTTATTTAGAAAATTTTAATCGAATGTTGAAAATCAATTTTCTCTGAAACTTGATAAAATTGATAATTTTCAAATATGATTATTAGTTTTATCACCAGGCTGCTGCAGCAGCGAGTATCCAATGAAATTTTTTTGTTTTTTGTTGCAGAGAATCATGCCCTGGGATGGACCCCATTAATCGAATCGATCTTTCCGAAAATCATAGCTTTCTAGTCAGTGTGAGAGTAGTGGACTTGGACCTAAAAAAACTCAGTTGCATTGACAAGCATCGTCGTAGAGACGAGGATGTGCTTCGAGCAACTATTGACCAGCTTCGCTAAAAGGACTGCTCTTGAGAGATTATGTGACGAATTAGTATAATTTTTTTCTAGGTATTGATGTGATATTTTTGGTGCGCATCTGGAATGCGTTTGAAATTTATCAGAAACTCTCGCAGCTAAATCAAAAACGAATTCGTTGATGATTTCGAAGCCAAGGCAATGTGACAGATTGTACTGTTTCCTATTGAAACTTGTGATACGGTTTATTGTCTATCCGTGAACCCGGATTTATTTGTGATGAATAAAATTTTATAATATCGTAACTACATTTATATCCTTTCTATTCCATAGATTTCACAGACTCGATGGGGAATGGAAAGACGTTATACAAAAAAAAAAAAAACGAAGAGGCATTTTCAAGAAATATGAGAATCATTTCAAATTCTTGCAACGTTTTCTCTCAGATCTGACCAAACGAATGGAGAGTTTTTTTGATACCAAAAATGAGCAGGTGCCAAAAATTCTGTTGCTACAACTTTAGATTTCAAATTTTACCACGCAAAAAAGATTTATTGCAGGACCATGAAACTTTTATTGCAATTTGCAAAACTTGCATCTCAAAAGCATCTCTACTCGAACGCCTCGAACGCCCACGCCCAGGTTGAGTCCATTCAGTTTTCATTCATAATCAGAAACTGCAACGAGCGCAACTGTACATATATCGTTTCAAAATCCACATGTACTCAATGTAAATAGAATTGAATTAGCCACATCTGTATGGGTCCAACGATCACTTGGCCAACGAATTTGAATTTTCAGAATTCGCAAATTGAATTATCATTCACAAAACTATATTCTTTTGCATTTCATCGCATTCTGTAACTTATTTGACCACAGTTTGATTGGATGGTTTTATAAAGCATTTTTGTCCGACTATTTGACTGCAGCAGAGCTTCAATCAATCGACAAGTTTCGATTCATAAATCTATAGTCAACTGTCTAATTTACTACATTGTATACCTATACATTTACAAGTCATATACCTCTATTCAAGAATTAGCTGATGGCAAGCCTCATGAATGAATGGAATGGCTGGGCTATACGCATGCGCATTACAACACACCCTCCTCGCCCAACCAAAAGCTCATGTGAATATATATATGACATGTTCGCTCAGTTTCGCATATAGACATAGCTCTTAGTATATCTACATTCATCCCCAAGCTAGCCTGCTATATATATGTTCAAAGAAAAAGCGCACCCCGCGCTATTCTGTTTGTGTGGGTGTACTTGCACATGATCGCGCGGGCGCGCGTCATTCATACCTGCAGCGAACCCCTCATATATTGAATCGTCGTCGTCGCGGTCAGTCGCGAGAAACAGCCAGTGCAGCATCGCGGTTACACGAGTTCGCGTCGCTCGTGTATATAAGTATAACCTTTATTCATCTGCCAATTTATACCTGCTGAATCGCGAGTGTTTGTGATGTACGACTTATTAGTTTTTAATCCAAGAATTACGTGCAACAAAATTCTAGTGTATAAAGAATATTAATGAAGAAGAAAGCTCTTGGAGGACGTACATAACCTCAAAACGCTTACTGAAGGAAAGGTGCGCGGGCGGCTGCTATACTACTAGATATAATACAACATCTCTGGCTGTCTATCTTTCATTCAGATATTCGCACAGTCTAGAATAATAATATCAGTATGCTCTCGGACCTAAAAATTATTGCAAGGCCTAGCTGTTGTTTTTCTACATCATCTAGCAGTGAAAGAAATAATATAGAAGAAATGAGTAGAATGGAGAGTAGTGGATGCTGTAGAATGGCCGGTGATGGTGGAGGACGATGATTATGAGAGACTTTTATTACGGAGGGCCTTGCTGTGGCCCAAGAATAAGAAGGGCCCATCGATATAATAATCAAAAAATATATTCGTGTATAAAATTATTGATGTGGTGGTGACCATTTGGATTTATACAAAATTATAGTTGTAGAAAAGACCTGAAACTGTTTACGTCGTCGTCGTTGTTGTCGTCAGGCCTACTGTGCCTGACATGGGCACTCAGAGGCCCAACGAGTGGGCTAACTCGCTCATTCAACGATTCGAAGAAAGAGTAAGTTATTTTAATATTTTTCAAAATTTTTTTGAAATATACTTTGCTAATACTGAGATACACAATGACACAATGTGATTCTGAGATGGATGTAGGTGTATAATTTAATAAAAAATTTATTGTAAGATTTCTGAATAAGGAATAAAAGTTTGCCTCAGGGGCCTTTTGCTTACTTGCTTTGTGTTGCAGTACGGGATGCATCCTACGCGAGAGAGAGCTCCTGCATACTTTACTTCTATATATCCGCTATATATGCTACTTCTTGACTTTGAAAGGAAGGAAGAGGGAGATTTATGTGTTCATGTATATTATACACGTTCCGTGGGTCCGGTGTGTACAGCAGTCGAGATTCCCTTTTACGGAGTATAGCAACTATCACTTTTTTTAAAATGTTTTAATATTTCTATTCTAAATGTGCCACGCGATTCACATTGAATCAATACGCTGCATTGATAGATAGTAAAAAAATATGCGATTATATCTTCTTTCAATTTTGCGATGTCTACGAGAGAAATTTGTATTAGTATTGCGGAGGCCTTGGCGGAGGCAGGAAGTTTTCTCAAACGGATGTATGATGCTGCAGATGTAAGATGCATGTGTGGCTTTACAGACAGACGTGGGACGATCCCCCTCTTTCTTTCTTTTTCCATTCATGCTTGATTCATGATTGATGAATTCCTTGTAACGATGATTTGAGAATTTTAAGCTTTATGGAAAGTAAATGGCGAGGTCGTGTCATGTTTTGGGTGAACGGCGAATTCGCAATCAATGTGTTGGAAGACAATCTTTAATAACTGAGCTTGGATTTTAAAATTTACTTCGGGTGTATTTGTTTTACATGGTTGTAGTACGCCTCCATCAATGACATAAATTTTTTTCAATTTGTTCCCGATGTGCTGAGCTCTATCGTAAGGATAGGAAGGCCCTTGTAATTTCATCGTTTTTATTATTATTATTATTATTTTTTCCTCCACTCGTACCTAACTGGCTATAATAATTACTACACAAAAAGCCTAGCATCAAAATTCAAAGAAAAATGTCCCGTTCCTCATTCATACAACGGTATCGAAGTCACTATTGTCTTTTGTCACGAATTTAAAGTCATGACGAGATAAGGAATGTCTAAACTTGCATTATAAACACACACACGTGGTGTTGAAATACCTTGAATTTTGAAACTGTTGATTAGATCCAATATTTGTAAGAATACATTAGTCCAAAGAAAAATTCCAAATAAATATTTGTCGTGATAATATGTGTTAGCATTTTCATGGCTATTGGGGAGATTAAAATGTCTGAGTTTTTTTTTCTAAATTCTTAAGGTAGTTGTACACCAAAATTATTCATCAACAGAATTTCTCGAGATTCTGCAGAGAGATAGTTCTAATATCGAAGAGTACGTGTGCAAAATTCCAGAACGGCTGACCATCCCGTTTTAGAGTATTGATCGTCACAATTTGACCAGTTTTGCACATTTTTAACATTGCGCTTATGGGAGCGGGCCCCAAAAACAGCACAAAAATGGGTCCAGCGCAAAACCTGATCAACAGAAAATGGTGGGACTGCGAGAGATCCGAGTTTATGTATCAATGAATCATATGGCCAAGCCTGGAGATGATGGACCACGTCGTTTTTTAGTAATTGTTTATACAAAGCGTAGAATACAAAAAATGCGACACGTGATTTCGATTCTAGGGTAGATAACTTTGGAAACCATGCCTGATTCGGTTCAGGAAGTCTTAGATGACCGTTTTTGTTTGTTCTTTGATGGAAAAAGTGCAGTTATTAACAATAATAATAATTTCGAATATTTTGATGTGGGCAAAAAAGTGAGGTTAAGTCTCTTTGACTCACGTAGTTGGTGTACAACTACCTTAAAACGATGAAAAACTAAGGCACTTTGTTTGATGAATGGTCGAAGAACTGAATGAATACTGGGGAACTTCATCAATGAAACCTTCTTGATGCGAATGTGATGGATGAATGGTCAGGCGCACTCATTTTCCTTCTTTTATTTTAGTGGAGAAGTCCGAGATTGGCTATCGTTATATACTATTCATAATCAAATAAATATAGACATCGGGATTAATAATTAATTATTAATCCCGATGTTTATATTTAATCCCGATAATTATTATTGACCTGTTTGTTGTGAGTATTTGCTCACTCATTACCATCCAACAATGTCGAAATCCATCAAGACTTAATTTTACTTTTACACAGTGTCATTGCCCTTATCGACCATTAAGTTTGTTGTGCGGTCAAAGACACTCATTAGAGTAAGCCAAAATTGATCTACCTTTTCATGATGGGGCACATAATTTTCAATCTCTCGAGTCTCTTCGTATAAAATCGTATCAAGATGTGAAATAATACAATTTTGTTTACTCAAAAATTACTATTTCTACTATATTTGATAGTGAATAACACTTTGAATATCCGGAAGCAAGGGAATGTATTGAATGATATGCCTACTAACGGAACAAGCCTCTAGCATTAGATTCTTTCACATTCAGTGCGGTGTGTTATTAGTTTTCCAGGGGTTGCTCTCGTACATGCGTACCTCACCCTATTATTTTAGCGTGTAGTAGTAATCGTCGACTACTGACACGAAGTGGAAAGAAATATTTCACCCCTTATCATCACCAAGCTTTATCTATATATCACAAGAATATTTAGACGAGCCCCTTTCGTCGCGCCCTCCACCACGCCCTAAAATACGACCCGAAAGAAAGAAATATCTGCCACACTCCAATTTCAATTTTCATCAAGCTCATTCATTCCACCGCAATTTTACCACCTATAACGCCATCAAAATTACCAATAAACACCGTCTTTGATCATCATCGAAGAAATGAGAATCAAGGTAGCCTGACACATTGAAAGAAAAAATTATGAATGAATTAATCCAAGTTCATTGCGGTAATAGAAAGACTAGGAAAAAAAAGGTACGCCAGGTGTTTTGTAATGTTATCGTAAAAACACACACGTGGTTGGCTTTGAGCAAACACGTGCGCCTATTCTAATACACTAATATATAGCGTGTATATAACAAATCATTCGTGTCTTCTCATCTTACACACATTGGCGCCATTGAAATATATAGATATATTCTTAAGGATCTGTCTGATGAATGAATAAGCCAATTTATTAATCGAACGTAACGCACTCTGTGTCGGTAGTATATAGTGGTAGTGCTCATCAAATTTGCGTCATTAGCTTTCAAGCCATGGCTTCTTTTCTAATACTATATAAGTATGTTATTACTTACACTAAGAGGCTTTCGTTTTTCGTGACGCTCGTTATATTCATTTATAGTATAGTATAGTATTCTCTCTGAGAAATCTTCGATACGTCATTTACTCGAGTTGAATGAAGACGGCGGTGGCGGCGCTATGCCATTAACGTCTTTCGTCGCCCATTCAATAAAATCTTCTTTCTCTGGTTGGCGAGAGTTAAATAAACTTCCTCAATACTCGAAGCTAATTATAACGATTTTATGGGAATTTTACACGCAGTTCTGGTTGCGAATATATACACTTTCCGGTTCTTTCAGCACAAAATTTGCGAAGAAAGGAGAATATATATTTATTTGAACGAAGTGTGAGTAGCTTTGTGCACAAGATAATTTTTTTTCAACTATTACTACACACAGTTCGTTCTTGAAATAAGTCGGCTTAAGTCTTTTTTACAGTACAGTAATCTTTCTGCTCATCTGGAAAGCGGTGGGCTAATTTTTGTTGCAAGTATGAAGGAAGCTTTGACGGTAATGTCATTCTGACGGCGATTTCTGAAAGCCCTCTTCAGGTTAATAATGATGAATATTTTAACTCTGTTTATTGCAAATTTTTTCAACTGCCGAAAATATGAATGAATTTCATTCTGGGAAATTAATATAATCTATTCGTATGCTATTTCAATCATCCGTTGTCCATGTCAATTTAATGCCGAGAAGAGAAAACTGATTGACAGATTACTTTCTTTCATGTTTAACGTATAGACTTTTGAGCTATCTCAGGAGTTAGGAGCTCGAAAAGTCTCAAATCGTTAGAAGAGGAAATCTCGGGTATCGATTCAAAATGAGGTTCCTCGACCCTAGTTTGTTGAAATCAAACTCACTTCAGATCATCTTGAAGGTTTTAGAATGAGCTGTAAAATGAGCTAAAGTACGTTGAAAATAATTGAGATGCGTTTAAGTTATGAGGTTTGGGAGCTGCTATGGTCTTGACAAGTAAAAGTGCTGAAACAGCTCCATTTGATTAACACATAAAAATACGAATCAAGCGCGCATTTCAAAAAAAGGGATTGCTCCATCTCGGTCGAAACGGAATTTCGATCCTCGTGCATAGTACTAAATCACCATGTGTTCAGTTTTTTGTGACAATTTTGTTCAACCTATCGTTCTCTCCCGAGCACTGTGTGTAAATAACAATACCTTGAATTAAAACTTCCACTGCGATGCTCGCTGCGGTGGGGCCCACAATTCAATTCTGCGTACTCATTTCAATCAAAAAATATTCTCGATAATAATTTTTCTATTCGATTTAGTTTGCAAAGGGCATAAATAATTAGTTAGTTAGAAAATAATTCAGCCCGATACAACTGCATCATCCATGACAGAGTGAGGGACGACAAGATCATGGCAAACCAAAAATTACGAAGAACTGTTCTTGCAGTGAACGTGTTAAGAAACAATCTCACTAAATTACTTTTTCAGAAGTAGTATAAAAAAAAATATGTAGTAAAAAATGGCACCAACCAAACCAGCAATTTTGAATTCCATATACATATTCCATCTCTCAAATCGCAATCATAATTTTTCAATATGCTCCGATCGTCGTGACGTGACAACTCAATTTTGGAAATCCGTTTAAAAAAAACCATAGCAAAAAAAGTATCACAAAGCTATTATCAGTCACATGCAAGCTTGCGAGTAGTGCTGCACAGAGTTGCTCTCGGCGAGAGCCGGGTCGAAAGCTTTCTCCGTCTGGCGGTGGTGCGTGGTGGCGGCGGTGGCCCACGATGGCCTCAAAGAGCTTTGCTTCATTCATGCGCGAAGCTCGCTCGCTCGCTCGCGGGGGCTGCTAGGTAGGCTCTCTTGACCTTCGTCACACAGCGCTGATGTTCTTCTCTCCTATAACATATCATCAGAGCGAGAGCATGGCTGCCTGCAGCATCAGCAAAACCGAGAGGAGAGATAAGCTTGCAAGCACAATATTATATTGTTTCTGCGCTTGCGCGTGGCCTTACCTTTTACCACCCGCGCGTATACCTATACCTATATATGACCCATTTGAACTGGACACCTCCACCCTCGCAGAGCCCGGCCTCCTCTGCAAGCTCTCAAAAGCTCTCCTATACTTCATTTATACATTATGTGATATTGATATCATATTTGAGCTTTTGCCTTTTAACAGTGTGCCGTATCAAAATCAATTTTTTTATTCATCATTTTTACATCTGTGATGAGTTTGGGAGCCATTTTCATGAAAAATTTATTGGGATTTTTTGTAGAAAAGAAAAGTGATGGAAAAAAATTGCGAATGTCCTGCAAGCTGCGAGCTATACACACCGGTTATGGTACAGACTAGAGAGGCTTCCGTGAATGAATGAGATCCTCGAGTTCTAGCGTTGTGGCTGGTCTGGTCTGCGTATTGATCGGGGTCGTGCAGTGGCATATAGGAAAATTGCGTCCCTCGCGGGCGCGGCCTCGTGATGTTTCGCTATTGAAGTCTACTCCCAGTGAATAGAAGATCTTTTTCGTACACATTTAGAGTTTATCAAGATCCATGTTGCCTGAAGCGAACTTGACGATGCAACAGGCTCCCATGAATGGTAGAAAAAGAGATATCTTGGCTTGTTTGTGATGAGATCTAGCTCATTTTAACGCAAGCTTTTTCTTTATTGTTCAACAACGAAAAAATTTCAAAGAATTATTTTTCATATTCATACGAGTTGAGTATGTGGTCATTAAATTTCGAAAAAGGGGTCAAAATATGTTAAATATTTTTCATCCGTAAATCTCGTAGGTGGCCAATACTACTAGCTTTGTGAGATCTTGGTCGAATAGTTTCATGATAGTTTCTTCTATTAAGAAAATCGTGCAAATTCTTACCGATCAGTATACTAAAGTAAAAGTTATCGTGAAATCAAAAATACCCTTAAGAATGAGAATTGGTTGAGGAGAGTAAAAAATCCTTGGCACTGGGAAAAATCATTCTCCTCGTCAGTGGATTATTTCGTGAACTTATAATTTTCTTGCTCACTAAATTTTGGATTAATTGAGGGTGCACAAGAATGGTCGAGTTTTGCCTTGAATCAATTTCTGTCAGAAATACTTATCGCATATCAGAATTAAGACTGAGCGATCTGTTGAATGTTTAACTTTCTGCATAATTGTTTTACATTGAATCTTGAAAGTATATCTCAGTGTAGAAAATGTGGATTATTCATGAATGATGATTAATTCATTCAATTGAATTTATCATCTATCCGATGCATATTTCCAAGGGATAAGCTTGACGCTAATGCCATATTTAAGTAAGAAAAAAAAACAATATTCTACAATCATAAAATAGTTATCCATTGAATCAACTCAAAATGGAAATCTGCACGAATTCGTAATGCTTTGATCCCCAAAGAAACTAAATCCACACATTTTCAACGACTCATTTCTTATCGACCCTCGTGCATCGCATATCTTATGAATATTAAACGTTGAAAAAAAAACTCAGCATGGGGAACCCAAAGTACGATATTCACTAGCTCCTCATTGATTGCCCGCGGTGTATCGCGAGCGCAACACATTTTCATTGAGCGGTGAACGAAGCGGAGTCGCCCATTCAAGGAAACAAGCTTGAGCTTTGAGCGCACGCGCATACCCTTTATGAATGGGGCGAGTCACTACTGCTGATCCTTACTCTGCATTTACTGCATCAACCCCAACGTTCACCCCCCCCCCCTCCGCCCTTTGATCCCAATTCATGAATTGACGTGAATTGTGTGGTGGTTGTAAGGGACCTCGTAAGCTTGCCCTAATTTCGATGCAATTGGAAAATTGATAAAATTGATTCCTTCTGTAAAAATATGTGAAGTGTCACTGTGTTACCCACAGTCGATTTTATATGTATAGACAAAATAAATTGTGCTCAATCTTATTTAAAATTTATGAACAAAAAGCTCATGAAATATAAACACTAAAAATTTTTTTCGAAAAGCTTCCACCAACTAGTTGAATGAAAAATCCAACCAATTGATTCAAGGAACTGGCTGAATTTCAATTCAAAATTGGCTGATTTTCCAACCAAATGGTCGAATTTTTCATTCAACCAGTTGGTGGAAGTTTTCCGAAAAAACTTTTTACTGTAAAAAATTATGTTTTGTATGTATATCAGCAACGGAGTCATGCAAAACTAAATTTATGCATTAATCACTTGGAGCCATAATGAATTACCATTAATTCGACTCATCGTTGTTTTTTTCTGTTACACAGGAACTCGATGAATGTTATGCGGTAGCACATAGAGAATTGTAGCCAAATATTTTTCTATATCGCCAGTGAAAAATATCAAATCTTTTGACAACCGATGATATCGAGGCCGCTCTTATTTGAATGATTCTGTTAAGATATTTGTTATTTGATCATGCATGAACGTCCTCACTCAAAACGACGAATTACATGGTTTGTTCCTCGGTTTGTTCATCGTGCGTACATTGCAACGATGGTGCACAAATGAAAGTGTTGACGCAATTTTATATTATTTGGAACTCAAACATCCGTATTTTGAATATAAATGTCATTTCCCTTCCGTTTCCCTAAATTAATTTGAAATTTATGCAAGTTTCTCAAATATTATTTGTCCATACGTCGATGCTCAACATTTCTAAGACGTTGGCGTCCTTATCATGGAATTTTCTCATTAAAACTCGATGGAAATCAAATTTTCATCATTTATCAATTGATTTTATTTTATGTCTTTCTAGAAGGAAATCTGTTATGACATCGGTTGAATAATCTCGAATACTGATACCACAATTTGACCAATCTCCAATAACTTAACTAGCACAACACAAAGTGGGGGCGTGTTCCAGTTCTCGTCTGGGCGTCCTCATTCATGAATGCTTGCTCGGGTCACGTCATAGTATCGATCTCTAGTTTCCTTGATGCCCTCATGCCTGCAATACTCAACACTTAGGAATCTGAATGAATGAAATCGCGAAAGCAGGGAAAAAGGAAAAAGTCGTGTAATTTCCGCGAAAGTGACTGTCACGAAATTGTCGATGGTTTTTGACAGGACCATAATGAAAATCGTCATGAACGCGCATGTGAAGGAACAAATTTGAGAAAATTATCTTGAATTTATCTATGAACCCCCTCCTACCTGTCCCTCCTCATGATTCAGGATTATATTCATTTTTTGTCCATCGAAGAATCATTTTTCGAAATAGAGTCAACGTCTGTCAATTTTTATTGACCAAACGCTGTTCAAACATTCCAAAACTTTCGAGAACTTATCCACAATTCTGAATATATCGTGGATTCTTCTTCAAATTTCTTTATTTAGTTTGCTACGATGCAACAACACCGGGGGGTGACTACGTGTGAGTGCAAGCTCGAGGAAGCACATCCTGTGCTCGATTTTCACTTCAGGGCGTGCAGGAAACATCCGACCCGAAACTGATGGGAAATTTTAACTCAAATTGAGTGTATGCGAGTAAATTTTTGGAAAAGTCGTAGAATTTATACGAGCGTGAGCTCGAGTGGTTTGTGAAAAAATCCCGCACAGGACGCGTTTCCGTCCGTTCGAAAGACTCTACTAATTTGAAAATGTAGTCTTCGAATATTATTTTGCGAATGTGAATACACGTGAATGTTTGATACGCGTTCGATCTCGAACATCATCAATCTTCCCTTACCTCCGACTAAAATTTCATCGTCCATATATTTTCATGTGAACATATCAATATTTCGAAGGATTGATCTATTTTTAAAACATTTGACAAAGATCCACGTAAAAAATATGACAAATATGATAAATACACACGTTGCTCTCGATCTCAGAAGAGTCTTTCCCAAATTACTTGAAATCCACACAGCCGCCTATAGTCTTACTCACGTGATTCATATCCAAAGACATTATACACACTCGTATTATAGCGATTGGAGATAGTAATAACTAATACCTCATTAATGATATTACAGCTGCCATGCAAAGCAATCGAGAAGAGGGCTACGAGTTGTTCATCATCAGAAAGCGAAGACAAGATGAAGACTCTGTCAGTGGTAAACGAAGAAAAGATAAAGAAATGCCTGATCGAGATATCGCGTTCAAGATTTTCTCTCGTCATCTCGGGACTTACGAGCGTCATGAAGCGCGTACTCGAGACTGCACCAACAAACGAGAGTAAGCAACTTGTCTTCCACGTGGGTGATCAGTACTACGAATCAATTGTGATTGTATTGGAAACCCTTGAACGATGTCTATCAAATCAACCAAGAGACGCTGCCAAGTTCGACGAGACAATGAATGTCAAGCTTTTGCTACGAGAGCTTTCAACTTTTACAGGTTTGTACTTTTTGTAACAATTTTTTTTGCAATTATACATCAAGGTGATGTCTGAACCATGATCAAGTTCATTGGTTGTCTTGAAACGAGCATAGTTTTTCAAAATCTACCAAAATATTCCTATATAGTGACAAGTGATCAAAATTTCAATTTCACATTCTTTCAACTCCGTCGATAAGGAAGTCGGTCTTTTTTCAATTCGTCGATTAGAAATGAGCAAAGACAAGAGTAAAGATGAATATTTCAAGAATTCATTAACCCAAAATAGGCTATTCAAGTATTTCTTATAGCTTGAGAAAATATTAAGGCTGCATTGAGATATACAATAAACAGTGTTTACTTGATGAATTTGTCCGCTCGTTATACCTAGTACACTTGAAATTCTATACTTTGCTGAAATTGGAACAGGGAAACGCGACAATTACTTAATTTTACGCACGTGATCGTCAATTAAGCTTGAAAATTTACTCGATTTATATTCAAATCTGACGATTGCACGAGTTCCGTCGAATTTGCATTGTTTGAAATGATTGATTTCAATAAAGAAAATATTTCAAAATGATTTATGGAAGCATTAACGGTCAGAAATTATAAAAAAGTTTTGATCGAATACAGTGATCACATCCGCATCTGTGGAACTTTCAGTTCTGCAAAATGTTATGAAAAACCACTGCAACCAGACGAATTTGTGATACAGCGTAAACCTTTCCAATTTTTTTTACAATAACGAGTTTTACTTGAAGACTGAGATGAAGTTGTACCCAGAATAATCGAGAAACACCGAGAATAAAGTTTTTAAAGCTCAAATTTACACACTGATTGCGTGATTAAAATTTTCGGTTCTGGATCCAATCACGGGTAGAACGGATGATTTTTGAGTTTATTCACCTGAATTGAATGATCTATTTTTTCAGCGATACCGACCGACAGTCCACAGAACACGCATGTTAAAAATCTGGCGAGCAAGGTCCTATTCACTCTCAGCATGAATTTCTACATTGCCGTGTATAATCGAATCACAGCTGGACTGGAGGAAATAGCAAATACTACTGACGAAAATGCCATTGATAGCGGAGTACTAGAGCTCATTCAACACATTAATCTGGACCACCATAAGCTTTTAAAACTTTTGAACGGTAAGTAAACTCGAAATCGCTCACTTAAATTATCATGAAAAAGTGTGTAGCAATGGAAGTGCAATGATTTTGGAAATGATTAACGAAGAAAAACATCGTAAGGATTTTAAGTAGCCAAAATCGTTGTAAATATTATAGAAAAACAGTCTCAATCTCCATAACCAAAATGCATTTAGAGTATTCGGGATATCAAAAATTTTTTGAAAATCATTCGTAATTATAGTTCTCACACTTTTAGTGCAAATTTGGAATAATTTTTTTCCCGTTACAAAAGTTTTAAATGTTGACAATACATGTGCTTTCGTATGTTTCTGAGCTTAAGTGCCGTTTTAATTGTGTTACTTTTATGAAAATCCCGATTGCGTTGGTCAAACTCATTTGTCGTCGAATTTTTTATCGTTGTTATCCTTGACTGAGCTTGAATAATTATTTTTAGTGTCACGGAAATACCCATTACTAAATTCAAACAATTCTTAATCAAGTGACTCACGTGCTTCAAATTCCATCTAGAATATCATAAAAGTTGAGTAGTTTTCTCTCACTTGGTTCCCTGTGCAAGATACCAGGAATAGTCGAGAACTGTCCGACCTGATACTCGTTCACAAGTGGTTACAATTGTGCAATTTCAAGCTGAAAAAGTCAAATGAGCCTAAATTTCATATCATCTCCAATATCTTTCATTTTAACAATGCCAAGTATAGAATTTTTCTCCAGCTACAATGTAAAAATTTGAATCGAACAATCTCACAATTACATTCATTCAATTGCAGAAACGATCCTGCGCTTCAAAAGGATGAAAAAATTTGCTCAATATGCGGTTATTGGTGCCCTGGAGAAAGCCATCTGGAATTGGATAGACACCTACCCGGAGGAATTTGATCGTCTCCAAAAACATCCCGAGCCTGCACTAGAAACTGCCTGTCGCGAACTTCTCGAACTACTCTTCGATTTATCCAGCAGTATAAAAAGAAGCCGAGTTGTTTGGCCTTTACAAATGATGCTTCTAGTTTTATCTCCAAATTTACTAAGAGTAATAGATTCTCCAGCACCAACTTCTGAATGTGTCCTACCCGAGGATAGCCTCAAGCGTCTCAGAAGCTTCCTCGATGGCGTAAAAAAAAGTCTAGTGTCGACGGATAAGAAACACTCTGATGCCGCAGTTTTTAGCGCTGTAAAACTGTGTAAGGCGTCGACTTACATAGATCCAGATGATTCGGATAATGTGCTAAGAGCTTTAGTAATGCAGCTTGTCGGTAAGCTTGTATCGCTGCTATTTGGTAACCAGAGTTTCTTCAAGGGAAAAAGTTACCCTGAGGCAGATCTCATGATTGACTGTTTCGTCAGTTGCTTTCGGATAAAGCTATCTAACATCGACGACGTATTCAAAGTATGTCTTGCGAGCAGTTCGTGTAACCTTTATCAGCTCACCCTCGTATGTTCTTTGCACAAGTGAGTATGATTCGAATAATTTTTTGTACTTTTGTCTCGAACTTTTAATCAATTCCAGTACTATTTATTTGATTTCGACGTAAGCTCTCTAATGATTCAGAATAAAAATTGGTTCCTCGTTTAAAACTGACATTCAGTTTGTTGATTTGCTTCTTTGTTAAAGAAAGAAATGCTAATTTGAATTTTATCCATTAAGGAAGAAAATCTCTTTTGATGTCAGAAAATTCTCTTTTTTTGCTATAAATGTTTGAACTATCAAATACCACTCTGTCAAATCAGTAAATTCTTACTTCTTAGTGATCTGATGGATTTTTACCTCTTTATACCCTATAAAACTTTCAGAATAATCTGCCAACCGAGGTTGTCATGGTGGCCACAAATCGATGTAGTTTACTCGCGAAGCGCAGAACTACGACACATGTTCATCGAAACGATATCCAAAGTTGGACATAATCACACGCAAAGTGCACCGTTACGCATGATGCAGAGCATCGGATTAAAAAATCGCCCCGACAAATCGGAGGAGATTTTAAGCAATAAGAATCTTCTTTTCTGGGTCGTTCGACTGATTCATGCTGATCCTAAGCTCTTCTTGCGGGTGAGTATCTTTTGTGATTACAATTTACCATCCACTATGGTTTCACAATCTGTGATGCATTGCTGTTCATTCAACGTAAGATATTTGACATAGATTGAAAAACAATATTTTTTACAGAATGAAGGAAGAGCAGGACACGAAATACAAAAATCGACTCTAGAATTAATCGATGGCTTGGTTTCTCTCGTTCATCAGACCAATATGCTTGATATCGCTCATCAAGCAATGGAAGCACTACTCGTACTCCATCATCCTGAGCAAATTAAAGCTTGGAACCCAGAGGCACCAATGAATACTTTCTGGGATGTCAGCTCGACAATGCTTTATTCCATATCACAAAAGCTCATCGAGCATCAAATCAGCAATTATAGGGATATTCTCAAGTGGCTCCGTGAGATACTCATCTGTCGAAATGTCTTCCTTTCACAGAATAGAGATTCTGCTAACGTCGGCAGTAATCTAGTGATATGCAAGCAAGCACAAGTCAAACTTGAGGTGAGACATTGATAATTCCATCGAAATACAGTATGAATTCTTGTTAGAACAAATTGATGATTTACTGGAACTTTGATATAATTTGTGATTACAGGTTGTTTTCTTCATGTACCTCTGGAGCATAGACAACGAGGCTGTTCTGATAGCAATGTCTAGCTTTGCGCTGTTATGCGAAGAAGCTGAAATACGATGCGGTTCTGATGAGGGAGCTGTCACGAGTCTACTGCCAAACTATCATTTATACATCGAATTAGCTCAAGCTTCGACTGTGATAGCCACTGGTGAGCTATTTAACAAATATAGGCATTCGAGTTTTTCTTTGGGTCAAAAAGTTTAAAAAAACCCGTCTTTTCTGATTCTTATCATTATTTTCATTTTTCAACTCTATAATTAAATTTTTTCCCATTTCATATCATCAAATACTTTTAGAATCATTATTTCTGGTGATGTAAACAGTGAGTCCTCAAAGTTTTCCCTCTAAATTCCTTGTAGATTCTTACAAGTAAAAATAAAGAAAAACTCAAAGCATAATTTATTCAGAGTATCATGCTACTTGATTGTCTAAAACATCTGTGATTCTGTAACAGCCAGCGGAGAGAGTAGGATTTATTTTCAAACAAGAAATTACGGTGAGTTATCGAACACGAAGCCGCTTTGTGTAGCAAAGCCATGAAGCTTGGCATGGCTTTTTATTTTTTTATTTTTATTTTTTTCAAAAAGCAGACTGCAACTTACTCACATGTTTGATGTTACATACTGTCGAATTCGACGACATCGCTGATTAACCGTTAACATGATGAAATAACCAAAATAATTCGTTTGCCCATTTTACTCATTGGATGCATGCATAATTTTTATGTGCGACCCTCTTTCTCATTGACATATCAAGATTAATATTACCCAACTTCCATCTCACTCTCTATTAAATGTTCCGCTTGTCATATTCAAGTTACTCTTCTTTTATAACAAGATAACTGAACGGGAATGGTTTTTGTGGTGAGAGTCATTTTAGAGGTGCTCAAGTTAGAATTTCATCTAATTTTTCTTCAGAGAGATACCCAGATGTCGCGCTCACGTAAACCAATGGCTTGTATGTGATGATTGCATTAATCTTCATTTCAGGTCGCGAGTTGCAGCAAAGAATAATGAAACTTCTCAGGAAGATAGAAGACCGGGGAAACGGTGTATTACCAGTGAGTTATCTAATGTCTTGATAGAAGCATCCTTTTTTTCCTATACATCAGTTTCTTTATGACGTTCTCACCAGGCTTGGGAAGAAACGTATCGCAATTGGAGTGTTATCAGTCGCCAGTTCCAATTTTCGCCTAAATCAAAAGGTGACGACGGCCAATCAGACTCGGGCCGCGGTACAAGTAAACGACGAACATCACATCAAAATCCCGACCAAGAGCAAGAAGATATTTGCAGTGAGTGGGCGAATATGACGGGATTTTTGCTAGCTCTGGGTGGCGTATGTTTGGAAAAAGAGTCGCCAAGTAGACCACTTTCCGGAATATCGTTCGGCTCAGAGTCAAGAAAAGGCTCATCTAAACACCATCATAAGCAAGACCAAGATGGTGTTTCGTTTCTCACAAACATTAGTCAAGATACAAAATGTAACAAAGTCAGTGAATTCATGTGTAACTTGGTAAAGCTACTCTTCTGCAACAACGAAAAGTGTGGAAAAATGGTTAGTGGTTTACCCTAACCCCGTATTTAATTTTATTTAATGATCAAATCCGGTTATTTCAATTCTGGAACATAATCCATGCTGACGTCTTCTTTCAGGTCCAAACGCACGTAAAAGAGTTAGTTGGCAAAGAGATGAGTCCTAGCCTATACCCCATGCTTTTCGATCGTCTTAAAATCAATGTCGAAAGATTTTTTGAGCAACAAGATCAAGTCACAGTCACTGACGTCAATACACAGTTTATCGAAAATACAGTTGCCATTATGATGTTAATTTTCGACAAAGAGACGAATGATCGAGCTCATTCGGAATACCTCAGCATGACGAACGTCGAAAATTTAACGTTAGATATTGTGCGGTACGTTCGACATCTCGACGTTAATGTGTATTCCATCCAACTAAGAGCCAGGTTGGCCGAGATGATTTCAGTCATGATCGAGCACAGGGATGATTTAGCTTTTAGACAGGAGATGAAGTTTCGTAATAAGCTCGTAGAATATCTAACTGATTGGACGATGGGTGCCACCGTTGAAGCGAATGACGTTGATCAGACAACATGGTAATTACCCATCTAATTTTTTTTTTCTTTTATTACAAGCTTCACCAATAAAATGCCCAAATTTTTTTGTACGGGAATCCCGAAATTCTGAGCATATGTCGTTATCTTCTGGGCTGCGACTTCTCATCATATACGAGTCTTATCAAAAGAAAACATTTTTTTAAACTCTTTCCAACTCTTCCAGCACATTATACAGAGAATTGGATCAAGCTTGCATGGGAGCAGTTGCGGCTTTATTGTTGGGTCTTCCACTTCAGCCTGAAGAGTCCGACCAAGGCGACCAAGCGGAGGCGAAATCTCAACTCTTTCTCAAGTACTTTACTTTGTTCAGAAATTTACTGAACGAGTGTAATAAGGTCGCTGATAAAATAAACAACGATGAGAAAGAAAGGATAGTCGGATGCCAACAGGAGACGGAAAAATTGGATACTCTTCGCAAAACTACTATTCAAGCTATGAGCAATTTGTTGAGTGCCAACATCGACAGTGGACTCATTTATTCAATCGGTAAAAATGTTTTCTTTACCACTAGCTATCTAAAATTTACAGATATTTCGGCAGATTCTCATAACATATTAGATTCCGAAGAAACTGACTCAAAAGAACTAGAACTAACCTTGACTTTTCAGCTCTCGGTTACGACAACGACTTGCAGACGAGAGCCGCGTTCATGGAGGTGCTAACCAAAATTCTACAACAAGGTACCGAGTTCAATACACTAGCCGATACCGTCCTTTCCGATCGCTTTGACCAGCTGGTACAACTCGTTACGATGATTGGAGATAAAGGCGAGCTTCCAATAGCCATGGCTCTGGCTAACGTCGTCGAGACGAGTCAAATGGATGAGCTTGCACACGTCTATGTCAAGCTTTTTGAAGAAAAACATCTGCTGTCGACACTGTTGTGGAACATGTTTTATCGCGAAGTTGAGGCCGTCGATAGTCTTCAAATGCTTCTACGTGGCAACAGCCTCGGTAGCAAGATCATGGCTCACTGTTTCAAAAATTATGGAGCAGAGTACTTGAGCAGGTTACTCGAGCCGCTGATAGTGCCACTGCTCGACAATCATCAAATCAACTACGAGGTTGACAATGCTAGAATTGACCCCGCTTTTGATCTTGAAGAAAACCGACGGAATCTTATAGCACTCACGGAGACATTTTTCAACGCTATCGTTAACTCAGCCAAAAGGTACGATCGTATCTAATAATTTTATTCGACGAGTAAAAGACTATCGAATTTCATTTTGATCACGGTTAATTCTCAGATTTTCGATGAGCTTCATTATAAACATTAGCCAGTCGATAAACGGATAGTGAAGAAGCTTGAATTCAGACAGTTTTAATTGTACTTTGGATATAATTCTCCGTCTAATAATGAGACTAATTTATATTTCTTTTTTTCAGCTTTCCCTCACAATTGAGATCGATGTGCCACTGCCTGTATCAAGTGCTAATGAATCGCAATCCACTTGCGCCACAAAGTAACATAGGAGCCGTTGGCACCGTAATTTTTCTGCGATTTATTAACCCGGCAATTGTTTCACCGAAGGAGCATGGTATCGTCAACAGAAATGTGCCCACACACGTCAAGCGTGGGCTCATGCTAATGTCTAAAATTCTGCAAAACATTGCGAATCATGTAGAATTCAGTAAAGAGCAGCACATGCTCCACTTCAACGATTTTCTGCGAGCCAAATTCGAGATTGCACGACGTTTTTTCATTGCAATAGCATCGGATAGTGTAACTTCTGAACCCACCAACAATCCCATGCCTTACGTCTCGGACACTTACGTACTGGCTTTACATCGACTTCTGTATAATCATCAAGAAAAGATCGGCGATTACCTGAGCAGCAGTCGTGATCATAAGGCCATGGGTAGAAGACCCTTCGATAAAATGGCCACGTTGCTTGCTTACATCGGCACACCGGAGCATAAACCTCTAGATTCAATGTAAGTTCCTTGTACCTGCTAATTAAATCTGCTAGAATGTAACATCTCTAAATCTATTCAGATAACTTGACGTGGGCTCTTGTTTTCTGTGCTTGCAATCGCAGTTTACAAATTATTCCATCGACAGTACAATGCTTTTCCTGAATTGATATCGATGTAACACGTGTATCTGTTCTACTCGAGGAAATATAATACATTGAAAATATACTTACAGTTCGGAATCGTACGAGAGATGGTCTAGTATCCAGGCATCTGGTACCTGTTTCGAAGATTACATGGCCAGATTCCAGAAACACGAGACTGAAAACTTCAAGAATCTCAAGAGTTTAAATATTTTCTATCAAGCAGGAATCAGCAAAGCTGGCCATCCAGTTTTCTACTACATTGCACGCAGATACAAGTCAGTACTACTTCAACCATTTCTTGCTTACACGATAATCATATAATTTGACAAAATTGTAAACAATACAATCTGTTTCTTCTACAGACTTGGTGAAACGAATGGAGACATTCTGCTGTACTACGTAGTCCTCACGCTCAAGTCGTTTTGTCACGCTCCATACGATGTGGTGATCGATTTGACACACGCTGGATCAGAAAATCGTTTTCGTCCCGACTACCTTGTTCAATGGTTCAACGTACTTCGTACCTATAACAACATCAGAATGATCTACATCTATAATTGCAACAGCTACGTACGAGAGTACATCAAGTATCTCGAATCCACGTTGGGCAACTTTCTCAAAAGTTATCGCACCTCGTCGCTTGTATTTATCGACAGTCCAGCAATGCTTGAAGAATACATCGAACCTGAGTATCAAAAATTACCCGATGCAACGACCAGTCTCGATAAGGACTGCAAGGTTTTTCATAACGCGTTGAAGCTTTCGAACTCGGGCAGGGACTGCAAGGTCGCGATTAAAACTGGACCCAAAGCTATTATCGTTAGCGCCGTAGAGAAATGCAAAGTGCTGCAGCATCTGGCGCTTCTCAACGATGTCTACTATGCATCAGAAATTGAAGATGTGTATCTTGACGATGACAACCAGTTTAAGCTCAAGATTTATAGCGAATCTACACCCTTGCAGTTCATACACAATGAGTGTGAAAATATCGTCCAAGCAATCGTTCATTTGCGTAGTAGGTGCGTATTTTTCTATTTTTCCCGTTTCTGGTGGTGTTTCAGATTATATGATACTCTTTCTCTCTCTCTCTTTCTCTAAGAATTTCTCCAAGAATATTTTTAGGACTGTCCCCCTTTGGGCATTCGGAAGGTTCAGAATATTTCATTCATTAAGAAGGCTTTGAAAGAGTTCCTCTTACCCCAACCTTCCCAGAGGATTGATGTGGGTGATGAACATTATTTCAATCTCTGATAGACTTGGGCTTCCTTCAATTTGTCTGTCTCAATTCTAGTTAAGTTATGCGCGACTTTTCTGACACCCAACTGAAACATCTGTGTTACCTTTGCGGGTCCATCGTCCTTTTATGTCTACTAATATTTTGCAACCATCACATGGATAAAAGATGATGGAATATTTTGACTTTTATGCATCCCTTGGTGCTTTGGAATGGCCAGTCACTTTCTGGGATGATGGAAATGTCTTTGAACAAAATGACAAACTTTATAATCTTCATCAATACATTATGCGTGACAAATGTTCCATAAGTAACAGTATTTAATTTTTGATTTCGGGCGAATTTAGGATATCAATCAATCAATCTAAGAAGGTGTGAAAAAGATCAAATTTGATATTCCAATCTTCTAATAGGTACCAGCTCACTCTGCCTCCCGGCTTGACATCGGTGCACCCAAAAATGCGGCCTAAAGATGTTCCTGGCGCTTTGCTCAATATGGCTCTTCTGAATCTTGGAAGTTCCGATCCAAATCTAAGAATGGCAGCCTACAACCAGCTATGTGCTTTAACTGTTACTTTCCAGCTCAAGATAGAGGGCAAGCTTCTGAATACTTCGGGTCTGTGTATTCCTTCCAACAACACGATATTCATTAAGCACGTGAGCGAGACTCTAGCAACAAATGAGAGTCATTTGACTCTCGAGTTTCTCGATGAATGTATCCAGGGATTTCGTGCGTCAACTATCGAATTGAAGCATTTGTGTCTCGAGTATATGACACCTTGGTTAAAGAATCTTGTACTTTTTTACAAGCCTGATCAAGCAATCAATCCAGATGACGAAAAACATTGGAAGCAATTGAAACAAATACTTGAAAAGCTCATTACGCTTACGATCGAAGAGGTTCAAATGTATCCCAGTATCCAGGCTAAGATATGGGGTACAATAGGTACAGAAATAATAATTTGTTTTTTAGCTTACTCTCTTCTTTTTCTCGTCTCTTCTTATTTGAAAAATATTTCTCCATCAATACTTGTTTCGAAAAATGATAAGATCAATTATTTTTGCAGGTCAGTTGCCAGATTTGATCGATCTAGTCCTAGACAATTTCATCGAATTCAGCATACAGCATGGGTTAGGATCGCCTGGTGTTGAAATAATGGCTGACACAGCCGTAGCTTTAGCCTCGGGCAACGTCAAGCTCGTGGCCAAATTCATAATCACTAGGCTATGTAAAACAATTGACAACACCAGCTCATCACCCACTGCGTCGCTTGAACAGCACATGTTGTGGAATAATATAGCGATACTTGCCCGATACCTACTTATGTTATCATTCAACAACTGCCTCGACGTTGGCACTTATCTGCCCGACCTCTTCCACTTGGTGACATTTCTCATGAGCTTGGGGAATCTTAGTATGAGAGCGTCTACCCATGGCCTCGTTGTCAACATCATACATTCACTGTGTACGTGCAAAACGCCACCGTTTACTGACGAAACTCTTAAAGTGCTGAAGCTCAGTCTCGAAGAGTTTTGCCTACCTCAGTTTTACGAAAAGTTTGGCATCAAAGCAGTTAAATCAGTCGCTGTCACTGCCTTCAGGTAAATTTTTTCTACAAAAATTGAATAATTAAATTTCTTTTTTAATCAATTGGCTACTCAAACTATTGGGCATGCTCGTTTGCTCGGCTCGTCTTGAAGCTTTGAAAATATTTTTAATGGAGGATTCTATTGAATCAAACTATTTTCATTGACCTAACAAATTTGATCTTTTGCAGGTCATGTGGCCTTCACTCTACAGAAAAGTGTCACGGAACTGAATTGGGCATAGCACAGGATCGCGTCAAACTCACGTTAGCTAATTTAGAAATAGTCACTGACGCTCTTTTAGAAATTATGGTTGCGTGTATGAAAGATATAAAAGAATGTAATTGGCTAGAGAGGTGGACATTATTAGCTCAAAGGATCGCACTATCGAATAACACCGCTCTTCAACCTCGGGCACTCATTGTTTTTGGTTGTATCAGCAAAAGTGTCACAGATAATGAATTTAAACAGCTCCTGAGAATACTTGTGAAGGCTCTCGAACGTTACAATGATTTGGCTCTCATTGAAGCAATTATCATGTGTCTTACTAGGCTTCAACCACTCTTGCGGAAGGTAAATTGTCGACAAGTTTTACATATCAATCATTATTCATTCATGAAAACTAAAACCTTTACACCAGTTATCACGAAACAAATATTTTATAATATTCTATATCATGTTTTGGCTCCTCTTAAAAATCTCAAATAGGGTCCCTACAATTTATGGATCAAGACAAAGGGGTTGAATGTTCCTACCATGACTAGACCTGTTAATTGTAGGGACTTTAATATCAAACCTTGAATCGAGACTTTGATCGATACTTTCTGTGTTTAGAAATCGCCGATCCATCGTCACTTGTTCTGGATATCAGTCTGCGTGCTACAGCTAGATGATGCGTTTCTCTATGCGGCAGGTTTAGCCCTTCTCGAGCAAAATCTTCATACTTTGAGCTCTCAACGCATTTTTGATGACAGGACTCTCGAGGATGTGATGATGATGACACGCGAGCCTCTTGAATATCATTTTAAACAACTCGATCAAGCAGTCGGGCTGTCTTTTAAATCCAATTTCCATTTCGCTCTCGTTGGTCATCTTTTGAAAGGTTTCCGTCATCCAGAACCGACGACTGTAAATATGACTTCGAGAGTACTCACTGCGTTGCTCAGCATCATTGCCAAACCACACAAGAGAGACAAATTTGAGGTGACACTCGAGAGCGCAGCTTACCTGGCAGGTTAGTATTTCGCTTCCGCTTTTTTAAGCTAGTTTTAGTTTTGAATTATTCAAAATTAGTTTCGAAGGGTCATTGGCTACATTAAACAATTCAATAACATCTGTTTTTTATCTTTATTTCAGCTTTGGTATCCGTGTCTGAAGAAGTGAGAAGTAGGTGTTTGATTAGGCATTCATTGAGCAGGGGTACCGGGGATTACGGCAGTTCCGACTTGTTGGACTCTATCGACTTGCAGAGTTCGGTATGTTATGTGTAACATTTTAGCGAATTTTATGAAGAAATTTTTCTGTCTACTAGTGTGCAAGACATTTTCAGTACTAGTCAGGGATATCTTTAATTTTGAATAATGAAAGAGAATGTCCCATGTTCAGCAAGTGATAACTTTTGTGACATTCGTGTTTCAATTTCAGAATGGCCCAGCTAACTCAAACCATCCACTTAATCGGAGGCAAAAATCGTTGGATCTTTTAGACCAAACTGCACTTAGCTTGGAAAGACGTTTGAAACTGCTTCCTGCACACTATCATCAGGTAAAACGAATAGAAATTATCTTATCTTTCTATTTTGTCATAGTACTCATATCACTGGGCCCTTTTCGTGTTGTTTATTGGTCATAAAAGTGTACCTTGACTCCTCTTAATGGTGTACTCATCAACTAACAGCCTTTTCCTTTCTGATTGACCTCTTCCATGGTTAGATCCCAATTTCAAGAATCATGCTGGTTCTCTCATGATCTCACGTTTCTTAGTTGAGGTGCATTTGGAATGTATGAATTTGCATACTTACCAATTCACCAAGAAATTTATCAATGAATATTTTTCGTCAAGGTGACGAGAGGTAAACCATGACACTTCAAAATCTCATTCATGCAGTCCACCCCTTTCTTGAGAGAGTAAAATACTCAGTAACATATCTCATTGTGACTAATTTCTTCCAATTGTATGACTCGTTTGACTTACAATTTATATGTACTAAACAATTGAACTTGAACTAACTTCATCTTACATGTCTAACAGAGCAATATCTCATGAAAGATTTTTTATTTTTCTATGTGTGATCAATGGAATTGGTGTTTATGCCTGCTTCTCTGACTGTCTGGACTACTATCCTGCAAATGTTACTAACACTCATGCCTCCATCGGCCTGCGTGTTTTTTGGTTAAAATGCAACGTCGAATAAATCAATCAAAACCAAAAACTATCACTAACTAGTCCGGTCGGATTGTGTTCAAACCACAGCGATCCTTCTCCATGGCCTCTACCAAGGAGATCAAAGCAGATAGCGAGCTAGACACAAAGGTACACATTTTGAATAAATTTTGAATACAGTTCTTGATTCTTTTGCATTCATCTTGTATAGAATACGAACATATTCGAGTTGAAATAACGGGGCTTATAATCGGGCTTATCCATACATAAATTTTGGAAAAGAGAAAAATCACGGTTCTCGGATTTCCTCGGATTGAAATATCGTATTAGTGACAGAAAGTGTTGATGTAGAACACAAGTCTCTCGCCGTGCAATTTTCACAACTCACTCTTGTATCTAATCTATAATAACCACGTGTTCAAATTTTATTATTGCATTAAAAACAAAAACGATTTATGGGTAAATTT
Source organism: Eretmocerus hayati (assembly GCA_029851415.1). Classification (NCBI taxonomy): domain Eukaryota; kingdom Metazoa; phylum Arthropoda; class Insecta; order Hymenoptera; family Aphelinidae; genus Eretmocerus; species Eretmocerus hayati. The sequence goes on along the minus strand of CM056741.1, from coordinate 32,639,202 downwards.
GTGCTTTCTCTCACTCATATAATCTTGCAAGACAGATGATTTTGCTTGAAACGTTATTGAATATTATTTCAACACTTCACAGAATCGCAGTACCCGTATCAGCGTGGGAAGTGAAAATAACGTCTTGCTTGATCCTGATGTTCTCACTGACTTCATGACTCAAGCACTTGTATCGACAGTTTTGGCAACACTTTTAAAGTACTCCAATAACGAAGATCAAACGAGGATTCTGTATGAATATCTTGCTGAAGCTTCAGTGGTTTTTCCCAGTGTGTTCCCCATCGTGTGAGTAACAGACCAAACTCTGCGATCTTTCAATCTCAAAAAAGTGATGACCGAATACTGATGATTATTTTAAACCCACAGAAATAGCCTATTGGATGCCAACTTGACTAGTGCTATCGCCGAGTGTCACGACCAAAAAATATTGTCCTCGGTACAAGCCATAATTCAGAATATGATATCTAATGAAAATATCAATCAACAGCAGCTTTCTTATTTACAAAGCTGTGGTTTCGGTGGTCCTTGGAGATTTGCGGGACCTTTTATGAATGTAAGAGTACAATTTCAAAATCCATAATCGAGTTGCATTACTTTGATACTTATTTTTTAAACATATTTTCAAATATCTAGACTAACAGTAGCTCTGATGGTCCCGAGCTATTTGTCAACTGTTTGAAGGAAATAATCGATACCTGTTTCGCTGCCGAAGAGGTCGAGGGTACAAGCTGCAATGGACTCCCTGTGAATGAAAGTGGCTCTGATTCATCAAAGACAAGTTCGTTGCACGCTGTTGGATCATGTAAATTGTCGAAAGGAAGCGGTTCATCTCCGTCTCTCGGCCGCAAAGAGTAAGCCAGACAAAAGACTCTGTTAACTAAGACAGACAAAAGAGTCTGTTAAATGTTTCAGTTAAGAAAACCGACTTATTCTTTATCCTATTACAGTCAATCAATTGGGAAATCGAGTCACCGTTCAGATACTAGCCTAACGAATTTGAATAATAACAGTGAAGAACATAACAAGTGAGTGTCTTACTTTCATTTTATTGATTATTCGTTACGAAACATACTTTTTTATAATTCTTTTTGAATTCGATTCAGCAGTGCTCAGCTTGTGGAGAAACAAAAAGATCGATCGGAGATAAAGAATCATATGGATCCAAATCAGAGTAGCGGAAACTTGCAGCGATAGTCTTCATCCCTGATACGTCGTGAAAATGAATTCTTAGGAATTAGCCTACAAAGCCCATCATCTGAGGTAAAATTATGAAATGAGTATCTTGATTACTGTAAATCTGCAACATTTAGTCATGGTACGGTTTGAATGCTTCATGATTTCTATACTCAATACTGTATCAAGACGTTGTAAGGGTTCTTAAGTGTTGGAATTGTAACCAGCTCTGGTTCATTTCGTTCTGTCATTCTTGCAATAATTATTATGAAATTTTTTGCCATCATGGTCATAGCAGTTGTTATTGTTCACTGTTCTTCATCACTTTACAGCTCGAATTTCAGGTACAAATCAAAAATGTTCTTACAGCAGATGGTTTTCTTTTTAATGAAATAAGTTCTGAATGTGATCTCTACATCGTATTCCATATGTGCTTGAAATCGACCCAATTTCATATTATTTTTCTTCGCGTACGCTTGTATAAACTGTCTAATGCGTTGATTTTGAATTTTCAGTTCATCTTGCTTGCTGTCTCACTTCCTATCAAATTCAGGACCGTCCGATACTACGTTCGAGTGCTGATCCAAAAGAAGTTATATGACTTTCAGGTCTCGTTGGGTATCAAAATAGTGCTTTATCGATGAGGAGTTGAATGTTTCGTTCATCGTTGATGTTCTTTTAAAAAATTTGACTCACAAGAAAACACCAAATCTTGATAATATAAACGAATATATGTATGTACATACTAAAATATTGTTAATTTACCACAGAGTACAAAAATGACCAGAGGCCTCCTTTGTCTCGATTTGCGATTCGAGAAAATGCCAGGTGAACTTTCATTGTAATAAAAATACCTTCAGAGTCTCTACGTGACTAACTGAGACTCGCGCCTTTTTTTAAAGTTATAGTAAATAATTGAATCGCAAAATTTTTTTCTCTTACACCAAAGTTTTTATTATATCAAATGAGCATTACGAAGTCTAATTTCGCATAATGAAGTATGGTATGTGTTCCACCAATGAAGATCTGTAAATAATTTTAGGGATACGCAACTAAATCATTGGTAATTTTTGCTGTATTCTATAATGTGACTGTAATGTTACAGACTTGTTGATTGATTCAACCATAGGTCAAATGAATATCCAAGTGTGGCCTGCAATAACAGCTTGTTATCAAAGTTTAGGAATATTTAGAGGTCTGTTATTTTTATCATTCATAGACTGTACCGTCTCTCAACTTTTGTTGAGACTAAACAAATCTCCGACTGTGTGTGAAAGAATTGATGATATATCTACTTGCTCTTGACTAATAATTTACTCTGAGTAACTTAAAATCCATCGTGTCCAATTTCTTTCTTTTATATTTTACCTTGTGAATTCTTTATCTCTACTTTGTAAAAATTATGCATCGACGATATCGATGGATTTTGACTGTGATTAGCTCCACCAAACACCGAATATAATCGTACGGTTTTCGTTCTTAGGAGAGCTCCATGTCGACGATAGAGTATTATAAGTATAAAAATGAATTTTAGATGTTGAAATGCTCTCTTTAGTACCTGCTGCCTGATATTACTTTGCTTAATTGTCCAAGGAAGACAAGTACACTATTTTTGACTGAAAAATTCTGTCTTCGTTTGGTTTCCCTGATTGGACTCCTCTCTCAGGTTTTGTCCTGCTTCAAATGTGTGACTGATATAACGAGATTGAATGGAAGATGAACACCAATTGAATTGAAAATGAATGCGGTTTGTATGATCATCGTTTTCGTTTTAAAAGTCTGTAGAAATACTGAGAGAATGAGGAATTGATATTGGATGTAAAATTCTCTTGTGGCCTAACCGATTGCATAAAGGGGCCACAGTTTCTCTGAATGTTCCATGTTATTCGTTTCATAATTTTTAATAAATTACACAAACGAGCCTATGATCGAGGCAGTATTTGCCCTTTTATGTTTAAAGATGAAAACTATCACTATGCATGTAAAGTCGCAGGTATGATATAAAAAGACGGAAGTAACTATCAGGCTTCGATTTTCCTGAGATACTTATTATCTAAGTATCCAGTAAAAATTAAGATCGATATCAATTGTACAATGTCTAAAGAGGAATAAACGTATGTGTATACTACTCCATGTTGTTTGATCTCCTGCCTGAGAAATCGTCGTATGTACAATTTTTTTTAGATTTCCCTTTCTGACAGGTGGGGACGTGGGGATCTTGTAACTTTTTACTCGTATAAATCTTTTTCCGGAAAATATCATTAAAATCCCGCTTCAATCGCAATAGAAACTCGCATATCGTAAAAGATTACATTATTGGGAAAATAGTATATTATACGTCGAGTGCCAAAAATCTTTGTTCTTTGTAATAACTTTGTTGGACGTCAGCTTTGCCGACGTCCAACATGGTTATCGTGAAGAACAAAGTTTTTGGCACGAGACGCATATGCCGTTTCATACGGCGAAACGCGTAAACTGCAAATTTGGTATGGACTTTTTCAACTGTCACAGTTTCTTTCTCGTACAATAAGGATCGTGAAATAATGGCGCGCAATCGCCTGTATACTATTTGATAATTTACCTAATGACAGTTAAAACTTGCATGAAATTTGTTACTATGATTTTCTCATTTGATTTCATATCCGGTAAGGCATAATTTTGTAAATGATCAAACAATCTCAAAATATAAGAAGCTGGATATTCGAGAAAACATTTTTTAATCATCAGATTTCCAAAAAATGTAAGCACAACTATTGTGAAAGCTCACAGACTTAGTACGCGAGGATTGCATTCTTTATAACTACTTTCTAGAAATGGAATTCTATGTGAATGTAGAGAAGGGTCATTCTTATTGGTTGCTGATAATTATCATATGCATAGTTATCGGACACACCGTTACATTACCTCATATATCACGATAAAGACATCGGAAAAGAATGGAAAATTCAACATTGGCTAGATCAAAAGCCACTGATTTTTGTATGTATTTGAATTTCCATTGTTTGGGAGAAAAATCTGGATTATCAAACGAGCTCAATTACTTAAGCATTCTCAGATAAGTCTACCGTCTCAGAAAGCCCGAATACTTGTCATTTTGCAACATGTACAAACTTTTCATGAACTGAGAAAAACAGAAGTATGAGAGGAAATACCAAAAAGCAATCTTCTTGCATAGAATGTATTACAAGGAGTCGCTTTTCAATGTAAACCGGGTGAAGCAACTCGAAAAATTTAAAAAATCGAAACTGATTCGTGGTATTTTTTTTTTTTTTGCAAGAAGCAAAAAAAGACTTAATGACTGATCTTTCTAATAAATTAGGTATAAGTTTCGGACGCTGAAAATATTAGGCCAGATATGCCGAAAATCATTCATAAATAAGAAATTATACAATGAAGATAGTAACTTATTGATAGGAAAATGCTTCAGCCAAAAATTGAAAGCTAGGCCAGTTGTCCTTTGCTTCTATCTCATTTATGATATTAGAATAGCTAGGAGGCAAGAATTCCAGAGGTAATGGAGAAGTAGAATAATGTGATGAATGTTAAAAATTCTAGAATCCTGTATTTTTCGACCATTTAGCAACATTCGTCATAATAATATATTCTGCGCGCAGAATAGATCAGCTAGATCTACCGAATTCTAATTCTGAAAACGAAATCAGGATTCGTTTGACACCATGTTATGAGATAATATTAACTAAGCTTCATGGGAACAAGCGAATTTTTGAAAAATATATTATGTCATCAATACCTGTTCTCCTTCAATACCGAAAATTCCCAGGCGTAGTTTTCCAATATATCTCTGTTCTGTTAAAGATTATTTCGACTTCCTCGAAATCTCAGTGGAAAAGAACGCGAGGGGGTCTCTTTCGCCTAGCCACGGAGATCTCAAATCGGCTTCAGAGATACAAGTACAACATTGGACTGATCTTTGGGTATTGTAGTGTTGAATTAACAGCTTGTCAACTGGGATCTGATAATAACTTGGCTCTCTCAGTCTTCAAATACACATAATACGGCTGAAACTGTGACGTGTACGACACTGGCTTACGTGTATACTTATACCTATGAGAACATCCGATTTTCGAGATATAAGCCAACGTAAACAGTTACAAAATCGATCAGTACATACTTACCGATGATTAGAAACAGAGTCATCAAACGATAAGGTCAGACAAGAGGCTCATTCTTTACCCGATAAAATGTGAAACGTTTGTCGCGCTGATAATATATATTGGAAATATCTTGAAAAGCATCAAATCCATCATTCATCATCAGGATTTCGTCGATGCAACATTGACTGGTTGGGAGAGAAACAATTGAATGATATCTACTCTACAAAGACGTTTGCTGCAGGCATCGCATCGTGTTCGATTTTCACATTGGCTAATCTTACCTGGTGGTCATTTTCGATGTAAATATTGGATGTATAAATTGCATGACATTGATTTGCTAGAAGGTATAGGTGAAGAAGCAGATTTTGAGGATGAAGGCCCATTATGGTGAGTAGAAATCATTTTTATCAAATTCTTTTTCATAATATATATGGACATTATGCATGCTGTCTGAACTTGATGTCGTGATACCGAATTGCCAGAATGTAAATGGGATACACGTAATTGGTTTGATTTGCTCATGATCGAATATTAGATGTATCATGTATATCTCAAGGTGAGCGGAATTTGAAGAGTTAGCCTGGTTCAGCTTGGGATTATTCATAGAGCAAATGATTCCAACAAAAAAACAAAATAAAATGAGATTTTCGAATTAAATTTTCACGATTTGAAGTGCATGACATGCCTCGTAGTTTGAATTTGGAGACTTTTCCTCACAGAAAGTCCTCCCAAATGATATGCTTTTGTTCTCACTCGAGGTAATTCAATAGATCATGAAAATAATTCATGTCATTGGCTAATGACGATTCGCAAAATTTTTGCATGATAGACGTGAATTGAAATTGGGCTATTGGAAAACCTTACTATCAAACTTAGGAACTGCATGCTGTTATACCTGAGGATTGGTGGGACGCCTCATTGAGTCCAGGATATGGGGTTTCGCTGAAAGACTAGGAGCACGTTTTGCTTTCCAGGTATAAGAGTTCGGATTAAGATGTGAAGTATAAGAAAAATTATTTCATTCCAGAGCCACAAAGTATTAATTTAGACCACGCGTGGTTGAGAGTACGCGTACTCTTACATTTGAATGTGTAAAATACAATAAACTATTTATTACATATAGAATTGTGAGCTACAAGACGAGAACCCTGATACAATTCACAAATCATGGATTTTTTTTTTCGAAAATAACACTACAGTTTTGGATTAACCTTGGCACCAGTCGGATTTTTTCAACACTTGACATTTCGGAGATCATAAAGAGAACCTGACACTATAAATTACACGACAATAGTATACTTATTATGATACATGGGCGAAAACCGTTGCGCCCGAGTATCATGTATCTATGTTTTTTGATCTTCTGTGAGCAAATGAAAAGCGACAAACGGTGTGCAAATGACTCATTTGCGCACAGACGATCAAATAAGATATTTCGATAGGTGCTAATGATTTTTTTCTTATGCCTTACGTAGATTCAATTTCTCTCCAATCTTCCACTCTCTCGTATAATTAAAAAAAAGTTCATTCCAGAAAAAAGTCCATTTTCAGAATCAAATAAATTGTCACAGATTCGAGGACAGATTATACCATTGCATGCATATATCACAATATTTTGTCACATTTATTTTCTTACAGAGCTTTCCGAATAATACATTTCGATACAAGAGCGTAAAACGTTTTATTCGCGTCCGAGTGATGGGTTTCCGGCCCGAGCCGCAGGCGAGGGTCGGAATCATCACGAGGATGCGAATAATAGGTTTTACGGCCGTGTATCTAACTATACTTTTCGATAAACTGTGAGTAAAAGTCGACAAACTGTGCGCAAAGTGCACTTTTACGCACAGTGTATCGAAAATACTATTAAAAATAGTATCAAATCATGAAACACGTTATTTTTTTTATTTTCAAATCGTCTGTTGAATGCATTGTTATCTCGGTCAAGTCAAGTATCTCATTATTACTCATGCAGCTCGATGACATTGAGATTAGCTATGACTAACTTTTTCCCCCGTTGAGTCAAGATAATAATTCGAATTCGTACCTATGGAAAATATGAATAAAAATATATTAATACGCAATAAAATGAACCAAAAAAACTAACGAACCCAAACTCAACCAGCATCAGTTTTTTTCCGCAATTTAATAATGAATCGAGACTTACATTCTTACCCAACGGACTCACAGAGAATACCCAGTCTTTTTTATTGGAATTGCCATTTCAGAGTAGGCAGTATACGTAAATCCGAGGAGCAATCTTTCGAACAGGACTCCATCACCACATCGAGATTCAGATGTTTGGCTGCGCAATGCTGTGGCGTATTCGCCTCGAATTGTCTAAAATTCACATCAAGCACTTTTGTTGGATTCCACATTATTCTCATAGCGGAGTTACATAAGCAAAACGCCGAAATATCTGTTACTTTAGATCAACTAACATGGTTAGGTAGGTTCAAACCCTTTTTATTTCAAAGAATGAATTGATTACATTAGTTTGTGAGGAAAGTATTATTAATTTAATTTTCAATTTGCAGCTAGTTTGAATTTTTTGGTCCCAATCGGATCGATAGGCAATGGTTTCATCACACAAAAAATCGGCAGCCGATTTATGATGCTTGTTTCATCAATCTCATTCGTTGTAATTTGGTTGACTTACTACAATGCAACAACAGTTACCCAGGTGATGGCTGCGCGAATTTTGTATTCGCTCACGAGTGGAGCTTTGAAAACGTCCGTGGGAACGTACATCACGGAGATTGCTCAACCTCAGTTGAGGGGATGTTTTCTGGCTACTTATCATCTCGCTGCAACTTTTGGATCATTTTTCTCACTACTGCTGGGCAGTCTCATTCCCTGGAGGACGATAGCCATCGTCAACATGACTTTTCCAATTATTAGTATTTTTATGGTCTTCCTCATACCGGATAGCCCTTACTGGCTTGCAAGTAAGTTAATAGTTCATCTTTTTGCAAATTTTACAAGAAACTCCTGTTTGAACCAACAAGTCGATGATCTATGAGCGAAGAACGATGGAAAAATATCAAAATGAGTCCTTTATCTATGGAATCAGTTCTCAATTCATGGATCTTATCATAATAGCCGAGCTGCCTCCTCTCTGACTGAACTACATAGGATTTCAAGTCTCAAAAAATAATTGAAGTTCAGTTCTACCATCAGTTCTTCCCGAATTTAAAAATTAAAGAATGTTCCACAGTAACCGAGATCTCATTAAAAATTTGAATTTTTTTCAATCTTTCCAGCGTAGAAAAATTTTTCGAGAGAATAGTCCAAATCTCTCTTATTCAAGATTTGGAACAGTTTTAGATAACATGAATCCAAAATCACTTTCAAAGATATACTATCTGAGATCGAGTAAGAATGAAAATCGAGGTGAAAACGAAAGCGCCCGGAGTTTGCATGTTGTCAACTGTAAATTATGAAAATGCACAACTCCGTGAACTCTCCAAGATTCAAATTATCATTTGAAATTGCTCGGTAAAACAACTATGAAGTCTGGACTGGTACTTTTGATCAATCCAACATAAATTTCTTAGTATCATTCTTCGTTAAGAGGATACCGTATACCGACATTGTCGAGTTTTCGGATTTCCCGATGAATTTTCGAGATATCTGGATTCTACTAAGTAACGCCGATTCTGTATGGCTGATAGAATCCGCGTTACTTGTTAGATTTTTGATATCTCAAAAATTTATCGAGAAATCCGAAAACTCGACCATGTCGGTAACTGTACAATATTGATAGGACTCCGACATCCCCTTAAAGAAAAGCCTAGAATGGAAAGCGCGGGTATCAGTATATTTTTTGAACTATGGATCCCAATTAACGAAAACGTGAGGATTCAACAAAATGGAAATTTCTATGAAAATCTTTCTTTATTCAAGTTATAATAAATTTAATGTGGTTTATGTTTTTAGGCAAAGGACGGCTGATCGATGCAAAAGAATCGCTTTGCTGGCTAAGAGGCTGGACCAAACCAAGTGGTGTACGCAGCGAGTATCGTTCACTCGTTGAACATTTTGAAAGATCATCACTCCTACAAGACCGTCCAATTCATCACTCAAGCCCAGAATTAGCACCTCCCTATACTGTAGTAAGCAAAAAAGAGCGTGTAAAAGACTTTGTCAGACCCTACCTTCAACGCTCATTTTATCTACCATTTGGTTCCATGACGCTCATCTACGTCTTATACTATCTCAGCGGTTCAACAACTGTACAAACTTATTCCATGGTAATATTCTCAAAAATGGACTCACCGATGGACGATAGTATAGCCACAGCTTGGATGGGTGCTATGAGAGTAGTTGGAGCTTTCGTAGTTCTTTTTAGTATCAGCACAGCTGGAAAACGAAGACTTCTATTTGGCTCACTTGGTCTAGCATTCATCTGTTTCCTTTTAATTGGTTGTGCCGAGTTACTTCCTGCTAACGATTTAAATCCTTGGCTACCACCTTTAGCTATGATTTTGGCAGTTTTTGGAAATGCAAGTGGAGTAGATTCGGTAGTACACATGCTAAATAGTGAAATTTATCCAGCTTCTATGCGTTACATCGGTAGCGCGATTGGTAGTTCAGTCAGCTCTGTATTAGGATCTCTCATGAACAAATTTTTCTTGTATATAGTTGATGCCATAACTTTACCTGGAGTGTTTTTACTCTTTGCGACAATGAATCTGGTTGCAATTGCGGTGTACAATGGTATTGTGCCAGAGACCGAGGGTAGATCATTGCAGGAAATTCAGGATCATTACGGTGGAGTAAAGAGTCTCAATGGTTCGAGAACGGCGACTGCTGATCAAGGCGTTGACAGTTCGTCTGGAAAGACTCGCGTTACTCAAGTCTAAGCCATAGGTGATGAGCGCAAAACCTTCTGTTATGTATCGTCGTAACTGTTCCTTAGTTAGCTACTTTTCGTAAAAAATTTTCAATTTTGTATATAGTTTTGTAATCCATGAATAAACATGTACACATTCGTAACTTTGTAATGAGTTTGAATATTTTTCCACTAGCAGAAATAGTTTCCCGAGATTTGCGAGACTTGCCAAAGTTCAATTACAAATCTGAATCAAGAAGATGACTGACGATGAGTTATAACAATGTTGATGCTGGATTTCCATAATTGCCTGTATTTTTTGATAGTAAGAGTTTTCAATTTCACGTGACATATTTTTTCATAAAGAAGTCTATCCATAATTCACAATGCAGTCAAGGATTGAAGGACTATACTCACAAGGCAGAATATCATGCCCACAATCCAAAGTTTATAAGTAAAATTTCTCCAAAGTAAAATCTGTACTAATACTAGCTTTCAAAAACTTCGACCTCTACCGCAGTCAACTTTTAGGATTCTAACTATTAAGTTTTATACAAGTCAAGTAAAGCGAGGCTGGAATTCCTCATGATCATCTTGAACAACAAAGACACCTAATGTACAGTATGAAAATGTTCAATGTTGAATAGAATCACTTGTCTTGAGTAAGACACTGCTAAATCTCAATCTAACTCTCTAGTACTTTCAACAACGAGTCCCATAAATTTTGTTGAATTGACATCTGCTCCTGATGAAGCTTCAGCTGTTTCTGCTGATTTTGTCGAAGTTTCACTATAAGTTCTTTGAGTGGTTGCAATTTGTCTTCCGGTTCCTCCGGCTCCTCCGGTTCTTCCGCTTCCTCCGGTTCCTGTGGTTGTTCGGCTATCTGTAATTGTACCTCGGGCTCCTGGAAAAGAATTCATACATTGACTTGAGCGCATTGTGGATTTGTAATATGACTGAACTACAAGATGATCACAATTTACAAGATATAATCAATTTAATTTTTACATTCATGACTTTATCAAGGGTGATTGAATTCAAACAGCTGAAAGATGGTATCATTATATTAATCATTACTGCAAGAGCGAATTTCTCAGCTATTTAATAGCTTAAAATAGTAGTATAATAATTTCATCAACACAGAACACAGAGATGGCAAACTAAAAAATTCAGGAATTGATAGATAGTAAGCAGATCACAAATAATGTGGAAGATTTGAGTGCTTCCATGTTTTATTCTTCAAGGTCTTGTATTTTTATACTTATTCATCAAGATTTTAAAATACTAATCTTGAATCATGCACATACCTTTCGCTGAATCGTTCCGTCACTATTCACAATTAGTGGTATCAACTTTGCGTGCACGGTTTGCCCTTGATTAACTCCATTGAGAACAATGAATTTTTGACCATTTGCAGACAGCAAGGGCTGAACCGGTTTGTTTGTCAATTTTGGGCAGGTTAATCTGTAAAAAATTCCAAGCGTCTCACTCAGTAATGAATTATGAAGTCAAGTTTCTACAATATGATTCATTTCAATGAACAGATACCTTTGGCTCTCAAATTCATAAATATATAGGTATAGAAGATAAAATAATCTGAGCCTGTAGTTAGCAAGCAATATTTATGTACGTTCACTGCAAATTATTCACACTGATTTGTTAAATTGTTTTGATCTGTGCTTCTGTAAAAGTTGTTGAGAGGAATTGAAATCCTTAATGAGTTGGCTCTCACCATGAAATGGTCAATCTTCTTTTATGATCATGACATATGTTGAACAACCTTCCGAGTTAGAAAATTTTGATCAAAACCAATCTGCCCAGATGACACAGGCTCTATATTCAAAGGATTATTTTAATGGCAAAAATAAAATTTCATAAAATAATTTGGTATTGTCTCATTGTTCTTGTGTAACTCATGCATCATGATAAATTCGCTTCACAGCTTGAAAAATCTCGGTTTGCGTGCAGTTTCAGAGGGTCCAGATTGATGAGTATTGTGCCGCAAGAACTTGGGTGAAAAAATAAAGCATTTAGACAAGATACAATCCGTTAGATAGACAAGGAAAGTTATGTAAAGAGAATGCACATCTTCTACCTAAGAATTGGTCATCTATCATCCTCAGTTCATAATTGTTTGTTAGTGATCATTTAATTCAGTTCTAGTTTACAACAATTTTTCTGTACTCAGATGTTGACTGTAACCTCACAAACACTTTTTAATTTTTCATCAAAAGTTTTTAGGCCTGAAAAGGTTCATATAGTTTTCCTCTAAAAATATCAGAGATTATTTGAGTAGAAGTAAATACTCTGAATTTGTTGTTTTATTGTCTGACTTTTGCCAAGAAGATCATGTCATATGTAACAAATGGAAATAATTTAAAAGATTCACTTACTTGTGAGCATCAAGATTTGCTTTAGTGTGTCCTTTGAGTATTCTTTTACATGCTTTGCATTGAGCTGCAACAACTCTTCCTGTGCCTCTGACTGTTGTTTCTCTCACTTTTTCAAATCCTACCCATCCATCATGACTTTTCCGTATTTCGCCACTTATTTGAGTGCAAGTATTCCTAGGACAAAAAAATGAGAATTATTTGAATTCAAACTCAGGTCTCAACAAATACTGAAGATTTTTCTTAGCTAACAAAACTGCAGCTCTCGCAACCAAGTGCTCATGGAGGAACTCAATTGTCAAGAGAGAAAATACAATTTGGCGTAGACAAAAAGTTTGTTGAAAATTAGATTAAAGAACTAATCTTCTTCATGTAAGCAAATACATACGTAGCAATTGACTCCAGAAGGCAAAATTGTCAAATTTAGGATTGATTACAATAAGAATAAGAAATTTATACCTCAGTTGAATCTCAAAAAAAATGTAGAGAATACTGTAACCTGAGTTACAGAGAGGAAGTAGTTTGCAGCTTCTTAAATTTATTTGGAAAACCTACCCTCGATGTGTAACTTGGACATTAAGCAGCGCAAGTTCACAATCATGTACAAGAATAACAAACCCACAAGTCTAAGGGAGTGGGCGATTCTCATTGAGCACAGCCACAAAAAAATGAAAGCAGATTATTTGGAAAATTGAAGATTTGTCATCAAAGAGACTAAAGTTTTGTAATACTTTCTTATGCATCGAGTTTTGGAAAAGGATTGCACATTGCCTCATGCAAAGTCCTATCAATTTGAAGAGCTCTCTTAGAAATTTCATCGCGGTAATGAAACTTGAGCACACAAGTAATATCCGGCTGGCTCATTTCAAGCCTGAATATACTCTTGCCAGGGATGAATTCTGTACAAATTTTAAAAAGAATCCAAGCCATTAAAATGCTGTTGCAACTCTTGAGATCAGGTATGGATCGTGAGAGGATCTTGGGGAGGTTTTGTCTAATCAGGACAACCCAAAATGGTCTAAAATGATTTTGAAGACAGAAGAGAAGGAAATCTTGAGAATTTGTGCAAAATTTCTATCAAGCAGGTGTACATTTATACTCTCTGAAATGAATCGGAACTAGAGCAACCTTATGACTACTTGATCAGCTCTGAGTACCTCATCATTCAATATGTGTGTGCCACCATTTTGGACATTATTATTCAATACATTCATTTAGTATCTTGGGAGTAGTTCAAGTAATCAGAATATGCCCATCCATATTAGCCTGACTCACAATACATGAAAGTACCGATATAGATCATGTGATTGAGTTTTTAAATGCAAGACATGAGCAGCTCAAATTGCTAAGATGTAGCAGTTTGAATTGCTGAGCTTGAGACATGTTCTAGTTCTATGTGAATTGTGTTTGATTTCACTAATGTTCAACAGTAAAGGGTAACCTACAATGTGAATCCGAGTTATCCTTTCACTCTGAAAATCTGAACAATGTTGAAACAAAACTTAATAACAAGTGGCTGAAAGTTCATTGCCCTCATCAGATGTTTACCATGGTGTTTACATCGCTTTTTTGGTAATCATTTTCAACAGATGAATATAATGTCAATATAAAAACTCACTTGTGGGCAACAAGATTTGATCTGGTATGTCCTTTGAGAACTCTTCCGCATGCCTTACATCGAGCTGCAACAACTTTTCCGACACCCTTCGTCGATAATTCTCTCACTTTTTCAAATCCTATCCAACCATCGTGGCTTCTTCGACCCACGCTGCACACATTGGGAGTTGGGTCAAATTTTTCTTCAATGCTTTCACTTATTTCGATATCCATGGGGAAAGATTATGCTATTCCAGGTAAAAATACCTAGGTAAGAATGATTACAAACTTGAACTGTTCAAAATCCTGCTCCAAAATGTTTTTCGATTATGCCTGCTTGTGTTGTCACAATCACTATTGTGATGCACGTCAACTTACGGCACGGGCTGCAACTGGTGGCGGGGCGGCCGGATAGTGGAACAGCTGACATAGCTTAGAGCCAGAGCCAAGAAAAGATGGTTTCATCTTTTGGTTATCTTTAAGTACGTTTGAACGCAATTTAATGAAAGTTTTGAATGGTTCACGAATCATACATCACACCTACTTGGGTGTATATATTTTATAAAATTGTCATACACGTTTTCAAACGAAACGCATGATCATTGCACTTTACACAAGAGTGGAGATGTGAAATCTCTGGGTAACGAGCGCCTAATGTGAGCCTCGGTGGGATCAGGAAAGGGTTGAAGCATGGTTGGAGAGCGCTAGATAATTTTGGACATTCATTTTTTTCTCGTTCTGAATGATTTATTGAAGAAAGGCGCTTAGGGATTCCTAGACTCTTACATGGAGCAATCACAAGCTGAGAGGTTTACTAAAACAAGCAGGGGGACTCAAAGAGTTTTGAGTATAGCATTTTTACATGAAATCATCACGAGTGAAATCAGATTCCACGAGCAGAAATAAAAATGAATCAGGAATATTCACTCTCCTTCGCAAGTTTACAGTAACTGAAAAAACTACGTTGGCTACTTATTTTACAGCACACGCGTCGACAGTTGCATTTTTCAGTGCTTCTGATCGCGTGATTGATTAGTTCCTCAGAGTACAAGTAATTTTATTGAATTTTCAGTATCTTATTTAGAGATTTGATAAAGTTTCTAGAGAGGTTTCTAAGGCTTGGTTTTGCAATAGAGCAAAACTAGATTTTACAGTTCCAAAAGTTGTCCAACCAAATATCTATCAACATCGTTAATTTGACATGCATGTCAAGTAAGGGTAACACAGCCGGCTCGTACTCCACTTCAAACACACATTTTTCAATTCTCACCAAGAACTTGAGCAGATTAGACTTGAACAATTGGCTGCGATGATCTCTTGAAAAATAATCTAGATGGTATCCCATGCTTTATATGAGGTAGGTTGAGAGAAATCAATTGAAAATTGGACTCCTATGCAAAAAATTGACGTAGATTTGGACGCGAGAGAACGATTTTTGCAATTCAGTGATCTCTCTCCGAGGTCCGCGCTATTTCGGTTGGGGTAGACTATCGAGAAAATTTCTATCCATTACGACTGATTACGACTTCGTACCGAGTGAGCACCAGCATACGTTGTTACGCAGCTGTCTCGAATTTTGAGAGGTGTGAATTGCAAGAACATGGTGTACTCTAAATGACATGGTTAATATTACCATTCCACCGAGATATTGTAGATCTGTCAAGAATCGACAAGTTTGTCGTTTTAAGTACCTCAACTGCGAATTTTCCGAAACCGTATAGGATGAGTATTATCGCGACAACTTACACATTTTGTGTCCAAAAATTCAGAAATTGAATATTGAGTCTGCGCACGTCCGAGTCGACTTTTCCTTTTCGCATATTGAGCCGAGTATTGAGCGATCATATATGATGAAACGTAGGTAGAAAGTTTTTTGGAACGTTTTAGAACGGTAAATGTAATTTTCACATGAGTACATGGATCTTCTGAGATTACCGGTTTTTGACGTTTTGATGTCTAGCGAGGAACCCTGACGCGATGGGACCAAATCGAGATGCTTTGGGTATCGTATTTGGTGCCAAAAGGAGATGATTCCCAGAGTTTCAGCCAGATCCAGCTTCCGAACCCCTCGGACTCCCCTTGTTAGCCTCATGCAGTAGCCTTTTTTATTTTAGAATCATACCTATCTCTTCAGCACGCAACTTCGGTGATCTTATGAAAAACAATGGGCAAGATTACAACCATCCACAACCTTCGGTAGCATCATAATTTTACTCGATACATCACGAGATGAAAATATGAACAAGCGATCGCTGGTAAACACGAATCGCAGTGAGCAAAAATATAAGAGGGTTCTCACGATAGTTGGCTCCTAGGAGATGACCAGTCTTGTGAGTCAAGCAATCGTATAAGGATATTAATAAGGTGATGATGCTTTCCTTAAAATCGGACAAATTCTGTACTGCTCGAGCGCAAATATTGGCAAATATCATGCTTGCTATCATACTCATAGGAATCAAGAATTGCAACAAAGATCAATTAGTTGCAATGTTCCTTACGTCACGTTATCACTCAGTGTGGAGATGGCGAAGAACCCGGCTGAAAATGATCACGCGACATTCGCGCGATAGTAGCGTGCCTCGTGACGCTACCGTGAGGCGACCGGGCGCGCTATTGGGAACTAACATGCGTGTTATTTTAGATGGCAGAAAAAAGCAATATGGCCGAATCCTGAATCTCTTCCATAAGAATAACACGGAGGAAAGATAAGAGCGCTTATCGAATGTTAGCTCCCAATGGTCGCGCGACGAGAGTGTAGCCTCACTGTAGCGCGACGAGATCTATTATGAAAATGAAGTGATCATCATTGTACAGGGTATAATGGGTATTGGTAGAGGAGTCAAGTGATGAATATGGCGCTTGCGGATTGTGATTCACATTACGCACAGAGTTTATCCATGAAGATGCCTCAGTTCGGATGTTAATTAATTCGCATCTGTTTCCAATTCGGACTCGTCGCATCACAGTGGCGTGCTCGTGAGGCTACCGTCACGCTACAATCGCCCGACACAAAAAGAGCAACATATGTAAATAAACTCTTTGCTCGATTGAAACGGCATTCATAGGATGGATTAAAAATGCATTAGGAATGCAAAAAAATTAAAAAAAAACACATTTAAATCTTATAATGATTTTCCAACTTAGAAATTTTCGGCCGGCACTTGGGCACGAACCCACGACCTTCCGATCCAAAGTCTGATACACTAACCTCGCGGCCGACGAAGCGTGTTACGCGGGGTGTCATAAATGGCTTACTTGAAGTTGAGGTTGTCGTATATAGCATATTACCAATTGGTCAATATTTGCGTTAGAAAACATGAACGATTATCAGTGGATGAGCGAATAGGTAGGAAAACGCTATATACTGCAGAACGACAACCTCAACTTCAAGTAAGCCATTTATGACACTCCGCGTAACACGCTTCGTCGGCCGCGAGGTTAGTGTATCAGACTTTGGATCGTAAGGTCGTGGGTTCGTGCCCAAGTGCCGGCCGAAAGTTTCAAAGTTGGAAAATCACTGATAATGATTTGAATGTGTTTTTTTTAAATTTTTTTGCATTCTTAATGCATTTTTAATCCATCCTATGAATGCCGTTTCAATCGAGCAAAGAGTTTATTTAAATATGTTGCTCTTTTTGTGTCGGGCGATTGTAGCGTGACGGTAGCCTCACGAGCACGCCACTGTGATGCGACGAGTCCGAATTGGAAACAGATGCGAATTAATTAACATCCGAACTGAGGCATCTTCATGGATAAACTCTGTGCGTAATGTGAATCACAATCCGCAAGCACCATATTCATCACTTGACTCCTCTGCCAATACCCATTATACCCTGTACAATGATGATCACTTCATTTTCATAATAGATCTCGTCACGCTACAGTGAGGCTACACTCTCGTCGCGCGACCATAGCGCACCCGGTCGCCTCACGGTAGCGTCACGAGGCACGCTACTATCGCGCGACCATTTTCATCCGGGAAGAACAAGAAGCGTACAAGTAGTTAGGATGAATAGTTTTCCAGTGTACGAAAAATTGGTGGCCCTGAAAAGGGCCGATTGAGTTTAAAAAAGAAGGGCTAAGGTCGTTCACGCCTTCTTCTCGGTTTTCTTGGGCAGAAGGATCGCCTGGATGTTCGGCAAGACTCCACCTTGGGCGATTGTCACCCCGGACATCAGCTTGTTGAGCTCCTCGTCGTTGCGGATGGCAAGTTGAAGATGACGAGGGATGATCCTGGTCTTCTTGTTGTCCCGGGCGGCATTGCCAGCCAACTCCAGCACCTCGGCAGTCAAGTACTCCATCACTGCGGCCAGGTAGACCGGGGCACCGGCTCCTACGCGCTCGGCGTAGTTGCCTCTTTTCAGTAGACGATGGATGCGGCCAACGGGAAACTGCAGTCCAGCCCGGGATGAGCGACTCTTTGCCTTAGCCTTGGATTTGCCAGATTTGCCACGTCCAGACATGATGAGTAGTTCGAAGAGATAAGTCGCAAGTGAACACTCGGAGTTATTCTCTGAGAATAATTTTTTTCACACCCCTCGTGAGAATATAGGACTCTTTTGCGCGAGCCACGCCGAGCCAATGACAGCGCAAGGTTGGCGTCCCGTGGTGGGGAAATGAGCGGCGCGCGTCGGCGGCTCGAGCCAGCGCCGCGTTTCCCCGGCAACCGCCGTCGCGCTCGCCTCTCATTGGCTCGGAGCGGCTGCGCGTTCCAAATGGAATCCGATCTCCAATGTGGGCGCAAACAACAGTTCCGACTGATATCCCGAGCTGATTAAAGTTGTCTCATCAACTATCATCAACCATCGTCTACCATGGCACCCAAAGCTAGTGGAAAGGCAGTGAAGAAGGCTGGCAAGGCCGCCAAGAACATCGTCAAGGGGGACAAGAAGAAGAGGTCGAAGAAAAGGCGCGAGTCTTACGCGATCTACATCTACAAGGTGCTGAAGCAGGTGCACCCGGACACCGGCGTCTCGAGCAAGGCCATGTCCATCATGAACAGCTTCGTCAACGACATCTTCGAGCGCATCGCATCGGAGTCTTCTCGTCTGGCTCATTACAACAAGAGATCGACCATCACATCCCGGGAGATCCAGACTGCCGTTCGCCTGCTGCTTCCTGGTGAACTGGCCAAGCACGCCGTCTCCGAGGGCACCAAAGCTGTCACCAAATACACCAGCTCCAAGTAGATCTTTTCTACTTCCCCTCTCAACAATCGGCCCTTTTCAGGGCCACCAATTTTTCCTACGTGAAACGCTTTCCGTTCTCTACATTTCGAATATTTCAAATCATCAAAACTGGAAAAATGTGTACAATTACAATGATACTGCAGCTGATTTGCGAGTCAATTGGTGTTTATTTATGACAACGTTTCGACAGTTACTTTATTACTGTCCTCGTCAATAAACACCAATTGACTCGCAAATCAGCTGCAGTATCATTGTAATTGTCAATTCAAGCGAGTGCTTCAACATGGATAAAAATATGTACAGCTCTGCCACGTTCTGTAATATAACTTTCAAGGAATGGACTTTCATCGAGCTTTCATGCTATGCTAGAAGACTGGTCCGAATTGCCAAGTAAAATATCTTAATGATGAATTTTAGAGCTCAATGAGCAAGGTAATATGAGCTACCTTGGTGTTATAGATTTCCTTATCCATGCACTGAACAATGCATTCTGAACAATCCGCGATTGTTCTTGTACCAAATCATGATAAGGACACTGTTCATTCACTCACTTGATCGCGTAGTTCTAGTCATTTTCCATCTCACTTTCTCAGTGTCACTACAACGTTTGAAACTTGAACATTCCTCGACATTGCCTCTCAAGACAGAATGGATGAAATTTTTGTCCCAATGGTAAAAACAAGTATTTTAGGACTTTAATGTAGTTATCGTTGTATGAATAATACTGTTGACACTTTTATCTAGCGTATTTTGAATCCCTTGCCTAATATGAGTGATTTAAATCGATTTGATGTACAGCAAATACTCATCTAAGAGATTTGAGAACTGTACCTGATGATTTCCTATGGCTGCTTCGTAAGTGAAATCAGTAAGAGTGTGATTCTTGTTGAAGTGTACTCTAATAATCGTTCAACAAGAACAAGAAGATATTATTATTAAAGGGAATCAATCATTCATGAATTTCATGGGCTGATCTCACAGACTGTATATCTATAATCAAGAGCGCGAAAGCATAAATATTGGTCAAGAGCTGAGATGATGAATAATCAATAGTCTATTGCTTCAATAATTTAATCAATTATTGATTGATATGAGTCAATACGAGAGCCTCTCGACACATACGTATGTAAATTTTTCCATACTCATTCTATCATAATCACGCAGTCTGCAAATTTGACTCCGTAATCGCAAATAATCGTCAGACATTGTCAGAAGGTATGCGCCTTATAAAGTCAGTTATTGTGGTTCAACTTTTGGGTAAATTGAATAGACACTCCCACGGTCATGCTCAAAAATACCGAATCTCACCCAATTTCCTGATTGAGTTCGATGCTATTATCTAGTAACAACAGGTAGCTTGCAAGCTATCAGTGGTCGAGCTATTGATTTCTTTTTCATTGGGCAATCAAGTGATGAGGACCGTAATATACATCTTTTGGTATACATCGTAAATCGAATTGATGGCAAAACTACTTTAAAAATCTCGCGCGAATTGGCAAAGGGAGCAACGCATGCCCATTTTTATTCCGCATGCCATTGGTTGTTCACACTCTCGATCCATAAGGATCGACGAATCAAATTGCAGCCCCAATGGCAGAGCCACATGATGCAATTTGCCCAGAGTCGCGCCGGGATCGAGCATCCCTCTTCTCAAAATCCGTGAACACGTTCGTGCTAATCGTGTACAGGTTATACGTGCTTTTTCCACCAGTTGTTAGCTAAAAAATTGTACAATTGGTGATCTAGTGCTCGGAGTTCTTTGTGACCGGTGTTATTAATCTAATCACTCGCCATTGATCGAGCGCATGCTGCCCTAAATAGCAGCACCGAGTGCCCCGAGTGTCAATCCTCTCTACATGATCCTGGCCTGCTGTAGCCACTTGCCGGATTATCGCTGAGATTTGCCTAAAAAGTATCGCACAAGGTCATAGGTCATCATGGGTGTGGAGGACAACTCGGGTGTGACCACGGGTCAGCCTAATCTTTATCAACAGGATTTATCCAAACTAGACGTGACCAAACTAACGGCTCTGTCTCGCGAGGTTATAAGCAGACAGGCAACTATCAACATCGGCACCATCGGTCATGTGGCTCACGGAAAGTCTACCATCGTCAAGGCCATATCTGGCGTCCAGACTGTCAGATTCAAGAATGAGCTCGAGCGTAATATCACCATCAAGCTTGGATACGCCAACGCCAAGATCTACAAGTGCGACAACGAAAAGTGTCCGAGACCGGCTTGCTACATATCCGGAGGCTCTTCCAAGGACGACTCGTTTCCTTGCCTCAGGCCAATATGCTCGGGACGTTTCCAGCTCGTAAGGCATGTGTCCTTCGTCGACTGCCCAGGTCACGACATTCTTATGGCTACTATGCTCAATGGTGCAGCTGTGATGGATGCTGCTCTGCTACTCATCGCTGGAAACGAGTCCTGTCCTCAGCCCCAGACATCTGAACATTTGGCTGCTATTGAGATCATGAAGCTCAAGCACATTGTTATCCTACAGAATAAGATAGATTTGGTCAAGGAGGGACAAGCCAAGGAGCAGTACGATCAGATTCTCAAGTTTGTGCAAGGTACAGTAGCTGAGGGAGCTCCTGTCATACCCATTTCTGCGCAGTTGAAGTACAATATCGAGGTGTTGTGCGAGTACATCACCAAGAAGATTCCTGTACCTCTCAGGGACTTTACTTCGGAGCCAAGGCTCATTGTGATTAGATCGTTTGACGTCAACAAGCCTGGTTGTGAAGTAGACGATCTGAAAGGCGGTGTAGCTGGTGGCAGTATTCTTAAAGGTGTGCTGAAAGTAGGAATGGAAATTGAAGTGCGCCCTGGGCTGGTCTCAAAGGATGGTGAGGGCAAATTGACCTGCCGCCCTATCTTCTCTAGAATTGTGTCTCTGTTTGCTGAACAAAATGAACTACAATTTGCTGTCCCTGGTGGACTCATTGGTGTAGGAACAAAAATTGAACCTACGTTGTGCAGAGCTGATCGTTTGGTGGGCCAAATATTAGGGGCTGTTGGTGCTTTGCCAAAGATATTCATTGAACTTGAAATATCGTATTACCTTCTGAAAAGATTGTTGGGTGTCAGAACAGAAGGTGATAAGAAAGGTGCTAAGGTGCCTAAGCTATCTAAAAATGAAGTTCTACTGGTAAACATTGGTTCTCTGAGCACAGGAGGACGTGTTTTGGCAACAAAAGCTGATCTTGCCAAAATTAGTTTAACCAACCCAGTCTGTACAGAAATTGATGAAAAGATTGCGTTATCTAGGAGAGTAGAGAAACATTGGCGTCTCATTGGTTGGGGTCAAATTCGTGGTGGAGAAACCATTGACCCAATATCAGATCAAAATTAGAGTGAAAGCTGAATGGAAGAGTGTACAATTTTTGCTGAATAAATTACAATGGATATTATAGACATAATATTCGTCATATATAATTTCAGTATATATTTTGTTATCATTTTAGAACCAGAAATATTTGATACTATTTAATAGCTGTGTACAACACACATTCACTGACATATTAATTGAATAAACTATAAAACTTCTGATAGACATTTGTGACCAATCATTTCTTGGCATGTAGTGGTGTGGTAGCCCTTGATGTGGTGATAAAGCGATCTAAAATCTTTGAAGTCTTCTCATCACCAATTTTGGGATTTATTCAAGTATGAGTTCTTATGGTAGAACTTTTATAAAAATTAACAGTCATTTCAAGAATCCATTTTCAAATTTTCCGATCTTTCCTGGGACTCCAATGGTAACACTGGACTAGAATGTGAAATCTTGGTAAACAATAATGAATCAGACGAGACTGACAAAGGTGAGCATAATCAAGAATAGCAATTTCAAGCCATTCGAATTTCATTATGTTGATATGATATGCAAGAGCTCTTAGAATGTAGATCACAGTTAGCATGAGTTTCACTCATGCCAAGTCTCTTTGTTTGACTGATTTTCTTAGGGTGTATTTGCAAGATGATATCCATTTACAAGTTAGGGCTATCATACAAGAAAAATGCTTACTTCTTCAAGTCTTCTCACAATGTGTGATATACAGTGAATTCTTGGTCTAGCTCTTGCAAACAAATTCAGCCAAATAATTTCGTGTATATGATTCAGTTAGATGTCAAAAATAAACTTCCCTAAAATATTATCTTTTCTAACACACTATATCTAGCTGTATTATTTTCTCTGTTGCATTCAGGTATAATTCTCCATAATTAATGTTCAATTTTCAAAGAGAGTATTTTTCAGAGGTACATACATCATTCATCAAAAGACTAACATTCTGTGAACTATTTGTAATAGTTATGGCATAGCACTATTCTTATTACTTCACTTGAATCTAAACTCTTGCATGTGGATGACCTGAGAGCTCCATTTGATTAGGGATTGCTGAGATGGCTCATTCAATCTGGGAAGCATTGCTTTTCCTTGCATGAATCGCAGGCCTACCATGACCAGGTGGTATGATTAAACTTGAGATCATACCTATGTCCACAAGAAGAGTTGGTACACTTTCTACCAGTGAGCTGTTTCCACCTTCATAAAATGCAAAATGGCTTTGGAAGGCACGCTGGAAAACAAACATCAATAGTAAATTTTAGTAAACTTCAACCTGTATGAGTAGGAAAATTCATATTGACTATAAATAAAATAAAATAGAAAGTGTTCCAGTGGAATGGTAGAGTGAAGGAATCATGAAAATATAGAGTGTTATCAAATCCACAGCATTTTGTTGTTTCGTTTTTTCATAAGAGATTGAAGTGGATTATCTCAACTTTTCTTAAACTCAATTTGAACAAGAGTATGTACTCTAATACAAACATGTATCACCATCATGAGGTGATCGATTAAAGATTAGGAATCTAATGGTAGTCATGATTATTATGCAAAATTTGCTGCGGCCTCTACCCAGTTATATTAAGTGAGTACGTCATTCAGTAGCTAAACGGAATTAAATATCTACCTGAATTCAGCCAGTTGTGAACAGCAGATGTGGAAGATTGTGTTAGATACATGACCACGCGTGATCTTAAGTTTCTTCATGTAACTGATAAACTTGACCACTTAAACTTATGATATTGCCTTGTCCCAAAGAACACTGTAGCTGAATCTTTGACTGTTTGATCAGAGTTTGGGTAATACTTCAGAAAACACTGCAACAAGCAAGTGGTTGAATGTCTTGTTGGAGTTATGAATCAACTTCATGAGGGTTTTGTTATTCCACAGGTGATCATTATGTTAGCAGGTTTCGATTCCAGAATAGATTTGTTACAGTTGAACATTCTGTTTGGTTCAGATGTGTACAAATAAATCCAGAGTTTTTAGCATCAGCAAAAAGCGTCAGAACTCAGAAGAGAACTCGATCCCGTACGTGGTCGTCGCTGTCACATCACGCAGCTGGCTTGACCATAATTCTACCATTCTTGTTCCAAGTTTCAAAAATAAACTTTCTCTGAATTTGCGATTCATTTTATTGTCGACTGCCTTTGTCACCTGTAAATTTGACATTCGTTAGATCTTATCTGATAGCGTGGATACGCATTATACTACACTAGTTTTCATTTTTTTTTTTTTTTCAGTAGTTGGAAGGAAGAATCCAATGCGAGTCAAGAATATTTAAGAAAAATATTGTAAAAGGATGAATTATGTCATTACTCTGAAAGAATTGATTCGGATTCTTTTGTTGATAGTGTGTCGATTTGATGCCTCATCTGTCAAAAGTTATACGCGTCGTCTGCTATAGCAGACAGCATGCTCCAAAAACCAAAAAGTTAGAATGGACAGATAAAGCTTTAATTTTATTCATTCTCTTTCCTCAGGTTTCGACTTTGATCTTGAATAACAGAACTGAATTGGCCCATGCAATGAGATGTTTTCCATGGGATAATTCAAGCGTACGTCGCTGATCAATATCATTAAAACGAGAGAATTTTCATTCAATTCGCTGGGGTGAAGAACTTGCGACGGAGAAAACAGTGTGAACTGTGAATACCACTTTGATCGTCTCAATTAAAATCTAATGATGTACGACCTTGAATTCGTAGGAATCTTGACATTCACGTTAGATATCTGAAAAAGCCGGTTACCTTTCTCATCAGATCACTTCCAATATATAAAACGTGGCGGCGTCAAACCAAACCAAACCCATCTGTCGCATCATCATACATCTCGAAACCAGCGCATGCGGGTCAGTTTGAGTCTTCTCGGCGCGTGCTCAGCCCTAATAATCCACGCCGCATCCAGAGTTTTTACCCCATGGAACCTACGCCATTCAACTACCTAGGAAAAATCTGAAAAAATTCATACTGATCAATTACATTAGCCTCCACATGGAAATCATGTCCGCAAAATTACCTCCACTTTAGTTTATTTATAATAAATAAAACAACAATTGCGTTACTCCGACGGTGATAACTCCTCACAGGTGTACTTCAGAGCCATGGTTGTGGTGTCAAATAATTACTCCAGCGCCAATAAAATTTCCTCCACCTTTACATTCCATCAAAATTGATTAATTTGTTTATAATCAACGATAAACATCATTCGGATATCGAGCCTCGTCAGATGGCTACTGCGCATGCGTCGCCCAGCAGAAGAGATCTCTCTGAGAGACTCTCGGGCATCTGGCGATAACACGGCTGCCGCATCGCGGCCGTATATACGTGCTCCGGGACTAGCCTCACGTATGAAAACAAAATATTTTCTAAGTCGAGTCGTATATGGGTATAATCGCGATGACTTACCCATTTTGTGTCCAAAAATTCAGAAATTGAATATTGAGTCTACGCCTGTCTGGGTCGACTCTTTCCATTTCTTTTTGCATATTGATCAATAATATATCATAAAACGTAGACAGAACGTTTTTTGGAACGTTTTAGGATGGTATATGTGATTATCACATGTATAAGGCATAGGGAAAGAAGTGCATGGGACTAACATTTGCGGTTTTTGACGTTGTTTTGTCTAGCGAAGAATCCTAGCACGATGGGACCAAATGACCTCGAAATTCGTGTTTAGATGGTTGATTAGAGTCGGAAATATATGCTCCGGAGCACAGAATTCCATTCCTCCATCTTTTTCGTGCTATTAAAGTATTCCAGGGAACAGCTTTTTGGATGCACGGAACTGACATGCATGAAACTGACAATTCGCCCTAAAATTGCTTGCAAAAATAACAGAGTCGCCATAGAAACTTCTCCTTGTAGATTTCATCTATTCCCACCATACTTTATCGAAAAAATTGTTCCCGCCCAGATAAATTGACTTCTAGTGGGGTAACATGGTATGCACGAAACTGACAAAGTTAATTATATGGCCAATTTTCGGTACATGCAGCACTCGAAACTTTGAAACTAGATTTTTTTCCGTCCTGAGATTTGATTATTTGAACCATTTCCTCGAAATTTTGTCCCCTACAAAGTGATATAAACTTAAATTAGCATACGCTGTGCGCATTCGAAAAAGTTCTCATTTTTAGTGAAAATCCCATAACAAGATTGAGGCACATGGCTTGGGGACTAAACTACGAGTTCTGGACATAAAACCTATGAAAAATGGTTGGTTCAACATTTTACTTCGAGGAAAAAATTTGAGCATACCCTTAGCGATTCTTACTTTGGCGCTAGTGCTGGAGGTATACGTCGATCTCCAAACGTAACAATGCACGGGACTGACATTTCGACCCTTAATTTTTACAAATAAAAAAGAGGAGTGAACGGATCGATCTCGAAACTTATTCCCAAGTGTAATTCAACAGAATACATGTAGAATAAAGATTGAAAAAAAAAAAAAATTTTTTAAACACGCTTTTATTACACAAGTTGGATCAGAAAGAAAAACGACTCAAAAGGAAAAAATAATTTTCCCTACCTTTCACGCCCATCTTCTGTTGGGGAAAATCTCATTGTATTCCACTACATACCCTGGGAGTTTTCATTTCAATGTGAAACTTATCCCAAAAAAGCTTGAGGTGCTTCTGTAGAAACTATTCAATTTTCAATTCTGTAGGTGCCAACGATAATATATATTCCATCAGAAATAGATATTGGAGATTTCTCGAGGCTCATTACTGAATCTCGATCTTTAGATAAAGCACCTCACGCTTTTATGGGATAAATTTCACATTGAAATGAAAACTCCCAGGGTATGTCGTGGAATACAATGAGATTATCCCCAACAGAAGATGGGCATGAAAGGTAGGGAAAATTATTTTTTCCTTTTGAGTCGTTCTTCTTTCTGATCCAACTTGTGTAATAAAAGCGTGTTTAAAAAAATTTTTTTTTTCAATTTTTATTTCTTCTTTTTTAGTCATAAGTTATTCCTACTAAAATTGCTATGGATGGGATCAGCCTGAATTTGAATTTTAAGTTTATTTCTCAGAGCTATTCTGAATAGTTTTTCTAAATAGAAGTTTCTGAAACTTTCATTCAAAGTCAATACCGAATAAGTATTATCACTCAAGCGGTTACCCATGGATCATGCTCGACAAAACGCTTGGATAATTTCTGAAGTATTGTTAAAATGTCTCTCAGGCACATTTGTATAGAAAAAGGGCAGAGATATGTCAGTATAGATTCTCATAACAAGTCAAATTCTGAATTCATGACTTAGATATGTCACTGTCATCTTAAATCACATTCCAGGTTGAAAAAGCTGTTCCATCAGTCGTTTGGATATCTTTTTGAGTCTTTTCATGATACCCTCAATGTGCTTGACGAGTTCTAACTTACATTGATTAAATGTATATAGGAAGCAACCAATTTTAAGGCATTCATTCAACTCCTTAAGAAACAGGGATGTTCTATGAGAGAACTGATTCCACATACATTGCTGGTAATTACCAATGACTTGAAAGTAAAGATTTTCACCAGTCGGTTGACATTTGTTGGGCGATACTTGATCACAGCGTGTCACCACCTAACTATCATTGAAGAACAAGAATGTTGTCAAAGAATATACATCAGGACACAATTTCACTGATTGTTCTCTTATAAACTATAAGCACTTTTGTAGTCTATCGACTTTTTAGCACATTAAACCAATCTGGACTTTGAATAAGTGCCCTACATTCACTGTTGAAAGGGAGCATAACTCCATTATCATTCTTCATATGATTCATCCGCTGGAGCTAAATGGCATGAAGCCATCACACACTGTAATATATTTTCAAATATATTTTGTGTAGTGGGGATAACTAGTCGTGTGAAGAGAAGTGTATTCATACTCATCCCTGGGTCGACCACGAAGAAAGTAAATTACAAGAACTTTGATCAAACTTGTTCACAATCATCACAAAATCTTTACAACAAACCATATGAAATATTCAAAACTGACAGCGGAGCTGTCAATAATACCAATAAACTTTGGTGACACAAGGGAGCGAAAGTAAATGTTTGGTGTAGAAGTGATCTTAGGTGACAAGACCAATCTATATTCGTTGCCAAAGTTCAAACATCCGGCTTTTCCAAATCAAAGGATGTTGTGCAGAATTCCCTTAGTAAACATGCATTGATGCATCAATCAGCCAATTGCATGGGTAGCAACACACTAAAAACCAGGTTCCTCTACCCAATTTCCCCATTACCCAGAGGTGCATTACGTTTTTACCCTCGCAGTGACGAGGATTTTTAGGCTTGGGCACCGAGCACTAGGTACTCGGCGCCCCGGCGTTCCGTCTTCAATACGCGTACTCCGGTGCGACTTCTCGATGGGAATCACTCCTCGAGTCCTCGTGCTCGAAAGGCGCTAGAAGACTATAGAAAAGCGCGAAAATGCGCGGTTGAACTAAGCCGCATACCCATCGGCGGTGGCTGACCCGGTCGAGAGTACCTATAGGTGTCCAGAGGTGGATTTGTGGCTGCTTTCTCTACTGCGGCACTCCAGGAGACGCCAAACACCTGGTGTTGCAGCGTCTCCTGGAGTTTCCTAGCTGGAAATCTGCAGCACGGTACCCACCCAACAACGGCAGGGTCCTAACCTGTCCCAACCCCTCATATATCTATCAGTATCAGCTGCTCTTTTGCAGTATAGCACTCGACAGCACGGGCTCTTATACGGCAGCCGTGTTATCGCCTGGATGCCCGAGAGTCTCTCTTCTGCTGGGCGACGCATGCGCAGTAGCCATCTGACGAGGCTCGATATCCGAATGATGTTTATCGTTGATTATAAACAAATTAATCAATTTTGATGGAATGTAAAGGTGGAGGAAATTTTATTGGCGCTGGAGTAATTATTTGACACCACAACCATGGCTCTGAAGTACACCTGTGAGGAGTTATCACCGTCGGAGTAACGCAATTGTTGTTTTATTTATTATAAATAAACTAAAGTGGAGGTAATTTTGCGGACATGATTTCCATGTGGAGGCTAATGTAATTGATCAGTATGAATTTTTTCAGATTTTTCCTAGGTAGTTGAATGACGTAGGTTCCACGGGGTAGAGTTTTTTAGCATCAGCAAAAGCGTCAGAACTCAGAAGAGAACTCGATTCCGTACGTGGTCGTCGCTGTCACATCACCGCAGCTGGCTTGACCATATTATAAGTCCGTCCTCGGGGAAGCCCGACTTGTTTCAGTTCGTGTGTGACATAAAACGTCAAAGTTTATCATCAGTGCCATCAGTTTATACCTCAATTTTAATCGGAATAATACAGGTGTGTTTATCGTTCTTCCCTCAAAAATAACAGTGTATAGTGTATTATATAGCCTGAGTATTACAACGTGTTATCTGCCGGCTCGTATCAGTTTTAGTGCAGCACGCGATTATAGTGAGTGTGTTCTAGTGTCCATCAGCAGCTTCTTCTTTTTGAGCCGGCTACAAGAACAGAATCTTCTGTAGCAGTGGCGCGTGTTGGAAAAAGGTGACGCCTAGCCCCACCATCATCAGGAAGTGTATAATATCATGGGCAACATACATACCTGTGGACCCAATGAGGCCCTCGTCGTTTCAGGTAAGTAATAATAATAATATGACGCCGTGTGTAATCATCCTCGCGATCTACTTAGCTACGCCTATATTATTTTTTATTTTTTGACTCATCGCCTGGGTTCATCTCCTCACCCACCCGAGTTTATAAGTTCATACATTGACAGACATCAGAACGTCACACGTAGTATGAATCGATGCTACTTTTATTACGAGAAAAATACGTGCTGTTGCTTACGCATGATGAGAGCGCCACGAGATACATGCCCCGATGACGTAGTTCTCTCCAAATTTAATATATAGTTATACATAGATAACCTATATGGAGTTTAGGTTTTTTTTTCGGAATGATATGAAAGATTGCTCGGGCGTGCGTTCGCGGGGGGGCCCCATTGAGGTTATTACCGCAGACGACGCGCGGGTGTATACAATATAGTAGCTTCTGCTTCCCCTATGCGATTCTGACGTTTTCCATGCTTTTGGCTTGCTTTACAAAGTTTCGATCTTGTTATTAAATTATTGAACCCTCTCTGTGCTCTTCTTGTTCTACTCTTCCCATTAGATAGGTACTTTTATTAATCTCGTACTCGTGCCGAATATCGATAAGATTCTCTTTTGAAGAGAGTGAGAGTCTCATGTGGCGGCGAAGCCATCATCCGTTATCTGTCATCGATTTTTTAGATAGAGTATATACTCTATGTACGGAAACACTCTCGCCTTCGTTGGATGCGCGACGCCCGATATCCTGCCCTGATTTCAACTATATCTTTGGACCTTAAATTTTCAGAGAAATGCAAATTTTGTAGTATATGTACATTACGCCCACGAGTCCGAATCCGGCACACTTGATGAATTACTTCATTAGAAGGTATTATCCAAGTGTCTCGTTAATGCGGCAACGACGCGATAACGCTCTTATCATTGACAAGTATGTTCTATGTAGATACATGGATATATATATAGCCATGGGTGGTCCTCCTAAATTATCGAGTGATGAATGGTTTATGCGTGCCTAAGGTCGATCCGGAATTCCCACTGTCACATACATACACATACATACATCTTATACTAATACTATACGTCTTTTTCAATCATGTGATGGCTATGGTAAGTATGACGAAATAACAGGTTGATTTTCTATAGCTCGTCGCTCTCTGACGTTCAATTTTCTAAATATGCCTAAGAGCTATTGTTAGAACATAGTTTTGTGTTACAGTGTATGGAATAACGATTGTGCTCGTTTTAATGTTCTCCATCCTGTTTTGACTGTTACATTTGCACCACGAAGTATAATATTTTCGACGTGATCTTCTTGAAATTTTATTGTTCTTCGGTCACATTGTTAGAAAACTCCATGACTCATTTGCTATGTTTTTTTTTTTTTGAAAGTAATAGTGTTTGGATTATTCCAGATGTGAATCAAGGTTTTTCAAATTAGATAAGTTACATTTGATGTGGCACACTTGTTTCAGAGTACTCATTTTAACATTTGCAATTTTATCTGAATTTATTTAATTACTCATTTACTCAATGAATTGATTATGAATTACAATTTTTTACTTGAATAAATGTGAAATAATGGGGTTTGAAATGCGCATATTTTGGTATGATCACCTTGTTAGCACCAATTTTATTGTAATGCAAGAACAATCGCTCACTCATTGTTCTGTATAATTACTCATTGATCAATGAATTGTCTAAATAATCCTCTGGTGCTAATTGGCAATCCAAATTAACACAGCTGGCTCAAGACCTTATCGTGATCACTTGCGTTGAATTAATGAATTTACTCTGAAATCATATTAATTGATCATTTTACAAGTATTATGGATACTAAGAGTTACAAAATTATGACTTATAGATATGAAAAAATGATCATGAAAAAATATACGTTTTCAAAGAACCATAATGGAAAAAATAAATCCATTCCAGTTTTTCGCGTTATTTCACGGGTACAGTCGATAATTTCAACCAGAACTCAAATCATAATCATAGGCATTTCCTTTCAACTTTGGGAGTTATTAAGCAAACTTATTACTGAAAAAATTATTTTCGAAACGTATCGTCTCCATATAAACTCTCCATTCTCTAATAATGTTATTCTGATGAAAATTGTCCCTTTTCAAGCCACTAAAAAAGAAAGTCAACGATCTCGTATCGTTCCTCTACAAATCCTCAATTTCCTATAGAGTTCGTCAACAATTTTTTGATCATAACAAGTGACGGGTAACACGTAATATCTCAATTCCTAATTAACTCTGTTGTAGTATTTTGGAACAACTTACATTCGTTTTACATCTAAGATGCTGAAACTTTTACCCGGCACGGCGCATCATCGGGAGCTATGCGTAAACTTATTATATAATATGACATTTCTAATGAATCTTAACTGTTCCAAAAATTTTTTCGATCAATTTTTTTTTTCTAAATATCGATGTACCCGAAATTGACAAATCGCAAGAGTCAACATATTCATTTTCGACATTACTCGTATTTTTGAACCACAATAACCCACTTGTATTGGCATAATAGTTTCAAAAGTGAATCTTGATATTTTTTGGTACGGTTCTTTCGAAAATTATATACTAAATTCTCAGCCTAAGTTACTAAAGTGCTTTCTTGAAGAATTTATCATGAAACCTTGTAAGATTTTTTACCATTCATAGGAGTTAATACCGATTTTCACGAGAATTTTCTAGTAATTGAAGCTCATTAAAATAATTTTTTTATGGTATACTCTCCAAAGATTTTTAAGAGTAAGATAATCTTAGGGCCATGTGCCTAAAGCTTACCACGGTCGATTGGGGCGTTAAGGCGATGCGGTCACCATGCAAGCTGAAAATCATTCCCAACTTTCTCCGATTCTATTGAGATTTGGGCTAAACGACGAGCGCACAAATATTTGTTATCGTCTAACTTAGATTTGTCCGCTCTTCGTTAAGCCCAAATTGCAATAGAATTAGAGAAAGTTGGGAATGAAAATGTGTGTATATTATAGGTTGGGAGGTTCCCGTGGCCGAGTTATTCCCACTGTTGTCCGATATTCTTGTGATTTGGGCTAAGCGACGGATTGAGGAATACAAGTTGGACAATAACAAGTATTCGACGACTCGTCTTACACTTTGAATCATGAAACTTTTTATTTAAAGTGTATTTTCAAGGTCCATGGTCGTAGTGCACGGTGACCGCATCGCCTTAAAAAATTCCACAGAGTTAACTTGAGAGTTAAAATATTTACATTCACAATCATACTGTACAACATCGATTTGACAAGCTGCCAAAAACGTCATCCATCGAGTGTCAATGCCCTCAACATATGCATTCTGAGTCGCTATTGCTGTAATCGATGATTTCATAACAGAACTAAATCGCGTCTCTTACCAATCTAGATACATAACAACAACAACAATATAAAATCTTGAATTAGTGAAAGTGATCGCTGCAAAAAAGGTCTTCATCACTTCCATACTTTTTTTTTTTATGTACACATCCATACTTAGAAGAATCTCCTCTGGCATCCGCCAACGGCATTCCAATATCTCCAATTCGATTAATCTCGTACTCGAAGCACGTACACCCAGCAAACATCTGGATCCATTGCTTCATGCATGCAGCCTCTCTATACATATTCTCAAAAGGCTAATACTAAACTATGTATATATATTGTTACGTCGATGCAAGACTATCGACTCCTTGCCAGTATTGTTTAATCATATCAGCAGCTTTTTCTGCAATCATGAATATTCCAGCATTAACATGTCCTACAGGCATAGTAGGCATAATCGATGCATCAACCACTCTAAGACCCTCAATTCCATGAACTCTCAACTGTGGATCAACAACTGCATCGGGATCACTAGCAGGACCCATTTTTGCGGTTCCAACTTCATGATTCATCATTGAGGGTAGATGCCTAATTGCACACCTCCAATAATCATCTGTTGCAAAATCAAATTTTTTACATCCTGGTATTTTAGCATTGTGTATCTTACTTCCGTAAGCTTGGAATGGTTCAGTTTTTGATAATTCTATGGCATGTTTGACACCTTCAAGAATGATTTCAATGTCAGCTGGGTGTTCAAAGAAATTCGGTTGTATTATTGGTGCGTCCAGAGGATTATTCGATTTGAGTGTAATCCTTCCTACACTTCTTGGGTTTTGGACTATGGGCCAGACTGACCAAGCATGTTTATTCTCAATTGGTTTGAATACTGCATCGTAGAGCTCATCAGTAATGCCCAGGGCCTTACGCAGACTGAGGCCCCCATCCGAAGCTAGAGAACCACTGGCAAATAGAAGTTCAACATCGGGTCTGGCGTCTATGGCATATTTAGTACGTATGAATGCAAGAGCTTCGGCACCACCAGGAATAGTCATAAGGCCCCGATTTCGAAATGTATAGTCTAGTAAGACCCCGGGCCTCATTAAGCGACTTTGGAGTAGGCTAACACTCTGGTTAACTGTAAAAGTTAGACCAAGAAAGCCGACATGCTCGTACATATTGTAGCCGACTTTGAGATCCCGGATCACGTCAATTCCAAGATCTTGAAGATGGTCCCGGGGCCCTATGCCCGATAACATGAGAAGTTTTGCTGAATCGATGGTACCGGCTGAAAGAATGACTTCTTTGGTTGCTTGAAGTGTGCGACGTTTGCCGTTGCGAATATACTCGATACCATAGGCCCGGTTGTCCTTGATTAGAACTTTGGTTACCTGGGCATTTGTTAGAATGTGCAGGTTGGATCGACGTACTCTGAGATATGCAGTTGCAGCGCTGCAACGCTTGCCTCGATCCATGTTGACCTGTGTAGAAAAATTTGAATCAGATTCATGTTTTTATGAGAGAACGAGAGAGTTCCTAGGTTTCTCATGTAATATATTCATTTTTATTGTCATTTATTCAAGAGTTTCCCCTGAATTTAATTCTATAAATAGTCTAGCTTGATATTCAGATTCATCAAATCATCTTGAATTGAGATTGCATGGAAATTAATTTCCTTCCTGCCACTGAGCTTTTCGAGGCATTTTGGCGGTTCTAAAACTGTGCGATCTGGCTGCGATGGAAATTTATTCAACAAGAAATCGATGCCCCGTCAATTTAGGAACGTATAAATTGTGGAAGTGACGTAATACACGCGAGCGAGTACCCGATGGCCACAATTGATGATTCAAATTTGACCATAAATCAAACATCTTAGTACGTTTTAGCATAAGGAATAGTAAAGAGATTATCCAATGAACAGACTTCAATTTCTCTTGAATTTTGCAATTGGGTTCAACTTCCTTCAAGCACGGTCTATTCGCTCAGAAATTGACAGTACCGTTTTGAATTATGAATCTTCTAGATTCAAGTTATTTGGAGTCTTATGATGAAAAATACTGTGATGGATTCCGAAAAAATTCTTTTGAACTTGTGGCTCACAAAGTACAATACTAGTCTGTGGAATCTATAATTCTGTTTCAATCATGATAAATTTCGATTTTTTAACTCAACATGAATCAGATACAGCACTACTCAAATCACTAAACAATTGAGAAAATGAAATATAAAGATTGGAAAATCGAAATCGTTGATAGAACCATTTTAAAATGTCATTTGTAGATCCACATTCTAATATATGATCGAGAAAATTTCAAGCATTTTTTTTACTGTACTTCTCACTATTTAATCAAATGTCAACACTGTCAAGCTCACACTTGACAGATCGTGCTGTTTTAAATTTTACATCGAACTTCATCCTGTTATATACAAAATAAGGACGGAACGTGTGATTCAAGATTAAATAAATCTCTCATCCCCTCTAACTTCTTCAAATAACGACTCGATAAAAAATGTGTCCAGCTCTAGTGAAAGAAGAAAACCAGGAGCAACGTTTAAAAGTTCAAGAGTTCACAGCCCTGACCTGAATATACGAAAATCCGATTTGCTCCTCGCCGTTGTAGTCCAAAACCTTGTAGCCCTTTCGTTTTCCAGCTTTAAGGAAGCTCGTAGCCAATTCTGTATGATAAGGCACGTGTTCAACGCACAAATATCCTTTACTGCTGTGGTATGACGAATTTGTTACGCCTGTGGGAAGAAAAATAAGATAACATCTTACTTCTTCGATCGATCATAATAGCATGAAAATGTCGATGCCCTCGTTAATTTAACCGGTGGCGTATGAAGGCGTGGTATTTCTCATCATCGTAACATACTTCACTTACACATCATTCAACTCAACACGCACACGCACACATATAGATTCAAACTGAGGAAATTTGCTATGTACGCTCACTTTCGTTATGTTTCATGGAGGTCTATGAAAAAAGTGAGTCTTATTAAAGCCTAGTTGAAGATTCGTGACCGGAAGCATCCATACTGTACCGGAATCATACAGTTTGGCTTCTTGCATTACTTACTAAGCGTTCATTTTTATTGCGGATAAAATCACATTCGTTGTTTCTTTAATCCTGGGCCAATTTCATATAATTATTTTGCCAGATGAATGGAAGGCAAATCTTTTGGCGTGTATGATATGTTTGCCGCGTGTACACAAATTGTAAGAAGAAACCGACACTTGTTTGATGTGAGTTTATACTGTCGTATGGATTTTACGAGTGAAATAATGCTCTGCAAATTGAAAAAAAAAATATGATTGTGCGGTTCAACCACGGTGTGACACGTCTGAGTATGATTGGATATAAATTCAAGGATGAATGAAAAGAATCGGTTGTCATTAGTGAGGAATCTCTTAACCACATATCACTCTGGTGACTAATTCTTTCCCTCTATCTTTGGTCTTGTCTCGCAAGAAAGTCTGCTGGGAACGTTAATTATTAATTTTTTGCTCATAATCCACTCGAAGGAAAAGTAAATTTGAAAGGAAAAGTGAAATCTTACGACTCGTCAAATCTTCTAGTTGATATTTCTCTCGACATTTTTCTTTCCTACCATCTCAAATAAGAAGAAAAAGAATTCAATTTCCAATTTTATGCATAGAATATGTGTTCATAACACAAGTATTTCTCAGAGACTTTCATCATAGACGGGTTTTCATCAAACTTTAATACGAGAGGATGAGCCTCGTGTATGAAAGAAACCCCCCACCAATTTTCCGGTCAATTCTTTGTAAGAAGGCCAATCTAAATCAATTTCTAAAATCACGTGATGATACTTTTGAGAGAATTATTATACTCTATCTAATTCATTTTGAACGCAATATCTGAATAGCAAACAACATACAAAGGAAAATCACAAAAAATATCACCTCAGAAATGTATTAGGATAATATCATTTTGAGAATCGGAGATTTGACGAATGAAGAATGAAAAAATCAAAAATAATCACAGATTTAGTATGGTTATCTAGTCAGCTACTATTTTCGGGGCAACGTTCAACTTTTGATACGTTAGATTTTAAGGATAATCTAGTCTTGTGAAATATTGAGAAATAGTCGAATGACATGACGTTGTAGTATAGAATACAAGTGACGCAAGAAAAGAACACGCGACAAGTGCGTTTGGCAGCACACGCGTGCTTGTATAAAATAGCTCTCCTTTTGCGCTCGTTTTGCTATCTCATTTGACGGTGCACATAAGATTGCATCAGTACAAATCTTTTCAATCAACTTCTCCTGGGTACACTCTTCGAAAAATGTTCTTATTCCATCCTCCATCTCCCAGAATCTCTCTTCCATTAAGCTCTTCATCGCACTCTATATTCCAAAATATCTCTTTTCCTAGGATCCCTCCAATTTTCCTCCACATCAAATCGATTAATCATGTCTAGACACATGGATACAATATCTCGAAGAATTTTCATCAGGTCCATTTTAGAAAGCCTCTACATAATATCAGATCCAAGAAAACCGAATGCGACAAGCATCATAAAGTATAACTCGTGACCAGTCAGCGCTTCCTCCTCCTCCTCAAACATGAAGCTCTCATCTTGATCTTCCCTCCTTCCGACCGTCTCGGAACAGGTCTCCCTTTATGAATATTCCAAGGCTGCTACAATACACTGCTGCACACGCATCCACCCGTACTTATATACATACATAAAACTCAACCCTCAAACACACAGAGAAGCAAAAGCAGCCCTTCAAAGAACATCGTGAAACCCCCCATACATTTCAAACCCGTTCATACAAAACCGATCGATATCACCCTTCCTTTACATCCTTCCCAATGACTAGAATAAGAAAAAAAAAAAAAAAAAACAAATACATGTACAACCCCAGCATTATCACTTTCATCATACTTATGCACACATGACATGACCGACAACAATAACGAAGATAAAACGACCCAGATACACCAGAATAACCAATATAATTAATTAATGAAATAATCAGCTTACCAGGCACCTTGAACCTCTCGCTCTTCTTAAAGTATGGTAGAACTTCGTTGTATGACCAGCCATCGTTACCCAAAGCAGACCATAAATCATAATCCAATCTGTTACCTCTTGTATGTATCATATAGTTAAGGGTACTGGTACCCCCTAAACATTTTCCCCTAGGCCATGGACACTGGTTATTTTTCATACCTAGGCACGCTTTTGTTTGTGGTTCGACTTTGTAACCCCAGTTGTATTCTGATAACTGAAGGAATGATACTAAAACTGGAATTTGTCCTAACATATTTTCAGCTGGGCCAGCTTCGATTAGGAGAACTTTCCATTTGCTGTTTTCTGATAGACGATTTGCTAAAGCTGAACCACCTGAACCTGCTCCGACTATTATGAAATCGTAGCGAGAATTTTTGTTTGGTTCTTGAATTATGTTCGTGCTGACTTCGCCGTGGGTACGAAATATGTCCAGAATTGATTGTGATGTTGAGGAGTGGGGGTAGGTTGTAAGAAGAAAGGTGGTTAGGAGGGGGAAGAAGAATCGCCATTGGGCGACGAGGCCGGTGATCTGCATCCTTGATATCTGAAAATTTAAAAATGAAAAATCATCGACTTTTTTTTATTGTTATGTCAATACGAGAGGGGCTAATTACAAGTTAATCGTGCAATACCGCGGACATAAGTTGTGATTTTCAATTTCTTTAAGAATGTGAATTTCCCTCGATGGACTTCAATTATTACAGCAGATGGTCGTCTATGTCTTTCAAAATCATCAGAATCTTTGCCGTATGACAATACACCTTGTATGCTTCTGGCGAGTTCAAATATCACCAATCAGAAATTTCTGATAGTTAACTTGTAATAGATCACTAATTTCATGGATTCATCATCTTCAACGAGCTGCAGTAGTTTTATGGGTCTGATAGCGGGAAAAAAATTCAGAACAAATCACATAGTAACTATCCCTTAATCTTAATTACAATATCGAAGCTAAAATATTTCAACAAATACTACTTGAGTAAATGAAAAATTCATTTATTAATAAGATTTGCAATACCTATATATAAGTTTTCAATTCGAGTTTCGATATACTTTTGATCAGTATGCTGGTACCCGTGAAAATATTTACTTTATTCGAGAACAAGTCAATCAACTCATTGAAAATAGCGTTGTTTTTGCCATGTTAATGTATGAAATATCACAAATTCTTTTTTCTATTTCTGACACTCATTTGTAAAAGATCTGTCTATCTGAATACTCAATAACGTGTCTTATGTCCACCACGATACAAACAATCGAGACCCCACATGTGCATATCAGATTATTTCGAACAATGAACCTTAATTACTCATGTATTACTGTGTGAAACGTCTCATGGAGGGTGATAGGATTTCATGAAAATTCAGTCACACCACCTGTGCGATTGAAAGAAAATTCAGAAGCAATTGCGAACCAAATACTATGCGGCAAAAGGATCATATTGGAAATGCTCTGTTTCTGAGCAAAAGAATGTTTTTCCATTTCTATATGCTTTTATTAGAGTTCTCATATCACAATTAACATTATTGAAGTCTTTTGTTCGCGTGAAAAATGTTTCCTCATACAATTGCTGTTTCGGAATAGTTTAACCCATGCCATCTTTATTGAAGCAAGAATGTAGCATTTATATTGGATCGATACATGACAATAGGCTTTGATTACTAACTTTAGCACTCACAATACATATTGCGATATATAATCATTACATTTCATGCTGTCTCTTCTGTTTAGATGATAAAATTCACGTTAAGTCTGAGTCAGTGTAGTTCGCATTGAAAACTCGCCTACTTATTGATGAATAATCTATTCCTAACAGAATCTGATTCCCAGAGTGGAACGTTCTCATGTACATGCAAAATAAAACACAGATATTTGCCTCATCCCAATTACAAGAGGCGAAATTTGAATGTCATTAAAATTAAGTGTTTAGTGACCATTTGTTGTGATCAATGTCCCTCTATTAAATTCATTGATTAATTCATTTTCTCATTTCTCAGAGTTGAAAAACTTCGAAGACCATGGTGATTTTCAGCTGCATTTGATCTCGTAACTTTCCCTTCTGATCTTTTTTACACTCTTAAAATTTCTGGTATACATAGACACTACATAGATCCACTAGTAAAACTTGTCTCTTTCATCATCAAAATACATTTTGCAATGTCTGCATTTGAATTTTCGTAACGAAAAATGTCAAGGAA
Source organism: Eretmocerus hayati (assembly GCA_029851415.1). Lineage (NCBI taxonomy): Eukaryota > Metazoa > Arthropoda > Insecta > Hymenoptera > Aphelinidae > Eretmocerus > Eretmocerus hayati. The sequence goes on along the minus strand of CM056741.1, from coordinate 32,598,405 downwards.
CTTGACATTCCAGTATTAATGCTGATTTGGTTTGTTGACTTGTGATAGCTGACGAGGACGATTGTCTAATGGGCACTCACTCGCGTAAAGTATTTGAATTTTGTTTCCGGGCTAACTTACCTAATACATTAATTTTACTACTTCCGATGATTTATAGTAATAGAAATCAAGGTCTATCAGATGAAAATTATTTGATCAGAAAACATCATCTTACCCAATGAAATCATTAAAAAAAACGCCCAATAATCCATTTGCCATATTTTTTGGAAAATTTCTCTTCAAACGTGCACGTGGAAAAGGTTAGAAAAAATCGAGTATCTTGATAAACTTTTATCTATACAATATCGGTGCTATCATATCTTCCATTAAAGAGCTGCTCATACATCGATGCCTATCAGATTGAATTACCAAAGAGTCAAACCTTATACCAAGTGATTCACGTCACTTTATTTCTTCTCCCTGGCGCGAAACTTTCTACCCTCGCTGACCTTAATTTGCTAAAACATCACCCCAGTCATTGATCTACTTTAGCGACTCTGTTGCTTTTACACTCAGACACAGTGTCGTCTGCTATTAAGTACTGTACCTATATACTTTGTACTTCACGCGCAGCTTTGCAGAGTTGGAATTGAAGTGTGGTACTTGCTGTCTTCGATTTTGTGTCACTGCAGAGTCTGAATTCGTATTTTATTCACGTTCCAAGGCTATAAGCCAGTGAATGCGGTTTAAGCAATGCTGTATAAGCCATAATAAACACCAGCACCAGCACTATTCTTCACTCTGATGATGATACTACTAAAATGGAATCTTGAGATTCCAGATTGGCAATATCGTTATAAATTTCAATTTGAATCTGAATAAACGTAGTAATTTTGAGGATTAATATAGATGAACCAAATTTGAAATTCAGAGTTCGGAATGGCAACAGTTTCAATTTTTGGAATTATAAATGATCATAATTAATTTGACTACCGTTCACAGAAAATTTAAAGCCATTGAAAAAAATTTTAATCTAAATTTCGTTCATCATGATAATTTTGGTGGGATTAAAAATTCTACCTGGTAAATTATTTCCTATTCTGCTATACCGTTGTCTTTTGGGCACAATAGTGGGCTCAGGGTTTGCGGATCAACATTAACCAGGCTTATTTCTGTTTTGCTTTCCGTAAAGAGTCAATGATCGATAAGTATCTGCATTTTTCAAGGAAATCTTTTTTTAGACTTTTTCTCTAATAAACCTAGAGGTCATAGAATCTTTATGGGAGGATAATCTCAGACTCGACCACGCGGTTTCTCATCAACAATCAATTCCACTCTGTCATTACAAAAACTCGATTTGCATGTGCATAGTTGGGCGAAAGGATGAAAATAAGCTCTTCAAAACTGTGAGTGTCTATGATTTGATTCACGTGACTTACGCAACTCTTGTAGTTTTTTTTTTCTACTTACAAGTACAACACAGTATGGTATTAACTTTGTTATAATACACTTTTAACAAAACTTGAATACTCTTTGCCGATGAGATCTGGAGAACGCGAGACTTAAGTCGCTAATTTTATAAGTGGCTTCCGGCACTCGCAATTATTCTCTGATGCTCGGAAGTCAAATACTAGTGCCAAAATGAATAAAAAATAGCAAAATCGAAAAGTCAACTTTTTTTCAATTTCTTTTCAGAAATAAATGACTAAAACTCCGCGCTCTTGTGCCTATTGCATGATTCAACAATGTCAACGTTTCCTTAATTTTCTTCAAATTTTCTAATTCTTGTCGAAACATACAAATATCGAAAATAGCGCCTGTCTATAGTATACTATCAAAAAAAATTTTTGCATCTTTTCAACATATCTTTTCAAACATCCAGGATGAGCTAAAATTCATTGATCAGTATCAAGCTACATATACTGAGAAAAATTGGTTGACCTCCTACCAAATCGGCAATCACTGGTTGCCTACCAAATCCAACCACTGGTTGACATTTTTCTCACAGCGAATATGGGGATGAATACGAGACCCAGTGGGAGATTGGTGAACATAGTGTGGTCCTCGAGCGACATTTTTGGGTCAGAAAAAAAAGTTTCTTCGTTTTTTTCCATAGAGGAGGAATAAAAATAAACAACAGTGGTGTCCGCGCGAGCCATTTTGGCCAGAAATCCAGGTTAAGCAACGTTTCGGCGATTCTGTATTTGGATTGGTGACCACCTGACTCGGGCTGCCACGCTTAGTTTACCCAAAAAATTCGCCAATTCTTTTATTATGGGTACAATACGGGGCTCATGAGATTAGTAGATTGTGATTCCCGGACGACATTTCTGGACCAGAATAGTAGATTATGTACCCGAGTGCCGCAATCGCGGAATTTCTATGACGAGTGTTGCAAACGAAGTTTGCAGCACGAGTCATAAAAAGCTGCGATTGCGACACAAGGTGCATATGATTTTTGACGGCCGCGTAGACGGCCCGCAATGTGCTAGATTGTGGCCCGGCGACCATAAAAAACGAGTTTCAATGAGTTTAACAGACATTTTTTTCGAGATTGAATGAATAAATTCCGCGATCCGAGCAAGCTTCCTTTAAGCTTGTAAATATATCGAAAATACATGCCGAATCCTACCTTAACACCAGCCTAAAAAAATATATTAAAAATATATTGAAAATATATACGATTTTCACCTGGGTAATCGATAACGGTGGCATCCGCGTGATCCTTTTTGGAAAAAAATTCAGGTTGAGCAAACTTTTCGCGATTCAGTACCCGAATTGGTGACCGCCCGTCTTATTAGTTTCCGAAGTCTATAACTAGTTCCGGATCAAGAACTAGGTAAATGCAAGATGAGCAGTCACCAATCCGGATACTGAATTCGGAATACGTTGCTTAACCTGATTTTTTTCCGAAAAGACTCGCGCGGCTACCGCGGTTATTCATTTCTATTCTTCTATATACGAATAAACGTGAAGGAACTTGTTTTTCTGACCCAATTATGTCACTCGGGGACCACTGTCTATCAATCTCATGGGCCCCGTATTGTTCCCCTATTTGCTAAGGGAAAAAAGTTCAACCACTGGTTGATTTTGGTTGACAGCCAACGGTTACCGTTGGAAGACAACCAGTTTTTTGATTTTCTGCCCCAACTCACGATTTAAGAAAAACTGCAATCAGTTGGTTGCAGTTGTTCTCTCAATTTTTTTACAGTACAACTTCAAAAATGTGACGGTTTTTTTGTGGCAGGTTTAGCAGTTGTCCGTTTACAGTTTTAGATTCTCACTGCAGAGGGTTCATATCATCCTTCATACCAAGAACACACATAACTTGATACAAAATAAGAACATAAAAAATTTTCAGACACTCACCGGCTTGGATCACCAGCCCCAGCGAATTTCTCGAAATATTTATCACTCTTCAACCAAATATTCTCCAACTTCTTAAAAAATCTAGTAAAAATTCACCAGGAGTCCGGTGCGCTCATAGAAGAGCCGCTCTATCGGACGTCCTTTGCCGTTCTCGTCGCAGCGATATATGATTCCAGAGAGCCGTAGAATTTTCATGCAAAGCCAAGGGGCAATGTATAGGTGGTACACCTTCTCTAACCCGTGTACAATCGCTTTGGCTATATCTCAGAGTTCTCTCCTTCTCAGATGCAGTGTTAGTGTATAATATGCCCCCCTCGAAATCACGAAAAAAAAACATATAATCATCTGTTTGTGGATATATCTATGGACATACTTTCAACTTTGAGCTGAGAGTAGGAGAAATGCGCGCTTTCACGAGATGCTCACGTAATATTCTTAGTTGTGAATGTGTATGTGTATGTATTGGTCAGATCATGAATGCGAGAGACAGTAGGTCGGTATTTTATGGAGACTGGACGTATGAGATAGGCTCTTTTGGCGTACGTGTGACAGTGCATCATTGAAAGATATTTTTCTGATGGTATTATGACATCGAAAGTATCAGAGACGCAATTGATGTTTCAAGCGTGGAACTTACTTTATTGGCACCGTGAAATGAGAAAATTTGGTGGTCATCGAATATGATCTAACTTGAATGATGAAAGGTTCTAGACCTAGATTTTTAGGTGATTGGGTTTTGTGATTCTTTAAATCTTTCTGAGGATATCTGGAGAACAGGTTATCATTTTGGAATAGGCATTTTTAGATGGTTGTTACCTTCGTGTCTGACTCGGCTGACTAAAGAGGGAGTACTACCCCTGATTCGGACCTCCTGTAAAGAATTCGAAGCCGTCAATGTTTCTAGAACATGGGATATGTGACACAACGAAGGCTTGCCAAAAATATTTTAAATTTCGGAATTTAACCCTGGATATCGACAAAATTCGTGCACTATTTGTTTTTCGACCATAAAAATCATTGTACTGTACATTATTAAGAATAGATCCACAATGGAACTTTTCGTTGGGCATAGTTTTCGTTTTTTGGTGGTTTTGGAGTAAGTCTCAAAACTGATCCCAAAATCACCACCAAAAAACCTTTATTTTATAGTTTTTCTTACCATCACGATCATCTTTTAATCTCGAGATTATCTCACGTGGTTATTTAAAAAAAAAGTCAAATGTCGATCCTCAAGTGTTGGATTGTCGCAAGTTACTCATGACACCATCGACTATTTAATGAGTCGAGTCAAGTTGAATACATTGCTTTATCATATACAATCAATCACATGGAATAATTTTGATCTTGATCATCTAAGTAGCTGATTTTCAATCCTAAATTTTTATTATTTCTAAAAAAAATTATCAATGGTGGAAATTTAAAAGCACCTAACACTAACTTATTCATCAATTGCAATGTACTTATAGAAACAGTAGTAATTAACAATCAAATTATTGAGGTTAATCGAGTTTTTAACTCCTGAATGATATATCGACGACTGAATTTTCTCGAACGACAACGGAATTAACCGGTTCTTACAGGGGGACAAACTTAATTGTGCAATGTATATTTTCATGCCACCCGACTTTTGATTATCCAATCCTGAGGTTAGGTGACCACATTAGCTGAGTACTCAATAATATTCGTAAAAATAATATCTTGTCTCGTGAGCAAAATATTATCCAAATAAGAACTAAAAGGATCATTCATTCCCAAACGAGCAATTTTGTACACTATTTTACTGATATATTCAAGCTTGAGATGATTTTAGAAGCGATGGCGTCAATTCACAATCAAACAGAGAATAAACAATTCATTCTAAAATATTTGCAATGAGTTTGACCCAGATATCACTCAAATCCCAAAATTGTAGAGTTTCATGATATAGGATTGATCAGTGTAATTCTTTATCGATGAGATTGAATGCCCTAATACATTCTATGAAAACTTGTCACATCGTATAGAACTATCATCGATATTTTAGTATCATCAAAGCGTGACATTCGATCATCATCATCGAATTTCTTTTTGACTGTATTTACAGAGATGCTTTTTCATTCAATTAATTAATCTAAAACAATTCATTTCAGGTGAGCCAACATTAACCGACTTGTATTTGTGAGAATCTGCGAAAGTGAGTATATGGAATAAAATCATTCTTACACAAATGTTTTCATCAAAATCACGCTTCTCTCTTTTTTGCGTGATCTGAGAGATGTACATATTATTTCTCAGAGATGGATACCCATTTGAACCTCAATTTGAGGTTTCTCATACCCAGTGAAATTTGGTAATGTATCGACTCAAGTTATCACAAATACGTGTCTTTGAACTAATTAACAACGCATTGGAATTTTTATGAAAAGTGATAGGTATAACTTAGTCACAATATTTTTTCCTAGATTATTGTTTTTGATTCGAAATTTGTCAAGTCGGTCAGTACCGAGGAAGTTCAAGTAATACCGTGAACGAAATTTATGCATTAAAAACTGTAGATTTTTTAACCCAAAATGTTGATTACGTCTGGTGTAACGAATGCATTTGACAGTTCATCCTTCTTTGACAGACAAGCCCCAATCTTCTTTGATCATGTCAGCAGCTTTTTCTCCAATCATGATGGATGGAATATTGGTGTGTCCAACGTTTATTACGGGCATTATAGATGCATCCGCTACCCTCAATCCCTTGACACCCTTTACCTAAATAGTGATATGAAACATCAAATAATTTCCATGTATTCAACATAAATGGCTGTTGTGTACTAATCATCGTAAAAAATGACTCGTCGCCCATAAAAATCATCATTTTTTTATGTCTTCTATTGGAAATATCTTCTGTAGCGAGTAATTTAAAAAACTGAAAGCATCGAATTTGAAACGACCCAATCAAAGTTCTTCCACAAGATTAAACATCATAGATATCTCACCTTCAATTTTGGATCAACAACACTTGTTGGGTCATCAAGTGGGCCCATTTTGCATGTCCCAGAATAATGATAGATTGTAAATGAAAAAGTTCTTGCAGCGCATTCCCAATAATCGTCTGAATCGTGTACATAATTTTCACATCCAGGAACAGGAGTATCGTACAATTCTGATCCAAAACGTTGCATAGCTTCAGTTTTACTTAATTCAATCGCAGCTCTGATACCTTTTATCATCACTCTCATATCATCTGGATTCTCAAAGTAATTTGGGTATATCTTTGGTTTTGTCTCCGGATTTTTATTCTGTAATAAAATCCTTCCTCTGCTCAAGGGTTTCATTAACATAGGAAAAATTGTCCAAGAATGTCTTCCAGTAATATTTGAAAACATTGCATTCCAATAATCGTCCGATATTCCAAACGTAAATTGTAATATGGAATCAGAAACAACAGAACCAGCTAGAAACATAAATTCTATATCGGCTGAATAATTTGTTTCTTTTGGATGATCAACATTGATAAAACCTAAACCTTCACAACCACCAGGTGATGTAAAAGGTCCTTCTTTTTCATTTAAAAAATCTCTTAAGTATGGTTTCATTGGATTTGATACTTCATCCATAGTCATGCTAACTGGTTGATCAACAAAAAATACAAGTCCACCATAAGATATATGATCCATTAAATTTTCACCAACTGGTGCATCTTGTATAACCTGTATGTTCATATCTGTTAAATGTTTACGAGGACCTATTCCTGATAGCATCAAAATTTGAGGTGAACCAATAGCTCCTGCTGATAGAATAACCTCTTTTCTAGCTTTCACTTGAATACTTACATTAGCTTTTGTAAATTCTACTCCGTAAGCTCTTTTACTTCGGGGATCTATCAGTATTTTATCAACATGACTAAGTTTACTGAGAAATAAATTTTTTCTTCTTCTGAATGGATGTAGGTAAGCTCTATTCGAGCTCATTCTTGTTCCATTTTTTATCGTTGATTGAACTATAGAAAATCCAATCATTTGCTCTCCATTATAATCCACAATAGGATAACCCATTTGGGCACCAGCTTCGACAAAACTTTGTGCCAGTGGAGTGTGATAGGGAGCGTATCCGATATGAACTGGTCCTTTTGTATTATGCATTTCTGAGTCTGATTTTAATTCTTCAACATCCATCGATTCAAGTTTCTTAAAATACTTGAGTACTTGCTTATAAGACCATTCCTTATTACCCATAGCTGCCCATTCATCATAATCTTTTGGATCACCTCTTGTGGCTATCATATAATTTAATACACTGCTTCCACCGACAACTTTACCTCTGGGAAAATTACACTTGTGTCCTACCATTCCTAAACAATATTTATCTGATGGTACTGTTTGATACATCCAATTTATCTCTTCACTCAGCTGAAGATAATTAACAATCAAAGGTATGTCCATCATTAAATTTTCATTACGACCAGCTTCTATGAGTAGAACTGTCACTTCAGGAATTTCACTTAATCTCGATGCTATTGTTGCACCTGCACTACCAGCGCCAATTACAATAAAATCGTATTCTTCATTGGGTTCTGGTGTCGTGTCTTGTAATCCGGAATGTGCAAATTTTTCATTTTCTCGCATGAATTTTAAAGCACCTATGGTTAAGTTTAAGAGTGCTTCATTTGCAGGAGTTCTATTTATTTCAAAACCATAGAGGTTACGATACAATGTCTTGGGGACAGTGTATGCCGAACACTTTACAGTCACATGGTACACAAAAGTCACAAATAGAATGATTCGAATCATGTTAGGGTTATCACCTGATTGGTATCTCAAACATTTTTAAAATCAGCACTTTTGATAATTTAGAGCTAGGAATCACAATTTTACCAATTTTTTTCATTTGATTAGAAGAAAAAAATTTCCACACTGAGAAATGAGTGTTGACACAAAAAGAGTCTAGTCTATCGTTACAACATACACGTTACTGCACTGACTTGGCGCATTCAGCGAGCAGTTCTCGTAGTGCACTTGCGTATGATGATGTCGCGAATTTTCAGCCACGAGATTAGTAAATATATAGCTCACATTTGAATGAAAATTTCGCTTGAAAAGGTGATAGAGTCAGTCACGTGACCGATGCTTTGGAAAATCCGGGGAAGCACAGTTGCCACGGGATTCCCTTACAATTTTTAATCATTACACGCAATCGACCCTAAACGTCAAAAAGGAGATACAATGAAACCCAAAATTAGAATGACGCAAAAGAGTGAATGAGCAAAGTTTGAGACATACTTACTCGAGTCTCTAATCTATGTAACTCTCCGGCTATCTATTATCTCAAGTTGAGACGTCTTTAAAAATTTTCCAAGAATTCGAACATTTTTAGCAAATTTTCTTTGAATGAATTTTAAACACTTTTCTCATTAAAATCTCGAAGAAATCATCACGATGGAAAAATAATTTTCCTATTAATCAAAATAAATGGTCAGATGCATCATCATCTTGGAAATTTCCTAAAGTAAATGAGGACGACTCGTTGCCTACAAAATGTTCTTATCAATTGTTTACTAATCATTGTATCCTTTAAGATTTACAACGCAAAATCGATGTAGCCAACGATACATTTTAGATTTTTTTGGGAACGAATATAGTGTTGAATGAGCTGATTCGTTTGATTGCACGACAGAGAAATTCAACAGGAAACGTCATAAAATAACAAATCGAGATCATATTAAATGGTTTCCCTGTCTGAATAAACTTTCTTTTTTCTGAGATCGACATAGCTTAAAGATTTTATGTCGAACATAAAAAATCCATTTGATAACTTTCTTATTCAGGCGATCGAGTCGGCGATGAGGGGTACGATTTTGCTGAGTATCATTTTGAATCAAGACCAGGTAGTCGTGCGCGCCTGACGATAGATCACCTCGTATACTTACAAGTGTCACCGGACCATTCACTTGAATAAATACTTACTTCTACGTCAAAAATTTTCAATTTTGATTGGCGTAGGTTTCTATCTGTTCTCACTCTAAACGAGTAAAACAATTACTTGCTGTATTGTCATTTTTTTATGTGCAAATTTCGATACAGTGATTAAGATGTTTTGGAAACAATCACAGGATATCTTGTTCATTATTTTGGTCATAACTATTCTTTTTCGCTCAGTTTAGAATTCATAAGGGCACGCGACCAGCGTACACCCAACCCATGGAGTTTTATTCATATTTCACGTGACAATTTTTTGATGATACAAAGTTATTGGAGATGAGTCGTTGAATTACTGTTACAATCCAAATCTTTTACCCGACAATTCGATATTTAGCCCATATTACGAGAGTGTCGGAGAAAAAGGGCAAGACCGCATTGCTGGTATCTTACTATCTGATATTATGGGTACCATTTTTGTTCTCAACTTATTCAGATTCTCTTTCGATTTAGGCTAAATGACGGGTTGTCGCGCTCTTTTTATCGCCAAACTTAATGCTCAACTTATATATGCCAGCTTGTTGTTTAGCCCAAATCCTGAGAAAATTCGGGTAAGTTGAGAACAAAATCCAACTTGCACGGCAATCGCATGCCCCTAATATTTACCTTAGTAAAATTATTTTCGGGGTAAACTATTTTTTGTCACTATTTTTCCAAAATTTCGAGACTCGAGTCAGTGAAGAAGCGAAAAAAAAATTTCGATGTATTCAGCTCGATATTGAAACCCCATACTAGTTACGAAGGAAAGGGTCAACTTCTAACTTCATGAAATCCAGTCAGTGATGTTGGTGCTTTAAACCCTATGCACCTGTATCACATTTACAATAATTGACAATTTCGTCGTCTCAGCTCAAATCGCACCTAAATATCAAATTCTGAGATTACTTTTCCTTTGCTCTGAATCAGAATCTTTACTTTTTGAAACATAGGCCGTCAATGTCGAATTTCTGCATGCGCGTCCACGGTCTAAACTAGTTTCGATGTATTTTCCATACTTTTGACTGTTCATTTACATGTCTAAATGAATACGTAACGATTACTTCGTCACACATTAAAAGTAATTCGAAAATGAAAGAACTATCGTCGTAATAATGTAGACCTATGATACGAAGAGAAAATTGATTGGAAGCGTATTTATTCTTTTGATACGAGAACCAAGCCTGCCAGGGAATATACAGGCAAATCAAGGGCTTGTATGTACATTCTTTCGTATCTGTTTATTCAGCGGTTGAGAATGGAAGAAAGACTGGTTACAAGCTTGTAAAAAATGACTTTATTTCCAACAAAACAGCTATCCACTACATGCATCCTTAAAGAAGTAACAAATTCTTGCTAATACATACATATTATACAATGAAACAAAAATCGTATGATTCAGATTTATCATACAATCTTTATGGCACAAATAGCATGATACCTGAGAGCTTTGTCGTCATATTTCATACCTATTGATGTATTTTCTGAACCCATGGAACATGTAGTAAAAAATGACCTCAAAATTCAACTCTGAAAGACGTTTTATGTTCCTGCCTTTAACCGTAGTTGAGTCAAACATCACGACCATCCTATGAAAACAAACTATCAATTTAGTTGAAATATTTGTGATTGAACAAAGTAAAAAGTAATAATTTTTCTTGGATTTATCTACTTCCCATTGATTCCCAGAAATCTTGAAAAATGGGAAAATTAGAAACAAAGAAAATCTGAAAAACATCCGATTTGCTTTCTAGATTTCACATAAACGACTATTATTCCCTCATAGTGTGACTAAACTACCATTTTCACTCTTCGCTCAAAATGGAATATTGACGTTTAGCCAAAAAATTGTGTAAGATTCTAGCTAGTCAGTCTGTTTTGGTGAAGAGAAGATATTCCCTTCTCCTTGAATTGCTCGTTGAATTGAATTGATTTTCTTCGACCAAAAACAGCCAGATTTCGCATCGGTGATACACAATATCTCATTTTACCATACAAAGTTACGATACAGATGAAATTGACCATTTTCTAAAGGCATATAATACACACATGGTCCCATCATTTTGCATGCAACTTAAGTCGAATGACTACAGTAAACTTCAATTTGCACATCTAGTATCCAAAGTAATTTAGGAGATGAGAGGTCCGGGTAATTGAGATATCTCTACAATAAATCTGACCACGACGACGATCTTTCAGAAAAAAATGGCTATATTTAATATAGCCCAATATGATTAAACTTTCCATGTGCAAGACTGATGGGTCATCGCTCACTCCAATACTGAAGTACTGATATGATGAGCTTTCTAGGGTCTTTGAACAAAAGATTAGATGAAAGTTATCAAGACTTAGTTATGCTTCATCACAAACATGATTACTCTGTTTGATGAGAAGCTGAGAAAAGTTAACTTTCTGGAGAAAAGTCCTGATCTACCTATGAGCTCACAACTCTTCAAATTCTTAAAAATTACAAACATAAAACATTATTGTACATAATTACAAATTTACATCATATATCTCCTAGTCGCACAAAAATCAAATCTTTGAAAGTCTTATACCACAACAGGCATTCTTCTTACGCAGAAGTGACCACGGCACCCCAATCATTCTTAATCATATCTGAGCCCTTTTCAGCAATCATAATAACTGGTGCATTAGTATTACCACTGCTAATAGTCGGCATAATGGATGCATCTATAACTCTGAGACCTTGAATTCCATAAACCCTCAACCTCGGATCAACCACTGCTTCTGGATCCCATTCAGGTCCCATTTTAGCAGTACCAACAGGATGATAAATAGTCATGGTAATATGCCTTATATGACATTCCCAGTACTCATCACTAGCAAATTTGAGATGTTTACATCCAGGTAACTTGATCCTATGTAATCTAGATCCAAATTGTTTGAATGCCTTAGCTTCACTAACTCTAAGAGCTATTTTGGCGCCCTCTACAAGCGTTGCAATATCTCTAGGATCATCAAAATAATTGGCGTCTACTTTAGGAGCCTGATACGGATTTGAACTGCGTAACCTAACAGTTCCTCGTGACCTTGGCCTAAGAAGTAATGGCATAATAGTCCAAGCATCTTGGTTAGCAATAGGTCTATAGACCGTATTATAGACTTCATCTGTAAGTCCTAGAACCTTTCGAACTTGTACTCCAGCATCAGAGTTAATTGAAGCTGGTGCCATGTGAAATTGAATATCTGGATAGGTTCCCGTTGCATTGGCATACCTTGTGTTGACAAAAGCATAACCTTCAACACCACCCAAGGTCGTCATAGGTCCTCTACCATTAGCAACATAATGCATTGTCATTGGAGCAGCTTGAAAACGATCTTGAACAATGGCAACTGGCTTGTCGATAAGGAAGGTTAGACCACCCATACCGACATGATCTTGCATATTATCACCAACTCTGAGATCTTTAATAACTGGTATACCAATTTCTTGAAGATGTTCTCTTGGTCCAATACCAGATAACATAAGAATTTGGGGTGTGTTTATTGCTCCTGCAGATAGAATGACTTCTTTTCTTGCTTTCACCAATTGGCGTCTACCGTCTCGTACGAATTCCACACCAGTTGCTTTCATTTCAATTGAATTTATCGCGATTCTTGTTACGTGAGCGTTCATTGCTGTATGCAAGTTTTTCCTTAGACGTACCGGACGTAGAAAAGCCTTGGCTGTTGAACATCTACTACCACGTCGAATCGTGCCCTGGGCTATCATGAAACCGGTCTGATATTCTCCATTGATGTCACGATTCTCGTAGCCAATTTCCGTACCTGCTTGTACGAATGCCACCACTAATGGCGTCTTCCATGGTGCTTCCTGTAATGGAAATTGTTGTTCTTTTTTGTCACTTTGGAATGCATCAGGTTTTTCTTTGTATGTGTATGTATAACGCTTGATTCGCGCTAATTTGTAAACATGCGGATGAAAGCTTAGTGAGTGGATTGAGTGTTTTGAAGTTTGTGAATATGATGGAAGAGGAAGTGAAAAATTTGCTAAATTTGAGGAGACTCGTGTTAACACTATGGTGTAAATTGCATACGTGAAATAATCTGTGTATGGTCGTTCAGAATGTTGCGTGAATACGTTCCATAGCTCAAATTCATGTGAAAATCAATGGTTCAGCTAGTTGACTTGCATCATTTCACGTGAAATGTTTCCGGATATGACTTGAGACTTTTTCATGTGCTACATAATTTACATCTCAAATATAACGTGGTCATCAGATTTGGTTAATCAGAGTTAGAAGAGAAATTGACAAGATTTCTCAAAATTCAGTACGGTAAGAATTGAGCATCAAAAGATTCTGTCAAATTATTGTTGTTACCATCAAATACGTACATTTATGTTGGATGCTATACATTGGATATATTTTTTGAGAATCTCTAGCTATGCTCGATATTTGTCCGGAATTCGAAAACAAAAAAGTGCAAATGTGCAGATTTTTCATTAAAAGAGCTATTTCTGGAACAATCTTCAGATTGCTTGGATTTCAATGTCATAACCGAGTCCCTCGACGATTCGTTCAAAAAGTGGTAATTTGACATAAACAAAAGCGTTACATAAATTATGGAGCTTCAAAACAGTGTTGCTTACAAATTCAAGAAAATTAAGCCCCCCAATTGAACTTTGTCAAGTCCAATCAACTTTAGTAGAGCCTCACTTTTGCTGATACATAAGTAATATCAGTTAAAAGTCGTACCTGAACAGTAAGGTAGCCTCCAGTACCATGATAAGGGCTTCTCTTGAGATACGGATTTCTGTTATCTTCGCTCTTCTTAAAATAGTACAGGGCTTCATCATATCCCCATCCAGGATTTCCTAAGGCCTCCCAATGCTCATAGTCGTGTCTATTACCCCTAACATACAGCATGTAATTTAGAACACTGGAACCTCCGAGTACTTTTCCTCTGGGCCAGTTACATCTTCCACCCTTCATGCCCAAACAGGCCCTTCCATTGGGTTCGGTCTTATATTTCCAATCTAGTTTTGATAGTTGTAGATAAGCAGCGAGACTCGGTACATCCGTGATTTCGTTCTCATCAGGTCCTGCCTCAAGCAGTAGAACCTTCCAGCCTGAAACCTCGGATAACCTTGAGGCTACTACAGCACCTGCTGAGCCTCCACCTATTACGACAAAATCGTATTCTGCATCCAGGGGGTAGCGGTCAATCGGACGGCTCTCTGGATCTGAAATTGGAGATCACATTAAATGATGAGTTTGATTTTATTGAGTGTGATTTTTTTGGGTTTATTTTGGAACACAAAGTTGAGCAATATTAGACTCTGTAAAGTCCGGTAATAAATGCTTCGACTGACCGTACACAAAGAATCAAAGGCTATAAAATTATATGGGTTTTCTGTCTAGCTATAGACTAATCCCAGGTGACATGTTTTGGATGTTGATTGAGATGGATGCTGAGAAATTTTCAAATTTTTTCAATTTTTCTTGATAATTTACATAGAATCCTCAAGCCGATTAAAAAAAAAATTAATCAATTGACACTATGTACATCAGTGAGCCCTAAATGATTCTATCCATCTGTTTAAACAGTCTGACATTTGAGTTTATACTCAAATGTCTTGATTTTATGATTGACTTTACAGTGATTGACTTTACAGTGATGATTTTTGGGTAATCACGCAGAACCTGATTTTTGGTTTATCATGCGTTGATCAATAATCACTCGACATAATAGCCGGAAGAATAAGTATTAGCAATTTCTGTGATCTCATTTGACGATTTGATTTTGTAAGATGATCTTTTCCAAATCAAAACTCAAACAGAATTCAATAACATTTTGAAAGGCTTATTTGTATTATAAAAAAATCTGTTTTGACCAGATTTGAAAGCCACAAATTGAGTGAGTCTGTAAAAGGAAGCCAATGTTTGTTGATGTTCTTTCAGGTTGTTCGTTTTGCTCAGATCTTACGCGATATGTATGGAGGAGCAGTTATGCAGATTTGCAATATAGCCAAGAGATGAATTTTGCATAGCGCGCTGGCGGGTATATAGAAAATTACGTGTTGAATGTCTTACTCAATCATGATGTCAAGTAAATTATAGCGCTCGATCAGTGACTCTCGTGACTTTCTTTCTCTAAACTGCTAACTCATATGGTATATTTATGCGTGTTCCTTTATGCTTGAGCTTCAAATGTCTTATTATGCATCGTGTAATAGATGAAAACGGGTGCAGTACTAGACTCTGGAGAAATTTATTAGAGCTAAATTTTTTACCAGACTAGATATATATAAATGCTCCATTTTACGATTCGTCAGTCAAACGATTGCGATTTTTGTATAAAGTTAACAACTTTCCGCGTATGAAATATTTGATGGTCATGGCGCGCTTGGTTTGTTGTTCTAAAAATAGTTCCATAGCTCGGGGAATTTAATTGCCGCAAACGTTGAAGGAATATTTTCTCCCCTTGGTCAATTTACAAGAGCTGAATCGGCTTGCTCTCTATGGAATATTTATTCGACATCGATTTCTACACCGAAATAACCATGACATTCGTCTAACTTTGCGGGGGGGGGGTACCAATTAGGGAAGGTATAGGTTGTTGATCTTGTCCCCAATTAACTCGAGTCTTTTCGTTCCATAAATTCAGTAAATGTGTCACCACAGAATATAGTTTCAGAATGACCTGTTCTGGAATAAATTTCTACTGTTTTCAATTAGATTCATTGCATTTTACTCAGGATTCTGGTAATGAAGAATTGAATCCTCTTCGGTCGTGTTTTTTCTAGGAAAGTGCCTAATCATTTCAGGCTGCAATAAGTAACCATCACATTCTGTATACGCACCATGTTTGTAAGAAGATAAAAAGGCACTTTCTGATTATGATAAAATATGTTCACAGAATAGAGATTATTCCGGGTTAAATCCACCCGAAATTCCATCCAGTTTCTTTTCTGTCTCGAACCAAAAAAATTCATGATAACTCTTGAGATACAAAAGAGAAACAAAGTAAGGTAAGATCTACAAGTCTCGAAACTGCTCAAACACGATTCGAAAATGTACCGCACACGGCGCGAGTACACACTATCGTCCTTGCGGATCGTGCGTGTTTTACAAACGTGACTACGGCATTAGAGAGTAGAATAGACGTAATGCACATATAGAAAAGTTGAATGAGCTGTTTTACCAAGTTGATCGTAGTGATAGTATGAGAGGCCAGCAATGAGCAGTGGTATTAGCCATAGGCCCGTACCAACCAATCCGATCGCTCCCTTCAGTGCCGAGGTCACGACAATTGTGCTCAGCATGTCTCACAGCGCCCAAAATCTTTGATGATGATTAAATCAGGATCAAGTTGACTAGTGTCAGTAATGAGGCCCATCTGGTGGCCTCGAGGCTCTACGAGCTTCCTCTGCAGTTATCTGCCGGTGGACGAAATTGTGCATGTTACGATCTAGTTTTAATCGATGAACTGGCGCCTTTCTTGATCATTCTGTAAAATAAATTAGTCGGTTAAATTTGATATTGTGCTTGAGAAACGTTTCAAAGAAATATTGTTTCATTTTTGAATGTATGAATTCTATAGATGAGGATGACAGTTTTCAAGACTTTCACGTATATTACCATCCAAATCCTTCAAAAGTATTTAAAAATGAACATTTTTCTTCCATCATGCCATATGTATTACTTATATGATATATACCTTTGATTATTATTATCTAGGGATGTTTTCTTGAAAATGATCGAATTCTGGTCGATTGTGTGTTGGCAAGTATGCAAATTTGGTATGAGAATAAGTCGAAATTTATTGAAAAACCTCTGAAGCCTGGTGTATTTTTATTTGAGTTTCATAGTTATAATAAATGAACGACCAGCCAAAATTGCCCGCCCGGAGCCTGCTAATCGGATTGCCTACGTGGAAGGGGTGAAGTATGATGGGTGACCGTATGAGACGTAGATGGGTTGGTGACTGGGTGGGTAAGTGGTCGGGTAGATGGATGGTCTGATCCGGCCCGGACCGATGTGAGACGATCTATATAGAACGATCTGGGATGATCTGGGCGTTCTGATACGGTCTGAAACAATTTGGTATGGTCTGAACGTATCTGGGGAGGTCTGGTGCAGCCTGGAACAGTGTAGGATTGTCTGGGATGGTTTGGCACGGCCTCGAACAGTCTCGAAGGGTCTGGTACGATCTGAGACGTTTCGGTGCGTTCTGGCATGGTCTGGAATGGTTTGAAACGGTCTCAAACTGTCTAGTATGGTTTGAAATTGTCCGGATCAGTTCTAAAACTGTCTGCAACGGTCTAGAATGATCTGTGATGATCTGGAACGGTCCGATCAACGCTGAACTGTGCTGGGCTGGCTAAAATGTAATACGTGACTTTATGGGTCATGGATGAGAGCCCAGAAGATTCAGTAGTCCGTAGGTTGATTGTGGGGCTGGCGGGTGGACAGGTTGATGAGTGGGTGGCTAGACGGATTGGTGGGTCGTTATAACTATTAGAGACACCAGTTAACCAGAATGTCATATCTACGAACTTCATAATAAACCTTTTTTCAGTACCATAAATTGATCAGTACCCATCATTTCACCAATTTCTAAGCTACGTTAGCATATCAGGGGTCTCTGACTTATCAAGAACATTTATAAGCCGAACGAGCGTCAGCGAGAGAAACAAAAATGCTAGTACTCATCGTTTAAAGAGAAGACTTTTTCCATACCTTCTACTCAACAAGATATAGATTTTCGACACAATTATGGAAATCATAGGGTTACTTAAAATTTGAGTTCCCTCAAAAATAATCCCAAAAGTTTGGCTATGTGAATACAATGTGTGGACATCATCAGAACGAGATAATATTGTTTCTCCTCTACATAGTTCACTTTTCTTCTCCCAATCCCGATCACCATTATCTACTATCCAAGAGGAACATTTTTCCTCGAGAAGAAACTCTCCATTCTCTCAAAGATGAGTTCACAGTTCTCATTCATTTCCAGACTTAATGTGACACAAAGAATCCAATGAAATCCCTTTGTAACTAGCTTTGAAAGTTCTGCCCAGAATACTACAAGTAATGAACTGAACCAAGAATTTCTCCGATTTGTAAATCCTATACCGCACACATCAGAATTGGAGGGTAAAAAATTTACAAATCTCTGTCAGACTACCATAAGAAATACGTTCACTTTTCCAAGTCAATTTTGCAGACGTAACAAGATCGTGAATACCCCGATATCGATCAAAACGCTTGTTTTCTGTTATGTGTGTGGCATATAATTTTCAGTTTCCACTTCTAAATGCACTAGTATCGTATCCCCTTCAATTTCTCTTTTAGCTCATCTCGCTTTCAGCTCTAGAATACAAGATTTCAAATGCAATTATCGAGCTCCTTTTCTCTAGTCTAAAAATTTTTAAAATTCCATCCATATAGAGTGTCTAGAGAGTCTTAAGAAATTCTTATTCACCTTCAAAAAATCCTAATTGCCAGTACGTGGCGAAAGCATTTACAATATTCCGAGCAGGCCACCATCATTTTCTAGAGACGCTAACATTTTTTTCATACTCATATATTCTCGAACCTCGAAAGCATCCATCTTTCCTTTTCTCAACACTTTGCAGATCTCGATGATGAATGGCTGCCAAGAGTTTTAGATCGAGACCTTTTCACTATTATATACAAGTACACATGCAACCTCAAATCTGTGCGTGATTTATCACGTGCCTCAGTAGAAGATTCGCTCTCGTGTTCAATTTTTTGGTTAAAATCTCAACAATGCAACTCTCCTGTTTCTTCCTGATTCAAAAGCTGCAATCGTCAGAGAAAGTGATGAAAGAACCAGACCTATAACTTTCAATGTCCAAAAAAGTTGTAGACACATTCGCCTGTATTCACGCAAATAATGATTTGCGTCGAAGTCGGGCATTTCATATGTATGCAAAATTTTTATATACTCTGAGTTTAAATCACGTAGGCTTCGTTCTTGGGTGGTGTCAAATTCAACCAGAATACGGATGAGAAATGATTCCGGATCGTAGACCGGGCCTACATCATGAATTTATCTCTCGGGATTCGGAAACGCAAATCAGGTGTATAGAAAGCCATGCGAATGCAAAACTTGTCGAAATCGTGAATACGATTCAGTTCGTGACTATATATATTTTTTTTATTTCGTTCTGGCGCTCTCTCGAAATTGTATTATGCATTCTAAAACACCGTCGTGTACATTTTGGTGCCTGGCATGTGTATATTTTTGATGCAGTGAAAGCCTCGATGATTGACTGTAAATCCAACTAGTTATATTCGTGATGATATATGTATCAAAAATATTTTACATGTAAGCTGTATTAGACTGTTTGATCATAATTTTTTGGCATTTGAGAAATGTCTACAGGTAGATATCAGTATTGGAATGGTTTGTTTGTAAGCTCATTATGTGACTAGATATGATATAAATCGCAGTCTTGCGAGCTCGTTAGCAGCGTTATGACTTTATCGACTTGAGAAAATCGATTGTTCAAGTTGCGACTATTGAACCATAAGTATTACTGGGGATATTATTCCTATGTACATGCAGTATGGTGTTGTTCTGATTAGATTATCTTGCGCAGTGAGATGATATTTTTATAGATTCAAGTTCGGATTCAAGTTGTTAAGAGAAAGAATAGAATGTATGTACACTGTAAAAAATTTGTGGGAAAAACTGCAACCAGTGGTTGCAGTTTTTCCCTCAACCACTGGTTTATCCAAAAAATCAACCAGCTGGTTTATAATCAACCAGCTGGTTGATTTTTGGCACAAACCAGTGGTTGACTACCTATACAACCACTGGCTGACTTTTTTCCCACAACGAATATATAAGGATGAATGCGGCACCCACGATATTGGTCGATGGTGGTCTCCGGTTGACACTTTTGATTCGGAAAAACAAGTTTCGTCATTTTTTTTCACAAACAAAGAGGGATAAACATTAGCCCCGGTCGCGTATGGACGACAAAGCGGGTTGCCTGTCATGCAGGAGTCGAATACACGTCGTAAGGCTGGAGGGATGGATAGATGGACGGATGGGGTGGGAGGGTAGATGGGATGGATGGATGGATGGAACGGAATGGAACGGACCGGAATGGGGTGAAATGGAACGAAATGAGGCGAAATGGAACGGAGTCTCATTGGATGGAGGGGAACGGAACTGGCCGGATGGGGCAAAATGGAATGGGCGGGGCAAGATGGAACGGACTCAAATTGGATGGAGGGGAACGGAACTGGCCGGATGGGGCAAAATGGAATGGGTGGGGCAAAATGGAACGGAGTTGAATTGGGTGGAATGGACCGGAACGGAATGGAATTGAATTATATGGATGGGAGACATCCATACAATTCAGTTCCATTTCGTTCCATTCCGTTCCGTTCCGGTCCATTCCGTTCCATTCCGTTCAATTCCACTCCGTTCCATTCCGGTCCGTTCCGTTCCATTTCGATCCGGTCCATTCCGTTCCATTCCATCCATCCATCCATCCATCGATCCATCCATCCCATCTACCCTCCCACCCCATCCGTCCATCTATCCATCCCTCCAGTCTTACGACGTGTATTCGACTCCTGCAGGACAGGCAACCCGCTTTGTCGTCCGTACGCGACCGGGGCTAATGTTTATCCCTCTTTGTTTGTGAAAAAAAATGACGAAACTTGTTTTTCCGAATCAAAAGTGTCAACCGGAGACCACCATCGACCAATATCGGGGGCGCCGCATTCATCCTTATATATTCGCTGTGGGGACAAAGTCAACCAGTGGTTGAATTCCAACCAGCTGGTTGAATTCCAACCAGCTGGTTGATTTCGACAACCAACCACTGGTTGACGATTTTGGTGGAAAGTCAACCAATTTTTTACAGTGTATGATTAAATGTGCACATCGAGAGGAAGGTGCTTATTAATATTTCGCATTATGAATATAGAAAGCTGTATGAGAGCTGTTGAATGCATTGAAGATTTGCTCGAGCCTTGAAAATGAGCTTACATAACTTGCTAGTGGTTTTCGAACCGTAATAGTACCGGTAGAATTGTCAAGTTCATGCAACCTTACTTGGACTTAGAATTTACATGCAGTCATGATAATAATTTCTGCATTCATGCATCCCCAGCCAAAATTCGTCCGTTTCGATCCTGCGTATCGGGTTGCGTAGGTGGAAGGGGTGAATTGTAATATAGGTGTCCGTATGGGTCATGGGTAAGTCGATGGGTGAGTGGGTTAGATGGTCGGGCGGGTGGATGGTTTTGTCCGTCCGGTCTAGTTCGGTCTAGTACGGTCTAGTACGGTCTGGTTCAATATCAGCGTACGGCTCTAGTATGGCACTAGTAACGCTAGAATTGCTAAGACCGCTAGGAGTGCACTAGTACCGCTGAGGCCACTAGGACCGCATCAGTACAGTACAAATACCGTGATAGAGTTACCGTACTATTATCGTACTGGAATTACCGTATTAGAATTTCCGTATTAAAATTGCCGCCCTAGTATGGTTTAAGTGTGGTTTAGTTCAGCTCTAATTTAGTCTAATTTGGTCTAACTCGTTCTAGTTCGATCCAATCGAGGGTTCAATTAAATCCAGTTTGGTCCAGTCTGATCTGATTTGGTCTGGTCCACTCTAGTCCGGTCCAATTTGGTCTAATTTGGTCGCGTTCGGTACAGTGCGGTCTAGTTCAGTCTTGTTCGGTCTGATGCGGTCTATTTCAGTCTCGTCCGATCTAATTCAGACTGATTCGGACCGATTCGATCTAGTTCGGTCTAACTCAGTCTTTTTCGGTCTAATTCGTTTCGGTCTGGTTAGTATGCATTACGTGGCTGTATGAGTTATATTATGGATGGGACTGATTGATCAGATCACTGATTGGCAATCTGTCATCTTTTAGGACTTCATGAGAAACCTCCTCTCAATGTCATTAATCAATCATTATCCATCAATTTTCAAAAACCATTTTTGAGCTGCAAAAGCGTTTCAGGAGCCTCTTGTCAACAAAATTTACTAGCGAAACAAGCGGTAGTGAAAGAGGCAGAGACGTTAGTCAATATTATGTAGGAAAGCATATTGGTTCTGGAAAACTGATTATCTTGTGTTTAAATATCGTGGAACAGTGTTTTCATGTGTGATATTCTTCTCAACAGACATTTTGCAAAATTCTGCATACATTCCGCACGATACATTACCGAATGTGAGATGATAAAAAAACAATAGGTTTCTGCGATAGAAAATTGTTTTGGTGCAGCAGGAATTAACCTTAAAATGAACGTATTTTGTTTTACGATTAAAAATTGTCCAGAAGACATTTACATTACTGGCTTCTTTATTTTAGGAAAAAAAGGAATTTTCTTTTGAATGGAATGGAATTGGACGGAAACAAAATTTTAGAAGTTCTTTCAACAATCACCCACGTGTGACTTTAATTTTTCTAATGATGCTCCATGCGCGCTTCACTTCCTAGATCCTGCAGATGCTACCGCAGAAAATTAATACCATATTATTACAAGACGTTTATGTGCGAGAGCCATTGCCGATATTTTATGGCCTCAACATCAAAATATCATGTCTATTAGACTCTGAAATTTCTAGGTTCGAAGGTTGCAAAACATTTATCCTCAACTAATTTTGCCACTAGTTTAATATCTACGTCTCCATATCCATCTTCATTCATTTCCCATAAAAATTTTGATCACTCAAAATAATTACACGAGAAAACGATTATTATCAATCCTCCCAAAGATAGATCGATCGAGATTACGTATACACTTCCTGAAAGTGAATCAGAGTGTTTCCTGTACGCATTCTCCTCATTAAAAACATTTTAATACAACTTGACCGACGCTTTCAAGACGTACTCAGATGTACTGAATGTTCATCTCGAATATACAGTCAGTCTTAAAGGTTTCCAAGATGTAAGCACTCCATGTGTTGAATTTACGTACCTTTCAGTCCATATACGTAACATGCAATTATTTTGGCGCGCGTCGCGTGCTGAATTTTTTTTTACCCGTTCATACCTCACCTCAAGCTCGTTAATTTTATCACCATATCCTTCCAATAATATGAGCATGTATACGTTCGAATTCAAGCGTATTTCCACCATTTGAAGCTAAACGACGACGATTCAACTTTTGTCACCGATTTATATTACAAAGACCTTTCTCACATTAAATTTCTTCTAGGCGCATACTCAAGACTTTCGTTACTATTATTGTCTGGTTATAAAAAAGCTTATTAGAATTGACAATGTTCTCATACCGAGTGCTTCAATTTACAGGAATATTCGAATGAACGACTAAAGATAGCCTAAAATGTACACAGTCGTGTCTTGGCATTCCTTCGATGTGAAATATTTTAAAGAATATCCGGTTCTCAGAGCTCATCGTGGATGATTAATTGAATGCGGGAGTGTATATAAAATACGATTCAATGGGTCGCGTGTCTGCAAGCCTAGCAACGATCAAGATTAATTTGGAACAAAATATTTTTCCCGACGCCTTGTACACCTGCAAGATATATGTGTGAAAATGGGTTGATTGGGATGAGATTGAAATACCTTGTATCAGTCTCGTGCGTAAAGTTATATCCTCTGAGTAAGGAAGAATTTTTTGACTTCCTTCTCGTACATGCGTGCTGAGAGATGCATTTTAACGAGATGTAAGAGATGTTATATCTGCGCACGCGTATATAAACCGACGAACAGATGTGCAAATTTAAATTGCGTTCGAAACGATTTCTCTCCCGTTTATACATTATGCAATATAGACGACCTGCGTTGGTTGGTAGGATTTTTATTGTGATGAGCTATTTATTCCGCTAGGATTTTACTTTGCTCTTCGATATTTCAAAACGGTTTCTGCAGTTGGGCAAAACTATTGTCGGTAGGAAGTTGTGAGACAGCGCAGTATATCTTATCGCATATCCGATTTATGATAGTATGTATAAGGTTTGAAAATGCTGAAATTTATGCCACTTCGTACAATTGCATTGTGAAGTTGAATGAATTATATGGGGCTATTTCTTATGACCATATTTTGTTATATCTTTGGAGTTTCTTGGATTGTGAGGATCTCGCGAAATTTGTGTCTTGAATTGGAGCACAAATTGTACCGTAATAATGGAGTGCGCAAGTACATGCATTTCATCTTCGTGCTGTGTCGATGGCAATGATGATCATGTTCTGCTTTTAATTAGGTAATTTTCAACACTTGGGTTACGAGGTATTCGACATGTGTGTGCTGAAATTTCAAAATAAAATGGGAACCTTCATCAGAGTTGACATGATGATTGCGTGATCCCAATTTTTGGTTTACGATGTTTTGCAGACGAGTAATGCGTGGGATTGTTTCAAAATTATCATGCGATTTTACTCTTTTTCACTTCAAATTACATGTGTTTTGGATGCAAGTGTATTGAAAGAGACATTCAAGAACCAATGTAACAGCAGACAGGTGCACGAAGGATTTTGTTGGTAACGGATGTTCATGTACTCCATTTCAACAGAAAATTATTGAAATTTTTTCGAGATTTTTAATTTTGCATTTTCTGGATCCATCAATAGTGTGATTCTAGAAAAAATCATATCTACTTTGCGATGGTGGATAGGGAAAACTGACAGTTTTGTGTTGACGATGATTAAAAACTAGTTGTAGAGATAAACGTGACACGCAAACATTCTTTTTCCAAATTTTTTCGCCCAAGTTCTGACGAAATTATCTTATTGAGCTTGGTCCCATTATCACCTTCGATGAAAACCCACATTCCAAAATCTGCTTGATCTGTTTCAACTGATAATGTAGTTTTCTCACTCTATACCGACTTATGAACTTTGAAGAGAATTCAAGTATTGAGATTCCTCTAAATTTCACCATTAGATATTGTGAAAAATCCACGAGAACACCTCTCGGGACTCAGAATTTACTCTCCGAATTTGGCTTATTTGGGAAATGTGTAGCTCTATAGTAAGCAACTGCGTCATGGATGATGATAGTTTTACTCTAAATTACTCAAGTGAGTATTCTTCGGTATTGAGCACATTGAGTCATTCTGACGAGGTAATAAGTTGGCCACTTATTTTAGGACGATCACCAGCAAAGGAAAGCAAGTGACAGAGACGACAGGGTGGCTCATTATAAGAGCGAAGATCAACGGATTGAAAGGAAGACTCTACTTCGTGGACGTATTGGCAAAATCAGGAAGTCTGTACGGAAGTGAGATTTGGGGCTGAACTCGTATGTGGAGGAAGTGGGAAGGTTACAAGTATGAGTGGCAAGAATGGCACCCAGGATTGATGTGCAACACACCGAACTGCACATGGAGGATGGTAGCAGGGCTGGGAGGAATGGAGAGATGAACAAAGAGAAGGACAGGCAACTACCTCGAGGAGGTACTCGACATGGGAGGAAGCAGATGGCCTGGAATTCACCAGAACGAAAAATTAAGAAAGCAGAGATCCATCGAGATGGGCGGAGATATTGAAGAGTGCCTTTGACCAAGTTGGAGATGGAACAACAATGGGGAAACTACCGTGAAGCTGGGCGAGCAAAAGTTAGGTATGGGCTCTTGAAGACGAGCGCGGACCAGCAAGTGCATAACGATTGGAAGAAAATCGAGGACTCGGAACACTCAAAACACTTTGGGCTGTTGAAGAAGAAACCAGGACCTGGGCACTACTGGTTGGAGAAGCAAACGGATCGAAGTCTGAAGGATCAGTCGGTAAGACTGACCGTGAGAAGCGGAAGTACAAGTAAAGAAGGGACCAGCAGTGCAAGGATACGAAATGCGGGGTATGAAACGAAGAAAACGAAAGTTGGGCACACATCTGAACGTGTATGAGGAAACGGAAAAGATAATTCGACACCAGATGGCGAAAACTGGGAGAAAAATGGACGGGAAAAGAGCCTGGGAGCCAGAGCATCGTCAAACAGCTGATGGAAGGATTGGAAGAAAAACTTCATGAACTCACATGCAAGTACGCACAAGAATTTGGTAATTTGACAAGGTAAACAGAAGCAGGATGGTGGAAGATACTAGGTCAGGGTTAAAGGGCTACCCCGCATTTCAATGAAAGAAAACTTAATGAATTCTCAGATTAGAAGTGCGAAAAATTCATTGTGGCATGTTTGATATGTTGCTTAGGTTATTATCTAACTATGTTTTATGGGTACCAGATCATATTATATCCGGACTATACGACAATGTAAAAAGCGCAAAGCTATACAGAGGGACAAATGCATCTAGGTAAATTTAGGTGAATTTAGGTGATCAACTGGTATTTGTATATTATGAATATTTTTAGGTCAAAAGTCCGAGAAAGAAATTCCTTGTTTCTTTGTCACTTGTTTGCGTAGATCACAAATACGTATGAAGTTGAAATGCGTCAAGAGGTTCCAATAGATCAATGAATGGCTTATCACTGGTTCTGTCACACACTCAAAGAAAAACAGGAATAAGGTAAATTCAACTCGAAACTAGATCATAGCCTATCAGCTAATCGTGCTCTGTTACAACATCCGATGGTAGAGAACAAAGGACCAAATCAATCTAATCAATCAAGGAGAAGCGAAAACTCACTCTCGCCCTTCAAAATATGTTTCCATGAATGTATAGTATACCAACCCTAAAAAAATGAATACCTCAACAAACGACCTTCACAAGGCCCCCAAATAATACACCTGTTTCTCAAACCTCACCGACCATCCGCATAAAAATCAGTATCTTGGAATCTCTTGCCCATATCGTAAGCAAAACCCATAAAAATCTGTTTCTAAAATGCACGACCGGTATCCATAAAATCGAATCGGACGATCTCACGTTTTGCGCGAAAGACATTGCCTCATTCGGATTACACTTATACACACACTTAAATTAACTCGTTCAACCTACTATTTCCTGTATATAATATACCCTCGATCTGCAAAACTACCAACCTCATATATAAAAGAGTCGAAAGGAGAAAGTGTTTCGTCAAGTTTCTATATATATATATCGCAAAAGCACGTTGTTGTTGTAATACGTTATACATATATATCCATACCAGAAATTGCGAGAGGAGAAGGTCCCACCTTATATACCACCTCCTACTTCTTCTTTTATATATACTCTACGAAAGTCACGGTTACGTTATATATGTGGGCTTGCCAACTTTTGTTACCGTATCTGTGTATATATTGGAGCAGCCTTCACAGTATATACACTCGTTTCCGCGAGAACGTCTTTCAAGCTGAATGAGATATACATAGATACCGATACCGATTTCGTATAATTCACTTCCGAGCTCAGTGTATAGAGTGCAAAAAGCTTTGTCTGGCATTTTGGTATCTAGGATGTTGGTCTATGATAAGAAATACAGTGTATACTTATATGGAGAAGAAATCACGTAATCATCTTGCTATCTAGATTGTAGAATGCTTTGGTGAATAGTCTGAAGGTCGGGGCCTTAGACTATTATTCCGGATATGGATTTGAATATATATGTGTGTACGGGTGAGAGACGATGGTGTGAGGTTTTTTGAGGTTATGACGATGAATTGGGTTGGCTGGATGATGGATGAATATACAAGGATACATGGTGAAAGGGTACAAGTGATATGAGTAAATACAGGATCTTGGTGTTCTGAAAACAATACATTACAAAGACTGAGATCATGTGAAAGACACTTTATGTGACCGAAGTGATGTATGTCTCTCGGTAACTTGAATATGAAAGTGTTCTTCTGCGGCGGAAATCGCATCATTTTTGAGCGAACATATCGCAATCGCTTCGAGACATCATTTCTCAACGGAGCAAGTTTCTCTTCGCAGACGCTTCTCGAAATTGAGGAAAATTGTATTACATCATAAATCGGACTTAATTTGAATAAAATAAGGAATACATTAGATCGGGTAAATTCCAAGATATTTGATTAGCCTCAATGATTTTCATAAAAATGTCTAATCATTCAAATGGCTGATACGGGGAAAAAAACCAACAAGCTTCTTTCCTCGTAATAATTCGGTCATAAAATCTTTCAGATATATCTTTGAATACTTAGCACTTTGACGAGATGTATCATCATGTTATGATTTCCATAGCCGCACGCCAGACCTCAATCCTAACAAATTCTGAAGAGCTAACCGTCGTGATGGTGACCAAATTCCGACATAGTCTTTCGAAATAAATTCATTCCACTAGTTCAGATATTTTGAATTAATTTCAATAATTCCAAATCCCATGATTCACACAACGTTTCTATGGTGTTTTACACCCTTATAAAGTGCGTGGTTGCAAATCTTACACTTATTTGATACTCTTATAATTACGGCTGCTAGAATTACCCAGTTTATTTAGCTCCACATGCTGGATTGTGTGCAATGCCCAGAAAATTTGATTTTAATGATTGTAGCTGGAACTCTGCATGCTTCTGGATTGGCCGCTACTCAAATAGGTATCTATATGAGTCATTCTGGAGCAAGCTGGACAAAACCGTCACCAGGGGGGTCTGGGAAAAATCCGCAGAATTTTTTTTCCATTAGTACTATGTTAAAATAGTACGAAAAAATTTTTTTCAGATTTTATCGGCCCCCCCTGTGGGCCCCAGGGCCCATGAAAGGGCCATTTTAGGCCCTTTTTTAGCCTATTCTAGAAAAATCATAGTTCCAACGCAATTCAATATTTTTCAACATACTTGGGCGCATTTTCCTCGTCAAGACTAGTACTTTTGAAAAAAAAAAATTGTCCAAGGCCACTTAGTGAGCCTGACCACTTCTGCAAGCTAATTACTGAGAGCAAATTTTAGCGATTTTTGGGCCTACTTCAAAGCGATCTAGCTCCCACTAGACATGTGATAATCGACTTCTGCAGGTCTCGGTTCTTTCAGACATCTACTTTCAGCAAAAAAATTTTGGCGGGGGTTATTTTTTTTTATTTTTTTCGCCGAGCATTACAAAATGCCGCATTTCGTGCTTTTAGCAAAAACGGCATCTTTGACCACGCTCACATATGCTCCCATCTGAACTGATGTGCACCAATCTGTGTGAAAGTACTCCCCAAAGTACCCCCAAGTACGTGTAAGAAGTTGCGGGGACGAGCCTCCAGCCAGGAGCGAGCTGTAGGTTCTATTTACCGTGTCAAAAATAGGCATTATTTAGGCTATTCGAGCGTAGGCGACCGAGAGCATGATTTTACTCGTTCTGGCTCACAAATAAGATAATGGGGTAGAATGAGGATCCGAACATACTTTTCCGACTCAAAATGACCATCTGAACACAATTCCGAGGTCAGTTTTGCTCTAAATAGTCGTCCCTCTACCCCTTAAGAACTTAGATTCTGTCGACGGGTTCTGACACCGTTGATGCACTAGACGACGTTCTAGAGCTAAACTGACCTCGGAATTGTGTTCAGATGGTCATTTTGAGTCGGAAGCGTATGTTCGGATCCTCATTCTAGCCCATTATCTCATTTGTAAGCCAGAACGAGTAAAATCATGCTCTCAGTCGCTTACGCTCGAATAGCCAAAATAATGCCTATTTTGGACACGGTGAATAGAACCTACCTAGCTCGTTCCTGGGTGGAGGCTCGTCTCCGCAACTTCTTACACGTACTTGGGGGTACTTCGGGGAGTACTTTCACACAGATTGGTGCACATCAGTCCAGATGGGAGCATATGTGACCGTGGTCAAAGATGATGTTTTTGCTAAAAGCACGAAATGCGGCATTTTGTAACGCTCGGCAAAAAAAATCAGAAAAAATAACCTCCGCCAAATTTTTTTTGCTGAAAGTAGATGTCTGAAAAAACATTTTTACCTAAGTTTGGTGGAAAAAAATTAAGATATATTTTTGGAATCGAGTCCTGAATTTTCGACTTTTTTGTAAATAGCTCAACTTGTATCGGCTATAGCTCCTATAAAAAGTACGATAATCGACTCCTGCAGGTGATCAAATTGTAGGTTTTTTCAAGACCTTCAAAATGACCACCTGCAGAAGTCGATTATCACATGTCTAGTAGGAACTAGATCGCTTTGAAGTAGGCCCAAAAATCGCTAAAATTTGCTCTCAGTAATTAGCTAGCAGAAGTGGTCAGGCTCACTAAGTGGCCTCGGACAATTTTTTTTCTCAAAAGTACTAGTCTTGACGAGAAAAATGCGCCCAAGTACGTTGAAAAATATTGAATTGCGTTGAAACTATGATTTTTCTAGAATAGGCTAAAAAGGGCCTAAAATGGCTCTTTCATGGGCTCTGGGGCCCACAGGGGGGGCCGAAAAAATCTGAAAAAAATTTTTTTGTACTATTTTAACATAGTACTAATGGAAAAAAAAATTTGCGGATTTTTCCCAGACCCCCCTGGTGACGGTTTTGTCCAGCTTCCTCCAGAATGACTCATATATAATATTGTGCTGCTGCGCACGAGTGAGATTGGATGAGAGAGTGCGCCAAAATCATTACACATAAATTTAATAAGAAAATACACACAAGATTCATCCATTTAAGGAAACATGGTGCCTTGATGCACATCGAATGCAATCTGATGCAAACGCATGGAATCTTGATAGAGACAACAATTGAAAAAAAAATTGATATCGACGAAAGAAATGATCTACTTGAATATTCTTATTGTGTGTATCATATACCAATTCATCTAATTGTCTAAGATACGAGTAAATATGTTGCAATATCAGTATGGATTCTCTCTCGGCCGAACATTATGGAAGCTTTCGATCTCATCGTCATCTCAGATGTGTTACAGCAGCAGCAGCAGCAGCAGCAGAGATGGACACAGGTGTAATACATTAGCGGGTTACGTGTATTGTGCTATAAATTGACCGCGTCGACCACTTAGCAAGTTTTAAAGCTTTCTATAGTTCTTCCTTCCAACTCATACACGCTTTCATAAGATTCAAATGGGAAGTCGTTCGTTATTGTTGTTACGCTCGTTTTGTACATAATATGTAAGACATAGATTGTTTCAGCATTTTATGTTCATTCCTATTACGAGAAACTTTTGATGCAAGCATCGCTCTCTCAATTTCCAATGATGAGTTCATATTTCCATATAGTATTAGCAGAACAATATCTCAAATTTTGCACAGATTGATAGACTCTCTCTGGTATTTATAGTCGTTTCTAAACCGAGGGTTAGAGTTTGATCCGAGGTTTAAGCGCTGTAGTCGGTACGGACAATAAATGAACTAAAGTCTCTGCATCATACCAGCGCAGCAGAACACCAAAGAGTAAAGACTCAAGTTCGTTCTTTGGCCCCGATGACTACAGCGCCTACACCGCGGATTAAACTCTAACCCTCGGTTTAGAAACGAATACCAGAGATATGTATCTGAGATACTGTTGTTACAAGTAAAATTACGCGCCAACTACATGCTTACATTGTAAAAAATATCTGATGTAGAATCACAATGCTGACGTGAAATCACCACAATAATTATGGGTCCCGAATTGTCACAAAAATTAATAGTTACACTTCGCTCGGTTAAAATCACAACATTCGTAGTGGATAGATTCCGCCATCCTGGAGGGTAAAATAACTGCAATCATTATTATAACAGTTCGGAACCCGCAATAAATGTAGTTGAGTTTACTTTAGTATGGTGATTCTGCATCAGATATTTATCTTAGTGATAAAGGTCACCCTGTCACGGTATGCCAGACGATTTTGTATGCAAAGGCACGTACAACAGTAAAAAAGAAATTCCTAGTTGTAAATCCGAAATTAGAGTCGGTGGACTTGATTCACACCAGTCAATTCGTCAGGTTCTTGTGCTTCAATACTTCTATTATTTGTTGACGGTGCTATGGCTCCCAGGCTCTTTTTCCGTCCATTCCTCTACCGTTTTTCGCCATCAAGTGTCAAACTCCCTTTTTTGTTTCCTCATACACGTTCAGATGTGTGCCCAACTTTCGTTTTCTTCGATTCATACCCCGCATTTTGTATCCTTGCACTGCTGGTCCCTTCTTTACTCGTACTTCCGCATCTCACGGTCAGTCTTACCGACTGATCCTTCAGACTTCGATCCGTTTGCTTCTCCAACCGGTAGTGCCCAGGTCCTGGTTTCTTCTTCAACAGCCCAAAGTGTTTTGAGTGTTCAGATTTCTTGATTTTCTTCCGATCGTTCTGCACTTGCTGGTCCGCACTCGTCTTCAAGAGCCCATACCTAACTTTTGCTCGCCCAGCTTCACGGTAGTTTCCCCATTGTTGTTCCATCTCCAACTTGGTCAAAGGCACTCTTCAATATCTCCGCCCATCTCGATGGATCTCTGCTTTCTTAGTTTTTCGTTCTGGTGAATTCCAGGCCATCTGCTTCCTCCCATGTTGAGTACCTCTTCGAGGTAGTTGCCTGTCCTTCTCTTTGTTCATCTCTCCATTCCTCCCAGCCCTGCTACCATCCTCCATGTGCAGTTCGGTGTGTTGCACATCAATCCTGGATGCCATTCTTCCCACTCATACTTGTTACCTTCCCACTTCCTCCACATACGAGTTCAGCCCCAGATCTCACTTCCGTACAGACTTCCCGACTTTGCCAATACGTCCACGAAGTAGAGTCTTCCTTTCAATCCGTTGATCTTTGCTCTTATGATGAGCCCCCCTGTCGTCTCTGTCACTTGCTCTCCTTTGCTGGTGATCGTCCTGAGATGAGTTGCATATGTTCCTTTGCTTATGGAGTAGGAGCTTCGGTAGTATCCGAGGTATATGAAACCCTTGACTACTTCCAGCTCTTCAATTTCATGTTCCGTCTCCTTCGCGTCCGCCTCCCTTGCTGATCAATTCCTAAAACTTCGGGACATTGCTTAACGACAATAAGAGCAACCTTCGAACAAATTTATGAGAATTTTTCCAACCGCTCCGCTCGGTTTCGTCTATAAGGACGTTAGCACACCTAAGGTATAAGCGTAATGCTACGTGAATTTGCAAAACAGATTTCGTAATTCCAGAAAATTAAAAAGTTTGAACCCAAGCCAACGAGATTCGGTCCCGGAAAGTTCTCAAATGTCACTCGAATAAGTATAGTTCGGATATCTTAGTTTCAGTAAAACTCACTACTCTTCAAAGTATCCAATTTTTAAAAGAATATTGCACAAAAATTCATTACGATGTTTGAATTTTCGTAGCTCGTATCGTCATCCATTACTAAGAATCTCACAACCTAGCAAAATCTTCACAAAAATGACGTCTTCACACTTGGAAAAAAGAAAAAAAACACGATTGATCGTCCAGCCGTAACGCGACCGCATAACACGCTCAGCCAAGCCTAGATATTCGCTTATAAACGCGGAAGTTTACCCACTGCTCACGCGTATTATACCTACAAACCATATACACACGTTCTAATCATTCTTCTTTCTTCTAATACGAGTACTCAACTCACTCAGGCGGGCTATATATAAACGTGCCGATTCCGGCTTCCTCTCGGATTATAGAATTTTTTCCCAAGTGTATCAGACTTTAATACAAGAGTATTGATATATGTAGTTCGGTTCTGCGTATCATACTTGCTTATGCGTGACGGCAAATTCTACGCATTGTACATACATAGATACTAATATATAAGTATGTTCGCAATTAGTTTAATACCATTTTGCCGCTCTGTTATCGTGACCAATGCGCTGTGAAATAATGAACCCTCTTTTCCTCTCTCTCTCTCTTTCTCAATCATCGTACGGTTAGTATATTATAGGATTGATCTCTCACGCAAGAGTACGTGTCTGGATCTGCACCATGATAAAATTCAGTGTATAGATGGTATGTAATATGTACTTATATGTGCCTGAATCATCGGAAAATTATTGACCACTTTCGATCTTTTCGTCTTGTTGCATATGTATTATATGGTCTGGTTGGATGTTTATGGTATATATAGACCAATGTGCAAAGTATGGCTCATCGATCAATCATTTATGACGCGTATGTATGACCATTTCAATTATCGAACCAAATATGCTGAATTATCAACTCAATCTGAGTTATGAGTTCTCTTCATTCTAAGTTTGAGATGAGAGTGTTTTCAGATTCTTTTTTTTTTTATTACTTTTCGGTTATTTATGGGCGAGAGAGTTTCAATTGGAGATAGTCGTGAAAATGTGATGGAAATGGTTCTGAAGGAAGGTTATTATATGACACGTTCTGACCAACAGAGTTTAGTTTCGTATTGATTCATGTTAAAGATAACCTTCTAGAATT
Organism: Eretmocerus hayati; assembly: GCA_029851415.1. NCBI lineage: Eukaryota > Metazoa > Arthropoda > Insecta > Hymenoptera > Aphelinidae > Eretmocerus > Eretmocerus hayati. The sequence goes on along the minus strand of CM056741.1, from coordinate 32,563,967 downwards.
TTGGAAAGAAGAGTACAAAAAATGTGATGATCAGAATTTTAAACATAACCTATGCCCAGGAATTACGAGGGACCATAAAAAAGGAATTTTCTGATCAGGAAAGATGGCAGCCATTATAGACGTATTTTTAGCTGCGGAATTCAAATCTGAACGCTGGAAAGCACCTATTCTTGGCCGTTTTTCACTTCTGATCGTATTTCATTTATTACAGGTTGGAAGAGTACCTTCGTATAAGTTTTTGCGTCTGAGAGGCAAATTGTGACCCTTTACAGCAAAACCAAGGGCGGGATTATGGTTTTGACATAAAATTTTACGTTGAGAACTATAATGTTTCCTTGACAATCCTCAGTGATGCTGGGAAGCTTAAAGGTAACCTTGGCAAAAGATCACATATTCTGGGTTCCGTACAATTTCATCTCTGGCTCCTATTATATTGCAGAAAATCCTCAAAAAATACGTTTACGATGTACTATTAGACGTAGAATTCGATCCTGTCCTTAGAGTTTTAACCTATCCAGTCAATCCCCTATTTTGCTGTAAAAGGTCGCGATGTGCTTCTTAAACGCAAATAGTATATTATGATACAAGGGCGCAAACGATGGTTTTCGCACTTCAACTGACTCTTTTAGGCCCGAGCCGTAGGTGAAGGTCTAAATAGTCACGCTAAAGCGAAAACCGTTGCGCCCGAGTATCATAATATGTTTTTTCATCTTGTGTGAGCAAATGAAAAGCGAAAAACAGTGTGCAAATGACTCATTTGCGCACTGACGATCAAAAAATTCATACCCAGATATTTTTGGGACCCGTAAAAAATGACTTGAAAACGGGCAGCGGGAGGCGCTGTTCCAAAATCGGATTCGTGTTCAACATTTCAAAACACGTCAGAAATGATTTCCTCCTTTTTCGATCAAAAATCTTTCATTGTGAGCCTATGTTAATCCAATTTTTTCCATTGAATTTCTTTTCTAGTGAATAATCACTATAATACAGCTGATTAATCATCCTTTCAGTCTTTATTCCAAATTTTGTGCAGAGTTACCGCTACTCCCGCCGCGCCGATCATTTCGAATCGAAAATAATTCATCTCTTCTCTATGAGATTATGAATACTTGAAGACTCGCGATACAATGTGTGACGGTTCAAACAAATCAAAAGTCTCTGTTTTCTTTACGTTCCCTGGATTTCTATTTGTTCATGACGAGATGATCGTGCGTCCAAGGCGTGTCAACATCGTATCTCTGGCACAGGATATTGAACAAATATTTACTTGAGAAACGAATATTTGAAAAAGGTTTCGTGCGTTTGAGCTGTTGCAGAGCTTACGCACTGTTTACTTCTCAAGTGTGTTTCATTCGTATCGTGCTCCACATCGTGAAATCATGCCACATAATTTTCAATTCTTGCATAAAAATACAAAATTGATATGATTTTTAACTGTTTTAACGAAACACTGGTCGTTTTCCATAACTATTGGGTCATTTCCGATACATTGAATCTTTAAAACATTATCAAGAACATATATTATAGAAAAAAATCTATCCAACGGCCAAAATTGCAAATCCAATTGTTACATTGATTAATCTGCAAACAATGTTTCTTCTTTACACCTATTTCACTCTTTTTTTTCTTGACAAAGAGATAGAATAAATAAAATTACACTTCAATTCATAACAGCTGATCAATGTCATAAAAACTGTAAAATTACAGTGATACCTGTTAAATTGGGTACTCTCTAGGCACTCCAATGTGCCCTAGTAAAAATAAGTGCCTCATGATTATATATGAACATGTTCCCAGCCGAACTATGGTCATCCATGACCATCTATGACCTCAGAAAATATTATGTCTCCATGGTTAGTCATAGGTACACAAAACCAACTCGTACATGGCCGTAGGGTTATTGTAATCAAGTGGTTGTATATGACATTCTCAATATCGGATGGAGGCCTAGCAGTTGGAGCCCCAAGCGCGCTTTCGAAGCTTCGGATTGAGAAACATCTCGAGTTGGCAATGAAGTGCTTCATTTCCAACATGAATTCCTAGGATCAAGTATGGAGACCAATGACGACCTATGACTCCGGCCTCATGGTCATAGGTGGTCATGTATGACCACAGTCCGGTCGGGAACATGTTCATATATGATCATGAGGCACTTATTTTTACTAGGGTGGAACCAAAAGTACTTTCTTATTTTAAATGTTAAATGCCCCGTGTACATTGTACATCTGTTTATGTATATTATATTGGACGTTTTATTCTGTAATTGAGGGTGACAAATTTAGACAGATTTTATTGAAAATTCCATCTGTTGAAATGAGTTGACTCATCAGTATCTACATATAGACCAGTAGTAAATAAGCCTCGAACGAAGAGAAAAACTTCCGAAATCACCTAATATTTCATATACAATCCAAACTTACAAACACGAAACTATGAAACATATTCATTGCAAGTATTGCTTCATAATTATCCGATTGAGTAATTCACCGCACCCATAATATATCGACACATATAATTGTTGCAAGACCAACTCTCTCTCTCTCTTTCTCTTCTCCTCATTCCCAACTCATTACAAATCTCAAAATGGGATCTATTATAACCACTCAATGTCCCTCTCTCAAAGTCAATATAATCTACGCATAAATGGAATTTCCGTTAAACAGAAGCAAAGAAAGTCGTTCGGCACAAGTCACTTATCCCCCTATAATCGATTTTGTAGCTATATACTAAAGCTCCATCAGAGTCAGACCATTACAGTCAAAAAGTTGCGTACATTGTACAAAGAGAAAATAATTTCTTGACTATATAGCCATATTATCTGTGTATCTCACTTTGGTGGAATACTCTCACAAAATTGACACCTGTCCTGGTTAAAGCCTCGCCCGGCAATACTTTAAAACTGTTACCGGTCTATGTATAGGTACTGTGCTGTCGATATCACCGCGGAATAACACACCTCGCAACGCTCCTTTTCCACACAAATGAGATTCGAAAATATACCTCACCTATACCCATGTATCAATATTAAAATACCGCACACGTACATAATCGCTTTTGAATTATGCATTCGAAAATGGCTCATCGATTATATATCATCCTAATCGTAAGGAAGTTAGGTTATAAATCTCACCACTATGTGTATAACGTCAATTAATTTTCAAATGATACATTACCCTAACCTCACTTTAGACCTCACTTGTAGACATTTCTCTATATAATATCCATAAAATCCCATTCGTCAATAATTCAATACATGCTTTCGACATGTCGACAAGTGTCACCATAAATTTTTAGTATAGAGGTTAGGATAACAAATTCGATAGCCCCGCAGTAAATCTTGGGGGGGAAAAATAGGACGCAGGATACGGATACACTTGGAAGAAAGAAGAAATTGAATTTCGCCATAGAAAGATACGCGACCTTGCGCGATGAAAACGAAAGTCCTTGGCTCTCTGATGCTTACCAATAGGTACCCTGATTCAACACCTGTACCCATGAAAGAAATTTCGAACCGATGAGAAACTATAAGATATACATGTATATATAAAATAATATATAAACACGGTATATTATACAGGTGTACACGTGGGTGAAGCTTCTCTTCGGTCGTAATTACGTAACACACAAACACTGTGTGTGAGGTTATAATATTACCACATGGATAGATTCTGCGGTATGCATCGTACTACTTAGTCACCGCCCAATCTCACTCGAAAGTTCATGCATATGTTCCGCAACAATCTCATCGCGGAAGAAAACTCATATCGCCCCGTTACACATACTTTGCATGCATTTATTAGGACTGTAAATGTTACACTTACACTTTTACACACACACACACACACACACACACACATCTCTTGATTTGTGTCATTCGCAAATGCTTACGCAAAAGGGAGTGCGAGCGCGATGAAAGCGTATCAAAGCGTCTGACTTTTGCAAAGAAAAAGAAGGGAGGAGGACAGTGTTTTACTTCATGGATGCGCGATTCTGGTGTTTTTTTTTTCTGTCCGAGTATGACGCAATTTTTTTGGAGTACTTCAATCATACTCGGTGAATTCTTTTTTTTGCGCGCGCGCACTGAAAATATAAGTGTATACGCATTCGTTTGTGTGTGTGTATATGTTAGAGCGAAGAAAGTTCTTTTGGGAGGATTTTGTAAACGCTCGAAAGCCAGCTGAGAGAAGATATTGACAGTTTTATGTTATGTAAGAGACTGGTTTTTTTTTATGGTTGTGTGTTAATGAGGGAAAGAAGAAGGGGGTGACATGACACATTAACATGTATAATATAATTGCTACCTTAAAAATTACGCTTGGACACCCGGATATGTATCTTTTCGTCGCCTTTGAAAAAGGTAATTGAGATTTCGTTTTTTTTCGTTCGTTAATTTTGGTATCGATGCGATCGGTGTGATTTTAATGAGGAGTTATGTCCGCAGAAACGCCACAGAGAGAGAGAGAGAGAGAGAGAGAGAGAGAGAGAGTGTGTGTGTGTGTTCTTATGTGGCGGGAAAATTTTTTAGGTTATAGGGTATCGTAATAATGGCTCTACGGGTGTGTAGAATTGAGAGTGAAGGTGTACACAATGAGTGTTGTTGATGCGTGTAATCTATGAAAATCGATGGGTAATTTACGATAGAATAGAGTGGACTAGACTGTGTGTGTGTGTATACACATCGATGTAATTTGTGAGGTTAGGTTGTAGCTTGGAGCAAAATGGTAATGGTGCACTGCGTATAGGTTATAACCTAATGATGATGACTGCAACATGTTGTATAATGGACAGCGAATAGGACAATAACGGTGTTTACTCTCGACGATTTTTGTACGATGTGCGACAGCTCAGGATATGCCTTCGAGGCTATGCTAATATAATTAATAATACGCTAAAGGACGAGAATGGTCGACTTATGGTTGAATGCTTAACTGTGCCGGCTTTGTGATTTTTTTCTTGCTTTTTCTATGATAGATGTTACAAGTGGTGTACTATTCTGCAATATGATGGTAGTGATAATCTCGTGGTCGGCCTGTGTATCTATGGTGTATAGAAAAAAAAAGTTACTCTCATCGCTTGGATTGCGCGAATCGACACTTATAGCTGAAACTGCAATTACTTGGTTACCTTGGCACGAAAATCAATCTGCACAGTATTTGTTGAAAGTATTCATTGGGTGCGAGTTTTTCTAACAATCTAGTAGATTCAGGCGTGTTTCGACCAAACGCGCAGTATGCAATAAACCTTCTTTGAAAATTGGGTTGAAAATTAATGACGCTTCTATTTTCTGATGTTTTCTAATTGCCAGGGACTTTGAAAAACTTTCTCCACACATTATGTAACCTCATCGAGAATTGCAATAATGTTCTAAAATTGTGACCTGTCACTTCTATTACGTATATTTCAACTTTGAATTTTCCTTTCTTTAGAATTGGATAATTCCTTATTGTATAACATTGAATATTGTTACATTTTACACCATTCGCTTTTTGGATCACTATGCAAAGTCTAGTAAACCCTAATTCGAACATGATATTTGATAAAATATCTCCACAAAGTCCTATCTCTAAATGCAGTGAATAACCTTTAATTTTCACACCAATTTTCGATTGTGTAGATCATTCACGAAAAAGTTTAAAAAAGACTGGAAAAACTGTGATTGTTGATTTGGGATACACAAATTTTATCCATAATTAGAAACATTTTATCTTTAGAACGATTCACTACACCACATGACACAATCTGAGTTGATCAAATCAATAGGGAGCGAATACAGCGAGGATAAATTTTGACAAAACTCACTTTTTTTCTGTTGAATTTTTCAAATCCAGTAACGCCGAAATTTCGAGCACAGCAGCAGCAGCATCAAAAATTAAATTTCATATCCACAGCTTTGCTAAAAACACAACTCAATTCTTGCAGTTGTTTGCACCTTCTGTACACCTATAATAGTCCTTCCAGCACCATAAAAATCAACAACACTAAAATTCATTTCGATTTTCTACACCGTGCACTCGCGTAAAAATTTTCCTTTTTTTTTCTTTTTATTTTATTTCAAAAGTCGAACACCGCGCGTCAACACTTCACAACCCGTGTAACCACGCTTCGTCTGCAGTAAGTAGTAACAGACAAGTTATGCCAGACAAAAAAATTTCAAATCTTGCCGCACCAAAAAAAAAAAAAAATGTAAGTGTCTCGTCCGGCTGTTGACAGTCGAATGAAGAAGCAAATGTAAGGTAGTCTTACTCTTACTCTTACTTTAAGGAACAAACTAAAATTGCCGGTGCAAGTTATGTATATATATATACTGTGGAGCTCCGCGAGAAGTGCTCCAGTGCGCGCGTTATACCGATGTAACACGCGTTCTCGCTTTTAGAGTGTTTCAAGCCTTGATATTCCTTAATGTCTTGTGTATAAGAGAACACATTCAAAAGCTCCTCCCCTCCGCGAAACGAAAACTATTGGATAATATTTGAAGGCTTGCCTTACGCCGAGTTTCTGAGAGCATATCAGGGGCTGGCCATTTGCGCCGCGCCGCCGCCAAGGCATCGCATGTGCAAGAATCGCCCCCCTGCAAGAGTGAAAGTCTTTTATTCTCTTCCTCGCTGTATATTACTGCAAGCTATAGCAAGATTGTATGTGTGTATATAATATGGGTGGTAGCACTGCTTCCACCACCTTCTCTATACTTTTTTTTTTTTACCCATACCCGTCCTTCCGCGAGTTACGTTATATCGACTTCTCAAAAAACTATATATAATATGTTCGTTGAAACGGTGATGGTGTGGTATATTATATTCCCCACTATTGAGTAGTGTACCCCACGTGCTTTTTAGCCACGTGACTTTGTAAGAATCGAGTATATTGTGCGTGGATCCTTGAAATTTCGTTCTTGCAAATAACTGGATGGTGAAATTAATGACGGGCAAAATGAAGGGTTTGCAAAATTAATCGGGTGTGACCTTGGAACATTATGCACCTGTTTGATCTCTGTAATGATTATTATATTATGTTGAACATGAAATAGAAGACAACTCTGCCGATTCTTCCTGGAGATTTAAAAATAAGATGAACAACTTGCCCCCGCATATGCCGATCTCAGGAATGGGAACTCCTTGGCTTTCCGGAAATTTTTCTTCGCGTTTATTACTTCAAAATACGAGAAAATAAATACATTGCGTCAACCCTGAATCATTTCTGCATTTTTCAGAAAATTTTAAATGATTTTTCTACTTTTCGTGATTGCTTAGCTAAGAAAGCACCGAGGGAATCGCGTTCAGTAAAGTCGGTGCCAAATTTTTTAAATTCAACCAATCTTAACGTACCTTAGCGCATTCGATTCCTTGTTTCAAAACCTTCAAAATCCGTTCTTCAAGATTGCAAAATTCGGATCTGGAGCTGTTTTATGTGCAAAACGCGGAGACGATTTGTGAACAAGAATGCCAACATCGGAGTGTACCCAACATCCCCCCCCCATATGGTTATCTCGGAAAGGCGTGCAGTAAACTTTTTTTAACACTCAGAACGTGCTTACCGCATCAGGTAGGTCAGAAATAGTATTTAGGACTGGAAAAAAGATCCGGTTGTTCTCACACGTCAATGAAAACACCTTATCGCTAATTTATTTCATTTTTTGGGGTAAAACTAAGACAGTTCGGCTCCAATTCATTTGAAATTAGACGTAGTTTAGTGCATGTAGGTCCAAAAACAAGCTGCTTCAGAATGAGCTGAAATACATGGGAAAATGTCGAGGTAGACCAGAGTTGTTGAGGAAATAGCCTCATATGGGCAAGTTGGGTTTATCCTTTTGTGAACTCTAAAATATCACTTTTAGGAAAAATTAAGGTAGTCCGGGTCCAGTTGATCAAAATTAGGCGTACTCTACCTCATTTCGAAGGTCTTGTAACGAACATCAAATGAGTTAAAGTACGTCAAAAATTGTTGAGACAAACCAGATTTATTGAAAAAAATGGCTCAGTGGGGGTAAGTTGGGTACACTTACCTAAAATCTAGTATACTAACAAGAGTCACCGAACGAACCTGCAATTAGTCCTTGTCAGTAATCTCGGATAATTTATTTGGTTTCTATTCACCATGAACAGAAGTGTTGCTATTGAAAATTTTCGTCTTTCAAATGATACGCGAGGATACGTTTGGTACTTACCAAAGTTGTTGCCTAGATATCCGATAGAAATCCTTTGTTAGTGTATTTAGTGTAATACAACTTAGATCATAAAATCCTCAATCTTAGGCTTTTTTGGTCATGAATCGTAGAGAAACTGTTACATTTTTTTTGTTCCTCGGACATAAGCAAAAAAATAAGTCAATTTATAACTAATTTCTGTTGGGTGGAGTAGCATTTCTACTAGGGATAATTTTGTAAATGATTCTTTTTCAAAAACACCTAATAATGTTTACATGATGTCAGAAAGTGAGCCTCTTTGCACTAATTGATACAATTTATTTCTTTCGACATATTTCATTTCCAAACAGTGGCTACTGCACTCTTATAGTAAATTGTGCATAATTGAAAATAATATTTGAAATTCAATCTTGATCGCTCTCAGAGTTCAAAAAATTTGAGCTATGAGATTCTTTCAAATTACAGGTTTTAGGTTTCTCTTGCGCCCCCCCCCCTCCCAGTTTTTTGGCTAAGAAAAAATGGAAAAAAAGCCCACAGTTCTCACATGAAGAATCAGGCTCTCTATCGACGTCTCCTTGTGATTTGACTTTGAAATTAATTTTGTTGGGAATAACCATAATATCTATAGTATTTTAATACTAAAATCATGCGCAGTCGGACCGATATTTACCTGTCAAAAAGACTGTCCGGAAGCCACCGCGGCCTCGTGGATAAGGCCCGTGTCTTCGACGCAGAAGGCTGGGGTTCGAATTTTGGCCGGCACCAATGTAAATTTTCATAAGTGCTTTTCGGTGGCTTCGGTAGTTCAGAAACCACCTTGAACTGTAGGTCCCGCAGAATAAACTGGAGAAGAGGTTGAAAGTGCGTTAATTAAAAAAAAAAAAAAAAAAAAAAAAGACTGTTCGTACACACATTTCGAGGAAATGTCTCAGTTTCAAAATTCCTCAGATCCCTATGGCTCCTCAAATCAAGTTCAAAAATGACTTGAATTTCATAAATTACAGATTTACCAGAACCACATCCATAAGACACGATTACCATCCTCGTAACACTATATTCTTCTTAACCAAAGCCAACGTAACCATCATCATCATCATCATCATCATTACTATCCAAAGCAAATTATGAGATTTTCGAAATTGTAGTCGCACCAAAAGATCCAGAATAATGGATGCCCACATATAATTGACGAGTGATAGTACAACACAAGAAAATTACGACGATCAATTTGGATAATGCCCAAGTCTTACTGATCTGGGGTATTTTAAATCCACTTTCAACTGATGCTGATTCGAATGAGTGTAATCATCAAAAGTACAAGCATACATCGTCTATGGTATATTAGCCAGTATACTATGATCGCAGACCGAGTGTACGTGACGTTGAACGCGTTCAAAATCTTGTCCTTTCCATTCATCTTCCCAATAATACACCTCTATACGCGACTCAAATTATTTGAGAACTCTCTATCGTGTCGGACATTACATCCCGTACTCAAAAGTACACTTTTCAAACAGTCGTATAAATAGGCACAATTTACATTTTACGTAATACCAAAATTCTCACGCCATTGAGAACCCCCGCCCATATCACACGTCTACTTTCTCAATCAGTATTTATTTCTTCTCTATTCCACTTTTTGAGGCAAGAAACGAGTAGTTTGCGCGAATCACATCACAATGAAAATACAGCATTAGAACCTGTAGAATTTGTACTCTATACACGCTCCAAATGCAATTCGTATGCGTATTTTACTTCCTACTTCTATACCGGCATGCAGCTCTTCCCGAATCTTCTTCTTCTACAGATACTCTGTTTTAACCACAAGAAAATCCATGCTTGAAAGTCTTTTCCGGGCGCATGTAATGTAGGTATATATCTCACTCTATAGACACGCCGCGAATTTCAAACATATGTACATGCTGTATTCCCAATGCACTACGAACTATTTGTTCGGTAAACTAAAGTGTCCCTCTCCTGTGTGTCGAACTTTCTTTTTTTTTTTTTTTTTTCTTTTCGACTATACTGTCATACGAGATTGTGTGGTATTTATTCTCGTTTATTATTACCTGTAAAATTTTACGGAAGATGGTATATTTGCTGAGCTGTTTAATCCGATTGCTTAGTGGTTTTTTTGAAAGTTATCGATGAGTTGGTACTCATTTGGAGATAGTACACATCCTCGACTTAGTGATGGAAGTGACATTGGGGCTCTATTTTTTCAAGATTATGAATCGGATGTATATAGGCGTGTGAGGATATCGTTTCTGATGTTGCCCGTTTGCGGTGAGATGAGATAGATAATGAGAGAAATTTTGTGGACTGACTGGCTTGAGCATACCTGAGTTGCCGAAACTCGTTTATTTATTGTTAACCTGTATGGTTTCAAATTTCAAATTTCTCCAATCATCAAGTTTATGATCTTCGGATATGTGATTTTCGATAATTTATTCGTTTACTCAATTTAGATGAATATCTTCAAATTTTATCTACTTATTTATGTCAGTGACTGATCGTAGAAATAAAGATTATGAAAATATCATCCTATTATAGGTTATTGGCTAACGCTTCAATCATTTTGTAAAGAATTTTGCGAAATGGCTCGGTAAAAAATAAAGCTTTCAAAGTCGTAAATAGTTTGCCAAAAAAGGCTGAGAATTTTTGCGAGTTACGCATCTCTAATGGAACAGTCCAACTTTCTTTTTCCTAATTCTGCGCCTCGCAAGGTAATGTATTCTCGCCTTCTTTCTGGCTCATACATAGTTGATCAAAGCCACAATCCAGTTTGAATGTGGCTCTCTGTTCTAAATAACGATCTTTGGCTGCATAACAAGTCAATGGTTATGGCCCGAGTAGAAATCTATTCAGGCGCGCCTGCACAACAACTTTGGGCCTTAACAGGCGTACCTAAGTCACTTCTTGGGCGAACGCTGGGCTGAAATAAGTCAAGAAACGCTGAGCCACCCAGGGCCAAGCTTATCGTGCTGAGTATTGCCTTAACAAGCTTCCGCCTTGCTACCGCCTAACTTATACCCTGGTAATTTTGACAGCTGATGCGAGATGCAAAATGTAACCTTCCAAGCATTGGACGATACGTGCTTTTTAGAACTTGCTTGTCTCAAATTTTTTTCATTCGTGACCGCTATTACTTTTTACTCATCTATTCTGATGGATGTAAAATGAATCTGATGCTGCACATTTTTACCAATTCCTCTCCACTCACTCTTACCCACGCATAGAGGTTATGTTGTGAATGAGAGTGTCATGTGAGGCATTATTAAGGGGGTTCGATAGCGACTCGTGAGTCAAGGTGAAAACCGATAATAGCAATAAACCCAAAAATCCATATTCGCATTCTTGACTGCTTTAATTTCTATCTGTAAATTCAAATTATGAATTTAGATGAGGCCACAAATAGTTTTCACAATGATAGAGTCTGTGGAATCATAATTTATAATTTCTGGTGCATCGCTTGACTACCGTAACCTCGCTGCAACGAGCACGGGAATTACATGTATAACCTCCGCGTCATCAGTTTGTATTCAAAATTTCTCTTCAAAATGTCCGTCAACCCCTTATTTTTATCGATTCATAAGGAAGTACGGAATCACAATTTTCTACACCTAGTTTTTCATCATTGTGGCCGATAAATACAGAAAGATATCGCGTCACTTCCTGCCGGAAAATTCGATACGCCCGTAAGACGTGGGTTAAACATCCAATTTTCAAATAAGTTTCTCTCAAAAATGTCATCGTCAACCCATATTTTTCTCAACGGCAATCGATTCAGGGGCTCTCAATCTACAAATTTTATCAATCCTATTTGCCTGGCCGAAAAAGTCAGTAACTATCGAACCCCCTTAAGCTGTGCAGAATTCATGTTGGGTACTTGAGTGCATACAAAATTTGCTTCAGATGAGTACCGTCTCACACGGAAAAATAGGTTATGTTATCTCATCCCTATCAACCTTTGGTGGTGAATCGTGAATACCCGAGTATATACTGCAAAATTCGGGAATATTTCACAGTAGTCGTATATACAAGATTATAACAGCCACTGCGACAAATTTGATATCATTCTACAGTGAAAATAACTCATATGCGAGAGAATAGTCACTGCGCGGAATTTCAGTTCAATTTTAATTTTAGAAATTATTTCTGCAATGTACTCCAAAATACATCCAACCACTGGCAGCCTTTCCATGACTTTCCAGGGTGAAACGCATAACCGCAATGCACTCATCATTCTCTGCTCCCGAAGTTGTAAAAAGTAAAAAAAAAAAAAAACGGCTTTCTTGGCAGTGGATTGACATCACGGTCTCGCCTGCACAACGCCTGGATTATTAGAAAGGCGAAGGCTTGCTGCGCGTTTCGCGCCTGAGCTACGCCCACTGCAGGCATTCCTCAGTTACCTCAGGCGATTAGCCTGGCCCTGTACAGCGCCCAACTAAGATTTCTACTCGGGGGACGATGCGTGCACCCACCAGTGCGAATATTTGCATGCTTGTAGATTCTGACGCATGATATCTCTGTACTTCCAGAATAATTTCTTAATTTTATATCACTCGTACTCATAACATGCGTTTTATGAGACCTCCAGACGGGCTATTTGGAGTAAGTAAAGCGCCGCTTTATAGCCACATAGAAAAGTAACTAGACACAAAACTGACGAAAATAGAAGTGTTGAGGGCTTGGCTTGTGGGAATACATAAAGTGAAACCAGAGGCGCGCATGCGCGAATGATAGCGCCCATAAAAGGCCACGAGAAATGTGATTGAACGAGATAGAAAATTGAGCAGTAATTGCATGGGCTGTATGCGATAGCAAACCATGTAAAACAAATGAAATGAAAGAATAAAGGACAGCTTATAAAATAATGAGATCGGTAAAATAAAATAATAAACCAGTGTTATGAAAAAAAAAACAAGTCATTTAATTTGACATGAAAGTAACATAAAATGGTCCCATATTGAATACCATATAAAACACAGGTAACCGTAATTATTTTCATACTAAGATAAGGTGCATGCATGAACTAATTAAAACACAAAATTTGTGTTGAAACGTGTAAGTATAGAGCATAGTATACTGGATATAAAGTAAACAAGTATTTACATGCCAAATAAAAGTCACACAATCATAAAAATGTATTCGGTTGGATAATATCAAATGCAAAGTATGAAAACCAGTATACGATGAGCATGTATAGAGCATGGTATACTGGCTATCAAGTAGACAATGTTTACATGCCAAATAAGAGTCACACAATCATAAATATGTATTCGGTTGGATAATATTAAATGCAAAATATGAAAACCAGTATACGGATGAGAATATCAAGCAATGAATAAATTTCAAAATAGCCCATGCATCTGAGAAAGATACAAAAAAAATACAAAAAAATGACACTGAGGTAGTCAGGCATTCATAAAGAAGATTAAATAAAAGTCAGTTGAATCATTAAATAATTAGCCCTCAATGGGACATTCACCATTGATGTAAACATGAATATTAGAACAATTTATAAGCTTCAATGTGGCTCGTCGAAATCTGAAGACACCAGACTCAGCTTGTGGAGCCTCCTCCTCAACTTCAACACTTCTATCAAGCGAAGGAGATGTAGATACTCTTCCAATATCATCATTGCCCATTTGCTTATACGAGACAGTAGATGTGGAAGTATCAACATGTACAACATGAGAAGGCCTTGATTGACCAACCTTGGATGATTGGGCATGTTTCTGTTGAGTACGTTGAGAATCTCCTTTGGGAGTAACTGAGAATACCTCCGATAGAGATTTAAAAACACTCCCATCATGAGCAGTTGCTTGTTTGTCAATGTTATGGGTACTAGATCCATCATCATCATCATCATCAATAGTCTCATCCAAGAGATCTACAAAATCATATTGAAATGTTGCCAAATTCTGCTGATCAGACTGATGTGAGTCAATGGTAGAATCATCTTTCTGAGTTGAAGTAACAAAAGCTGCATCCGAACAATCCATGTCATGTGAAAACTCTTCAGAGAAATCCTCAAGATCAAAATAATCAGCTTCATCACTAAGAGTTTCTTCCTGGACTGACAATTCAGCAGAAGATGTGGAGACCTGTGCAGGGACCGAGGGAACAATCTCAGAAGAAATTGGTGTGGGAGCGAGTCTTGGCCTAATAATTGCTGATGGAGTTTTTGGCACAAAAGTAGTAGGTTTAGGAAGGTCAACAGAAGGGGGAAGTACTGAAGGTGTATTGGTGGTGGTAGCAGGACTGGACAAAGGCTCTGAATGAGTCAAAACTGCATGGTGGATGTTGCTAGAGGATTTTTTTGGTACGAAAGGAGCAGGTTTAGTAAAAACTGCACATTGAGCAACTGCTGCTATAGTAGTACTGGTAGTGCTAGGTACATGGCCACAAAGTGAAGAATGATCATTTGATGTTATAGAAGGTCTCTGCGCAGGTTGACTTTGCTGAACGAAACTTGTAGAACTAGCAGTGGAGGGTGAAACATTGTTCATAGAGCTACCAGTGGAGGGTGAAACATTGTACTGCTGATTTGAAGAACAAAGTGTGTGCACAGGTTCACTTTCTTGAACAAAACTTGTACAAGTTGCAGATGCGGGTGAAACATTCTTCTGCTGATTAGAAGAAACTCGATGAAGATATAGTTTATCGGTTGGTTCCAAAGTTTGGACATTAACAATAGTAGGTTTCTGATGAGCTGTGTGAGGCAAACAAACAGAAAAAGCAGGCATGATAGCATCAGTAATGCTGGTTGCAACTTTGTCCCTCATAAAATCAGTATCGACTCTATAGCTCTGAGCAGTCTTGAGGTCTTTCCATCGCCCAAAGTGCATCAAATCATTAGTAGTTACACCAGTAGAAGCATAAATGGTAGCAGCAGTACGTCGAATGCAGTGACTGGTGTACTCTTTGGGATTGGGTAATCCCAAGAATGCAGCAATTCTTGCAGGAATAGCACCAATTGTATTCTTTCCAGCAGGAAGATTGATAAACTTAGTCTTGCGTAAAGACAGAAAGAATCTGGGATGTGGAATTTTCTGGCGCACAAGCAAATATCTCTTGACAATCTCATAAAAATTGCCCACAACTCTGAATATTTTTTCCACATTAGTTTTAGACTTAGATTTTGGAATTGTGACAACAAGACAATCATCCAGCACCAAAACTTGTTCCATCAGTAAATCAACTAATTCATGCTTGCGACAACAGCCACTTAAACCAAGAGCTAATACGACCTACAACAAAATGCATTGTACAATAATTGAAGATCTTTTTAGTATGAGCTACATTACCTTTGCAAGTAAATTACTTGGTTCTGGAGCTTGTTCGCAGAAATTATTGACTTCAATTGCTGACAAAACCTTTGACTTTTTAGGTACATGACCCTTATGCAGTTTTTTAATATATGCCTTTAACTGCAAATATTTGGATATGTCAACATGATCAAAAGCTTTAATACAAGCATTCAGCATGGAATAAATGGTCCACAAGGTTGACGACGAATAACGGTTGAAAGTACGTAAGTGACGAAAATAAGTCAACAAAACAGGCTCTTGAAAAGATTTTCGGATATTCCTTGATTTGCGCCATTCGATGAACATGAGATAGCGTTGTAAATAATTATCTCGAGATTTGTCCGGCAGCAAGTCCAGAGCTATCTCTTGCGCTTCATCCATAACCTCTTGGGGAATGAACTCCTCATCGTCGGAGTCGACATAATTATTCTCATTATCATCAGCGATCATCGTGGAAACGTAGAGTAAAGACTCGTCGAGAAAAAATATCTCAATGGAATTGGCTTAATCGTGACGTAAAAACACAAAATACACAGAACAAGCAGGGGCTACACGCTCACAAAATTGAAACAAAGCGAACATGAAACGTCTGCTACACACACGACCATAAGGTACATAAATGTTGAGGGGCACATAAAAAAATAACTAGAATTAGTGAATTGATAAGATAGGATGACATAATGAAAAATTGTAATGAAGTCGCGTCAACAGTAACTAACCTCAAAAAGACTTGAACAAAAACTTTTGAAAATGACAAACGACGTTAAGTACTGACAGTGGACGCATTTATGAGTACTCGTGATATAAAGTAATCTATGCACCTAGTGCGTAATGCGCGTTTTATGTCATTCTCGGGATAGGCGTCGGCTTCGCCGACGCCTAGCTCAAGAATGACATAAAGCCGCGCATTACGCACTGCGGTACATAATCTACTATTACTTCCTCTGTTAAAATATGGACTTAAATATAAGTAACTGACGAGGAGCACCCAGGGGTTGTGTCGCACGGATTTGACTGAAACTCTGGGGATAGTCTCTTTCTACCGCGAAAAGATGAAACCCAGAGCCGCACTTGCAAATGCCCAACCATTTTCAAGCTATAGCCTATGACATCAGCATTACCCATATGGGCCCATGTTCAAGAAAGATATATATAAATATACTCGTAATGCTAATGTTACTAGCTGCAGCTCGAAAACGGTTGGGCATTTGCAAGTGCGGCTCTGGGTTTCATCTTTTGGCGGTAAACGGAGACTATCCCCAGAGTTTCAGCCAAATTCGTGTTCCACAACCCCTGGGTGTTCCTCGTGAGTAGTTCAAATGACCCTTGATAATTTTCGATTTCATCATGAGAACTCATAATTATTGATATTGCATGTTCTAATCTTGTTGATATTGAATATCTCATGACATTTATCTCACTTGATCTGAAAAGAATTGAAATAGAAAAAAAAAAACAAAAAAAAATTCGTGTGCGTTTGAGAAACGCGTAAGGAACGGGGTTCCAAAATTCGCCTCGATAAGACGTGCGGAAATGTCAATAAAGTCTAAAATTTTGATCGACTTCAAACTGAGTTTCAAGCTTTTGAATGCTCATCATGTAACGATACCGATAAAGATGCACACCAATGAGCCCCTGAGTGATTGAGATAGTTTGCATCATTTTTTCAAGTATTATGCACTATTATGTAAATAAAATGATGAGTCCTTGGCCTTGAGTGAACTCTTGGGAAGGTTATGATGGGGGACATAAAAAGCTTCTAAATTTGAATCTGAATCTTCACTACTCACGGTCGTTCACTACCTAATTCAGGTTCACAAAATGTATCAGAGCTGATTGAATATCAAGAAGAGAATTTTATTGGGATTCACTGAATCTTTGGATTTAAGATGTCACAATGAAACTTTGTACCTTTTAGACATGGGAGCAATGTCTTATTCGTCCGGACTTTAACCCGACCAGAAATTCCCCCGCGTCAACAGAGCTTCCCCGCGGGGTCCCCGCGGGGCAAATGTATGGAGAAGCATATAGAGGTGTAACGCTTTCCCCGCAGGGCATCCCCGGGGCAATATTAGCATAATGTACAAGTAATTTCTCATGAAAAATTTAGTATTTTTTTGGGCTTGTTTGTGATTACAACTCATGTCATTCCTCAAAAACTCAAGTAAGACTGGAAAAACGAGAGAGAACTTGGGTAGATATTTCTGTAGTCTGTGTTTACCTACTTCTGCTGTAAGGAGTTGGGATCTGGACTCTGCAGGTTGGTGGTGAGGAAAGTTCTCTCGCTGGACTGAGATTTGAGTTAAAAGTGAGTTCTCAGTGACTTTAGAATATTGTGTGATCACCTGAAGGAAATTTCCCTCACAGTCACACATCTGCAGAAATGAGGTTAACTCAGGAACATTACGCAGGGATGTTATACTAAAGTGTTTTGATGCTTTTCGCACTCCATAACACAACTATCAGAATCAACTCAAGTTACAGAATCAAGACCTGATGCTATATTACAGGTGATACACACCCTCAGCCAATTTCTACTTCTCTGTAGAATATTACATGAAATGCAGGCATAGTGAAAATACTTGGAAAAAAATCTACGCTCAGTTATATCTGGCACTATTGAGCTTGCTTGTCCCAGTTTTGAAAAATGCTTTCTGCTTCACAGTGATAGGGAGTGCATGAATAATTGTCACAGCATCTTCAATGTGCCCTTGGAGTATTTCTCGCCTCCAATTCTCATGAACATTCATATTCTGTCATGAAGTTCCTTCAGAGCTTGAATATCTTTCTATAAGTCTTGGCTCTAAGTCGCTTACTTTATATTTCAGAATACTAATTGTAGAGTTAAGCATGATATAACTCATCATTACCAGAATATTCACAGGAAAATTAGTATATCCCTAGCTATCTTACTTTGCTATGCCACAAAAATTAATCAAGTGCAAGCATTTGGTACTTGGTCGAAAGGAAGTAGAAATTTAAAAATGTGACAGTAAACCAATTCTTGATGGCACTCATTGAATAATCTCTTGCATCTTCTTTTTTGCATCATAGAAAAGTAAGATATTTTGGATTCATGTACACAACTAGAAATTAATTGTAAATATTCTGGTGATGATCGAGTTATCATCATGTTTATCTATCCAATTAGTATTCTAGAATGTGAAATCAGTGTCTTAAAGCACCCCAAGACTCATAGTAGAATATTCAAGCTATGAAGAAATTTCTTGACAGAATATGAATGCTCATAAGAATTGGAGGCGAGGAATACTGTAAGAGCTTGGTGAAGATGCTGTGACAATTGTTCATACACACCTTGTCACTCTGAAGCAAAAAAGCATTTATCAAAACTGGGATGAGCAAGCTCAATAGGGCCAGATATAATTGAGCGTAGATTTTTTCCAAGTGTTTTCACTATGCCTGCACTTCATGAAATATTCTGCAGAGAAGTAGAAGTTAGCTGAGGATGTGCATCACCTGTAATAGAGGATCAGGTCCTGATTCTGCAACTTGAGTTGAATCTTACACTTGTCACATGGAGTGCGAAAAGCATCTGATCACTTTAGTGGCCTGCGTAATGTTCTTGAGTTAACCTCATCTCCGCAGATGTGTCAAGAAAATTTCCACCAGGTGATCACACTATATTTTAATATCATTAAGCACTCACTTTTAACTCGAATCACTGTCCAGAAACAGAACAATCTTCATCACTATATGATCACATACTGCAAAGTAAAGTACCCATCTGCATCTCCCCACAGCGGACACAGCAGAAGTGAGTAAATATTTTGGACTCTACTTATAATAAGGCTCTTTTCCATGCCTGAGATGATTTTTCTGTTTCACTTGAATACTCATCAGAGAATGATTTGAGTTATAATCACAAACATGATACATCTAAAATAATACTTACTTATGCGAGCGGGGGCCCCGCGGGGAAGCCACCGAAATTTCTGATCGGGAAATTCTGCCCAGAAAAACACATAAATATTTCTTTCATCATTGTATATCTAGCAATACTATCAACAACAATCGAATAGAGCTGCATGCATTCAGACGGTAGACCATAGCAGACGAATTTCGGCATTCGGCATCTGATGATGCGATATGCTTATAGCTGCACCCGACGCATGTTTCCAACAGCCCAAATCAAACATTTGATCAAATTTGACCAAAATATCATTACATCTGGATCAAATTTGATGTGAATATTTGATCAAATTTGATGAATTAGTCAAATTATTTGAACAGATTTCTATACGGGTGATGAGGATGAGAACGCGCGGTTGCTTAGCGCAAGCAGTATACCTATATCGCAAAAGTGTCGCTTTTTCGTTGCATCGTATGGCCGGTTGCATCGAATCTCGTTCCACGGGGCCGTGTCGGTCAGCTGATCGCGCGCGATTTTACTCCTCAGACGAGCGTAAAGGAACTCCGTTCCAAAATGAACGATATTGCTTGAAAAAAAAAAGAATTATTTCTAATGATATTTTGCGATATTCTATATGAAGAGCTCATTCAAAAAACAATATTCTGACAATGCGTTGAACTACAAAAACATGTTGAGATAGAATCAATCCATTCAAAATTTTTGACAAAAATGAATCAAAAATTACACAGAAAAAATAGTGATGTCTCGGATCGGTTTCTCGTGACTTTGATTCGATTCTATTATCCATAACATGAAGTTTTCACCCATTGGTAGGGCCGGAGTCACCTGCGGAGCTAAGCTTATTTCTGTTTCGCTTTTTGATTCCACCAGATCAAACAAGTCATGATCTTTTCCGAAGAAATTGCATTTTCCTTGTGTTATGCAACGTGGTCTGCGCCATTCGAAAGATCGTAGAAAAACCTATCGACCATGACCTTGAAAATTTTCGTTCAGCTTTTTCAGGCCCTTATCAAGGGAAATCTTAGGAAATCGGGCTAGCCTGATCATCTAAGAAAGCTATTGAAATTTTTTTTTTGCAAATATGACCTCTTGCAATAAATTGCACGATCATTCTGACGAAATTTGGCGGAGGCTGTTTTTTGCTATTTTACTGTTTCATGCGTTTTTTGGTTAATTTTTTGATTTTTAATTTTTTAACCAATCGAAAAATAGCGATTTCTGCGCATGCGCGTAGTTGTACAGATCCGAAAGTAGTTTCATTTTGAAAGCTGACAAAATTTTCTCCAAAATGACCAGTTGCTTTATTTACACTACTAACAGCATGGATGTAAGGAAAGGGTTAAAGGTTGTAGAGCTATAGCTGCTCCAGGGTGTAAATAGGTATGAGGTCATCTTGCTTTGACCATCCCTTTATTCCAATCAAATCGCCGTGGGTATTCTCCTGGGATATGATTTAGACTTTTGGAAGGGGTAATTTTGAACAACATTTCCACAGCTTTCGATTGAAACTACTTGGAAATGCGTAAAGCCACGCGCATGCATAAAAATCGATGTTTTCTGATCGTCCAAAATCAGAAAATTGCCAAATAAACGCGTAAAACAGCAAGAGAAGAGCTCCTGATGAGTTCCATCGCATAAATCGTGCATTTTGCATTAGAAATCATATCTTGATAAAATTAAAATAATAGCTCTTTGAGATAATCAGGCTAGCCTAATTTTTCCAGATTTTGCTTGATAAGGGTCTGAAATAGCTGAACGAAAATTTTCAAAGTAACTTTCGATGGTTCTTTCAAGATCTTCTAAATGGTATACAAGTAGCATTGCATTATCTTGATCCAAACTCGAGATAAATGCAATTTATTTTTCTGATCGACCCCCTCCCCTCTCCCCCAAGTGGGCGAAAAGTTTATGTTATGAATGAATTCAGATTTATGTTATGGATAATAGAATCGAATTCGCAAATCGAGCTGGCAAGTAAAAGAGTGCTGAAGTATCCTGAAACAAATGAATCCTCAAAGTTCTCATGACCGAGAAATTTCCTATAATTATAATGGTTGACCTCGGCAAAAGAAATCTAACCATAACACGATTAAAGAATTCGTTTTTTGCTTTCCTGCAGCACCCCACAGTTTCATACCTCTCGTAATAGTCGTACCTAATACAAGCCATATAACCTATGAGTGTCAATTAAGAACTCAGTCAGAAAGAGAGAGAGAGCTAATGTTGCAATCAGCTGCCGAAACTCATCGGCGTTACACCTGCCACCGCCGCGCCGCCGCGCCGCTATATACCGGTACCGCACATCAAAGCCGATTTTTCGATCTCAATCTTATTCCCTCTCACTCTTTTATTAGCTTTAGGACACGAGTCATCGCGCAAGAACAAACAGACATCAAAATCATCCAAGCAGCTTATTCTTACGCCTATATTTTATGTCTTTGAGCTTCTGACATTTTCGCATTGCCCAACTATACACGCGCCAGTGACTGTCTTGTCCACTCCACTCTCAGATACCAACACCATCACCAAACCATCAGTCAAATCACCAGAGTCGTAACAGGAAATATCTCTAAGTAGCCTCTTACCAGGACTCACTTCCAACAAATACACCTGTACACATGAATTTTATTTTTTTTTAAAGTGTATTTTTCTCGGTGACGACACTCGTCGTGTGAGACCATCTCAGAGAAAGACTGAGTAAGTAAGTAAGTAAGTAAGTATATGTGCGACATGGTTTGCATCAGGTGCTATATGCGGGATGAGATGCAACAGCAAAAGGTGAGATGGACGTGAGAAATTGACGAGTTACCATGGCCGATCGCCTCGGACTTGACTCTGGTTTCATGGATATATATATAAGTAACACGTGTAGCAGTTTGAGCAAGGCAACTTTTCACTTTTCTCGATGCTTCCATATCGCTCGCGCAAGAGATAGTGAGAAAGAAAAAGAAAGAGACAGAGAGAGAGGCTGCGTTGCGTGACCACCGGATTCTTAACCCGACTACTTATTACGCGATTTGGGATTTTTCCCGAGAGATTGTTGCTATTGATTATTCACGCGGGATCGATCAAGGTTCTCCTAATACTGCTGAGATTTTGAAATTAGATTCGTTTGTCGCTTAGGTTGATTGATCTTTATCGTTAATTTTTCATTGAACTGGGATATTTTTAGCAAAGAAATTTTTCATGATCTTGAAATTGGTACACGTTTCAAACTGAGGTTTACAATGTTGACTTAAGGTAAGTGTACCCAACTTGCCCCCATTAAGCCATTTTCTTAATAACTCTGGCCCATCTCCATATTTTCCAACGTACCTTAGCTCATTTCAAAGCTTGTCTCAAGACCTTCGAAATGAGTTAAAGTACGTCCAATTTGGACAAACTGGAGCGAAACTGTTCCAAATCTCCCAAAAGGTGATTTTTGAGAGTTTACAAAAGTGTGTACCCAACTTGCCCCCATCATTTAAAACAATGTAAATCGGCGATGAAATGCGAAAAATGGCTTTGATCCGTTTTGATCACCGCGCAGCGGCATTTGTAGCTTTTAGTTGGCCCAAAACACTGTTTCCGACCTATTTTGATGCGGTAAACACGATCTGAGTGTGGTAAAAAAAGCCATACTGCACGCCCTTCCGAGATAACCATATGGGGGCATGTTGGGTACACTCCGATGTCGGCCCTCTTGATTCTCAAACCATCTTCGTGTTTTGTACATAAAATCGCTCCAGATCAGAGTTCTGCACCCTGAAGAGCGGATTTTGAAGGTCTTGAGACAAGGAATCGAATGCGCTAAGGTACGTCAAGATTGGTCGAATAAAAATAAATTGGCACCGGTTTTAGTGAACGCGATTTCCTCGGTGATTTCTTAGCCGTGCAAACACGAAAAATGGAAAAATCACTTTATATTTTCTGGAGAACGCAGAAATGATTCGGGGTCGATACAAACTACGTACTTTCTCATGTTTTAACATAACAAACGTAAAAAAAAAATTGCGGGAAGGTTAACGAGCGCCCATTCCTGAGATCGGCATATGGGGGCAAGTTGGGTAACCCCACTTGCCTTATTTTTGAATTCAGTAACTTTTCGATAAATCAACGAGATTCAATTTTGCAGGCCCAGTAAATATTGAGAAGCATTTCTGTCAATGACCGACTCATCGCGTGGTTTAATTTTTTGCTCTTCGCTACTCTGTTTTATGCATTTCTTCGCTCATGACTATTGGATATGAACAATTATTTTGCATAGTGTCCAAATAACTGCCATCTCCGAGCAAATAAGTTCGTTACCAGATACCGGAAATATTCTCTTGTTACTGCTTGCACCAATTGTAATAGGAGAAAATGAAATTTTGCTGCCCCGTATTTCTAACCAACTCGTTTTTGTGTGAATCGTTACTCTGACTGCACCTTATTACAAACTTAATTCTTTGCGGTCATATTCAGTCTGAACAACATTCTTCTTTTTGTTCATCAACCAACGATTCTTCTCTTTCATTTTCCTCCCATCATGAGAAATAGAAAAAAAAATTTCACCACTCATGTGTCGATCAAATTCTAGCAAACACTTATCCTAATGTGTAAAGAATTTGCAACTCTACAGGTGATCATTTTTTATAATAATGCCAAGACTCATTCTCATTATTACTTCCTTCTCTTGATAATTTCAAATCTTTTACTTTCTTCCATCTCAATTTGCATTCTACGAACCGCGAGTGATTTGGAAATTTTAGAGCACTGATTCATTCTCGATTCGTGGCACTTGGACTTTCCGCGCCGTTGAAGTTGGTATCGATTTATGCTCAATCATCATCGACTAAAATATTTTCACCAAGATATATGTTGTATATATTCTATGATTTAGAAAGGGGATCTGATTGACTTGCATAACACGTGCATACTGATGATTACAGCAATCTTATGCGTATCGTCTTCACATGTGATGCGACGACTCTGCTTCATTGAATAATCTTTATACAATATCATTTATATAATATAATAGAAGGCGTATATCTTCTTTATACGAGTATATATTACACAATAAGTGTCTGAATGACAAGTTATTGCCTACTGGTATTAGCATACTTCAATTCCTTCTAGAAGATTCTTGATACCTAATTTCTCTGACAAATTAGGCTAATCTTGTTGGAAATGGCTCTGTATTCTCTAGAATTTCTACAAGTAAATATGAACTTCTCACTTCACCGTGATAGTCAAATTATCCTGGCGAGTGTAGAATTTGTTTGCTTTGGATAATATCTAGAAAGTGGTGAATTTTTTCTCTCTATCACGAAAGCGGTGAAAAATGACATATTTTGGTCGAGTATTCTGCCTAAACAACGAACAAAGCCAATAACTGCCACCTTAGAATTGAAAATAATCTTCTTGAATTGGTTAACCTTCTTTTTTATTATACGAAGAAAGTTTTCACGTCTTTGTTATCAAACTAATAATCAAATATATTTCTAAGAGTACCATGATCGTATTCTTAGGGTTTGTTGACAGAAGTGAAGATATTATGAAATACCTAAGGAGTGTTGGATTCTGTACTTACCAACCTTCTTCCTTAGGGCCACGACAGAAAGTGTTCATTTTATCTTTTTCCTCTTTTGCGCATTTGCTCCTCCCGTGTATGAGCATAAGCACCGTAGTACCACTGGGAGTAAACCGCTGTTTATTTTATAGATGGCAGAAAAATCCAATATAGCCGAATCTCAAAATATTTCCATAAGAAACACACGAGGCTCAGATCATGGCTTTTCAAAACAGGTTTATTCCCAATTGCGCGCCACGGGCGGACAATGGCGTTCATTCCACGGGGAAAAAGGAGCAAATGCACACTTTCTGTCGTGGCTCTTACACGTCGGGACGGCAGTATTATTACCTCAACTGTTATCCAATTTCTTTTCTGAAGAAAATATAAATTTGAGAGAAATCAGTGATTTAACTGAGAATAGATCTTTTTTTTTGTCGCGTGCTCAACAGTTGTCCTCTCAGCCAATGGACTAGATATCAACCGGTCCGACTCTCGTCGTTTCGTTTCGTGTTTGAGATCCAGCCACTAATTCTAACTTAATTCTCTCCGCATTTGCCCGGGAATGATGCCCGTGGAGCGAGGGAAAACTCCTGAGGGGAGAAAACCTGCTCCGGAGAGTTTGGCACACTTATCATGCTACCCTTACGGTGCTCATTTTCGTGAGCATGAACATGGCAATTGTACCATTTCGTGCCTCCCGCTCACGTTGCTGAGGTGTAAGTGTAAACTAATCGATCAGGAAAGTCAGCAAGTCAAGGTTGATTAGACCAAGATGGGCGGTCATCCATCCAAGTGTACTAACCGCGCCCAACGATGCTCAACTTCGATTATCGGCCGGTCTGACACCCGGTGATCCCTGTAACACGTCACTGCTGAAGGTAGATACGAAATATTGAATAGACGAATTCATGAATCCATCTCTTACATAAGTATCTGATAATTAATGTCTTACTAATCATGGAAGTATCTATATCAACAGAGGAAGTTTATCATTTCTGCTATAAATTGTGGGGTTGACCCTTAGATGACACACTTCGAAATCGATATTTTTATTCTTAAGCACGCGATACTTTCAAGTCTTGACGAAATTGAACGTATCTGGGATCATTTTAAACTCCATCAAAAGAGCTTTGAAGTGAGTTGAGAAAGAAATTCGTGGGGTGTGGTACACCCTCAGTGTCATTCAAGGATTAAATATTGGATGGGGCCAATCTGACCCAGTGTGTCATTTAAGGATTAAACAAGTTATAATCTTTCTTTTTCTCAAAATTTGTAAACATGAACTAGTATACCTTCATCTACTTCATCAATCCAAGAGTTTATGAAAGGAACGAATTGATGTAGTAAGATTACGTGCATTGTTTATTCTTCTTCTAAGACGTTTTTATAATACGAAGAAACAGCATGTTGACCCGCAACGTAACCTGTGGATTTCATATAGTTTTTTCAATCATCAAAATCTGCCCCGGTCGAGAAAATTCGTCTAAAGTTGTTATTCCAAATTACTGGAAGGTGATTGCTACAAATTACAATTGCTACAAAAAAGATTATCTGGTAAGCAGCAGTTACTCATTTCGCTCTGATCGAATTCGATATCTTTCCCTTCTGACTCCATTGTTTTTGTCAAATCTACTTTGATCGTCAGAAACATTTTCTATATTACGAAGGTGGACAATAGCCTCATGGTTCAGTAGGATATTTTCTTGCGCTATACGAATTTCTTTCCTGTATTAGATGTCCGTGATCAAAAGTTTGCGCCGTGCTTAATTGAAATAAGCATCCCGATCGATTCTTAGAATTTGAATTGTGACTATTCTGGAATTTCCACAAATTATTTTAAAACTAAGCTTCGCTGAGGGAGTTTTGTCGCATTAAAAGTTTGTTATGTGCAACGATCACTCAAATAAATTTGGAAAGTATGTATCTTAGACCACTTGAACTGGGATTGATGTAACACTCTACCGTATTTTAAAATTTTACCATTTCATGATAAATTACAAAAGTTGATCTTGTGAAGCACTTCGATGTCTTCCGTTAAGAAGATGCTATCTCAGAAGTCAGTTCTAGAAGATGCCATCGCCTACACTATTAAGGTGGCAGAAAGCATCTTCTAGAATTGGCCTCTTCTTCATAGAATGCGTCGATTCGTAAGAATTTTGCTGTTCAGGTCCATCTGGAAGTATACTTTGGGTTGTAATATAACTTCTCTCAGAACCACACTGGTAGCAACCTTTTATTTCAACAATAATATAAAATGCGTACAAAAACCATACTTTATACAAATATGTACATCTTATCATACAATACGTGTAAAATGCACATCACATAGGATTTTCTCTCTTGCAAAAAGTGCATGAACTTTGTTCATTAACCCTTTATAACCCACCCATGTACAATATGCTGAATGTCGAACATTAGAATCAATGTTTCATGCCTTCCAAGGTCTTATCATCTTGTTTTAGGCCATCCCTAACTATTTAGTATGGTTATTGAGGTCTATCAACAGACTCTATATTTCCAGGCCACTTCCAAAACAACGTTTGGACAAATTTTCTAATTGGTAAAAAGAACTCGTCATTGTACGAAGTGTATTCTACGGCTTCTGAATTCCTGACTGGTTTCCTGGTTTGATT
The DNA here is from genome assembly GCA_029851415.1 of Eretmocerus hayati. Taxonomy (NCBI): domain Eukaryota; kingdom Metazoa; phylum Arthropoda; class Insecta; order Hymenoptera; family Aphelinidae; genus Eretmocerus; species Eretmocerus hayati. The sequence continues at coordinate 32,536,453 of CM056741.1, read as the reverse complement.
TGACGGGGTTATTCAGTGATGTTGATAGGACTCTTTTCACCAATAATGCACCCGCAGAATTTTTATAAATACCAAAAATTGTGAGAAATCTCACTATTACGCGCTTAGATGGTTTCGTTTTTGAGTGACGTTCTTGAATGATTCTACGTGCGTTGCGCCTAATGAGAAACTCCAAACAAGTGATTTAAGTAAAAAAAACAACATATCTACCCATTTTGGGTTAACCCAGATGGTCTGGGGTTTGAAGGGTTTAATCATAACGTTTTTCCTCGAACAAATATTTACATAAATATTACAGCGATGAACTAGATAACTTTTGATTTAGTATTGACAACTCTGTTGAGATTTTAGATTAAGCCATGACCTAAAAAGGCGAATATTCGCTCCGAGATTCAGCGGAGCGCCACGTAGTGGCTGACTTTGGAAGTACAACTGGCGTACTGCTAGGGTGACGCCATGCTTGATGCTGCGCCATGCCAATGACAATATTGAGCGTGCACAGCGAGGCACAGCATAGGCGCAGACGGGGTTTTCGTGAATTTAGGGGAAAACCGTAGCTTGACCCTGCTAACAGTAAGCGACAAAGTTGTTGGAAATTTAATTACGAATATTTTGAGCTGTTCTGGATATCAATCAGAGCAATATTGAAAGATTCACGGAGCTCGAAAGAATGGATGCGAGCCCGCGGCTTGAGTGGCGGCTGCGACGCCTATGCTAAAAGCACGCCAAATCTCGAAATCGCCTCAACTAGCTCAAATTTGCTCGGATTTAGGCTCACGACCACTCAAACTCTTCGTTTTTACAAGTTCTACAACTTTCTCGCTTATTGTTGCCACATTTGAGCGATGGTTTTCGAGTTTGACCCTTACGAAGATTCGCCGTCTGCTGCACAGTACGCCAGTTGTAGTGAATGCGGTGGCCACGGGTCGCGCACAATCGCCCGTTTTGAATTTCAAAAGCGCGCGTCTCGGAGCGAATAGGCTTTGTTTCTGTAGGGTGATTCGACAGGTCGTGGAGTAAGGGAGAAATCTTACTTATTCGAAAGTGTTTGTTGAGTAATCTAATTATTTTGTGTCTGTTGGATTTAAAAACTTGACTTCTGCTATCGGGAGTGTGTGTCACCTGGATCGAACGTGTTTACAGCACTTATCCGGATACTCATAAAGTTTGTTGGAAAATCTGTAATATGACTCGTTGATATTTATACATTGCATCATCTTTGTATTTCCTACCGTGAGTAGTCTTTAACCAAATGTTAATTCCAAGTCCTGATTCATACTTACTTCTAATGATAAGATTTACAATCGATCTGAAAACGTTAGTGATCATCATAATATGAGCCATGGCGATGTTTTTCGTCGTCATTTTGTCAGAATATCTTTTCAAGATTTACCATGACTCTCCAAAAAATCTCATAAGACGAAACAGACTCTTCCATCTTCTGTGCGGAAAATGACTCTTTCGCACGGTTTTTCTGGATTTGTTCCCCACACAGAAGATGGGAAAATAGTATTCGACACTCAGACGGGGTGGTTTCCGCATTCTCGTGATAATTTTGTTCCTCGCCTTCGGCTCGGCCCGGAAAATATTACTCTTTGTGTGGAAACCAACATTCCCGCCCTCGTATCGAAATGTACTATTGTTTAATTCCCTACAAAAGTATCACTGTAAGATATCTCAATAATTCTTATCCTAACACTGTATTTTGACTGGAGAAGGTAACTATAATTCTCTTCCTATCATCACATCAATACTCAACAACAGTCTGCATTCCTTGCAACCTCAAATCTGTCAAGGAGTTTTGACACTGTTTAAGTTTTTATCATCTCTTGCCTCTTCTTGTCATGATTCCCCAATCTTCTTTAATCATATCACTGGCCTTTTCTCCGATCATAATAACAGGAGCATTAGGATTACCACTAACAATTTCTGGCATAATAGAAGCATCAACAACTCTTAATCCTTTAACACCATACACTCTCAATCTGGCATCCACAACAGCAGTTTCATCATATTTGGGGCCCATTTTACATGTACCCGTTGGATGATATATTGTGAATGTAAAATGCCTGATGGCACATTCCCAGTACTCATAAGTATCAAATTCAAATCTTTCACATCCAGGCATCTTAATTGTCAAAGGTCTCGAGCCAAATCTTTGAAAAGCTGATGAATTTGAAATCTGCATGGCAATACGTATGCCATCCACAAGAATATCCACATCTTCTTTGTGCGTAAAATAATTTGGCACAATTTTAGGATGTACCATAGGATTCTTGCTGGTTAACCTTATCCATCCTGAACTTTTTGGCCTTAGGAGTAATGGCAAAATTGACCAAGCTTCAGCTTCTTGAATAGGCTTGTACATGGTATTGTAAACTTTATCTCTGATACCAGTAATTTTTTTTATCTGATCTCCTCCATCCGAGCTTATGGAACTCGGTGCAAAATGAAATTGCATGTCAGGAAAATCGTCCAAAGGATTCGCATATCTTGTATTCACAAAAGCTAAACCTTCCACACCCTGTGAAGTCATTGGACCTCTTTCATTCAATACGTATTCCATCATAACACCGGGTGTCTGAAACCTATCCTTTTTAAAGGTTATGGGTTCATTCACAAGAAACGTCAAACCACCAAGACCGACATGGTCCTGTAAATGATCACCAACTCTCAAATCAGAGATGACATCGATACCAAGTTCTTCTAGATGTTCTCTAGGTCCAATGCCAGATAACATCAGAATTTGGGGTGATCCAATGGCACCAGCAGACATTATCACTTCACGTCTAACTCTGACAATTTGCTTGCGACCGTTTCGTAAAAATTCGATACCCGTTGCTCGTTTATTCTCGTTGAAAGTTATCCTGAGAGCTTGAGCTTTCATGGCTATGTGTAGATTTGGTCTATTTCGAACTGGTCTTAAAAAAGCTTTGGCTGTGGAACATCTGCTTCCTCGACGTATTGTTGCTTGTGTCAGCATGAAGCCAGTTTGATTGGCACCATTGATGTCTTGATTTGAGTAGCCAAGTTCGGCACCTGCTTGTAGAAATGCAATTGCTAGTGGAGTCCTCCAAGGAGCTTCTTGAACTGTTAGGTAACCGCCACTTCGATGATATGGTGTTTGAGACAAATATGGATTTCGATTGTCCTCGGATTTTAGGAAGTAGGGAAGGACCTCTTCATAATTCCAGCCTGGATTACCCATTGCTTCCCAGTTGTCGTAGTCTCGCCTGAAAGTAGATTTCAATTTCAGTATGATCGTTGAATATATTATTCGTTTATGATTCTTTTGAATTCACAATGGATTTTTGAAAATTGCACAAAAGGAATCCCAATTGTTCATCTGATGAACCTTGGACATCGATGCACAAGATTATTGTTAAAACCAAGCCAAGTTGTGGAGTTTAACATTTTCATATCCTCATACAAGTTGATACAAAATGGAATTACATTACAACATTGTTTCTATTTGTACTTCAGAGATTCTATGTCAAAGTTAATAGTATTCTCACGGCTTTCAGTTGTTTCAGTTATAAAAGTTATCTGATCTGAGTCACACTCTTCGAGTAAAATTTCAGGATAGATCACAAAACTCGAATATTATACTGGGATAAGTCTTTCGCCCAACTATCATCTGAATAATTTTGATGTAACACGATGCAAAAATGTCTCTCAAAGACTATCATATCAACATATTGATCGTAATGCTAATCAATCATATTTTTTGTGTGTTACAGGTATGGTATTTGCTAATCAAAGTCTGCAGATCATTGATCCCAACTTTCTGTAAGTTCATACTCTCTAAAAATGTAAAAATGTTGATGACGGACCTCTTTAAAACATTGGATCAATGAAATCATTGATCATTCGAGAGCAAGCCTCGGGTTCGTTGTGCAGGCCCTCTGGTATGATGTACCCAAAGAAAGTTATTTTATGGGAAATCTCCTAGTGTTTGTCGTTTGTGATAAAATTTCTGCAGAAAAATGCAGATTCAATAGTCGATTAATTGAATTGTAAGAAAAAAAGCTTAAAATAGTCCGTTAAATGAAAATCTGTTAGCTATATGGTGCTGAGACTGTAATAATTTTTTATGGTCTGGACAACATTTTAAGCAGTTTGTGAGGCATTTTTACTCGGAAAAGAAGTGGACAAGTATGCCTAAAGACAAATCAAAGTATTATTGGGATAAGAAACTCATTTTTTTGGAAAGTGAATGTCTGATTTGCCCTAGAGTCTATATTAGAGATATTGAGGTGATGATGTCCTTGTCACTTGAAAGTTTTTACATTAATCTTTCAGACATTCAGTGAATTAATCCAAGAAGATTAATAATACACAACTTTCATCCTCCTTCAGTGTTAAAATTGACACATTTTCATCTCAACAAGAGGTATACAAAAAAATTTCAATGTAAACTTTCTTCACATATAAGACCCGTCAGAGACTCAATTAAAAAAAGATTAGCGTGGTAAAGAAATTTCCTCCAATCTTTCTCTCCGATTGCTGATGGTGGTTTCCATGAATACATGTACCCGATATATAGCCTTTTATAAGGTGAGAAATCTCCTCAAATATACGTCTCTGTGAATTACAGGTGCTATCACGGTTGACCCACAAACCTGTGATTTTTTTCCCGTTCATTATCATTCAAAGCGCGGCAATGTCGTCTGCCAAGATTATACTCTCTCTCTTATTTTCGAAAGTCTGTCCGACACCTCGTAATCCAATCTGAATCTTCTCTTACGTGGAAAAGAGATCAGTAGTATAATTTGGAACTCTTTTTCTCATTTTATATTTTACCATCATCAGTCATCTCTCAGCACATGACCTCTCTTCTAAACTTGGAATCTCACACCCAACCTCAAAACCCCCGAATTTCAAAGTCCAGACCATATTTTTAAATTATCTTTTCAATATCTTAAGAATTTTTAAAAACCCACCTGTTACCCCTGACATAAACCATAGCATTTAAAACACTTGATCCACCTAAAACTTTTCCTCTTGGCCAATTGCATCGATCACCAACCATTGCAAGACAATATGCAGAATTTGTCGGTGGTGCTGTTTTATACATCCAATCAAATTCTGATAACTGCATGTAACCTGTTAGTGCTGGAACATCCGATACCTCATTTTCATCTGGACCAGCTTCTAATAGTAAAATTTTCCAATCTGCAATTTCTGAAAGTCGAGACGCTACAACTGCACCAGCCGAGCCTCCTCCAACGATTATGAAATCGTATGTCCGTAGGAGCTGTAATTAATTTCATTTGTGAGATTAATTGTAGGTTCTTATCTTAGCAGTGTGGTGGATAAGTGTATTGTGTCTCTTGGTTTTCAGGAAATTGTTCGTTTTGACGGATCTAATATCAGAGCACAAGATTGAATCGGAAGGAAATTTTGAAGGAAAAGAGTAATATTATGGTTTTGATCTTTTGTGCTTTGTGTTGATGGTTCTCGCTGTTTTCATTAGCTGTTCACTTACACTTCTTTTTTATCTATTTTTAGTGGTATAATTGTAGTAATTTATGAATAATCACGAGCATGAAAATCGTTTGATGGTCGCAAATGGTTGGGAACTTTAGTTTCCTGAAAACGAAAATGATTTTCTCAAGTGTCTGCAGCAGTATTATATTTAATGATTCATTTGTGTTTTGTTGTTTCTTAGAAGCTTTTGATAAAACTTGATGAATTAACACCGACCGTATCGTTGACTACAGTAACTTTTCCCATGAATTTTTATGCTTTTTCTGTCATTTTTCCTGTCATTTCGTAGAAAAATATCCTGGTATTTGAAAATTCATAAGTTTTGACCCCATCATAGCCCAAATTTTTTCTATCTTGTAGTCAATTAGTAAGCTCTCGTTGACTTTGTATCAAATCTTCAAGACCGACTAGAATGGAGATTCGACGAATAAAAAATCTGAAAATGGACCCGCGTAATAAGCCTGTGCGTCTTACAAATTGCTGGTAATTTCCAATACTCCAACGATACAAGAATCATTTATGTTGTTACTACAGAATATTTCAATATTACTAACATAGGTGGCTAATTATTTGAAAATCACGTTCACTTTCAGAATCATCAATTGATAATTATCTCAGAATGAAAATCTGAACAATAACATGTCGTTTGGTCAAACTACAATATTATCTAATTTGTGTCATAAAGCCCATAACTCTTACACAATTTTTCATCCCCGTGATTACCCACACGAGATCAAGCAGGTATAATCAAAATAGCAGTTCAATTGGAGTAAAAAATACAGATCTCTCAAAGAGGCATTACGAAACTACAAGTTACTCAACGGAATTCCCATATTCGATTTACAAACACGCCTCTCGATCTAGAAAATTCTCAAACCATCAATACAAAACACAAAGCATGTATAATAAAAGCACTCAAAGATATGTATGAGTAAGGTAAAAAAAAATTTTTTTGAGAACCTCTCTCTGATTGATAGGATGTGTTTCGGGATCGACTTTGCTGTAACGGAAGACAGTTAATCCAATGCCAAGTAGCGGTATTAGGCTCCATCCTAAGAATGCCGATGGCATCAAAGCTGATAAACTCATTATTGCTTTTCCTTCCTGATGATGACGATACTCGTCTTATTCGACGTCGTCGTCGTCGTCTGCTGTTGCTGCTGATGTTGTTACGCCTTTCTCGTGCGACAACGCACCCAATGAGCTTTCCTTGACTCATATGCCTCTGTTATAGATTTTACCGCCTCTGTGAACATTTTTAATTTATATTCGTTACGTGTACCATATATTTTCAACAGTCTATGTACGTGTGGGTAGGTATGGAACTAGAAAATTTTCTCATGTTTAAAGTTCATTGTTTATCGTTCTCACGCTCAAAGAGAAATGCTCTATACAGTGTGAGCTGAATGAGTTATATGTATTTTCATCACACCAAAGTTCATCTTGATTAATTTCATTATTACGTAAAATCTGAATTACTGTCGTTTCTGGTTCGAAAAAATTACACGAATATTTTCAGTTTTTTTTTTTTTTTTTTTTTTCAAAATGTTGGAATCGTGTATTTGGAAAGTTTTTGAGTTTTCATAGCGGTTTGGAGTATTTAGGTTTTTGTGCCGATGCGTGAGATGAAAGAATTTAAAAGAGAAAAACAAATAATGCAATAGTAATGGCGATAAGAGTAGTTTGAAAAGTGTTCATTTTATCTTACGCAGAAATTTGCATCTTTTCCGCAAGTTTGAATGTAAAATTGGAGGAATCACGTTAGTTATACCACGTGTGCTGGTGGTATAATTTTTTCAAATAATGCACCAGTTTAGATTAAAGGTTTTCTCATTCTAAAATGATCCAGTACAGAACTGTTGGTAATTGACTTGATTTGTACTCTCCACTAATCGATTACTCCTCCTCCTTCCTCCCAAACTACTCTCATTGTGAATTTCACCTTATATATCTCAGACGGTATAATTCTACGACTCCAGATTACATTCTATATCATTACTATGTCTGGTACGTATTTCAATTCCTGGATGTGATTCTATCTAAAATTGATTTTGGCATGATTGTTCTCTAGTCTTGAATACACATATTTGGATCTACTTGACTGACTCTCAAGCTTGAGCACATCGACCCCGATATATATATATATATATAAATACGGAGTGTGATTATATTTCATGCACTTTTCCTTGAAATAGATCGATGGAAACATGCAAATTTCGCTTGCTGCTAAATATAATGATTAACCGAACCAGAATAGGTTATAAAATTTCTCTCGAATAAGTCATAAAGAATTTCTCCGACGACGACGTTTACTAAAATTTCACTTCCTGGGGCAATATACAAATTTTGGCTGAATTCAGCCCATTCATTGGGAGAAAAAGATAAAAATTTACACGCGATGAGTTCAGTGCACGTGGAAGCAAATTATGTACATACAAATAGGTTAACGATCTGATAACAGAATGCAGTTAAAACTGCTAATGAGGCTTTTAAGGACCCGTAAATTCTTTTCATCTGGTAATCAACAAAACGTCAACTCTGTACAACACTGTATTTCGACACTTTTTGACGTCCATAATTCATCGAAATCACGCAACCCTACATGAAAGCACTTAAATTTCAATCTGACTCAATTTTTTTGAAAACACTTGACGTATCTTTAAAAATTCCTTAGAAACAGTTTTTTAACTTCACTTTCGCGTAATTTCTTCTAAATTATCAAATCTTTTACCAAAATATCACTTTCATAATTCTAAAACACACACTAGAAAAAAAATCTCACCACAATCGGAAAAAATCCGTATCGTCTGTATCGGATGCACAATCTTCCGGTGTCACTTGAATCTTCACACATGTTTCACTTTAACTATCCAAAAACCAGTTATTATCTAAATAAATAATAACCAAACTCGTGTATCCTGTAAATCTAATCAAAACACTATGATGGTGAAATAGCCGGTTTGTGCTCGCCAATCCGTGACTTGAGTAAACTTTAAAATGTTAAAGAATAATCAAGTAGTGATAGGTAAGATATTATACTTGTATAGCCGATAAAACACGCGTTTCTTATAGAGCTCAACGCTCTGTGATCACGACGCCGATCCCGAATGCACTGAGCTGTAGTGGTTCTTTACTTGAGGCCCCAAAGCTTATACTATAGTATATACATTCGCAGTGAGCTCAGAGTCAGACCCCAGACCATGAGGGGAAAAGCGAATGGAGGCCCCGCACAGTCTTCTCGTATATATCCTATGGACTACGCCTTTCAAAGCTAACTTCTGGCTTCTTCTTAAACTCACTGGTTAGGGAATATATTTATATATATTATTGTAGGATACGCATTTTACCGGCTAGATTTTGCTTTCAGCGGCTATTGCTCCCCGATGTATTTACTTGCATATTATGCTTGTGTGCACACACGCAATTTTCACACTGTGCAGCTTATATCGAGAGGGAGAGAGAGAAAGATTTGTATGTATATGTGATTTGATGCGGTGTTACATCTTGGTAGATTGCTAAGAGCTATGAGAGAGTGATCGGTTTTTTTCTTTCTTTGATGGGAGTATGTATTGCGGTTGTTGCGTAATCGGTGATTTTCTAGAATTGATTATGGATTGAGATGTGAGTATCTGGGGTGTTCTTTTCTTTTGTTATCGGGGCTTTCTTTGAGATTTTGGAATTTCTATAGTGGTGAGAACTAGATTGGAGGTGATGAGTACGATGGTCTGAGATACAAGACAGTTATATTTAATGAGTAAAGAAATTGGAGTAATAGATCATACTCATGAGTGATGGTCGAAAAACTAATTTGGATGGAAGCAATTCCGTCACTGACAATGATTTTTTGGCTTTGTGAAGTGCAAGGCCCAAAATTGTATGACCTTGGGTTATAAAATGAGATCTAATCCCTATATAGTCTGTTAAATTGTTCACCTATTGGAAATTGGGGTTGTCATGAAAGATGGAATGAAGAACTTTCGTTATTGACATGAAAATTGTAGTGACACCGAAAATCACAGTTCCTTTCTTGTGTGCGACGGGTCCCACCGGTGGGACCCATTTAATGGGATTTTGATCACCACCGCACACAAAAGAGGACGAGAGGGTCCCACCGGTGGGACCCGTCGCGGCGAACGTGTTAATTAATTTGGAGATCGAGCATTTCACGAGTCTTGGTCTCCATGTTACCCCACCGTCTGAACATACTCGTCTGTTACTACTGATGGCAGATTCTCTCAGAATCACGGGAGAGCGAATTTTATCTTAGGGCGAACCATTTCTCGTTTTCCAGATGCACGGCATTGTTGATTTTTTCTTCATGATAAGATAGATGAAAAAGTTGTCAATCAAACAGTATTCAATCCCCCAAAACGTTGATAACCCATCACCCGCACAGTGGCGGATCCAGGGACCGATCTTGGGTCAAGCGATCGGGTTTTGGAGAGGGCGATTTGCGGAATTTCCTGGACGCGCGCGCTGTCTTCCTGTGTTCCTCGTGCAGTTTCTTTTTCCGAGGGGGGGGGGGGCGGTGGCGGTCGCCCTGTACCGCCCCCCTAGATCCGCGCCTGCATTATCCGTTATGATGGACAATTTTTCCGGGTCCATTTTCGATGATTGGCGGTCACTTTTTTCTGTTTTTTTCGGGCACAGGAAGAAAATTTGGCAAAACCTACGGCAATTGCTGTTGATAAAAGAATAGATCAGACCAGAGATCGGAGCCAACTACTTGATTGCAAAAAAGGAGAAAGATAAATGGATAAAAGCCAAACAGTTTTCTCAAAATTCTTATTTTGTCTTTTTCTTTCCATCTTCGACAGACTAATATATTTTGAGAAAAATACGTATTTCAACGTCGGAAGCTTGCGGTAGTAAACGGATTCAAAGCAGATTTCTCTATTTTCAATGGAGCAGCCCAAAAAATTGATGTACGGTTCATGGGTCTTATGGTATTGAGGTCGATTGAAGAGGTAGATTCTTGTTTTATCTCGTGTTGTCGTTATTATCCATGGATTTTGTTGTTGCAATCGCTCCCATCAGGCATATTCATTTTGAGACGTAACGAAAACTGGACGGTTGTTTCATAACTTGCACGATATTTGAGATATTTGTCACTTTCTCGGATTCGAAAGTGCGGAATATGAGATCTTGATGAAATTCCAAACTGTGATGATCTTCTCATACCTGGTTTCAGTTATTCTTCTTCGGCCAGATTTGGTTAAATATGGATTGTTAGAAACATTCTCACGCCTAAAGTCATCGCCTCACAGATGATCGATCTACTCATTTTAAACCTCGCTTCCTGGTCTTGAAAAAATTGTAGTTTACGAAAAAAAGTCGAAAGGAGTTGCAGAACGACAGAAATGGCAAAAGTATCTTATATGGAAATACTTTGATTTTTTCTATTTCTCTCTAAAACATGAACATGTAAGAACTCAATTATCTCGTTGTGTTTCTAGAGCCAACGAGTTCTATTGATTCTTCCAAGCTCTTTTCACAAGCCCAAGAAAAATTATCACAAATATTGAAAATTGAACGTGTTTACTAAGGTGAGCCCGAAAATAAAAATTCAGGAAATTCGACACGTCTGGGGTTGTAAAAGTTGTGTTTCTGTATGAAGATATGGAGAGCTTTTTGCTGGGCGCAAAAATTGAGATCTCCAGTCGCAGGGAGAGCCATGAAGATTCTTTAAAAAATAACATGCGTTCAAATTGGAAACTGCATAACTCGCCCATTTTCCCTCCACTTTTTAGCAGATAACTCTGGCGCGTCTCAACATTTTTCAACGTAGCTCATTTTGAAGATTGTTTCAAAACCTTCAAGATGAGCTAAAATAATGAGCGATCAAACCTCGCAAGCCCGTGATTAGTTGTTGCATGTTGATTGTACTCTTCGCAATTTCTATTTGTTGTTTTACTCGCATGCGCCAGCGAGCAGGGTGATTCCTGAACTCGCCTCATCTGTCCTTCTAATCAGCCGAAATCATACTATATGTCATTACTCTTGGGTTTTTGATCTTCCCCAGATTAGTGCTTGATTTTTTTATCGCGAATCCAGTGAGATCTCCACCGAAGTTTGGGAGCTCGACAAAATTTGCAACTAATATAGCCACATGTGTCGCAACTAGGGTTAGCAAGGTTTCATCACCCAAGAAGTTTTACCACGTCCAAGTTGCATATTTTTGCCTGATTATTCCATCTCCTCAAATCTACGATGGACCAATTTTGCTTCGTCTGCATTGTGTCCACCTCAGTTTTCATTTGAGAGGTTTGAAACAAACTTAAGATGGGCTATAAGGTACCTTGAAAGATATTCAGATGCGCCAGAGTCATCTGCTCAACAGTGAAAGAAAAAACGGCAAATTATGAAGTTTCCAATTTACAATGCATGCTATTTCTCCGAAAATCTTGATGGCTCTTGGCGCAACTGAGGATCTCACCTTTCAGCACTCACAATCAGCAAAAAATGTTCATATCAACACACAGAAACACAACTTTTGCAACTTTAGGTGGTTCATACTTCCAAAATTCGAGATTTTTGGCCCATCCTAATATCTTCATATGGACAGCTCATACGAGTAGATTGTGCTCTCTTAATTTGGGATCAAACTTACAGAATACCAAAATCCGAAAATTTCTTGCCTCTGTTTCCCGGCTCAGTTCTGAGAAATGGTTTCTAAACGTATCTGAAATCATTTTATGAATGAAAACAATAGTGTACCGTCATAAAATACAGCAATAGTTCTAGCCCAGTGTGGGATCCCATCAAAGTGACACACTTTTGGGTCGTGATTTTAGTGAATAGAAAAAAAACCTAAGACTGTCCTCACAACTTTTTTTCTCTCGTTCAGGTAAACCCAAATATGTTCTATCAGAATATCTATGAACTCTTTCTTGATAAAAATCCAGGTCAGACTGCTCAAGTTAATTGCTATTATAACACTTTTGTCCAGTTTCCAACCTTATCCTTCAATTAAGTATGGACCCCATTATACTTACGTTTTCAAGGTCATATGTAAATGTGATGTCTCGCTAGCACATAAAAATTCAACGGACGAATTCAATAATCATATGCGCATATGGCAGTCCATCAAGAGATGAGTTTTTGGAAGCGGGGCGCGGGAACTTTCAAACTTTCACCTGAAAGTGCCGCTTCATTCAAAGTCGACGTACGAACAAAAATGCCCTGATGGCTAAGAAGCACGATGCGTCGCATGCGTCCTTGCGATTACACCTCAATGATTTTTCGGCTCATATCGTCTCGGTCGTCGTCGTCGTCGTCGTCATCATCGTTGCTCACTATATATATTACCTAGGTAATACCTATATAGTCGTATGAACATGTACATCCGCACGTTTGCAACTTGTTCAATCAGTGAAAGTGCGGTGTTTTCTCCTCGTCATTCGCGTTGTCGCATACCACTTATTAGTCGATGTCAATATCCTAAATGTACTTGTACCTTGACATTTGGAGTAGTCATCGAGACGATACTTACTTTTCGATTGTAATCAGAAGCACTTTAGATAGAATTTGATGATTCATTCATGTGAGATTAGCGTAATACTTTTTGAACCTCTTAATTTTAAATTTTGGATCAGGTAATATGGGTATAGGTGGATTGAGTCACGTTCTCGAATATGATTGATTTGTTTGCCCTCGATCTTCACTTGACGAGGAGGATCTTTCAATTCTAGACAGCTAATTTGAATAACTTTGTCTACTAAACATTTCTGAAGGCGACCGATTTCGGCGATTCATTTCTGCTGTTCTATTTTTAGGCAATTGTTGTGATTTTTGTGATATTTTTCATTACTTTAATATTTCTGATTAAGGTTCGCTTTTGAGCAGGATGAGTTTGATAAAAATGAAATAAAGAAAATGATGTTTGTTTGCAAAACGTCATGAGTCAATTCTGATTTCAAGCAAAATCCTGCATCCTTCTTGAGTAATTATCAAATTGCCATACTCCATCATATATATCATATATTTGAAAAAAATTGGGATTCCGTTTATTCCTTTCTTTGTTTGCAGTTTTTCCGCAGTAACTCAAGAAGGTGGGTTTTGTCGAAAAATGGAGAGAAAAGTTTTTCAAGAATTTTTGAAAGACCTATTAGAATGTGGCGTACTCAGATCTATCGAGAATAAAAAGTCCACTGCTTGAGAATGAAGATAACGGAATGAAATAAGCAAATAAGAAGTGCAACGTTTTTTTGCTATAATTCTTTTCAATACATCGAGTAGACTTTATTCTTCTGAATCAATCTGAGTACACCATCTCGTAGTTCTTTGAAAAATCTATGAAAAATTTTTCTTAACATTTCTTGATAGAACCCACCTACTTCGAGTTATTGTGGGAAAATTACAAAAATCGAGGAAAAAGTGAAATCGTCGGATTCCTCCATGTGTACTTCAGAATGGGATATCTTAGTTTGATAATTACCCAATAAGAAAAGCAGATCTGATTCTGTTCAAAATCACGATTTGCTCGTGACATTTCGTAGGAAATCAACAACTTTTCAATTTTTTTTGTCATTTTTGCCAAACTCATCCATTTCAGAAGCGCACCGTGTGTGTAATGTGATCAGAAGAATTTTATCAATGTATCTTGTGATAATGACCCTTCAACACCGCAGAGATCAGACTGTCTTTGAAACCTACTCTATGAATCTCAGTCTTTCTCATTACACATTTTTGAAAGTCCTGTGGTTTTCAAAGTCACAAATCAGTGACAACCTTACATAATAGTCAAGACAAAACAAAAAATTCTAAATTATTATCCTTTCAACATCAGCAAGAGTATGACATACAAACGACACAATTCCAGCTCAGAAGTCTATTACTGTAGTAAACTCAAACCACAAGTTATGAATGAGTCAAAGTATTGTAAAAAGAGGTTTTCAAACATTCATGAAGAATTTTGAAATGCTTGATAGAGTCGTAATCATAAACCCATTGTTCAATTAACATCGTCTTGATTATACTTTTGATGTTAACAATGATTTTCATACTCTACCAAGAGTATTGGAATATCGAACATTGCAAAATTTTCTTAGGAATCTCCAAGGTGACAACATTTATGACCCATAACTTCTTAGAAACTAGCATTTCTACCGATTGTGTGAAAATTGTACAGACATAAAATTTTCATAGGCCATTGATTGGTAGTATTTGTATACTAACACAGAGTCAATTCCATCACACTCTATAGCATTATATATATCAACATCCGTTCGTTTCGTCTCAGTTAATTGATGTGCGTATCTTCACGCGAGGTTGCACAAGTATCCGCGTACATACAACTAACTTTCATTACCGATCGAAATGTAATAATTTTTGCTGGTGAATCATCATATAGGCAGCTCGCAGAAATTCACTATAACTGCTTCATTATCAACAGTCATTCAAGAAGGTTTGATTAGATTTTCACGCGTATATTTAGTAAAATCCTAATGGAAATTTTAAATACAGTATAAGGATCAAATTTTTTAATACGTCGCTCATGCGTAAATGTAAGTTCGAATGCTTTGACCGTGAGATGCGAGGAAGAATCAGATTTATTATTACATTATAAAAATTATTATTCAGATATTGATAAACTCTAATCAGAGATTTACGTCGGAGATATAAAGAGACTTGTCGTATTGGTAAATTATTATTAAAATTTCTCTGGTGCGCATCTATTTCAGATCGAATAGAATAGGTATATGTGCTTACTTTCGCTAATGAACTACCCTGCACTTCATTCCATTTTTGACTTTGTCCATGAATACTTGCCACTGCATCAGTATAGAATGTTATTACTCCGCGAGTTACAAGATCTTTACCTAATCTGACAACAATAGTTGGTGTTCAATTGATTCGAAGTCTGCGATTTATCTCTTTTCTTCCTTATTCAATCAGATTACGATGCGTTTTGGTGTCTCTAATTTCCAATTTCTCGAAGGACACCAATTTTTTGAATCTCAGATTATTCAAATGATGAATATCAGCACTCATTGTCTTTGTAATAAACTATAGTACCATTATCAATCTTGAATTCATTCCATGATATTAGAGTATGATAAACTTCAGAGAAATACTCGTTGCCGATTCGTTTTTCAATTAGTAATCACATCTTTGAACTGGGGTACTCTTCCGATTCTAAAGTTATTCAACGGAATGCTAGTAGAATAGTGATTAGGCTCTGAAAAATTAACTAAAATTTCTCTTCATTTGCATTCAAGGATCGTCAACGTTGAGAGTGAATGCATGTTTTTTTTTTAACTTGCTTTCAATGTTGTTCTATGAAAGCAAAGCCTTCACTTCTGATTTTCACGGATACTTGTACTTTTCGATCATAATTTAATTTTAAAAATGTTCTTTTTGAATTTTGGCGTATTAAACTTGATTAGAGATTACGATCTGTGATCGGAGCATTGAGTTCTATTTTAATTGAACTATGGTGAATTCTTTGTTGTGTAAAATTACATGAAAATCATCCTTGTGTTAAAAAACTCTTCAACATTGAAGGAGATTTCTTGGACTGGAAAAGAAGTAAATTACTCTTTCAGTCGGTGTTTTACCGAGCGCGCACCGATCTCGCTCTTTACCGATCGACTTTTACTTTCTACGTCCTGCAACATAAGTCTTGATTTTTCATCCACAGATTGTGCTTCATAAAACTCAAGTTTGTTGCCTCAAAGTCTTGACTTTGCAATTCTTATTTGTGTATAATTAGATGAATTTGGATGAATTTAATGTATTTGGAGGTAACTGAGTGATTCATTACAGCGTGATTCTTACTTCTTTCATTTATCACTAGTTTTATCAAACCCGAATATTTTTCATGGCACTTTGGTCATATGGTGAACAATTTCCTGATTATTATTGGTTTCGTTCTACATAATTTCTAAATACCTTGTACGTATCATTTGATTTATCATAATACGATGCTAATTTGGGGTTTGTATCCAAATTTTTGGATTGTAATCGAGACTTCGGAGCTTGAAAATATCGCACTTGTCCAATCTCAAATGTTTAACAAAATTATTCAAATAGGATTGAGTTTCAACAGCCGGAGCATAAATATATGGTCATTATCGCGTTAACTTACCCAGAACAAGTTCTGGCCTTCCATCTCGACGAGCAAGTTTCAAACCACTCCATTCAAATTTTTCTGCATTTATTTTATAGAAAAACACCCGGCATGAGAGTTTTAGGCCGATCAGTCATCTTTCTTATTTATGGGTCGAAATGCCAGGTTCATGTACTGTTACATCCGCAGCTCGATCCGCAGTTACTTTTTATGTTCTTTATAGCGTTGAAGTAATCGTAGGTATTCATAAAATATAACATTGAACCGATTTTTTTTTATTGCTTTTATGACTAAAATGCTGAGATTGGTCCCCGACTCACACGTCTCATTCTTGTTAATAGGATTTTCACTGAGAATGAGAAATTCTCTTTCAAAATGCTGACAGCACATTCTAAATTCAATGTACGTCGCTTTTCATCGGTCGAAATTTCGAGGGAAGATGTCAAACAATCAAATCACATTGCGAGAAAAGACCCAGAATTGGAACTCTGAGTGCTGCATAATCATTTATAACCGAAAATTAGCCGTGTAAATTAGCCGTCAGGGTGTCTACCGGTCCTTCCAGTCCTTCCAGTCCTTAGAATGTCCTTATTTGATTTGAAAAGTCCTTATGTCCTTAGAAAGTCCTTATTTGCATGGCTAGGTCCTTACTAATTTGGAATTCGGAGGCAAGCAATATAATGTCTTGCAGAATAACTTCTCAAAGTAGTTGAGAAATAAGAAAAAAAAATGTCATCAGTGCCAGCACGCTCGTGGATTTTCCATATACTACTAGAGATTTTTCTGAATGAGTGTAGAAATTTAAAAATTGGTCCCGAACATCTTGGTGGAGATTTCGAGAAAGATCTTGCGGGGGGGGGGGGGGTTTCAGGAGGGATTGAAAGAATTCAATACGCAGAATGAGCGTTCTCATACATCTTACTCGATTCGTGAGTTCGATTATATATATAAAAAAATAGATCGCACGCACTAGCTCAGCAATTATATGAGCAAAATCTTCTCTCATAGCAATGCAGTGGCCCGAAAGAACTTCTCAAGTTTAGAATACAATGAGTTTTTTGGTAAAAACCTCGAAGAAGAGTCGCTAGTTGCATAGCGATCTGTACCCGATCCCATCGTGAGCATTGACGGAGGTTTGAAAAAAACTTGGTATAACTTGGACAGTAATTGCTGTATTAAAAAAATTCATCATCACAGCATAAAGATACTCTGAGGATGAAATCTCAGGATCTTTCAACTTTCAACTATTGTGAGGACACTTACAAATTTAGTTATTACATAAATTATAGTTAATAGTTGATTCAAGAATGGTATTTGGGTACTCGATGAGCATGTAGCTCCCAAAACCAAGTCCTTACACTGTCCGGTTTTGGTCCTTCAAAAGTCCTTAGAAAGTCCTTCTTCGCCTTGCAAAGATTCTGATAGACACCCTGGCCGTGTAATGAACTTTTTCAGTTCCATGGACATCGTGTTACCCCACTAAAAATCAATTTATCCTGGCCGTAAGCAATTTATCCGATTAAAGTATGATGGAAATAGATGAATAATTTATGTGAAGAATTTTCTATGTAAACTCCATCATTTTTGCGATCGATTTTAGAGCGAAATGTCATTTTCGTTTATGTCAGTCCTGCTCACAAAAAGTATTTTTCCTGGGATAATCTATTGATTATCCCAGGAAACAGCATCCACAAAAATGAAACTATACCCCTACTCACGTTTCATGACAAATTGTCGTTCTACATGCGATTACGAACGAAAAAATTCGGTATCCTAGGCATGTGGGGACTCGAATTTCAATTTCTGGATTTTGTGACACAAAATGTGTGAGTTTGCGCGATAATACTCCATAAGTCGATTTATGGAAATGTGAACTTTTTTGTACTGGTGTCAGAGCTTGGTTTTTCTGGAAAGTTGAACAAGGATCAAACCTACTCTTTATAAGATGTAGAACTGAGCGGTATTTATTCATCTTCGCTCTCTTTTGTGTGTATGAAAAAAATGGATTATAAAAATAGCCTCTCTGACACATTATTAATCATATTTGATGGATGGCAAGGTGAATGCGAGTGACCTCGCCCCTCTTATCAAAGGCTATTTATAGTTGATCTGATCATTCCCTAAATATTGACATGAAAAATTAAGCTGCCATGCTGGATAAATGTCAAAAGTCATAGCAAATCTTCGGACGTGATGTGCCGAGTCATAATCAAAGGGGGAAAATAGTATCATGCATTTTTTCGATTCGAGTGATGAGTTTAATTAATAAATTTTATTGTATCAGAATTTGTTTCAATTCACCTTCAATGCGTCATGCAATACTTCTGGGCCACCATTGTTGCTCATTAAAACAAAATCGCATTGACCAATTTGACATAGCAAGACTTATTATATTCTTCAAGTGGCCTACGAGCTCTAAAAAATAAGTTTCAATTTATTCATCAACAAAATTAGTCACGAATTCAAATTAGCTTGTTCTTTTATCTTTCCACCAAGAGTTTCTATGCAAATCGGGATCAGTTACAAACATTTGAGGTATACTCAATATATATTTGACATTCACAAACCATTCAATCGTTCATCTTATTCACACTGGGCCTCATCCTTCTCATAGAATACATGTTTCAGGCATAATTTGCATCCAGAACAACATACATAAAGTATTAAATTACAGTTTACCCAGTAAGTATGTACAGACCTTATCTTAATTATTTCACATGTTAACGTTAGACAATAAAATGATATCATACAGAAAACTTATACAAATGGCACACTACAAAATCTATGGTCGATAGTTATAAGTAAAATTTGAGTTTGTCTAAGTACTGGTTTAGGCTTCTCTGGAATTCTTATTTGGATAAGTTCAGAACGATCGAAACACAATTGGAAGAGTATCCCAAAGATGTTTCACGGGACCCTTGAAGGTATAATATCGTAAGTATCGATTATGAGGTTACAAAGTATTTATCATGAATTTTGGGATTTTCTAAATTTTGTGAAATCTTCATCAGGAAATACCTGCTTTCCATTGATTCGAGGCTCTTCTATTTTTCGAGTCAATAATAGTTGAATTATAATCATTGCTGTATCTTGTTTTCCTTCATGAACAGAATTTTATAAATAACGTTGTCCATTGCTCATCATCAAACATTATAGTTCCTCAAATCAAAACCATTTAAATGCAAGAGTCCTTTCAAAATTCAATTCCTTCCCAAGACCATTAGATAAAAAAAGTCAATACATCACTTCACACATACACTTAGATTTGAAAAATACTTTACAGATGTTTATTTTTACACATAGCACGCGTAGGTAATGAGGAAAAATAAGAGAAAACTATCCTTTTTTTACATTTTTGAAAGCTATATCACGCAGCATTGGCAGTGACATTCCTGGTAAATCTCCGTTTCTTTTTTTTCATCCACGTCTCTTTAATCATATCTGAACCTTTTTCACCAATCATAATAACTGGAGCATTAATATTACCATTAGTAATAGTAGGCATGACTGAAGCATCTATAACTCTAAGACCTCTAACACCATATACTCTAAGTTGAGGATCAACAACTGCCATTCGATCACTAGCAGGACCCATTTTAGCAGAACAACTCATATGATAAATTGTCATTGTATACTGTCTTATAGCACAATTCCAATAATCATCTGTTCTTTGATCAAGATGTTTACAATTTGGTAATGGTTTATCATGAAAACGTGCTCCAAATTGTTTCATTGTCTGAGTTTGTCCATAAGCAATGGCAGCTTTTACTCCTTCTCTTAGGACATTAACATCATCTGGATGTGTGAGGTAGTTGTGATAGATTAATGGATAGTCCAAAGGATCTTTAGACTTGAGTTTAAGAAAACCACGAGATTTTGGTCGTAGCATCATTGGAAAGACGCCAAAAACGTCTTTGTTATTGATTTCACTGAAGACTTCGTTGTAGAATTCATCTGCTAGTCCGTGGGCATTTTTTACATTGGTACCACCATCTGAATTGGTTGACGAACTTGTTATCATGAATTCGATATCTGGCCAGTCGTCGGTTTGATTCGCATATTTGGTGTTGATGAAACCAACTGCTTCGAGGCCGACACTCGAAGTTAATGGGCCATCCTCTGTTATGGCATACCTAGAAATATTGAGAAACACCTTGTTAGAGCTGTACAATTTTTTTTCAATAGATTATTAATATTTCATGAATAATTGAGTGCTACGATCATTGAAAAAAAAAAAAAAAGTGAATATTGTAATTTTCTTGACAATATCTCATCACTGCAATATTTTTCATGTATCAAAGACCTGATATCGTGTAATTGTATGGTGGGTGGGTTTCTTTTAGAATAAAAATTATGATGCGTGTACTCAGAATTTGCAATTATGTGATAGAAGAAAATTACCATGAGTCATGAGATCAACGATGTTGATTGAGTTTTTGAAAAAAGGCATCTTTTGTCACATTTAGGCAAACTAAATGTACCTTTTAGAGCTATCCAATGCAAAAATCATTCCCATCGACAAACTTTCTTTATATGCTCTCGAAACAAAGATAGGGCCCGTATAAGTGAGCTGTATTGGTTTCCTTACATCTTGGAGGCTCTTTCCCAAAATTTGAAGGAATTGAAATATTTCTATTAATTTTAAACTTGAAATCCTGAGCATGCAGAAAGTAATGATCTTGCGATAAAAAAGTTATATCGATTTTCTCGTGATCTAATGGTTTCAATCTAAATTGTATCTTTTTTTGATTACAGGTGAGAAAACACTTCATCATTTCATGGACAGTCCCTCGTTAGTAAGTTTTTGAACATGACATCACCGAAAAAAAGTCAAACTGTCTTCAAGACCTGTTATTTGCATTCATGATCAGAAAAATTCCACAAATTAGATATTTTTTACATTTTTGAGTAGGCACAACAATATACAGAATTCTTAATCTCTCCTCTTTGGAAAGACGATGACTGCAAAATCTAACAACTGCAAAGTGCTTCGAAAAATTGTGCAAACTGTTGAAGAAAATGCTCATTTTTCCACGGGATAGCTCCACAAAAGTTCCACACCCACAAAATCATACACGATAATCCCTTGCAAAAAAAGAGCAATATCTCACCTGAGTGCAGAATTAAGATTAACCAAGCGTCTCTCAACAATAGCAATAGGTTGATCGATCAAAAATACCAATCCACCAACAGCAATATGATCCTGCAAATTCTGTCCAACTCCAGGCGAATCATAAATCGTAGGTATACCCATTTCGTGTAAATGATGCTTAGGACCGATACCAGATAACATCAGCAATTGAGGTGTGTTTATCGCTCCAGCAGATAAAATGACCTCTTTACGAGCATAGACGACCTGTCGTTTGCCTTCACGTATGAATTCAACACCGTAAGCTCTTCTTGTTTGAGGATCTATGAGAATTCTTGTAACGTGAGTCCAAAGAGATAAGTGAAAATTTGGTCTGAGACTGATTGGTCTAACGAATGCTTTGGCTGCACTGCAACGCGAAGCTCGACGCATCGTGTACTGGAAAAATGCAAAACCAGTTTGCTGCTGTCCGTTCACGTCGACAATCTCATAGCCAAATTCTTCACCGGCACGTAGAAAAGCTACACCGAGTGGTGTATTGTAGGGTGCATCTTGGACCGTTAGATAGCCTCCTGCGAAGAAGATTATTTTTTTTAATTAATTTCATTGTTATTGCACAATTGAGAAAATCAGATACCGATATTGGGAGATTTTCAAATATCTCCAAAAACTCTCGAAATATCACGTTTATTGAAAATTAGGTCAATGTGGGCATTTCTATCCAGATTCTCAATATCTTCAAAATTTGTTAAGAAAATTGGAAAAAAATCAGTGATAATGATGCGAGAGCGCTTGAGGATAGAATCCTGCCATTCCCGACAATATGGCGCACTGACCTATACGCACGAGACAACTCTATAAATTTGATAACGTCTGTCAGTGTATCTCGTCTCATAATTTTTTTTTTTTTTTTCATTCGTTCTAGGTTGATGACCTGGTTTTATCGATCTGAATTATTCCAACTGGATACACATGGTCGGTCAATTCTCACCCCGCGCTGCAGTGATGCTTCCCTCATCTCTTGTCGATAAAAACCCAACAAGTACTCCGTATTCGACGTTGCTATAAGCTCGTTATTGTAACACATGCAAGGCTGTATTTTTACTCGACAAAAAATTCATCTCACTAATATTTTGTACATTTTGAATAAAAAAATTTATCGTACTGATGGCCATTCGTATACTAAAAGTGCATTCTTTCAAATTTCGTCAAATAATTGAAATGAGCAATCTTTCACCGTGTAATTCGACTTTGTGTCGTTAAAAAAGAAAAAGTAATAATGATTGTCCTTGAATTTTTTGCGGCACTCAATTTTTAACCGCGTAAATAGACAGTCGAACCTCTCACCAAACCATACGTCAAGAAATTTAACCACATACTGCTGCAGGCCGTGATAATTAACTTTGGCAGCGCATGGATTTCTTCATAATTCTGCATGAACTAATAGAACCTCGCTCATAGAACGATATTCAACCAAGTATTCACATGTGATTGTATGCAAACGACTGGAATCATGTTGCTTACACCATACATTAATCATTTAGAGTGAAAAAGGAAGGGGGTACTCGATGTTAGTATACCTGTTTCTGTCAAACCAGTTTGAATAGTGGATCCACTTTCACACTATAAATATTTATCACACATATTATTTTGGTATTCACAAATTTTACCAAAGTTTAGTTTTCCCCATTATTAAACCGAAAATTATTACATAATTCATTTTTGTAACAGTTAGAATTATTTTAAGATTTTTTTGATCAACAGGTTCTTGATTGATTAATCTTTATGGTATGATTACACATGCCATGCGTGATCAAACGAAAATTGCATTTCTTTCACGAGCTGACCGCGAGTTGCAAAACTCAATCCGCTTGAAAACGGATCTCTCACGCGATCCTGCAAAATTGAGTATTCGGCAATGTCAGTAAACACAACCTTGATGCTTGAATTTTTTTGACAGAAAAATTGCGTGTGTCACCATTTTGATCAATAGTTACACGCGATTTCGTAAATTTTCTCAGACGAATAATTTTACATTTATAATTATAATTTTTTTCTTTCATGTACTATTTTTAATATTTTTTCCATATAAAACTTTTATATGAAAAAGTATACAATTTTTTCCATGAAAGAATTATTTGTTTGAGAAAATTTGTGACGGAAGCGAACATCCTTCGAAATCAAACGATACGTAATAATGAATTGACATAATTTTTCCAAACACTTTCCATTTTGAATGAATACTACCCAAGATTTCTAATCTCTTCTAATCCCGAGTGAATGATGATTCGACTGAGTTTCGTACACGTTCATTATGAATCAGTCTCACATATATTTTTTCAAAAAATAGAATAACATCAACTGGTCTTCTCGTAAATAATATCATCCACTACCAAACTTTAATTCATCAATCGTATACGTGAGTACTCAGACTTGCCGATTCATTGAATTTAAATATCTGACCCATCATTACCAACTCACAAAATGCTTAACTCGATCGTATACCTCTAAGAAATGCATTTAATATCTTCCATTTGTCACGGTAGCAAACACCATGGGTTACGTATTCATCCAATCCAAGGTATAGAGTAATAGGCTCAAAATACATTTTCAAGATGTTATAGATATATTATATTGGATTCGGAGGATGATTACAAAATATCATTGCATCAAAAATAAGTGGGCAATCACCGCTTTTTTTTGTCTACAAAAATCCATCTTTCGATTCTCTGTTTCTTTGACTTTTTTTGGGACACATTCTATTTATAGCTAAGCTTATTAGCAACGAATGTACTCTGTGCGTAAGGTTTATATACTCTTTGGGCTCATAAAATGTTAAGAAATAAAGGAAATGCTAATTTCATCTGTCGACACTGCTCATGGTCATATTGAAAAATTAGTGTTGTCTACTATTTACTTGACGAAATCGGGTATAACAGGCTTCGGTTAATATTTGGTTTCATAGCCTTGACTCGCTAGGTGTGCAATAATTTTTTTCAAAATTCACTTTGAAAAGTTTGCTACGTGCCTTTCTTTTTACGCTGCTGAAAGGGATTAGCAGAATGCTTTCTCAAAGCGATATCTGCTAGTTATTAGGGTAAATCCGGGGGTTGATCTTACAATCACTGTCATACTTATGGAGATTCATGGACCACTCTATTTCTACAGAATTTCAAAATCGTTAATAGGAATCTTGCATTTTTCTGACTCCCTAAAGTAGAAGTTGTGCATTTTAGAGCAATTTAACTTGAAAATGGTGCAATTTTAGAGTAAATTCTCAAAAATTCACCCATCTTGAGCAAATTGTTCCGAAGTCGAGTGGCTTCAGAATGACTTCAAGTGGTCGAGCCTCTAATGACGTCATACCGACAAACGTTTCGATATGCCCCATGCTATTAGCATAGGAGAGTCCAAACTTTTATTCATCTGATGGACCAACTGTTCAGAGGAATATCATAATTCATATTGCGATTGACAAGAATGAGAGACTAATATTTAAACTGTATCAGACAGTTTTCAGGTCTCAAGATGAGTCTCGAGAAAATCGGTTATTTTATCTAGTTATCGACAGTGAAACAATCTATTGCCCTGAGATCTGAGAACGATTGCACTCTTTCTAAGTATTAGTCTATAGCATTCTTGTCAATCGCAATATGAATTATGATATTCCTCTGAACAGTTGGTCCATCAGATGAATAAAAGTTTGGACTCTCCTATTCTAATAGCATGGGGCATATCGAAACGTTTGTCGGTATGACGTCATTAGAGGCTCGACCACCTGAACACATTCTGGAGCCGATCGGCTTTGGAATTATTTGCTCAAGATGGGAAGATTTTTCCTCAAATTGCACCATGTTCAACTGGAATTTCTCTAAAATGCACTCCTTTTACTTGAAGGGGTCAGAAAAAATGCAAGATGCCTATTCACATTATTCTCTGATATACTTGTGTTGAATCAAAATATGTCTGAGTAGTGCTTCCAGTGAGCTTTGGATATCACCGCCTTTTGGTCAAACCGACGAGATACTCATTTTCCATGTTCTTTGTAAATGCGTATGTGTGCATTACTCTTTATGCACCAGTATCCCTATCCTGTACCGTTCATCCCATCAACTTGAGCTTTTCTAGGGCTAGTCGATCATCACCCAAAAATAAGTTTCGTAATTTTCCAGTTCTCTTTCTGCAGTCTTATCTGATTTATTATACGTTTATTCGAGATGAAAGTACAAAATTTTATCGATTTTACCTCAATAATCTTTAAATTGAACTTTATTGGGAGGTGAGATCTGCCAAATCACTGGTCTCATGTTCAAGTGATTTTGTACATTCGTATACTTCTATAGAAGGGCAAGAATCGATCAAGTGGAGGGTAAAAAAGACAACACACACACACATACTCGGACAAAGGGCCTGAAAGATGAGTCTCTCTTAGGTTTGGGATGCTTCCTGGAGAAAAACCGTCACCTACAATCGATAGATTTCGGCGAGAGCGACAAAATGGTCTCAGCATTTCGTAGATAAAGGGACTTTTGTTGAAGAAAATATGTGATTGAATAAAAAAATTGGTCAAAAATTTGCTGGACCAAAAACATTATTTTCTCTTTAGGGGAAGCAGAAATGAAAATTTCGAGACTCGTTTTCACCTCTATCACAAACTTTAAAATTGACAAAATTACTCCAAAAAAATTAAGCATCCTATATTGGGTTTTATGTCAACCACAAAACTATGTTTTATATGTACTCATACTGAACCGCATCCGTAATGTACGTAATTTTCGCGAAAGTATACAACACCGAAATTCATTACTCGTTCGTCCATATACATGTACACCAACGAGGACAGCTAATGCACGTGTTGCAAGCTAAGAATATCGATAAGCAACTTTCTACTGTTAAATCTCATATCAGTATAATCCAACGCTCACGCAAAAAATACCGAATCATTCGATATCTTCCTTTCCTTATTTCACAAAATTTTGGGACAACTGTCTCTAATATTATTACCTCATCCACGACCACTCATTGAATAAAGAGCGACTTGTTAAATTTACTATTGGTCATTTTTCACCTACGCGTGTGAACCTACACAAATTTTTTCCTTTTTTCCACGGCCATATTACACACGAAAAGCGAGAGGATGAAAAATAGTCTATCCATGAGGTAATTTGAGTTTCCTCAGAACCTACCGCAACTTTTGCCAGATGTTTTGTAAATATATCTCTCGTATAACCATTGCACTGGTATTACGTTAAGAGAGGTACGAATGCTTTATTGAACGTCGTGAAAGCACATTCTTCAAACTTTTCTACGTGCCGATCCATACATCTTATGGTCGAATACAATGAGGCCGTAGACGCATAGAGAGCATGAATTAGAGCTTGCCCATATTGAATAGGAATATTTAAAAGCTAGAATTGTGATTTGTTTTCTGGTGAGCTCGACTGCCCAAAGAAATTTTAGCTTCAGGGTAAAATATTGTGAATGTGAGATCGTCATTAATTATATTACAGCATTTTTTTCGGACGATGATTTCATTTTCACGATAAATTCTTTTTAGAATTAATTTTTGATGGTAATTTTAGTTACCTGTTCCGTGATATGGATTCGTTGCTAAGTAAGGATTTCTTTGGTCTTCGGATTTTTTGAAATAGTGGAGAATGTCGTCGTAACCCCAACCAGGATTACCAAAACTTTCCCATTGATCAAAGTCTCGTCGATTTCCTCGTATGTAGAGCATCGTGTTCAATACGCTTGAACCTCCGATGACCTAGAAAATGGAATAGTGAAGAAATTAGATCTTAGTGATGGATCTCTTCATTTTGTAATATGAGTCATGAAAGTACTGAGTTAATTTCGGAGGGTAGACCTTGGCATCTGTTTTTTTTTATTGATGATTTGATGGGGTTGAAGAAAAATTGGGTTTTACCCTTCTTTCAAAAGAAGATGAAAATCATTAATAAATTTTGTCAATAACAGATTCATATTTCGATTACTTTGACGTATTTTGTATGAAAGGAAAATGAATGTTTTGGATGACCCTTTATCAATTCAAGTAAAATCGTTTGGTACCTCTCTAAACTTTTAGAAGTATTCAAGAAAACGGTTGAGTACTAATAAAAGAATGTTGAGAATAATAATAGATGAATAATAATAAATAATGAAAATAATGATGGAACAATTATTAGAAATGAGGAAAAAGCAACAACGAAACAAATCATGAATAATGGTCATCAAATAATGATGAAAAAATTGAATAACTTGGAAAAATTGAAATTCACTGAAACCTGTGCACGGTACTTACAAAAATATTTTTTCAATTCGTCAATTCGCAAGCTACAAGATGTGCGAGAAGTTCATCGTTCTCGTGGATATTTTAGGAAAGATTTAAAAAAAAAAATTGAATTTTTTTTCAGTTAGTAATGGATACACTCCATATGTTGAACTCGGATAACTCGTTTACCCTATCAAAAGATGTTTCATTCAACCCAATGCTATCCCAATAAAAAGTCATTGATCGAATAATCGCCCAAAAATACGATCAGATAACAATGATTTATTCTTGGATCATCTGACTTTCTTGGCCCATAACTTTCGAAAATCTCAAAATCCCAAAACACCAGGAAAATCTCTCAACCTAGTCACATTCTACGCCCGATGTCATAATAATTCGTGCCTAAAAATTTCAGTCTTTTCCTGCTTCACGAAATCTCTCGTATCGAATACACTTTTTTGGCGTACATACATATATGTCCACGTGGTATCTTATTCTATTAACGTGTCGCAGTGCAAGCACGTGCGACTTTCTACTCTGATTACTTCAAGAGCAAAACTGACAAACGTTTTGTATTATATGGCAAAAGTCTTATTTCCGACATTGCCTCGCCTCTTTCAAAGTATATTGCTTCCTATCCCTTTTTTTATTCATAATACATACTATCTTATGCAATTGTATACGAGAGCTGGCCTTTGCAATGAATTGTAAATATTATAAAAAAATTTTAATCGAAAGCCTATTATGGATTTTAAGATAGGAGAACTGCCCAATATAAAGTAATATATGCATCACAGGTGAAAACTACTCTCTCTCTCTATCTTGGTTTATCGTAAATCACATCTTTGATACATGGTTATTTCCTCTCGGAACTATTACGTATCATATAGAACTGTATTCTTATTATATATGATGTCGATATAGAACGTAACCGTATTATGAAAAAGTACCTTTATATCCGATCATTGAAAAGATTTTATGTTGCTTGAGTTATAATGAGATTGATAATAAGGTACCTTGACATCCATTGACATCCAATAATTTTTTCAGATCTATAATTTAGGCTCTCGTCCAGGACTTTCAATATTTTTTTGACTCGTCACAGGTGTAGCACACTATCATAACTCTATATAAGTTCAATCTACTCACACAGACAATTAAAATCCGTAACACCATACATATTTTTCTTTTCCCTCAACAGAAACAATATCTCACCACTGATACACATGTCCTCGCATTCCATTTCCATATTTTTTTTTTATAACACCTGTTTTAGTGTAACCGCACATTGACCCTCTACACGCGGTAACTAACACCTGTATCCTACAAAACATAACCTCAAAGTGACGTAGGTATCAAATGATGATGATAATCCTAAGGAAAAAATCCAACGAATCATTTCAAGAGAAGTTCCATCATCATCATCATCACACACAGTCTGAAATTCACTTTCACTCTGGCCCGGTTTCGCACCGGCTACTACTAATACTACAAGAACGAAATTGGCAACCGGTGTAGCGCTCTTGACACTCGCGAAATACTTCAAGCGCGCCGAAGCATTACATTACGACTTTTCTACCGCTATACTTATAGTTACGATTAAAATTGTGTGTATATATATACGTGCGTTCACTCTTATTGCGCTGTTTTACGTTTTTACCCGCAACCCAGTCGAAATATCGTAATTTTGCGGCCGGACTGTCTTATAGCGTTACCTTGGCTCTATATGAAGTGTACGAGATGAATCGTATATATGTGTGTGTATTGAGGTATCCCTTCTACGTATATAACGTGGTTTTTCTCGTTTTTCACCTTTGCGAAATGAGTGAGTGAGCGGGCAACATTTATAATACGACGAGAGTGGACCACGATCGCACGCGTCGCCTGACATTTGATTTGAACTTTTGCGCCGAATGCTTTGAAATATAAGAAGGAGAGGGGGTGGGAGATTTCGGAACCCTCAACCATTGCTCATGATTGCACTTTTATAGAGTGAGTAATGAATGATCTTGCTGGACCTGTTTTGTACATAGTTTCTTCTTGGTCACAGAAGGTTTTGATTTATGGCTTGGTTTTGTACTGCTGACCGGAATAACAACTCAAAATTCGATAGAAATTCGTGTTCAGAATTTCATCCCTTAAATACGCGAAAAATCCTTGTACGAAGGATATTTTCTTGTGCCTCCATGAATTCTTCATTGAAGGACCAACTTCCGGACACAAGATTCACAATCTGATTGTTGAAACATTAAATATTAGGGGCCATCCATGAATGACGTACGTCACGCTGAAATTGGCCAATTTGACACCCCCCCTCCTGTGTCAGGCTGAGCCCCTTTACCGAGCCTCTTTTATACAGGACGTACGTCAACCTGTACCGCGACCAAAATGTGACAATTGTTTTTGGTAGGACTCTAACTTCTCTAATTGTATATAATTGTATATAAAATTTCAGAATTTGCCTATTTTGCCTTTTCGAGAAAATCGACTTTCAAGTCGCTAAAATATGCCCGTCTTCCAGAGGCCACAGCTCTTCGAATATTGAGCCTAGATCAACGTACCTGGGCTCAAATTGAAGCTCTGAATTTGCCAAAATTGTTTTAGGTATTAAATTGCCAGAAAAATTATCGCGAAGGATGATACCGTCGATTATAAGTTACACGTGGTCACAGTACACCTATATATATGGTTAGATGGCGGACGGGTGGCGCCAGCGCGGGAAGACAAGTCTCGCGATAATCTCGATGCATGCATAGGTTTCTAGCACCCGCTTTACGTCTGCAAGTGATTACATCTGCTCTGCTGGCCTCGTAGAAGGTTCCAATGCAGGTATTCCCCAAGTCATCCCGTCAAACGTCGATCCGGGCGAGCCCAGCCCGCAAAAGCAGTGTTGTCGTCTGCTCGAGATCAGTTGCCCCCTCCGCGCGCCGTATTGCCGTATATATAGGTATACCCAGTACACGCGAAAACCTTTGACCATATAATTAATCTCTTTCGCTCATTAACCCGTAGGACACACACTCCATAAAAGCATACGACTTTGACACAGGGGGTACATGGGACCCCACGACGGAGAATCGCTCTCATTCGAAGTGGAGTGAAGTTATTGACCCAAATCTTGAACGATTGTCTTCTTTTGCATCACTACTATGTAATCTCACAGTTTTTCCATTCCGGATCATCGATTTTGGGTGTGATTTTGAAAAATTACGGATTTTCGTAAAAAAAAGCACTTTTTTGCAAAAATGGCTGCCAAATCAACAATTTTACGAATTTTTCAAAAAATCTTGCGCCATTTCATTCGTCTATAACAGTGCTGATGAGAAAACATGAAACGAATGACGAACGCCGGCAAAACCATATTTATTTTCCAGATGGAAGAAGATAATTCAGCTTTTAGGGGGTAATGGGTGTTCCAAGCAGTATTGGACAGTACCAACGATTTTTATGGTGAAAATATCTATTCGAATGAGCTGAAAGACATCAATCTGGTCTCTTTACAGGAGGATACTTGAATATAATACCCGAAGAAACTATTTCAACCGCTAACTACAAAAAAGTCACAACGCGTACGACGCGCGACGGTTAGTACACACGGGGTACCACGGACCCCAGAATAATTGCGTAGTAACTTTGACCATCGCTCGTGGCACACTGAGAGACTTCCAAGCCCGTGAATTGTTCTGAATACACGGTAGTCCATCTCAATGAGCGAGGGATGGCGCTAAAAGTCTTGGATCACCAACCACAAGAATCACAACTTGTATGACGGTTAGTACACACGGGGTACCACGGACCCCAGGATAACTGCGTAGTAACTTTGAACGCTGCTCGTGGCATACTGTGAGGCTTCCGGACCCGCGCATCGTCTTGAATGCATAGTGGTACATCTCAACGAACAACAGATGGCGCCATAAGTACAATTTTCATCATTCCATGGATGGGATTTAACGTTAAAGAAAGCGTGGGGTCCCCAGAGACCCCGTGTGTGTCCAACGGGTTAAGTGGTCTGTTTGACGCCGAAAACAATTTTGGCAAATTCAGAGCTTCGATTTGAGCCCAGATACGTTGGTCTAGGCTCAATATTCGAAGAGCTGTGGCCTCTGGAAGACGGGCATATTTTAGCGACTTCAAAGTCGATTTTCTCGAAAAGGCAAAATAGGCAAATTCTGAAATTTTCTATACAATTAGAGAAGTTAGAGTTCTACCAAAAACAATTGTCACATTTTGGTCGCGGTACAGGTTGACGTACGTCTTTTATACATGGTCTTTCACGTTTGGCTGATTCCCTCCCCCCTCCCCCAAAAAGGTGAAGTTACTTTTGAATGGGCCCTTAGGAATAGCATCAAATTTAGAAAGTCAAAAACGTTTCAATTTCTATAATTTTTGTCTAGAATACACCTCTTCTGGACAATGATATAAGCATTTTAGGTTGCAATTGTGGTTGGCCATTATAAATTTTAGATATTCAGAAAATTTTTTGAAGTTTCTTAGATCTTTTCCATGCAATAGAAACATTCTTTGTTGAAAAGTTATCAGAAAATATTCCAAATTTGGCAATATAATCTTAGAAAAGTTTCAGATTGCTTGAATGAATCGAAAATATTCGAACCCGAGATTCTTCAGAGAGATAGTTCTTGTATGAAAGAGAAAAATGGGTCCATCGCAAAATCTGAACAACAGGAAATGTTGAGACTGCGAGAGATCCAAGTTTATGTACCTATTAATCATATGGCCAAGTCTGGAAACGACGAACCACGTCGTTTTTGAGTATTTATGTTTATACAATAAGCGCAGAATGCAAAACATGCGACACGTGATTTCGATTTTAGAGTGGATAACTTTCAAAACTATGCCTGATTCTGTTAAGGGAGGCTTAGATAACCGTTTTTGTCTATTGGTTGGTGGAAAAAGTGCACTTATCAACAATAATAATATTTTCGAATATTTTGATTTGGGCAAAAAAGTGAGGTTAAGTGTCCTTGACTCACGTAGTTGGTGTACCATTACCTTGAGTGCGAGCACCGATCAATGAATCATGTTTCCGTTGAGAAGAAATGATTATCAACAGGAAAAAGAAGGCACACAATTTTAAAATTTGAATTATTTTTTTTACCCCTGAATGTATAAGGAATATGAAAGTCATCCAGATGGACCGGAAGGTCTTTTACAACTACTCCGACTGAATACATCATCGATGATATGATCTTTTAAACGCAATCCCATAATAATAATTGTGTCTAATTAGTGTAATGAAAAACGAGAGTTGCCCACGGATGCTTGTAATTTTATCTAATTAATGGGCTCTTCTCGTACTCTCAGAAAACTCCATCTACAGATTCACAGATGAATTTTCACTGTTGCACACGATACTTATGCGGTTTTATTGAATTTTACGCTATTATACAAAGAGTCCAGTGAACGCGATTTTATACTCTCAATTCTGTACTATAAATCAACTTTTCAGTATCTCTTCTATCCGAGGTGGAGCCTATAATAGTCTGCTTCTATACCTCGCTTATACCGTGAAATGAGGAAGTAGAGGTGCTTATTGTGATATATTGTACAGACGTGCGTGTATGACTTTTCAAGAGTGCGTTTACTATTAGCCAATCGCTGCAAGACTTGCTAGTTGAAAAGAAGACAATTCGAAAATTTGAAACTGTCAGCTCATATACTATACGCAAGGGCGTGTCTGTCTTTTCTTCCAACTTTTGCTTTTTTGTGTCATCAGAGATGTGTCACGTCAGAGATATTACGTGAATGTAAGACTGACATTTTTTAGTTGACATTCCCACACTTTCCATTATTGTTATTATTCTACCCAGATATATATTTTTCACATTTGGTGGTCGTTTTTAGAATTTAAATTTTGATATTTGTACGCGGAAGCTTAGACTGTAATTGCATATCATTTGCACGATTCATTGCTAGTTTTGCGTGAGAATTTTTAGGGATCCGATCTTCGAGGAAAATTTGCATTTTGTATAAGCTATTTTTATTAGTTGCAACCCCGTTATTGACGAGACGCGATTACTACGAACCCCACATCGATTTTGATTTTAAGGGAACCACCTCGGTAAAAGACCTACCAATCAGATTTTGATCAAAGTTGGCAGAGAGGTGTAATTTCGTGTCAAATAAATACAGTAAAAATTTCACGAGCCTCGGCTACTCCTGAGTCAAACCATCAGCATTAACAATTTATGAGGTTAAGGACGGTATCTTATGGGGCATCGTATTTATCTCAGACTATATAAGACTGACCGATCAGTTTTTGTCCTGATCACTCTCAAATGCATATAATCACACAAAGAAGGTGCTCGAACTTTTTTTTTGAGCTCTAGTTGTTAGCTTGGATAGAAGTTCTGGTCAATTGTCAGCTTGAAGTCACGAATAAGTCACAAATGAGATAGACGAATTTGCTGATAATTAGGGTTCGATATCTCATAACTCATGCGTCCGATGCTTATGAAAATTTGAGTGGGAGTCCATTGGGATCTGATCAACACATAAGACAAACATGTAGGTAGGTTCGCGATGTTGAGAAAAAGTCGATCGATTTGACTAGCGCGGTACCGAGATTACTCCCTTAAACTTGAAAGATCGAAAAAATCAAACAAATTTCATCTTTTGAAAAAAAAAAAAAAAAAACATGTACTTTTTCATTATATAAGTTAGATAGATGATTCTAAATGTTACAATTTCCTCATGCCGTCTTCAAAAATAAACGACTTTCAATTTTTTTAATGAACCTCATATCAGTGACATGTTAATCTAATCTGAGTTCTACAATGATCCACTGATGAACATACAAAAATGACTCGACGAAAATTTTTAGGAAATAAATTGAAGGAATCGGATAAACTTTCTTCGTGAATCATGTCCTTCTTTCCAAATTTTTTCCAACTCTTGAAACATCCAGATTAAAGGCAACTCTATTTTAATTCATAACGGTAGCAGAACTGTCAAAACCTTTTTCCATATTCATAGAGAAACACCGCCTCACTTTGTCATAACCTGTCCATCATTCAGAGCTAACATGAATATAATTATTTTCAATCTTAATCAATCAAATCGGGTTCAAATCAGTACATGCTTCCGCAGAAACAGACTTTTTTCCTAAAAAATCTATAGCTATGATGTTATAACTATCGTGAATTGAGCAACATTGAGAATCTGGCTATCTCTAAGCTCTCGTGTATACTTATAACCAGAGATGTTTCAGAGCAATTACACGCGTCGAATACTGATCCTTATTTTCGCTTTTACGCTCTAAGCACAGAATCATTACTCGAGTCTAAACATCGTTTCATGTCTATGACTCAATTCTCTTCTCAGCTGTGTAGAATTTGCATCTTTTCACTTTCTTCTCGAGCGCGTGTTAAATTTTTTTTTTCTTCCGATGCGCCGCTCGCCGCACAAGAGGAAGTCTTGACGGACACGAGGCTGCTCTGCTATGCATTGCACTGCTCGAGAAAGCTCAATTGCAATGGTTGCAAACATTGAATGAGAGGTTAGTTTTGTAATAAACGCGTGAGAAGATTCAAAAGTGCTTCCGTTTTAAGAGTGAGCTAAATCATTGAGTTTACGCCTGTTGATTGAGCCGGCTTAGTTTTAATTGGAGTGGTTTAGTTGGATCTGGAAGTTCATCGATACGCTTTAGTGAATTCAGTTATACTATTGAGTCTTGTGGCCTGGTGCAGATTGAATTTCAAGGTCTTTGTTCTATAAGTGAAAGAAAAGGATGTGAAATTGAGTAGTTTTGGTGAAATTAGGAAAATGATGTGAAAGGTTCCAATCCGAACGCAAAAAAAGTCTATTATCATCTGAGCTCAAATTGTTACAAAATCTTATCAAGAAA
This sequence comes from Eretmocerus hayati, assembly GCA_029851415.1. Classification (NCBI taxonomy): domain Eukaryota; kingdom Metazoa; phylum Arthropoda; class Insecta; order Hymenoptera; family Aphelinidae; genus Eretmocerus; species Eretmocerus hayati. The sequence goes on along the minus strand of CM056741.1, from coordinate 32,500,668 downwards.
AAAAATTTCTCATTACATTCTTGGCATATGATGTAGCCTATCAATACTTGCTCAATCTCATTTCTTGATTGGATCGTGAAATTAGTGACAAAAAAAATCTTATGATGAAGCACATCATACATTACAGAAATTACTGTCTCCTCAACCTCATTTGTTATGAGATGAGATCGACACAATCAATTTTAGTTGGCTTTTTTTTTTGTTAATGAAATATTCCATAAAGTCTGTGAAACAATGTTGTTACGAATAGTTATGTATCAGAGAATTGTGTCAATTACACCAAGTTGCATTGAGGAATCTAGATCTGACTAATTAAAATAAGATTGAAGACAATGATTGATGATTTGTACTTGAAAAAAAAGTCAATTCTGCCGCCCCATTTGTGGATGCCATTTTCAAAGGAGCGTAATACAGTGAAACAGATTCAAATGATCCTGAAAAAATGTGAGAGTTCGTGGAAAGATACCGCTACGAAAAATTATTCACAAAAAATGAAGTTATTCGAATCGTCACACTTGAAGCTACGTGAAATGAATAGTTTAACTCACTGTATTATAATAAAATATGAAACATGTTCTGACTCTTGAAGATAAAGAATTTTTTTTTTCAAGGCCATCTCGAGTTATCATATCTAGTATCACGTTTTGATGTCCGAATTCTTATGTGGACTTTTCTCAATCATTTTGCTTCTATCTCGATATATTTTGGTTGTCAGTTTCATCAAAAGAAGCATGTATATCATCTTTCCTATCAAAGATGTAATACTTTTTCTCCCCAAACATATTTCGTAATAAAAATAGATCCATTTGTAAGAAAACCTCCTATCTCATATCCCTCTCTCCTTATCAAGTTTCCTACATCGATCTCTACACTTCCATATATACACCATTCCATTTCACCCTCATCTACCCTGCTTTCAAATCACCTCTTATCAATCTCCCTTCCAAACCACATTCCCCAACTTTCCCAACTTTTCCCAAAATATCCAAAACTCCCACCAAACTACCAAACCATAAAAAATTCCAAAATTTTCATCAAAAAGTGAAAACCACTAACCTTGCCTCTTGTCCAGCAACATCTTCGATCTTTCATAGCCTGGCAAGCAGAATCTTGTGGTTGTGTTCTATACTTCCAATCCAATTTACTTTTATGTAAATATAGCGATAGTATTGGAACATCTGTTATTTCAGTTTCATGACCACCAGCTTCTAACAATAGAACAGACCAATCTGGATTTTCAGTTAATCTATTTGATACAACACTACCAGCTGATCCAGCACCAATAACAATAAAATCATATTCTTTACGTAATTGTCTTTGAACACGTGGATGATTTTCTGGATCTAATAGATCATAATGAAAATAAGCTAAGGCTACAATTAGGGCTGGTATTACTGCTATAACTTTTCCAACACCTAAAAGTACTGTTGCGGTTTTTATTGCGCCCGCAACTACGGTCGCTAATGCTGGTGCTACCATCTCTGATGATGATGATTATGTAAATATTCTGATTGGCCAGGTTCACCAGTTATTATTATTATGTTGAATTTTGCCTTGACCTCTGCCCTCGGGGCAATATGATGTCAATGCAGTGATCACAGCAGCTGTTGATGTCCGTTTTATGCTGTAATCGAAAAAATTGAGGTTGTAGGTATTTGCACTGTTTGATGCTTGAGAGGGATGGCTCTATTTAATAAATTGGCTTCGAATATATATGTTTGGATGAGTTTTGGTGAGTGACATTTGAGAGACTTGTAATTTTTTTCTTATGACACAGAAAATTTCGAGTTACCCTTGAATTATACCGAATCTACTTTGATTGTGAAAATAAATATAATATTCTGATGAATATCAATGCAAATGTGTTGGTCGACCACTCGTGAGAGTGTTTGGGATTTACCGTGACTCTTACGCATTACGCCAAAAGAAAATTTCAATATTACACATGAGTTGGTACGCCTAAGGAAGTAACTTATCTGGATCAAAAGCTCCAAGTATTAATTCAACTTCAAATTTATCCATACTAAATATCATTAATTTCCATTACAGGTTTAGAATTAGTTGCTTCCCAATGTCCTGCGATTTTTCTTGAATTAACAACGAAATACAATATGTATATGATAAAATCAATCCCTAGTTACTATTTTGGATATTTTTGTTTTCATCTTATTTCATTTTAATATTAAATAGGCTCATGGTCTTAAGACCGTTTTACTATTGAATAAGTTATTGAAAATTTCAAACAAAATTGATGAGAGAACAAAGTGGAATATCGGTAATCATACTACTTTGGAATCAAATCCATGAAGTAAAAATGTGTTCTTTTCACGTCAGCATCAAATACAACGGATTCTGAATGTGCGTGAAGTTAATATTTGTCAATATTTCACCATTGTAATGATATTGAGGCTTGACAAATGAATATCGCAAAAAATTTTAAAGCAATCGGAATTTTGTGATCTAACTGGAAGGTACTGATGAATGAACACCAAACTTTTGCCTTGGTGAAATGATGCGCTGTTTTGAGAATTAATATTATTTCATAAAATTTTTGATTATTTCATCATGAGCGAATTTCTATGTCACATTGGGATTTATATCGTTGTAAAAAATTACCCCATTCTGACATATAATACTGAAGTGCATTTCACAGTTGAGGATAATCATTATGCAAAGTAGAAAGTAAAAATCGAGGAGTTGGTAACTTTTAACGAGATTAAGCTGAGAAAAAAAACGATCGTCCTCGTCAAGATTATTAGCTTGTCCTCTTCAGACTGAATGCAAGTTCGCTAATCCTATTCCAAATTAGTCTGCGATAATACTTGAGTTTGAAAAACGATTTAAAAAATCTCGATTTTAGACTGATGAATAAAATAAACTATTGGCTACCTCATAAAACTAAATGTAAATTGTGCGATTCAGTCATTAAATTCGGCCTACACAAATTTTGAGGTGACCTTCAAGAATTTTATTATAATTTATTCATTTAATAGCTGAAGATTTATCTATTTTCCATTCTTTTAGGAGGATTTTACAAACTTTTGGATGTCTGGTCCCGAAAACATAGAACAATTTTTTCGTCATTCTGTAGCTTACTCCAAGTGAATTATTTCTCAAAATTTTTGTTATAAATATTTAATAAATCAAACCGACAAAAGTAATTTCCACTTCAAGAGTCCGAAAAATGATACAATTCAACTGTGAAATTCGTCTGTAAATATACACTGTGCAAAATTATCCCGAACATAGCTCGTTCCATGCAATCAAAAAGAATTTTACAGGTGATCAATCGAGTAAATAATTATAATTCTTCCGAAAAGCAAACAACTACTGACGAGCTACTAAATGTGCTTTTATTCATTATTTACCAGTCTCAAAGTCACGAATTACCTCTCAAGACACCGGCATTCAACAACCGCGCAAATTCTGCACATATAATCATCAAAACGCCGTATACCACCGCATATATGAATTATAACCCGCGCGTGTGCTCTCATCACCGAGTCTACAACATAACTAACTATACCCCCATCAGCAAATCGTCAATAAGTACACAAAATCCACGCATAAATAACTAGTAGTTGTAGTAGTAGCTTTAATATCCACTCACGTATATCTCATCATCCTGGACGATCTAGCGTATCCATAATCGCACAATTTTCTCTTTCAATATCTTCAATATCGATGTCTTCTAAGTAGAAAATAACTCTATAGCACCAGTCACACTTTTATAGTAATACTGTGTGTAATATAAGTATACTGCACTCGGTCAATTCAAATCGACGTCTCGGTCAGCAGCATTGGCAAAAAAATGAGAGGTAAACCGGCCTCGCACTTTTCCTTAGAGTGTAAGGTATATTATACGGCCTCGAACGATCACTGACTGACTCTATGGAGAGTCTGGGGGAGAAATTTTGTGCTTTGAGTCTGGCGGTCCGGTCCCTTTCCTCCTTTTCCTCCTCCTCCTCCTCCTCCTCCTTCTCAAACCTGGTTTTGGCTTTATAATACGGTGACGAAATCAGAACGATACTGTATACGATGATGTAAAAAATTCCAGACTAGCCGTGTTATAATATATAATCATCCACCTGTAATCTACATACGACGGTACTGTGGACGATAGCCGTGTTTTGGAGGCAACCTGTTGACAGGAAGAAAAAATTATTGTCCAAGATACAATCACCTCTTTTGATTTTTTCAAATAGTGTTGACTGTAGGATGAGACAAAAACAATCCTTAATGTGTACATCTGTATAAGGGGTCTTTCACAACGAGCTTTCACATTCATCATGACAGTGTTTAGATTCAGATCACAGATTTAATTGGTAACCTAGAAATAGTCTTATTTTAGCGACAAAAGATGATATACAAATTCATGGATCCTGACGCTCAAAACTTCAGCTAGCAGGAGTCATACCGTCAAATTGGGTAAATTTGGTACAATTTCGTTACTTTTTATTTTCTTTGGCTCGCCATCCCAACATACATCGACAAGACCCACCTGAATCAGTATAAATCGAAAGCTTACAAACTCATCTTTCGATTGATGGGCCACAGAGTTCAATTTGATGTGTCTGGGCTGGAGCTATTAGTAGTTGAAGAAGTGTACCAAAGTTAGACCCCGACGGGGAGCTTTGGTACATTTACAAAATATTTCAACTCTACCCACCACGACGCGACTGGACTAATTTTAATCGCGCAGAGATCTCATTTTGAACTGTTTGGAACATTTTATAACCTCATAGACCGTCACTCTACTCAAGATGAGTTGAAAAGAAGCTGTCATAGGAAGATGTTTTGAGGTTACCCTATTCTCATGCTTCCCCATGTAAAACATACGATTCCATGAACATATATGATCATGGAATCCGAGGATTCCATGGTCATATATGATCATACGTGAAACCGCTTTAAACATTTTATTTTCATTCCAGAAAGTTGTGATCTATTGATTCAAACCTATTCTAACATCGATACGTCACGGATTCCATGATCATATATGTTCATGGAATCTTATGTTCTACATGGGTTTTACCTAGAGTGGTGTAACTTTGGTATACTTTTTAATGGGGTTTCCTTCCTGTTTTTCATTCATTAAAATCCCAAATGATGTAAATACCCCAATGTAACGATGGTTCCTTCAATATGGTGATATAATTCAATATGTAGTCAAAATGTAGCATTATTCACCCGTAGTTCGTCTCGGAACACTTCTTGTCAGATATACTAACTGGACCACTCGCGTATCGGTGCAAAATCAACCTATTTGGAAAAAACTTCGATCAACGACTACAATTATTCACACGGGATCTACGGTGGCTGAACACATTGGTTATGTGTGTGCCGAGGAGGGAGGATAGGTTTCAGAGCGATAGAATCATTCACCTTGCCGAACTCAGTTTTGAAAGTCATTTTTCAGGGGTGTACTAAAGTTGCACCTACTGTACCAAAGTTACCCAATTTGACGGTACATGTTAACATTAGATGTGTGTGTGTGGGGGAGGGGTGTAGGTGGGTGTGTGCGCGCCTGCCTGCCTGCAATGCTAATATTTTGAACTGCAATTCAGAAGTGCTTGATAATCGTTACGTTCTATAATTTTGGATATCATCTTTTGGGTCTGAAAGAAGACCATTCTCCAAGTTCCTGCCAAATCCATCACCCGGATATGCAACACTTCCCTGATCAGAATCTTTGATCTTTGGATGGTATTTGAAATCTTGAGTGAACCCTGACGTTCTTGAAGGGCAATTACATTAGCAAAACGTGATCTTGTGTAGTTGTATGACAAGGGGAGGAAGAAGTTCAAAATTTTGGAAGAAATCGCTGACGCCATTAATGGAAGGCCCTTACCATGGAATTTTGGGTGTAGTGCGTGGTTGCACCAAAAGCATTGATCGTCACTTTTTCAGATGGGATGAGCGGATGTGGGATTGTGTAATGAGATGAGTGTTAAGAGTCTATATATCAGTTTCTGGATTTTGAATTCAAGCAGAAAAGAAGCTCTATATATATAATCGTTACGAGACACTTGCGACCAATTCAGTTGATGGTTTTAGACATCCCGCTGTCTTATACATGTATATATTTGAGGAAAGATTCGGTATAAATTACGGATGCAGGTGTCACTTCTATGGCAATTTCGAAACCGATGAACGTGTAAACGAAACGAGAAAATGTAGCATCACCATCGGTAGACTTTCTCGTGATAACTATAATATATTCTAAAAAATCAATTCATTTTGTTCGATGCGTTATATCATCATCAAATGTATTTAATATCATCGAGTCATGCCTTGTGACATTTTATGATGGATCTCCACTTTCGATCTAGACATAAATTTTGAAAGTCGATCGAAACCTGCATAGCCAGTATCTGATCTAACACTTTGATTATCTAATGAAATTCGAGCAGTCATACAATTTAAAAAGCAAAAAATATATATATGTAGATGAAAAATGATAAAAAGGAACTGATGCGATGTCATAACACTGTTCAAACATTTTCGAGAAGTCTCGAAACTGAATCACTTCAAACATAGACAGAAAAAAAATTTTTTTATGACGTGATGTGGACTATGGGCAAACATCGAATGCAGCCAGACATCGTCGACCACAACAGGAGACGGAAATAAATCATATACTTGTCACTCTGCTTGTGAATAGCTTATTACTTGACCCTCCTTGACAAACTCGACTCTTCATCCTGGGAGTAAATAAACCCAATATACGTGTGTGTGTGGGGGGGGGGAGGGGGGTTGGCACTCGCAAATTTGTTTGACTTGATAGGTCAATCTGTCACTGTATATGAACATATTACAGGTGTGAAATATTTTTGGCGTATTGTACATAGGATACGATGACGATGATGGAATTTTTTCGGCAATGCTTTCCGGTAACCACCATATACTCATTTCGCAATATCCGCTTTTGACTTATTACTACATCTATATGTACATGTTCTTGACTTTCCTTCTACTTTGGCTATAGTCTTAAGGGTGCTCCCCAGCTGTTTTCAGCGCCACGAGTGGCCATTTTGGAAGCTTCAAAACGGAAGTATTTTTCCCCCAATTATACGTCCTGAATTCAAATCATTTCCAAAATCTGAGTAGATAGAAAGGAAGCTGAGATCCTTCCGCACCTGGGGATATATCACATGTGATGGTTTTATTGCCGTGGAACGAGCTATGATAGTTCAAAAAAAGAAGCTATCGCGGGGCGGAGAAACGCGTGATCTGAGAGCTCGGTAAGTCAGGTTTCGCTTCAATTCGCTTCACAGCATTCACGTAAAAGAGCAGGTGAGGTGAGGAGAGAGACGTTGATGCTGGAAGGGAGGGAGAAAGCAGGGGAGACAGGCAGCGTGAGCTGGATGTTTGCTTGTAAATGAGAGCGGGAAAATTCACCATATCTGGACCCACCTCACGGCTAATTTTTCCCGCAATTTATCTCAACCTGTACTCAACATAGCAGCGTAAATCGAAATTATTTCAAATCCTCAATTCACTCCACACCTGGCGATATGTCCCACCATCTGCGTTATCCATTATGCTTCAAGCAAATGAGAGATAAATGTTGCACATACAGATCGCATTCATAGGGCATATAACAGTATTCGATTCTGCTTCGCTGCAATACTACCCACACAGCATGGGAATATTTCAGAAGAACATATTTCAGTGGAATATTTTAATGAAATCTCCTAGAAACCTCGCAGAAACATCTCGGGAAATGTTTTTGGAACATTTCATCGCAATATTTCAGTGAATACCTCCAGAAACCCTGCAGAAACATTTCACGAAATGTTTTTGTAATATTTCATTGCAATTTTTCACAAACATGTATCAAAAGTCTCCTGGAAATATTTCATGAAATATTACTCAAATTCCTCCCGAAATATTCGTCCGGAAGATTTTTGAAAGGTTTCTCGAATATTTCATCGCAATATCCATGGATACGATTTTGAAATATTTCTGAAATGTTGCACAACAAGTTTGAAGTAATCTCGAACTAAGATATCCCTAAATAGTCACTGAATAATTTTCAGCAAATTCACTTTGAAAAGTTATGGAGGTTCCCTGAAGGCTATTCGAAAGGTTCCCAAAAGCTTCTGAGGGAGTTTCTAAAGACTCTTGAAGGTTTCTTGGATGTTTCTAAGATGGTATTCAAGTGAGACTACACTGTAAAAAATTTGTTGAATTTTCAACCAACCTTTCAACCAGCTGGTTGATTTTCAAACAAGCAATTATATTCCGTGATGGATGGATGGATGGTCGATGTAATATCCATTGACCTATCTATCCAGCATGCATCCGTCCATTATACACCCATCATCCATCACTCCATCCATACATCCATTCGTCCACCCACCATCCGTTTCTCGATCCATTTATCGACCTTATCAATTATCCATCCATCGACCATCGACCCATCATCCATAAGTCCACCCTTCCATCATCCTTATCTACCCATATGACCATCCATCATCATATTCTACTCCTCTCAGGTAGACAACCTGACATGCAGGAACAGCACGGACAGATTGTGATCATCCACGTTGGTTGAATACTCAACCCAACTGGTTGAATTTTCAACCAGACTGGTTGAAGTTTTTTGGAAAAATATTTTACAGTGTAGTTTCCCGGGCATAGAGTATACTTGCCGCGTGATAATTCCGCGCGACATAAGAACTCGTCACGGTAGCAGTGAATTTTGTTATTTTTTTATAGTGTAATTGACGGGTTTCTGGGACACCAATTATCCGAGATCTCGATCAACAGATCGATCAGAATGATGGTACTCAAGTGAGATCAGTTTTCTGGGCATAGAGTATACTTGGCCGCGTGATAATTCCGCGCAACATAAGAATTTTTCGGTACCACGGTGGCAGTGAGTTTTTTTATTTTTTTACAGTGTAATTGACGGGTTTCTGAGAAACCAATGATCCGAAATCTCGATCAACACATCGATCAGAGTGATGGTATTCGAGTGAGACTAGTTTTCCCGGCATAGAATATACTTTTCCGCGTGATAATTCCGCGCGACATGAGAATTTTTTGGTTTCCACAAATGTTTCAGGAACGTCTTAGAAACGTCCAAGAAACCTTCAAGAGTCTTTAGAAACTCCCTCAGAAGCTTTTGGGAACCTTTCGAATAGCCTTCAGGGAACCTCCATAACTTTTCAAAGTGAATTTGCTGAAAATTATTCAGTGACTATTTAGGGATATCTTAGTTCGAGATTACTTCAAACTTGTTGTGCAACATTTCAGAAATATTTCAAAATCGTATCCATGGATATTGCGATGAAATATTCGAGAAACCTTTCAAAAATCTTCCGGACGAATATTTCGGGAGGAATTTGAGTAATATTTCATGAAATATTTCCAGGAGACTTTTGATACATGTTTGTGAAAAATTGCAATGAAATATTACAAAAACATTTCGTGAAATGTTTCTGCAGGGTTTCTGGAGGTATTCACTGAAATATTGCGATGAAATGTTCCAAAAACATTTCCCGAGATGTTTCTGCGAGGTTTCTAGGAGATTTCATTAAAATATTCCACTGAAATATGTTCTTCTGAAATATTCCCATGCTGTGTGGGTAGTATTGCAGCGAAGCAGAATCGAATACTGTTATATGCCCTATGAATGCGATCTGTATGTGCAACATTTATCTCTCATTTGCTTGAAGCATAATGGATAACGCAGATGGTGGGACATATCGCCAGGTGTGGAGTGAATTGAGGATTTGAAATAATTTCGATTTACGCTGCTATGTTGAGTACAGGTTGAGATAAATTGCGGGAAAAATTAGCCGTGAGGTGGGTCCAGATATGGTGAATTTTCCCGCTCTCATTTACAAGCAAACATCCAGCTCACGCTGCCTGTCTCCCCTGCTTTCTCCCTCCCTTCCAGCATCAACGTCTCTCTCCTCACCTCACCTGCTCTTTTACGTGAATGCTGTGAAGCGAATTGAAGCGAAACCTGACTTACCGAGCTCTCAGATCACGCGTTTCTCCGCCCCGCGATAGCTTCTTTTTTTGAACTATCATAGCTCGTTCCACGGCAATAAAACCATCACATGTGATATATCCCCAGGTGCGGAAGGATCTCAGCTTCCTTTCTATCTACTCAGATTTTGGAAATGATTTGAATTCAGGACGTATAATTGGGGGAAAAATACTTCCGTTTTGAAGCTTCCAAAATGGCCACTCGTGGCGCTGAAAACAGCTGGGGAGCACCCTTAAGTGTGTCTACTATATACATATAATGCGTCAAGTTATTTAAGAATTTTCTATTGACGCTATTACGAGAATGAGAGCCATAACATTACCATATAAAATTTTCCGATCCTCATTGGATGTAGTTTGCAAAAAAAGGAAGATAATATAAGCGTGAAGTGAGAGTGTGTAAATCTTGATTATACGATAATTATTTTGTAGCGCTTTTTACACGGGCAAATTCATCTTCCGGTATTTTAGAACTATGTACCTAATTGAAACTTACGAATGCAATGTTTGATGTTTTTTTTTTAGGGATGGCTATTATTTGGTCTATGATGCATCTGAGGATGTATGTATTGTGATGGCAAAAAGGTGCGAGAGTTGAACAAAATCTTGCCGAGTGAGTGAAAGCAAAATGAGACATACTTTGTTGTTATCTTAACAGGATTACTTCATGAGCAGGCGATAGGAAAGTGGTGTGTGTGTGTGTGTGTGTGTGTGTGTGTGTGTATTGAATCAATTAGTAATTGGTTAGGAACATATTGATGTACCGTTTGTGACATGTTTTGAAACAGGAGGTTACCGAACGAGTTCAATTTTTAACGTAATTTTGGACCGCCAAATTTTGAATTTCAGGGATGAACCTGAAATTGATTTTCAGATTTTGTAAAATTTTTTTGTTTATGATTTGCATCAGGGCTGTTACAGTTTTAACCGGTTTTAACCATATCAGATGGTCAGAATCATCATTGTCATCGTGATAAAGATGATAAAATCTGGTAAAATCCAGTGATGAATTTGAGCAGAAACCATTGTGGAAACCATGAAAAATGAAAAGAAATAAAATTTGAAAATCATTTTTTGGGGACATTCCTATTGAACATATTCTTATCATCGTTATTTAAAAGAATTTTTTCGGAGAAGCACTTGTTTCATGTGAACATCCACGAGAATATAGCCAATTACTCAGGGTTCAATTGAACACCGGTAGCTTATACCTCTCAAGACAAGCACACATGTATAATGAAGATTGATGATTCGCGAGATTCAAAACGTAACAATAGCCGGCAACTGATCAAGAAGAAAAAAATTCAAAACAGTGACACAGCACTCGCTTACCTCTCACATAACTAAATCTCCAGCATCACTTTTAATCACCAGCTACTGCAAATTCTTCTTTTCTCAATAAAATATGTATCAATTCTAAATTTTTAGCACTTGTATAAAACATAGAGAGGTACACTTTCTGAGAATTATCTGTAATACTTGCGCAAAATTGAGAAAGAAAAAAAAAAGAAGCACGTGGGTACGGTCCGAGTTCGTTGGTTAAAATTATACTGGCCAACGCATAGAACGCGAGCCGACAGATAGAGCAAATCGTGCGGCAACTTCTCGCAGGCCCAGAGAAAGCGAAAGACTGGCGACTTTGGGCATACGCGATGCTGATGCCAAGACTGTATAATATACATATAAATAAAGTGTGTGCGTGCACTACAGGTGCGTGTATATAGTTTTCCACCACCACCTGAGATATCAACACGCCCATGTGTTTAGCAGCACGTATACCTGCACTTACATGCTAAAATTTTTTGTAGATATATATGTATTTGTGATTGTGTACAGCAGCTGAAATTTTTGGAAGGATACGAGGACTCGCCGAACGTATACGCTCGCTTACAAAAGAGCGATTTGTCTTATTTAATGAGAGATTAGGGTATTAGCTATAGATGAGTGTAAAAAAGATGTCCTTGTGGATTCGGTACTTTCGCATAGATTGACCACACGCTGAGATCTTATGATTTATACCGACTAATCTGAGTTTATTAACTCATCTGTGTTCTTGTATTTTGTATGATTTAATGGATTGGTCCACTGGATTGGCAAGTTGGGTGTTTGAAAAATTTAGATTCTATCACGAATGACCATAGCGATGTTGTGAGAACTGCTTATATTTTTGAGACAGGTGAAATATTGTGTCACCTTTGAAACCCAACCGAATTTTGACGTGCGAGAATTCTTTACTAATATGTGTCCTCCAAAATTTTTCAAGCGATGCCTCACACACTATCGTGAATCTGTAAAACTTTCTCATCATCCGCTGAATTAGTCAGGTACTCATTCTATCTAAACCTGTGACGCGATGCGGTCTCCACGCATCCTGAACTTTGTCCTGACTATTCTCAAAAGTTTTTGCGAACTTTGCTAAAATAAGGTACACCGTAAAAAAATCCCTCAACTATAACGGGTTGGAACCAAGAGTCAGACAGCTGTTTGTCTTTTGGCGGCAACCACTAGTTGGCATTCTTTGCACAGCCAATGTGGGGAGATAAATACGGGACCCAGGAGATTGGTAAATATGATCGTGTGGTGTCCGGGTGACACTTTTGGGTGAGAAAAACGAAGCTCTTTATGTTTTTTTCTGAGGTCTCTTCATAAACTAATAAAAATAAAGCGTTGGTAGTTAGAGCTTACCCGGTCAAAGATCCAGGTTGAGCAACGTTTCGGCAATGGTATTATACAGATGGGTGACCTTCTGTCTGGGTCTCCGAATCTTAGCTTATTTGGTGTTAGAAATCAGGCGAATCCATAAGACGGGTGGTCACCCATCCGGATACTGAATCGCCAAAACGTTGCTTAACCTCTGGATCGTTGACTGAAAAGGCTATCAACGCCGTTGCTCTTGTTTATTTCTATTTGTTCACGAAAAGAGAAACGTGAAGAAATTCCTCTTTCTGACCTTGTAATGTCAACTGCAAACCATCACCCACCAATCTCATGGGTCGCGTATTCATCCTCATATTCGCAGTAGTAAAGAATTCTAAAATTATCAACCTTTAGTTGAATTTGGCAGCCAACTAGTGTTTGAAAAGACAACCACCTGGTTTGAATTTTCAACCAGGTGGTTGCCAAGTTTGGTGAATTAGTCAACCAATTTTTGACACTGTAAGAGTTATACTTTAGCACGCTAAAAAAAGATCGAGCTCCGACAGCAAAACAGAATTTGCTGTAAGGATCCTCGCTTATCCAACAATATTTTCATCTGGTCTTGCTATTTTTGCTGCAAAATCAGGCACAGTTTGCCTCGATAAATCAGCAAACAGATTTCGCTGGAAGACGTTCTGCAAATCTAGAAACATTTTTGAGTTCAGCTAGCAAATTATTTTGCAAAAACAGCTACGCCATCTGCGCTGCAAAAAATTTTGGTGTCGCAGCGACTCGAAATGGGGAAAACAGCACAAGTTGCGTGCTGGGCGAGCTTCATGTTTAGTTGATGCGGCTAATTTGCAACCAAAATAAATATAACCTCTTGTCATTGTTTACACCCAAATCACCCACCCTCCACAATTAATTTAGGATTTAGACGGTGAGTTTACTCATTTTTCTCCAACGGTGGTATATCCCCGTTGCAATACAATTTCATATGGCCATCCATAAGAGATCCTTCACCTCATATTCTTCAGAGAAAATTCGATAGCAGTGACATGTTTTGCTGGGTCCCAGTGGGTTGAGGTCTAGTTACGACTGCGAATTATTTTCGCTGTCTGGAAACAGCAGCAGAAAATCGCTAGTCGAGCAGAAAAATTTGCTAGTTTAACTAAACTGTTTTTAGCGTGAGTGCATAAAGCTAAAGTCAAGTGGTTCCATAAATTCCATGCCAGTCATTAGGTGGCTCCGTTGACACTTCTAGACTGTCAATGACAGTCTTAGCGAAGTTGAACGCTCGACACGGCTACGAGAAGATAATTTACCACGAACCCTTATCGAAGCCCAATCTCTTTCGTTCGAATTTTTCATCGAGCGCTCAACACTCAGATCATTTTGTTATTGTTTTTGCCGGTATGAAAGTTCGTATTCACTGAACGATGCATAATTCGTATTCTCCGAATTAGATCCGAAGTGATTTTTTTCTGACCATGATTCGAACCCACGCCTTTTCGACCCCAAATGATTTCTATTCGTGTCTAAAATTTAAAGTAAGTTCTTGCATTCTTCGTGTTTGCACACCGAAAATTTTTTATATTCAGTGGAACTGGTGCCAAAAGATTCTACAGTTACGAAAGTCCAGCCTGGAGCAATTATATAAGATATGGGCTTGGACCGAACTCGAGCCTATTATACTCTTTCCTCGTTTTCTCTTACTTCATTGAGGGTTCATGCAAAAATCTTTGGATAATTTGAAGGGATGTGAAAGAGCTGTGAAATGAGCTGAGAAAGTGTCCCATTTTCTCATTTCTAAAAACGGAAAAGTTGCGATTTTCCGAAATTTTCATAGAACATGTGGATTTTTCCGCTTCTTGCGGGCTGCAGACCTCTTTTATACAATGGAGGCATATTGAAAACACCCCTCCTCGAAAATTTGCGGACAATTACATTTTCCAGAAATTGAGATTCTGGGTGATCAGAATTGAACTTATCTTACAAGGGGAGTCCAAGGGGTTCGGGAGCTGAATCTGGCTGAAACTCTGGGAATCATCTCCTTTTGGCACCAAAAAATGATACCCAAAGCCGCAGGGTCTAACGCTCAAACGTTTCCGGGCTACAGGGCACAACCCTTGCATTACAGTGTATCTATATATGTGGGAAAATGGTATATATATGATATACTGTAATGCACTGGTTGTAGGCTGTAGCTCGGAAACGCTTGAGCGTTAGACTCTGCGGCTTTGGGTATCATTTTTTGGTGCCAAAAGGAGATGATTCCTCGAGTTCCAGCCAGATCCAGATCCCGAACCCCTTGGACTCTCCTTGTTAGCTCATTCAAAAGGTCTTACGACAAGCTTCAAGATGAGTACAATTACCCAGAAAGATATTGAGGTAGGACAATTTTGTTGTCAGCCAGGGTCAAGAGGGGCGTTTCGGGTACCCTTACCTTACTTATCATCATCCAACTTATTTTTGTCACTTCGTCGTTCATTCAATATCGGAAGATTCGGAAAAAAATGGTCACAAAAGTGTACCTGTATGCATTATAAGTTAGGAAATACTCGCGGTCAATTTGTTCCCACACAATAAATATGATGATTATGTTGATGAAACTCCATTAGTACAATCTGATCTAATCAGTCACATGTACTCTCCAGAATATTGAATCATACAATATATATAAGACTAATAATAATTACAGGTTTGACTCTAAAAAGATCTGCGGATGGAGCTCGTGTTGAAACAACAACGAATGTGGCTAATCCCATTTACGTCCACTTTCGTGTTCACATCAATCGATGATCCAATATTAATTACATTGTATCTAACCAGAGTTTATTCGAGAGCTTATATTACGATCGCTTTTACTCTTTCTCAACCACGACTAAATTCACTTTGAGGGCAGTTTTTTGTAATCTCTATCATTTATTACTCCGTTACGAACTGAGCTTTCATTTTTCGCTAAAAGGCTGCTTAGAAGTATAGAGTAACATCTTTTCAGATTGTTACTCATGTCTTTTGCAAACAGAATCATCACGGTGATGTATGAACGCTATCTGCAATATTTTTTGAGTAGATATTTGTGATGTGTACGCTCTCAACTTATTCAAACTCGCCGGAAAATACGAACTTTTTTTAGCTATGTGATTCAAACATTGATACATGGTTACGATTGTGAAATGCATGATGAAATTGAACAAGGCAAATTTGAGCGGAGGAGAAGTCCTCAAATTCGGAAGGTCCGAACAATTTAAAGTTATTTCTTACATTATTTCACCAAAGGCGGTCGGGCAAGTGGCGCCGAGCAGGCAACACGCACCGCGTGTATCGCGTCGCAATAATAGTGAAGCATGAAGAAAATAAGTGTTGAGCCTGCGTAGAAAGTATAGTGATAGATACTAGGAGATTTCCCATCGGTGTCTAGCCAACGGAGAAGTGTGAAAATCTCGTGTTGTGTCGAATAAACGAAGAGAGAGAATAAGTGAGGTTAGGGCTGAGCGAGACACGTGGGTCAAGATGCCGCCCAAAAGAATAGCCGAGAAACCTCTTGGGAACTCGCAATCCACGCTACCATTTTCTAATGCGCCACTTGTCTCGACAAATAGCAATTCGAGTAATAAAGGTATTGGTACAGATTCGGTGAGAGAAATGAAAAAGGCTCTGAGTAAGGAACGAGAAGAAATACAAGCAGAGAGAGCGGAGATGCAAAAATTGAAAGCAGAGATGCAGAAGCTGGAAGCTGAGATGCAGAGACTGGAGCAGGAGATAGTGAAGAAAAATGCTTCTATTGAAGTGCGTATGGACAGTTTAGAAAATAGGATTAATGAATTAGAGAAAAAAGTGTGTGAGAGTAGCCCGGAGAATGATAGTGTGCATAGGGATGGTAAAACAGATAACTGCGAGAAGTTGTTTGACGAGGGGGTAGAAGGATGGCGTGACCGGCGTGTGTGTGAGAGCGCGCATGCTAACTTCTCGGACAGAGACATGAGAAGAATCAAACGGTTTGTGGATGAGAGAGAGCGAGAAGGAAGGAAGAATAACATTGTGATCAAAGGAGCGTGTGTACGCGATACTGAAAAGCTAATGGAATGGGCGAGGGAATTTTTGAAGGAGAATCTTGGAATGACAGTAGGCATATCAAATGTGAGAATGAGTGCGAATGTGGTGATTGTGAGATTGATGAACCAGGGTGATAAAGCCGAAATAATGAGGAAGAAAAATAAGCTGAAAGGTACTAATATTTTTATTGAAAACGATTTGGCATTCGAGGATAGGAGGAGACAAGGGGAAATACTGAGATGGGTAAAGCAGCAGAGGGAGTCAGGAAAGAATGTGAGGGCGGGTTTGGGAAGAGTGTGTATAGACGATGTTTGGAAAAGGTGGGAGGAGGTTAGGTCGGGACGGGAAGTGGGGGCACATGGAGGAGAAGCATCGCAGTTTTTACGGCTAAGCAGAAATGGATAGACAGAGAAAGAGGTATAGCAGCAGGAAGAGAGGTGATTCGCAAAAGGAGGTTGATTTTCTGGAACGTAGCAGGGATTTTGAGCAAGGATTGTGACTTTTGGAAATTTTTGGAGAAGTACGACTTTATTAGCCTTTCGGAAACTTGGCTCGAGCAGAAGAATTGGGACAGTTTGAAGAGCAAACTGCCATCAGAGTTTGATTGGGACTATGTGGGAGCGGAGAGAGTCAGCAAAAGGGGGAGAGCTAAAGGTGGATTCTTGATCGGGGCGAGGAAAGACTGGACTAGAAATGGTAGCCGGCTCATAGAAAAAATAGATACAGGGATAATAAGGTCAAAAGTTAGAGTAGGAAACGAGTGGCTAAATTTACTTTCAGTGTACAACAGCGGGGATCTGTCAAGAGTGGTTACTACATTAAATGAGATAGAGGGCTCAGAGGAAGGGAAACTAGTCATTGGAGGAGATTTCAATATCCGGATTGGAAACTTGGGAAAATTTCTCAGCGAAGGCTCCGATCAGGAATATTTACAACGAGAAAGTAAGGATGAGGTCATCAGCAACGAGGGCAGGTACCTTGTGCGGGTGGTGGAGGATAAGGGTTGGGTCATACTTAATGGCATAGCAGATAAGGATACACAGGGGGAATTTACATACGTTGGGGGAAGGGGGAGTAGTGTTATAGACTATATCATTGTAAATAGAGACATATTAGCTAGTGTGGATACTTTCCAAGTCGAAGCAAGAGTAGAATCAGACCATGTACCGGTGAGTTTGGAGTTGAATGTAGAACCGTATGTGAAATGTGACGGGGGAGAAACAGAGGTGAAAAAGCGAATTTATTCTTGGACAATGGAAGATATAGCGTCATATAGAGAAAAATCGGATGAGCTTACGGGGGGAGTAATAGAGCATGAGGAAGACAGTGTAGAGAAACGGTGGGGAGACATCAAGGAGATCGTAGAAAAAAGCTGTGTGAGGAAAGAAATAACTCTGAAGCGGTTCAAATTAGGAAACAAGCGATGGTGGGACAGAAGCTGTTCGCAGAAAAAACGGAGGGTGGTGCGGGCATACCATGACTGGAGGAGTGGGCAGAATGGAAAACCAAATTATTTGAAAGAGAGGGCAGAGTGGAGAAAATTGTGCTGTGAGAAAGAGACGAGTTTCAAGGAAGGCGAAGAGGCAGAACTCAGGAGTTTGAGGAATGAAAAAGAAGTGTGGGGATACCTAAACAAATATAGGAACAGAAAAGTGAAAGTGCATTGCACAATCACCTTATCAGAATGGAGAGAGTATTTTATGGCTCTACTTCTGGGTTCGAAGGATAGGAGGACAGGTTCCAGCAGGAGTATAGGGGATGACCAAGACGATAGTGTAAGACTTCTCGCTCCAGAAGTGAGACGCGCCATGAACTCACTGAAAAGAAAGAAAGCGGCCGGAATCGACGGTATCCCAAGTGAAGCGTGGATACATGGCGGGGCAGAGCTACGTAGCAAAGTCCTGCGCTTGATAATGGGAATTTGGGAGGGAAGGGGTATACCAGAAGAATGGAAAACTGCGATAATTGTCCCAATATACAAGCAAAAAGGCGAGGTGAATATGACAAATAATCATAGAGGGGTATCACTTTCGGTAACAGCTTACAAGGCGTACACTGAAATCATCAAAACGAGGTTAGAACTAGAAGTCGAAGGGAAGGGTATATTGCCGGAAGGTCAAGCGGGCTTCAGGAAGGGTAGATCTACAATGGATAACATTTTTATCTTGAATCACCTCATACAGAAAACTAAGAAACGGAATCAGAAGTTATTTGCAGCATTTGTCGATCTCAAGGCGGCTTTTGATACAGTGTGCAGAGAAAAACTATGGGAGATTATGGAAAAAGTAGGAATTAGTCAATACATTATAGAAAGAATCAAAGAAATTTATGAGGAAACCAAAGTGAGAGTTAAGTTTGATGAACAAGTGTCGGATGAGTTTTGGACAACTAAAGGGCTCAGACAAGGGTGCGTTTTGAGTCCGATCTTGTTTTGCATATACATTGCAGGATTGGAGGAAGAGTTCAGAGCAAGAAATGTAGGGGGGGTTACGATCAAAGGTGTGAGAATATGGTCGCTGGCATACGCAGATGACTTGGTGCTCTTAGCACTCAATAGAGAAGCCTTGCTAGACATGTTAAGTTCTTTGAGAAAGTTTCTGAAAACGAGAGAATTAATCCTGAGTACGGATAAGACGAAGATCCTTGTATTTAATAAGAAGAGTAGTAGCAAAGACATATGGGAGTGGGGCGGGCAGCAGATGGAGGAAGTTTCAAGCTTCAAATATCTAGGGTTCACGTTCAATAAAAAAGGAAATTTCGAGGATCACATTGCGGAATTGAATAGAAAAGGGATTATAGCTATGAAAAAAACATGGGGCTTGGGGGAAAGATGCTGTAGACAGGATTTTCGAAGGAGGATAATGTTGTATGTTTATCTGGTGAAGAGTGTGATACTTTATGGAGTAGAGATTTGGGG
The DNA here is from genome assembly GCA_029851415.1 of Eretmocerus hayati. Taxonomy (NCBI): domain Eukaryota; kingdom Metazoa; phylum Arthropoda; class Insecta; order Hymenoptera; family Aphelinidae; genus Eretmocerus; species Eretmocerus hayati. The sequence goes on along the minus strand of CM056741.1, from coordinate 32,481,050 downwards.
ATGGGCCGAGCGTAAAAGACTAGAAAAAATACAAGCAGACTACCTCAGGTGGGTGCTGAAGTTAGATTTCTGCACACCAAGATATCTTATATACAAAGAAACAGGGGTTAGGAAACTGGCAATTGAATGTGGTCAGAGAGCTATGTTGTATGAGCAAAGGTTGAATGAACTTGAAGACGAAAGATTGGTCAAAATGTGTTACAGAGAAAGTGTGGAAACTGAAAATTGTAATGTGGAGAAAGAGAAGTTCTGGCATGATCTGGGATGGAGCTCAAAAGTAATGAATGAAAATATCCAGAACGGTTTCGACTTGTATCCGGAGATTGTAAAGAGAATGAATGAGGTTGAAGACCAGAAAATTGTAAGTAAATTAAGTGAGTCGAAATATAACCCTAGGTATAAAGAAATTAGCGAGAATGAATTACCAAAGTACTTAATTAGTTACAGACCAGGGGTAGATATAAGCGTAATCGCGAGGCTAAGGTGTGGAAACTTCGACCTATCTAACAAATACTGGATGGAAGATGACAAAAAGGTATGCATACTTTGTGATGAGATGACGATCTGTAGTCTGGAGCATCTATTGTGCGAGTGTGCTAAAACGAGAGAATACGTAAAAAGCCTGAACCGGAATGGGGCAAATGAGGGGTGTGATTGGTATATGTTGTGGGATGATATACGAGTGATTAGAGCGTTAAAGAAGATAGACGAAGCTTGGAAGAGGAAAGAGAGTAGAATGATTGAAAGAGAATGAAAAAAGGAATGGGACATGATTATATTGAAAGAGCAAGTTTGACGACCGAAGATTAGACTGTAAGAATTTTGTAATTAGGAATAAGATATTCTAGAGGATTAAGCTATTCATGTATTTGTAATACGAGTCCATTTCTGGGCCCTAAAGTGGCTGAAATAAACATACATACATACATACATACATACATTATTTCACCAAATGAATAGTAAACGGGTAATAATTGTGGCAACACTTGAGCGACTTTTGTTTTTGCGTCAACCCGATTTTGTTGAAAAATTGCAAATCGATGAGCTTTCTGGGCTTCGGGAACTCAAATTTTACTCAATGAATGCTTACACAATTTCTTTTCAGGGCTAATTCAATTTAATTAAGAATGCCGTAATCATGAAACTGGTATTGTTTGTTCTAATTCACACTCTCTTAAAATGTCTAAGTTCGCCAATTCGTAATCTTATCCTATCAAATGTTTGTAAAAAGGGAAAAATAATCCTTAGATGTCTGAAAATTTTGTTTGATCTTGCTAAGCAGTAAATCTTGAATACTTCGGAGAATAAAATCGGCAAAATAATCGATAAAATCATGTAAAATGCTGTGGAAGCATCATCACTCACAGATTATTGGTTATTGAACAAGATTATCACCTTGTTTCAATGATATACATACATGCAATTTTTCTCCCTCCGCATTCGACACTGGAAATAATTGAAAATAATGACGAATACTTGATTCTTATTCATTCTTTTCTCTAATAGAAATACATATTGGTGTTCGAACATTATTTTTTTCAATTGAAGAACAATGGAATCTCGCCTCCACATGTATTCACAGTTTAAAAATACATTGAGATCTGCCGAAAGATGATATGATTCGAGTGCAATTCGTAATCTATATCTTTGATTAATGAACTAGTGAGATACACCATAGGCCACAGAAGTAGTTTCTTTTCACTCGTCTTAGTCCAGCCTATGACATATGCCGTAAAATATACGCGCAAGCGTGAGAGGTTGCCACCATACTGGAGTTGTTTGTGAGGTCTTCGTTATTTTTCCATTTGCTAAATCTAGTGCTGAAGAGAAGTCGCTAATGACTCGTTTTTTTTAGAACTTAACATTAAATTTTCTATGATGATATAGTATTAGTGACTTCTCCTTTCAGCAGTTGTGATTTTAGCCATGATCGATTCTCACGTTTGATCCGATGAAAACTCTGTAGTGGTAGATTTCGCGGGATAAAATCTTTACTATGAAGTTGTAAAATGATCTACAAAATTCTTATTACTCATGTTTCCCTGTTCCTATGGGACATTATTCTCTTTTCAGAGTGCTCATTTTGGAAAATTATGTAGGTTTTGAGCAGCGACGTCTAAAAGAACAAAATTATATTTTCTGCTCTTTTACCGCTGTTTTGGTGTGAAATAGCTTGAGAGCTATCAATCCGCAAGAAAAAAAAGAAAAAAACGCAAAAACCCGCACTTAGGAGCATACACGCTTTTATTGATATAGGTTCCTGTGAATACAAGCAGACTTAAGAATGCATTGGTTTTTCACTCAACCAATTGTCCTTAATCATATCACTAACTTTTTCTCCTATCATTATTGTAGGCGCATTTGTATTTCCTCTCACAATAACTGGCATAATTGATGCATCTGCTACCCTCAGCCTCTTCACACCATAAACTTTGAGTTTCGAATCCACCACTGCTCCAGGATCATACTTTGGGCCCATTTTACATGTCCCAACAGGATGATACAATGTGTTGGTATACTCCATCAAAATGCATTTCCAATAATCGTTACTATCAAATTTGTGACTTTTGCAAGAAGGTAGAGGTTGAGAGAGTAGCTTCATTCCATTATCTTTAAAAGCTTTTGTAAGAAACAGACTTTGAGCCATTCTGATTCCAGCCAACATAGCTTCCAAATCTACAGAAACTCCAAAATAATTTGGATCGATGATTGGTGAACTCCATATTGGATTACTTTGGTTCAATCGTACAGTACCTCTACTTCTAGGTGCAAGGAAAACTGGCCTGATATTTATACCATTGTAATAGGCTAATGGTAAAACTACAGTTTCTGCAGATACTTCTGGATTCCTAAGATAATCTTGATAATTACCACCATCAAATGCATATTGCATGTCTGGTACTCTGAAATTTCTTTCAAATGGCGTTCTAGTAAAAGCACCGGCAGCCAATGATCCCAGAGCTGCCAGGGGACCTGTCATATTATTTAACCATTGTCGTGCATCGTCTTCTATGTTTTCAATGCTTCGAGTTGTTGCAGTTTTATTTGAAAGAACAATCATGAAACCATCGGTTGTCACGTGATCTTGAAGATTGTGACCTACTGCTAAGTTCTGGATCATTTTGATGTTATTTCGACGAAGTTCATTTGCCGGTCCAATGCCAGACAGAAGCAAAAGCTTTGGTGAGTTGATGGCTCCAGCAGAGATGATGACTTCTTTTCGGGCATAGACAGTCTTTGGTTGATCGCAACCTGTTGTGAAGTATTCAACTCCTTGAGTTACTTTTGTGTTTGGATCAATGATGATACGGCTCACATAACTTTCTGTTTTGATCGTGAGATTTGGACGTTTGTTGCGTATTGGACGAATAAATGCTGTATTGGTACTCTGTCTTGCTCCGTTTATAGAAGTCGATTGAACGTGGAAAGAGCCAAATTGTTGTACAGCATTTGGATCTGTTTCTTTGTAACCTATTTCTTGGAAAGCTTTGAGTATCAAGTCAGCATTTTGGTCATTGAATTTGAACCATTCGACTGTTTGATATCCGCCTGTGCTGTGGTAGTAAGGGTTTTTTGCAACTACCTATAAATGAAACCAGTCATGAGTCTCGTGTCTGTCTGATGTTTCATAATTCCATGAATTTCAATGTCTTCTAAATTATCTCAAAATATTCTCTACTCGCCTCTTTGTCTCTGTTGTCTTCTGATTTTTTGAAATATGGGAGAACCTCCTGGTAGCTCCAACCTGGATTGCCCAGTCTCACCCAGTTATCGTAGTCATTGGGATTTGCACGAACATACATCATGTAGTTCAAAACGCTTGAGCCTCCCATAACCTGAAGATTGAAATCACAACCCATTGCAGTCAAATAATTTGCAAGTTATAGTTATGAAATTAACTCTTTTACTGAGTGACAATGACGATGAAAAACAAAGTGAGCCGCAAGGGAAGTATGCCTTGTATGATGAAAATTTACCTTCCCTCGTGACCATGAACACGTTCCATACTTCTTGGACCTGCAAGCTTTCTTCATGGGAGCTGTCCGATATTGCCAATCAATATTGCTGCCTCGTAAAGGGGGTGCAAAAGAGGGAACTTCAGATACTAAAGGCTGCTCTATCCCTGCCTCCAACAATAGAACCTGAATATCAAGGTGTAGAGAAATGTATCAAATCTTGGAAAATGTTGAAATCGTCAAGCCTTTATTTGATTCATCTCAACTCATCGAAAAGATTGGTTACCAACACCTAATACAACGAGACATGAGTGATCAAAATATATATTATTGAACGGTTCACGAAATCTTTTCTTTATTACAGTCTTAGAAAAAATTACCATATTTGAGAAACGTTTATGCTTCTGGCATAGATCGTGTTATAGAATATTCTTCTTCTATAGAACTAATTCTTCACATGTAACAAATGATGTCTCTTTTTGATCATGATTACCTTCCATCCGCTAATCTCGCTCAGACGATTAGCTATAACGCATCCAGCTGATCCAGCTCCGACAATTATAAAATCGTACTCCTCCTGTTCGGACGAATCTGTCATTGAACCCTAAAAAGCTCAACTTGATTACCCTGGTACTTGTAATTTGAGTAAAAATTCTTGTTAGATATGAAAATAACATATCTAGTTCTAACTTGATCTGAGATAAAAAATAAACTAGTGCCAATCAAAGATATTTTCTACTGAAATTAGAAAAAAAAATTTTCTTATTATATTTATTCCTACATATTCTGCAGTTTTTCATCTAATAGGCAATAAACTTTATGCAATAACGTAAAATTGAGCATCGCATTTGATCTCAAGTCAGCATTTGAAGGCCGTATCCTCATGATAATGACCGTAAGAACTTGGGAAACCGTTAACTGGAAAATGTGCACCGATGGATAAGATTTTGACTTTGAATTTTTTTGTAAAGTTCATTCAACATTTTGAGAAGAGAATTTTCTCTTGCATGGAAAAGTCATTTTTCGATTGATATACTCACCTGGATATCATCTTCTTGTTCGTATGTTTCTCTTTGGCCCTCCTCATCAGGTACTCGAAAATCACGATAAGAGTTGTCTTGAGCCAACCCACTCCAGTCTTGAAAAATTTCTGCTGATCTTCTCTCTCTGATTTCATTAAATGGTTGATGACAAATATTCCCTCCACTTGTAGAGTTATCTTTTGATGCTCCAAATAGTTGTGCAAGAAATGACAGAAACATAATTGCACTCGGTTGACATGTTGATAACTGACTTTGGGATGGGCAGAGTTCTGTTAAATTCGGTGGTACCCACGACATAGTTATAAATTATCCACACAATACTGAATTTGAGGTTCTCTGGTCTTACTTGCAACTGATGCTTATTCAATTTGATTCAAGGATCGACTTTTTTTTGCTTTTTCCAATCGTTTTCTCAGTTGTTATCTGAAATTTGCCTTCTGACGGTTTGTTTGACTGGTGCGGTATAAAAGTAAAAATTATCTTGAATTAATTCTCATCTCCTGATGTATCAGAAGTACTTATTTTTTTCTGAATGTCATTAATGTAAACCCGACTTGGATATATTATATTTAAAATCATCTCCCTTGTTTTCTGAGTAATTTTCTTTTTCGTACTGTGACGCTCTTGAACTTTCTCTGCAAGTATGTCTCCATACAGATGACTAAATCTTGACTGTGTTCGTATAGGTTTCTGATAAATCTTAACAATTATTCTCCATTACTATTACTCGTTCAATGTTTATTCAAAATCCAAAGCTAATTCGAAATGTGAGAGTATAAATAGATGCTACTTACAGATACTTGTATTGTTTTCAAGCCATGGCTACACTTTGCATTAATCCTCCAGAAGAATAATCCTAAACATTAACTGAAAAAATAACCAGAAGTAAACTGTATTACCTTACTGTTTTCTGAGACCAAGTGCTTGCTGCATGGTTTTGAAATACTTTGAACAATCGTACCTGTTCTGATAATCGTTATCATGATAATTTGTAAACATCCACGAGTTGTTCGAATTATCACATATTTATTAGCTTCCTATGTGGATAACTGAGACTTTCCTCGTTCTAGAGCAATATAGATAGTTTACTTGAAAAAACCAGTATTGTGATTTCATTCACATTTCATCTTAAATGAGGTTAGAGTTTGCTTTGAATGGCAGAATATAATACGATGAGCTGTGGGATAGAGCGTCCAATAAGATGTACCTTTTGATTTCATGTGCATTCTATTCGACCGAGCTGCAGAATCAGGTTTGCCCCGTCAGAAATTCTGGGGGCATCGCCAATTCATGTAAGGGATTGTTCATGAAGTACACTCGACGGACATTATATCTGCCCAAATCTGAGGAAGGTTTCTTATCCCTGAGCTGCTATTTGGAATTTCAAGATCGGCTTTCAATTCTGATAGGTCAACTATACAGTCACGATCATCAGAACACCGCAAACGGTCTGATTTGGATTGACACAGCAGCGCAGGAACAAGAAAGCGTTTTCAGATTTGGGCAGATACAATGTCCGTCGAGTGTACATCATGAAATCTGAGAGAGGTGGGTTAACTAGATTGCAAGACACTTTGAATTATGAAAAATGTATAATGTGAGAGGCATTTGAAAAACACGAACGCTGACTGAGCCCTGAAATTGTTATAGCGATTAAAATCACTTGGTGAATGGATTCTAAGTATGCGAGCATGTATACTCAGATGATTTTCATTGAAATTTGTATTTTACGTTATTTATAACACATTCACTGCAACGGCAAAGATCACAATTCCTTATGCTGTTTAAAGTCAGGTTAGTTGCAGTAATTGCGTTGAGCGCCACAACGAATCATCTCTTACTAAACATGCAATGAACCAGATTAACTTATACAATAATCTCAAAATAAGTGAGATAATCGTTCTACCATTGATTTTTCGTGATGATATTATTGATCACACCCAAAGTGTTTTTGGCTCTTCCGCGAGACACTAACTCATAGCAGATCTATAATCTATTGTCAACGAAGAGATTTTTCGCTGGTTTTGGATAATCAATTTCACTTATATTGACTAATTACTATCAAGGGAATTGGAAAAATTTGATGATTTCACAAAAGGCTAACAGCATGCCTATCACGTCTGTTTTGTGGAAAAAATTTTGATCACTCAAAATCCATTTTGGTCTTTGAGTTCGTTCTTTACGCTGAGTTTATACACTGAGTTATACATTTTGATCCTCTAAGTCTTAGATTATGTATCCCAAAACTGTAGTGGATTAAAAATTTTTAGACCTCATCGGGCTGACAGAAAATAATCACAGTTCATCATTATCTTCAGATTTATTTTTGAATTTTCGTTGGAATGAAAAAATGTATCAATCTAACAGAAAATTATCACAGTTCATCTCTCATTAACCATTCCATTTTGATCAATTCTGCTCCTTTTTCTGCTATCATGAGAGTAGGCGCATGAGTATTCCCACTGGTAATTTTAGGCATAATAGACGCATCAATAATTCTCAGCCCTTGAATTTTTCGAACTTTTAATGATGGATCAACCACTGAATCGTTACTATTCGATGGACCCATTCTGCAAGTTCCAACTGGATGATAAACTGTACTAGCTGTATGTCTCAAATTACATATCCAATAATCTTTTGAATCTACTGGATGCATAGAACATCCTGGTATCTCCATATGACGAAGTTTGATTTTATATTTTTTGAACGTCTTTGTATCTACAAACGAACGTAAAACAGCCAAGCCTTCAAGCATAGTATCAATGTCCTCTAGATCATGAAAATAATTGGCATGAATCTCGATTTGATCAGCAGGATCCGAACTCTTGAGTTTCAAGTATCCAGAACTGCGTGGGTTTATTAAAACCGGACAAGCCAGAATAATTTCACTTTCCTCATTGGCTTTGCGCATCTCTTTTGACAAATCATCATCGAAATTGAAAGATGTCGTTATAGCGTCAATCTTGAAACGAGAATTTTTTGGAATTTGTATAAAATGGTATTCAATATTCGGATGCTTAGCCAATGGATTTTTAGTATTGACAAAGCCTAGAAAATCAACTCCACCAATTGTAGAAAATTCAGATTTCCTGTGTATCAGATAATCGTACGCCCAATCAAACATCAAATTTGATGACGCTGGAGTAGTAGTTTCATTGTTAAACGCCATATGAATTCCAAGCCACAGAACGTGATCCTGAAGATTTTTTCCAACCGGCAAGTCAGCTATAACCTTAATCCCATACGATTTCAAGTGGCTCTTTGGCCCTATTCCAGACAGCATAAGAATCTGCGGAGTTGCCAAACTTCCGGCAGACAATACAACCTCCTTCAAAGCCTTCAACTCAATTTTTCTACCATCCTTAAGCGTTACACTCACACCCTTAGCTCTCTTCTTCGATAAGATTACAGAATCCACTCTTGCGGATTTCATGACGTAAAGATTCTTCCTGTCTTTCACAGGTCCCAAATACGCTTTTGCTACATTCTGTCTGATACCATTGTCAATAGTTCCGTAAGCTTTCCCAAACCCAATGAATTTTTCTTCATTCAACATATCCATTATGGGCAATTTTAAATCCTTAACTGCACTGAAGAGGATATCCTGTATTGGGGTGGCTGAATAATTAAAAGGCCTCAAAGTTAAAGGACCTCCAGTCCCAAAATGTTCAGAACCATATTTAGCTACGATATCAGGATGATAATTTTCCATTTTGCGAAAGTACGGTAACACTTCTTTGTAGCTCCATCCTTGATTTCCCATTTTTGACCAATTATCGTAGTCAGCATCGTTACCAATTATATGGAGCATTGCATTTATGACAGAACTGCCACCTAGTGCTTTTCCTTTTGCCCAGATGCACTGATGATTTTTCATACCCAGGCAGAAACTGTTGTCGGGTACTACTTTGTAATTGTAGTCTTGTAGACCGTTTTGTAGTAGGAGTAAAAATCCAGGAATGTCACTGAGAAATGAGGGATCGTCGCCTCTTTCGATGAGAAGTACTCGCCAGTTGGGATTTTCTGAAAGACGAGATGCTACGACTGAACCAGCAGAACCACCCCCTGCGATGATGAAGTCGAATTCTATGTCATTTTTAAGAATTTCATCGGTGCGGTCTGGTGGATATGTTTGTTGGCTCTCGATTGAGCATTGAGCCAAGATTAGAGTTTGGATTAAATGGGCGAAAATGTGAGCGGGAGCTCCTGATGTTGTAGAGGTGCATGCTTTTGCAATGCAGGCTTCCATTGTTTCATAGATTTCTGAAATAAAAATGCATGTGTCACAGTCTAATACTGAATATATATTTTTTGCTTCTCGTGCAATCATGCTAGACTTTGAAAAAAGATTAAATCTTATATACTTTGCAAATTTGTTATATTGTGTTGAATTTTATAAAAGGCTATATGGCACGCATGGTCATCAACATAAAAATCAAAATAGATGGATAATATTCTTATGAAAATTTTTGCAAAAAATAATAACTAAGCATGAGAGTGCATGAGAGTTGGATTATCATCAAGAATTAATTTATGGCGGCTTTAAGAGTGAATGTTTTCGAAGAATTATTTGCACTTAGAAACTTCTCTTATTCATATGTGTGATATCAATTGTTTGTAACCATACTTGAAACGAGGATTCGATGAAATTAATTTTTCTCCAATGATGCATAACAAGTATATTCATGACAGAAAATGAAATTTCGAACCAGTATCAAACTCCCACCTCCGAAGATTGAAATTTAATTAATTCAGTCTCATTCTCCTCTTTGTTATTTTATATGGATGTGATTTGAATCTGATGGTTCTCAATTATACACAAGTTTAATTCATCTAGACAGAACTAAGAAAATCGAGAAAATTATGTTCTGCCATTTTTGTGGAAGAAGAATGGTCTAAAAATCAGTTGACGAAATAAATGAGCTATAGTTTAGAAATTAGAAAGCGAAAGAAGATACTTATTTCTTATTGTGAATGCGAGATGAGCCACGAGATTAATAATTCCTTCATATTGTAACGAGATTGATAGGAAACTCAACCTATATAATAAAACACCTTACAAAACAATGATGACTTTTAAAACAAGAATTCAGCTGAAAAGGCGAGTTGAAAATTTCCACTCTTTGTCCTGATGTTTGTCTATGATTCATCTTGATGATAAATTCCCTTGATCTTTTAAGATGAACCGTCGTACTAATATTCAAAATTTCCTTATCTGTTACAGGTACGTGTGCGAATCCGTGTAACATTTCTATTGGGGATGAAATTTGGTGTAAGTAGAGAAATTGACTATCAAATAGGAAAGATCCAATCAGAATGAAATGGGCCAATTTATACGTGATGTACTCACAAGATGTTAAGTTCCAAAAAATCATGAAAAAAAATCGGCCTTCACTTTAAATTTTTCGACTGGTCAAGTCTCCGCGTCTTTCCATACTGTTGACTGCCCATCGATAGAAAAGCACCCAACTAACTTGTAGCAGAGAACCGATTCAGGAGATTGAAATGAGCTCGGGCTACATTGTGTCTATTCACTCCATCTCAAGTCACGCTTCATCTATTATTCGACCTTATTTCTTCGTCTCATATTCCATACAAAACTACACAATTGCGACAGATAAGGTTTGCGGCATCTTAAATTACTCAGCACTGCGCAATACTTACTTCTTGTTCAGTTAGTTATACATGATGGTAACTCTTTTTTCCCAAATTTTCTGTAAATTCTGATCTAGTTTCAGCAGTTATATCATATTACTATAAGGTGAGATTGATTGTTTTTTCTTGTTTTCTTTTGAAAGTTCATGCGACGCATGTTATTGAACAAAATTTTTGATTGTGATGAGATAAATAATGTCCAAATATTAAACGCGTTCAGCTCATTTTATTTTTAAGTCACGTAAACGGATATTTAACATTGTAAATTTTTTTTCCACATCCTTGGATGATAATCTGGATGGATCGAGAACAATGAAATCATAATAGTGGTTTGTTCAAACCATAATCATCTGTATATACACATCAAGGAACTACTGTAAGAATAAATGTGAAACTCAACATTGAGATCGAAGAGTGAACAGAATTCATTTGAAAAAATTCTCATTAGCTAAACAATCTGTAGTATTTTTGTACGATCTGACAGATCTTGAACAATATTAATCACAGTAACATTATAAAATCAAAACACTTCTATACACGCACAATTACCATACAAATTCACGACTGAATTAAAATATGACAATGAGTTTGATACGATATCAAACGCTCTTTTCACGATCAATTCATCCGAGAATCTGAATGATATTTACGTCTTATTTCATCATATTATTTGACTAAAAATCGTACAAAGGCACGTGAGGCTCCAAATCTTGTGACATCCAGAACTGCCATATCATATATGCAGCTTTTTCAGCTATCATGACTATGGGTGCTGCTGGATTTGCATTCGTATTGACAGGGAATATTGACGCATCAGCAACTCTCAGTGCGGGTATACCGTGAACTCTTAACTCGTGGTTAACCACACTTTGAGGATCCTCTGCGGGGCCCATACGACAAGTTCCAGACTGATGATTTTCAGGACCAGTTTCGGCACGTATCAAGCATTTCCAGTAGGCATCCGTTTTAAAATGGAATCTGAAAGTTCATTCACAATGATTCTCAATTATTGCTCAGAATTCTTAGGGATTATCACATGACTACAATTCAAGATGCATAAAAAAAAATAACAGTATGAAAAAGTGTCTCATGCGAATTTCGTACAACTGTACACTCATGAGTTTGCTGTTACGTGTTTTAAGTAGTAATCCCGTCAACTGGGGTAACTTTGAACAGCATGCAGGGTTAAATTTGGTACAATTGAGTAAAACTTCATCTATCTCCGCTACATGAAAACTAGGTTCCTCTCCGGTACTACTGCCACTTTTGCTCATCAGTGGTATGTATGGGGAATATTTTGCAATGGTGTGGAAGCTTCGATCAGCTGTGATCTTGTCTATAACGAACTTTGTCGAAAATATAATTTTGAAGCGAGAAAAAGTTGCTCCAAACTATCAGTATCGTTCGAGCTTTTCCACGTTGGATCCAGGGTTATGGTGCTAGATTTGACAAAACCGTGAGAATACCTTGACGATTTTATCGTTACGTTAGTATGTTTTCGCCCTGGCTCCATTTTGTAGTGTGAAAACGAGAAAGTTAGTGTTTTTCTTGCAAACTGGGGTAACTTTCGATTTCAATGGGAAAATACATGATCTTTTGAAGTATGGGGTAACTTTTGAAATACCTCAGAAAACCGAAGAGAATATCAGATTTTTTTATAGAAGCCACCGCGGCCTCGTACGCAGAAGGCTGGGGTTCGATTCTCGGCCGGCACCAATGTGAATTTTCATAAGTGCTTTTCGGTGGCTTCGGTAGCTCGGAACCCACCTCTGTACGTCCCGCAGAATAACTTCGGAAAGAGGTTGAAAATGCGTTAAAAACTCAGATCTTTTCGGATACCGGCCGGGGTAATTTTGGAACACTTGATGATTGAGCTTCAGGAAGCGCACAACGAAGTTCAAAAATCTTTTCCACGAGATCTACTGTGACGTATGGGAGTCTCAATGACTCTGGAGGGATATAGCGAATCAAATTCTTGATATTCAGAAATGAATGTAGAGCCGTACAGCAAATCAATGGTGAAAGTTCTCACGTTTGACGTTTACTGTTTCAAAGTTACCCCAAAATATTTACAGCCCCAAAACGTATGCTGATCTCATAGCTCAATCGTGTCAATTCTTTCATCTAGACTCACCTTGTACATTTCGGATGTAGCCTTCTTTCAAGTTGCATTTTCCATTTTTTCTTCATAGTTTGTGTCTCGGTCAGTTCTATCACCTTGTGTATACCTTCGACGAGAATCTTAAGATCCGTCTCGTTTGTTAAGTAGTTCGGATAGATCAAAGGATGATCCATTGGATTTTTTGATCTGAGTGTAAGGTAACCTCTACTCCGAGTAACTGTAGTGGTCGGTCGAGCAGTAATCTGTCTACGATCTGGACAATTACCGATCGTACCATCAGGACACTCTATACTCAAACCCGTATGAACACAATTTGAGCTGAATCCATCAAAAAATACCTGAATGTCAGGCACACCTTTTTTCGTATAGCTACTCTCTAAGAAAGCTGTCACTTGAGTCAGTCCAGTACTCGACAGAGGTCCAGTTCGATTGTAAACGAAGGCATTTACTGCATCCAATGTCAGAAGTTCTTCGTAGTCGTCCTTTATCGTCATCTAGAGCCAGAATTATTATTTCATTTGTATTATACACTGCAAACCATTAATTCCTCAAATTCACTGTCACATATATCGAAACCCAGTTTACTTTCGGAGTTTTCTATTCCAATATTTGATACTGCTCATTGTTTATATCTAAATGTTTTACTTTTTAAAATATTTTCTAGTTTTTCTCCAAGTCTGGTCATCTTTGTAACATTGGAGGTCGTATTTTCTTACCTTGATACCGATCGACACATGATTTTGCAAATTTCTTCCTACTCCTGGCAGGTGTTGAGTTACGGGTATGCCAAGGGCCATCAAATCCTCTTCTGGTCCAATTCCAGATTGTAAAAGTATCTGAGGGGAGCCAATAGCACCGGCTGATAAGATAACTTCTTTGCTGGCAAAAATTTGATGAAATTTTCCTTCTTTGTCGATGATCTCAACTCCTTTAGCTGCTTTATTCCAATTATGAAACAATACTTTGCTCACGTGAGCATTGGTCAATACGTACAGATTTGGCCTCCCAACAACTGGTCTCAAGTAATATCTGCAATTCCAGTTATTTCTCACAAACGGTAATTCGGAATCATGCGATAAAATTCTCACGTTTATTTTTAAAGAAAAAAAAGAGCCAAATACTTCTAGGCTGCAAGACTCAAAAAATTTGGTTCGAAAATTGATTGGCATTGAACTACACTGTTCAACTATTCGATCATGTTGACATCAGAAAAATAATCGGAAAATATACCTTGATGTAGTACCTCTAAGGCCATCCTGGGTGAGCATGGGTGCCACCATGAAACCAGTGTGGCCATCTTTGTTTACCACAGTACTGTATCCAAGTTCGGATGCAGCTTGAAGGAGATCTTCAGAAAATTTCGGTATATGAGAAAAGTGGTCAATGGTCATTGGTCCTTCCGTGTTCGTTTTGTCAAACATTTTGTGCTTGACAAAAATAGGGTTGATCGGATTTTCCGCGTATTCGAAAAACTTTTTTACGTCGGAATATGCCCAGCCTGGATTTCCCATTCGCTCCCATTCGTCAAAAATCGATGGATGTCCTCGGACGTACATCATACCGTACATGCCACCAGTTCCTGATACCATTTTTCCTCGTGGCCATGCACATTTGCCTCCACTATCTGCAAAATTGTGAGAAAAAATTGAATTTCAGATGTTTTGATGTTTGGAAACTTCCTGTTTTTGAGAACCTTGTTCAAATAATAGTCTAACTTGCCATTTAGCACCAAAAAAAATGTTTCGATACGATATGAGTCAATAACTCTGGTTAAAAATAAGATGAATTATGGCCACGTTATGGAATCGAAAATTTTTTGGCTTTTTCCTTTTTTTTCAAACAGGAGCTTACAGAGACTCCAATGTTAGGGTAATATGTTTTCGTCATTTCCACAGATTTTCAAGAATTTTCTAGATTTTGAAGATATATTCGACTCAACTATGACGTGCCCACGTAATATTTGGACCTTCCGAGTCAACGAGTTATAATATCACTCTCCAAAAGTTTTGGTCTCGAAAGCCCACCATTTGTGGTCTACCTTCTTTGAGTGAGCTGATATCCATGAAAATAAACACAGTTGAGTTTTCAAAGTCGTTAATTACGAAAATAAGGTCAGATTTTGAAAGTCCAAGATTCGGTAAGATCCCAAAGTCTTGAAGATATTTTCTCATGAAGCTCAAGAAAAATGCATGAATTTGCATCCAAAAAACTGAAAGTCAAGAAGGAATGGTGTCCTTATCAAGAGATTATAGAGTTGGATTCAATATCTTAGAAGCTGTAGAATGCTGCGGCCTGATAGTGGTTTCAGTTCTGTGAAATGACTTTTCGTATGGGGGTAGAAGACTATCATTTATCGTATTTACCTAAACATGCTGTGGGAAATGGCTTAGTTGGCTCAGTCCGATATTGCCAATCAAGAGACGAGTTTATCGCATTGAATGCTAAACCAGGAAGTGCTGTAGTCGATGGTTCTTCTGGTCCTGCTTCGATTAATAAAACTTGCCAATTATAATTTTCGCTTAGCCGTCGAGCTATCACGGGTCCGGCAACACCAGCTCCCACGATGATGAAATCAAATCTAAGAATGAGTATGGGTTTTATTTGGGAATAGGTCTGAACGTTTGTCTACAGAATTGGATTAAATATTCATCTACAATTGGTGGTAATTTACTATTAGATATATTTGATAGAACGAAATATAAAGTACCGGTTCTTTTTTGGGATCGAATCCGTTCCAAGTCGTCTACATGGATCAGCAATATCGCATCTTGCCATCATTAACGATTGCAATATTGTCATGAAAGAACTAAAACTTCCACAAGCAACATTCAAGTAAGCTGTATCGGTGAATTGACAATTACAGCAACTGTCTCTTTGAACTGAGCCAATTGTTCCATATGGATAATCAGCAGTGCCGGATACCTTCTGAAAGTGAAATAAAAAATAATCACCTATAAGATCATTATCGTTCGATTTTGTGTGATAGTCAATGGGTATTCTGGTTTTTTTTGACCCCCTCAAAAAAAAGTCTGGCAAATTCGAGCAAATTAAAATAAGTATTGTGCAATCGGAAAAAAATTCCCAACATTTTTTTTCATCTTGCGCAAATTGTTTAACGTCAGGACGACTTGCGCGATGTGACGTCACAGGGATACAGTCGTCAACTGCTACTATTTTAGATTATGTTTTAAAAGAAGGCGGAAGAAAATGAGGTTTGGGAAATTCGACCAAATCGGTACAAGTATTGTAAAATTGGAATAAATTACCAAAAATTTTTTTCGACTTACGCAAATTGTTTGACGTCAAATCGACTTGCATCGTGCGACGTCACAGGGATACAGTAATAGACTATCGAACAATTTGCGCACGATCAAAAGAATTTTTTGTGAATTTTTTCTCCAATTGCACAATACTTGTCTCGATTCGCTCGAATTTGCCAAATCTCTTTTTGGGGAGGTTCAAAGAAATGCAAGAGGCCAATTTCTGTAAATCATTGAATTTTCAATCAACTCATTCAATTCAAAATCAAGATTTGCCAAAATAATCGATGTGGAATATTACTGACTATGTCAAATCATTGGCATCAATATCTCGCCTTTTTTTAATTGTCGGTGGCCACATAATATTTTGAGAAAATCAACTGAATTCTTTGTCGAAAAATTTTATTCCTGACTTGGACATGGGAAAAGTACCTTAGGTTTACTTGTACCAATCATGACTTTGAACTTGACTTGAAATAAATGATCAGAATATTGCTGAATGTGTGACTCTGTCAGTCTAAAATCTATCTACTAGTGACCAATTAGCAACTGGATAAAAAATCAGTGCACCGAAAAAGGTCTCTTTTGTTCATTTGGAACTTCAAATTATATGACTATTTCCCGTGGAAAATCTATAATGAATTTCAAAATTATTTTTCATTTCATTATTATTCATCGTTTTCTATTAATTTTATCACTCGAAACTTTATTATAGCCTCATCGATTCTGATTAATTTGATAATTGTAATCATTTCAGGCTGAAAAATGGTATAACCTCCTGTGGCAAAGTATTTTAAACGACTTGAAACACATCTTCAAGATCAATTATTGGTTGGTTCATTTTTGAAATATTCTAATCAGTCTGAAAATAGTCGTGCTTGGAAAAGGAAATTTAAATTTTGACTTGGAAAATTCCTCGATAGTGCGGTATGTTAGAAAATGTATGAATGCCGAATAATGCACCATTCATTTTTCTATCTCATATCAAAAACTGGTTTACAACAATATGATCAGCTGATATGAGTGATTTTACATGAGAAAGACCCAAACTCTATGTATAACGGTTTGATAAGAATAATGCTGACATACCCTATTTTGTGCAC
The DNA here is from genome assembly GCA_029851415.1 of Eretmocerus hayati. Taxonomy (NCBI): domain Eukaryota; kingdom Metazoa; phylum Arthropoda; class Insecta; order Hymenoptera; family Aphelinidae; genus Eretmocerus; species Eretmocerus hayati. The sequence continues at coordinate 32,463,911 of CM056741.1, read as the reverse complement.
TTGACATCAACGATAACCCAACGACTATGATTGTCACTTTGAACATTTCCATAAGATCCATATCACCAAGCTGCAAATAGTCTGATGAGTATAATACACACGTTTCGACCAACACAAAATTTTTAGTATTTTATCCTCAGTATTATATTTTAAAAACTTTTCATAAAAGTTCTTCGGTATTCGTTCAGGTATCAAGCACAATTCAAAGTTTTTAATCACCCACTCGAGTACTTTACAATAATTTCATGGTGAATTTCATATCCTAGCTACAATTATAAAGTCTAACACTTGTCTTAATATAGAACTATCATTATAAGATCCAATTTTTGATGAGCGTTACTTGCTCACATACACCACAAGAGTATCTTTTAAGTACTGATAAAGAGCACATTCTTCTTTTCGTCTTGTCTATATAATCTACTTATTGAAGATCGTGGTAATTCCATAGCACTTTTCATAAGCAATGAAGAGTTACAAATATCATATGCACTCTATTAATTATTCATGATGGCCTTCATTGATAATAGATTACAACCAATTAGTAGTCTAATACCTTTTGTTGAGCAATCAAACGTATATACCCGACTCTTTTTATCAAGAACTGCCGTACGTCCTTATAAATAGTCGAAGTTTAAAATGACATTGGTGACAATGTTTATTTCTGATGATCATTACAATTGAATGATACAAAAACTGATCGAAGTTTATGACTTTTTTGTACAATTACTTTAGTAGCAAAGTTTTTTTTTTTTTTAACTGAAATTGAATTGGTGTTGAATTAAGGTATATACGATACAACAGAACTTGACTGTCTGTTCAAGTATCAAAGGAAGCACTGATGTATATTTACTGTACAGCAACCAAAGATTCTACCAAATATATCGTTAAACCACAAGCTTGCCTTTCATGAGAGTCAAGATAAAAAGTTATCCCTCCTACTTTCTTCTTTCTTCGAGTCATTCCAGTTTTTTTTTTCTTTTTTTTTTTTATCATTTCTTCTTCCGGATTATTGGAATAAAGAACCGCATTAAAATCGTCTTTAATTATGCAGGAAACTCGACTAAACTTTCATTTTTATAGCTCTTTTCATTCTGAGAAATGATGCGTGTGATGTCGGTTATCAGTCAAAATATGAATTGAAAACTTATCTCGAAATATCTTGAATAGACCTGAGGGTTTGTATCACTCATTAAATTTTCTGAAAATTAGTCAACCTAAACCGATTTTTCCAAGTGTTCTCCGTGAATCTAAATTCACCAGAAAATCTAGACATCCTTCCGATCTCAAAATTGCCAAGTATTGGTCATCAAACAGAACTTAAAATATCTCTAATTATGGTCCAAAGGCCTTGATTTGTACATGGAACTGCATTTTGAATGTAAATCTATTCCAATTGACTTTTGAAAAGTCATGAATTATGGCTTGGAATATTGTGCTTAAAAGTGTGACTACTAAGTACGAGATGAGTATTATTATGTAGTTTTCGGAGATCGCAGTTGAATGATGTTTCCATGAGGCTTGGTTTGAGCGGATTCATCTTTATAATCTAGAAGATTTGATCGAATTCTGCGTAATGCTTATGAATTCTTTTACATCCAGTATAGATAAAATCTCGCCAGAACATCTTTTCATAAAATCTTTTCTCCATTCTCAGTCACAGTTTACATCATTCCTCATATCATCCAATACTTATTCACTGTGATATTATTCTCTGGAATCACATTCTATGACTTGATTTTATCCTTCTTCTGATCAGAAGCACTCCCATAATGATTCTTTTGCCCAATCGGATTCGGCTTAATTTTTTCCACGTGTCTCGATCTTCGAAGAAGATGATGATGCCAATCTTCTTTTATCATGTCAGCACCTTTCTCTGCGATCATAATTGTTGGAGCATTTGTATTACCACTAACGATATTTGGCATTATCGAGGCATCGATCACTCGCAAACCTGTGACTCCATGAACTCGAAGCCTTGCGTCCACCACCTATTATAAATATCATAAAATCGTATTATTTTCATGGAATCGAATTGAGAATGTTCTATCGGCTGTTAGCATTTCTAAATGAGGAATGTTGTTTGGCCATTTATTCGATTAGAAAGTAGTTGTCGCTCGTTTTCATATTCAATAGACGCACAAATTTATTGATCTCACGTCATGCTTATAAGTATTCAGAAAAAGTTCTATCAGAAATCTCATCAAAGGAAAACTACAAATGTACAGAGATAAAACAAATGAATTTACTTATTGAATGTTAAAAAACGATGAGGAAACGTGAGTTGATAGTAATTTGAAGAAAAGGTATTGAAATGATAACATCCTCGAAGATTCGATGAGCAATGATGAAAGACACAAAAGATAAAATAGCGATTATGAAATAAAATCAAGCATAGTACTAGGCGCTCAGCTAATCAGATCATGAGGTTCTATCATGAATTGAACATCAAGAAGTCTATCATTCTTTATTCTTCTGAATAGAGAACTGACATGACCACAAAAATTATTTTAAAATGCTCATATTTTGGAAGTTCACGTCGAAAGAGACAGGATATGTGAAAATTTGGAAATTTTTTGTAGTATAAGTGATTTAAATTCAAATTCAAAGTTTTTCAGGTTTTGAACTGGCGCCATTCAATATGACGGCGACTGCACATGAGTCACGTAGCTTCAGAAAGTTTTCCACGATAGTTCTGATACAAACCTGCGTTTTTCCACCGCAAACTTCTACTATTTCAGTAAAATAAGCTCTCGATTGTGTTCAGATGAGAATTTCTGATCAAAAATGACATCACAACAATTCGCAATTTCAGTGGCACATGTGCAGCCACCGCCATATTGGATGGCGCCAATTCAAATTGTCAAAACTTCAATGATGATTTAAAAACCATAGAGGCGTCGTGAAAATTTCAAACTTTTTTTTCCATATCTATCTTGCTGCAAACTCTCAAATTATAACATTTCCCGGGATGATGTCAGTTCCCTATCATCTAGTATGGATCATATTTTATCTCCTCAAATTTCGCATCATGCAAGTGAAATGGCGAGCGACTGCAAATTAAAAAATTTAGAGGTGATACCAACACTTGTAGGATCTCCCCTCAGTCCCATTTTACAGGTGCCTGTTGGATGGTAGATGGTCATTGTATAGTATTGTGCTTGACAACGCCAATAGTTGTCGGAACGAAATCCATAGACAACGCATTCTTCTATGACATTTTCATTGATTCGTGCATTTATCGACCTCATAGTTGGACTTTCGCTCATCTCCTGTACGAATTTGGCTGCCTCTACCTTCATAAAATTTAGAAATCAATCATTATTCTTTCATTCGAATATCAATTCATACTATGATCAGATGTCTAAATCTTTCAATTTCATCAAGGGCATAGGATGGTCTATTTTTGGTCAAAATTGAACATTTCCACGAACTCTTTTTTATTGAAAATCTTGATCGATTTCACCCCAAATTACAAGAAAGAAGTTCTATAAACATCCGGAGGGGGTAGTATCACTTCCAAAGATGGATTTGATTATCATAGGGCTATTAAAAAAAGATACGTTTTTTTTATAAAGTATTTTGTATCGTTTGTTCTTGACAACATGACCTTGTACGATTGCTCTACGTAGTAATCTATTGGTTCAGAGGTACCAATTATTGAGAAGTTATTCAATAAGTTTAGGAATCAATTAGATATTTGACAATGCTCCATCAACGCTATACGAAGATTGCGAATATTGAGATTTATATATCCCGGGCCCCACCTGCCTATTGGCTCAATCCCGGCGCTGACGCCACGAAGACTAACAACTACTTCTCTACAGCACTAAAAATAAATCCATGTAACACATCATTTTCAATGGAACAAAGACTAAACATTTTGTCTTAACGCCACGAAAAGTAATACATTCACCTCACCGGCACGAAAACTAACACATTCGTCCTATCGGGTCCGATTAGAAAAATTGTTACCATCGCGTGATTGCGGCGCGAGCCAACTTCGTGGGCCACATCAGTGGTTTATACGTTAGAGAGATGGTGACCCTGAAAAGGGCCAATTCAGGTTTGAGGGTTAGCCCTGAAAAGAGATGAACACGCGGTTAAGTGGTTTCAGAGGTCCGTCGTTCTTGGCAATGTTCCAGGAAGCAAATCAGGAACGGGCCGACCAACGTGGAAGTTTCTTCGCAACAATCCTCATCAAAGCCCCAAATGTGAAAAGCGCGACATTAGGACCAACATTGCCTACTAGGGCGAGCGCGTCGTGGAGAGTGTGTGACTGACGGATCCTATCTCCTGGGTTTGAGACTACGACCCCTGGGGCCGGCTGATGGCATGGCGTCGTCTATGGTTGCGCTGGTTGTGTAGAACTCGATTAGTTTCGGAGATATGGTCCTGAGTCGAGGCTGGTTTTCAAAGTGGCTGCGTCTACATTGCTGCGTGTGCCGCGGAAGCGCAGCGCAGCGGATGCGCGGTGAATGAGCTTTCTGCTCCAGCGGTTATACTACCTGCATGTTCATTTTTTGGGGAGTTGTGTATTTTAGTTGAAAGTTGAATTGCAAATCTATAACATGACGGGAAGTTGTATCATCGTAGATGGCGACTCAAAATTGTGAAAATCTCAAACCAGAGTCATCAATGAGCAAATATTTTCAAGGTAGATCTCATGAATTATTGTTCTAGTAGTTGTAAGGTAGTGTAAAATTCAAGTCAATCAAAACACATTGTTGTTCGGATGGATGCAAGATATGGATTTAGATCTTGTTTTCAACACGTTTGTGCAGTCAATAGCCCAGTGATGCACCTCTTTCATCATTTATTGCTTGATGACGATTGTTTTTCATGATAAGAGCCCGATTTTCAAATATCGGACATTAATGCCAGAGTGAAACATTATTATCCTCCGAGCAAGTTTATTTTTTAAAAATTGGGCTTTCATGGTGAAAATCAATTATTGCTAAGCATAATGACGGAGGGGTGTTTGTGTTGCAACCCTTGCCCAGACAAAATCATGTTTCATTCGGTCAATCAAACAAAGAGATAGAATCCTTTGTCATTTCAAGTGACTCCAGCTTTCACAAAATTTACCTCATTTCTCGACGCTCGCACTCTGGTCTTTAATTTAGTCAACTTTGGGTGGCCGGATATTAGTGATGTTGCTTTCCCTCGTGTTTTAATCTTGGAACAATTCGAATTTTATTGAAAAACCCCAATTCCCCAAAAATAAACATGCAGACAATATCAGAAAACTCGTGCGCTGCCCGTCCGTTGCGCTACGCATACGCGGCATGTACGCTCCAATATAGACGCAGCCAGTGAGCGAGATCCGGCCAAGCGACGTAAGAGCTTCCGGACTCGTCAGGGGGTTTATTTTAAAAATGCGTCACTTGTAAACGCCGCAAGCTTAGGCGCGCGACTATGGTAAAACGACTACTGCTTACGGCAGTTCGTGCGTTCCTCGCGATCCTCTCCATTGTGCATGATGTTAGGTTAGTCTTTCGAAGTTTGCGGGTAAAATTGAATTGATCCAGAATACAGAATTAGAAAATAATATCTCTGAGCATTTTCTTCAAGTTTGGTTATGAATAAATGGATAACCATTCATCCATAACCATATTCAGAGGTTTATGAACATGTATGTTGAATTTTGATGTTATTGGCATCAAGATAATAGCCCTACAAAATATCATGTCGGTACGGAGGAGCTATCTGCTCCAGTCCAATCATGTACAGCGTGTATCTTCACAAGCAGAGGATGCATATCTCATGGTGCAAACATGCAACTGGTTCCTGTGTGCGTTCCTAAGGCATATGTGCTAAAAGTATCAACTCAATAAAATTAGTCGCACAACACTGGAATGAGTTGCTACATACAGATTTCTGTATACATTTAGTAACCGAGACTGAGATGACTCATTTTCATCACGCTGCACTTTTGAAGATTGTGCAGTATGTAGCTGCAATTTTCACCTACATATTTTCTTACAGTCTGAACTGTCTGAAGTCTGTGAACTCATTCCAAGATGGGAAAATGGAAATTCATCAGAGTGATCAGACCCACGGACTGGATCAGACACAGGGATGATCCCAATGGTGGAAATAGGGTGTAAACTAGCTCTAGCCCAGGTGGTTCTTATGAACGGAGAGAAGAGAACCACGCCACAGGGTGACCATGTTGGTCTGCATTTTGGAGTTGAAGATAGAATAGAAATTGATGCGAATGAACGTTAGTGGAATTAATCCTGTCTGTTTGATTTACTCATAATTATGGTAACATTGTGTACCCATTGGTGTATAATCAATGACACCATTGGTAGTATGAGCGGTCAGCTGTCCAACCACATTGTAAGTCAAGCTCTGCGTTGATTTAGATGGGAACGCAGATCCAACATGGTGGCCCTGTGGCGTAGTGCTCTTATTCTCTCCGTGCACGAGAACACCATGGCATCACCAGGGCTTGTGCTGGTTGACACCTTATTATTGCTAGTCTGATCCTATCTTGGAATGACTTCACAGACTTTAGACAGTTCAGACTGTAAGAAAATATATAGGTGAAAATTGCAGCTACATACAGCACAATTTTCAAAAGTGCAGCGTGATGAAAATGAGAGTCATCTCAGTCTCGGTTACTAAATGTATACAGAAATCTGTATGTAGCAACTCATTCCAGTGTTGTGCAACTAATTTTATTGAGTTGATACTTTTAGCACATATCCTTTAGGAACGCACACAGGAACCAGTTGCATGTTTGCACCATGAGATATGCATCCTCTGCGTGTGAAGATACACGCTGTTCATGATTGGACTGGAGCAGATAGCTCCTCCGTACTGCCATGATATTTTGTAGGGCTATTATCTTGATGCCAATAACATCAAAATTCAACATACATGTTCATAAACCTCTGAATTTGGTTATGGATGAATGGTTATCCATTTATTCATAACCAAACTTGAAGAAAATGCTCAGAGATATATTTTCTAATTCTGTATTCTGGATCAATCCAATTTTACCCGCAAACTTCGAAAGACTAACCTAACATCATGCACAATGGAGAGGATCGCGAGGAACGCACGAACTGCCGTAAGCAGTAGTCGTTTTACCGTAGTCGCGCGCCTAAGCTTGCGGCGTTTACAAGTGACGCATTTTTAAAATAAACCCCCAGTGCCGAAGAAGCTGCGAACATCAGCCCGAGGACCGAATGGACCAGTACCAAGTAGGAACAACTCCCGAGCGCGTGAACGCAGTAGAAACGGACCTTAGGTATCCGTCCGGTAGGACTCCCGAGCACGTGAAAGCTGTAGAAGTCCGCCCGAAAATCGCATTAGAGTTAGTTTCTGAGTTTTTGTGTAAGACAAACGTCCTGGTCGAAACCGGTAGTCAAGCACGGCAGCTCAATGACGACGTTGGACACGGGCTAAGCGCCGCAAATAAGGTGTCTAAGAAAATAATCGCGCTGGCGATTATCGAATCCATGAAGCGTGATTTCGTGATTGCTTACACTTGTACTCAGCAAGTGTAGTTATTAGTGTTGTCTTGGATTAGCTTCCAAAAGTAGCTTTCCCCAGAAGATCAAACTAACCTCAAATTCGGGCACTCATTCGTCGACGCGCTTGAGTTTAAGGTAGTTGTACACTCAAATACAAAATATTCCAGAATGTCACCAAAGTTGGTGAGAATTCAGTTCAAGTGCTAATAAATACCTGCGCAAAATTTCAAAATGATTGACCGTTTTGTTTCTACTTTTGTTGATCAAAACTCTTTTTTATGGACGAGTCTAACGATTAAAGCTGAACAAACATGAATAATTATGGAAATATCTTACGAGGACATCAAGATCACGTTTATCATCGAAGTAGTTAGGGACAATGATGGGTTCATCTTGAGGATTATCGCTATGAAGTTTGACGTAACCTCTACTTCGTGGTCTCAAAACCAAAGGTACAACTGCGTAGCTTTCCTTGAAGAGAATATTCTCAAAGAGTTCGGCAAAAAACTCATTTCCAAGACCACAACTCCTTTTGCCAAAGAGTCCACCATCAGCGTTATCAGCAGCTGATGCGAGAAATAGCTGAACATCTGGATAATCTGCTGTTTCGTTGTTTAATCTGAAATTAAAATGAAGATTCACATGAATTTTGGAGAAATTTTAGGATTGGATGTTTTGATACGTCTCCGTATCGTTTCCTTAATTGAACTATGGAAACCTGTGTTGTTGATTAATTTTCACGAGATCAAGACTTTGCATACTCAGGAGAGTATTGAACTCTTTTGTTGACTCAGGCAAACATCACGTTTTACTTTCTTCGGATCGTTTGCTCGTGATATAAACTCATAAATGAGGTATCAAGTATTCATAATGAGGAATGGCGGATCTTACGGTATTTACAACAAATTCTACAACCGTGAGAACTCAAATCCCTGGACTTTTTGACCATTACAGATTTTAAAGCAATGACATAGGTAAGAATTGGCAATAGCATTTATCAGTCGGCCTACACGTGATGAATGGAATAATTCAATTCATTCGCAAACAGGTTGAAAATACAAGAATTTAATCTACATACTGGCAAAAACAAAATACAAATGCATACGAGTTCTGTTGAGTGAGATTCCAGTAATACTTGGAATAATACGGGTCATTAAGCTGGATTATGATTTTTGGAGCCATTAACATGTTGTTGAACAACATCATACTTAAAGTATGTTAAAAAAGAGGAACTTTGGTGTTTTGATACCCAGGGTAGATAGCTATCTTTGGAATACTCTTTTCTGCTTTCACTACATTATACACTAGAGTTCATAATTCTATAGACTATTATGGTACAATCGTGAACTATGAATGACATCTTTAGAGTAATATTGCTTTTCTTCTGAGGAAATTTCCAAGAATAGAACTCGCTTATCAGCACTGTCAAGCAAAGCATAATTATTAACCCAAAGAACTGATGCTATATCAATATTTTTTGGTATCACTGGCACTGGCGTCTTTTCAAGTATTGACTTGGATCACCATGGCCTTGGAACTTCTTGAAAAATATCTATATCGATATTACCACTATTTTTAGGTTATTCAGAATTAACCTCGAAGTCATCACATGCATCACTTCAAGCCAAGAGTACAGTAATTTGATAGAGATGCAGACTCACCTAGTATGAATGAACGCCATAGCTTCACACTCAGGCACAACATATAGTGGCCCCTTTTCTTGTTTAGAAAAATCCATCATGGATTTGTAGTTAAGTACTTTTGGCATTATGAACGAAAATTCATTCGAACCAATAGTATCAAATGGTGGATCTATGAGATAACTCAAACCTCCCATTGCTACGTGGTCCTGTAAATTTTGTCCTACACCAGGCAAATGTTTAACCAGTGATATTCCCAAATCTTCAAGATGCTGTTTTGGTCCAATACCCGAGAGCATAAGTAATTGCGGTGACTGAATTGATCCCGCCGACAAAATTACTTCACGATCAGCCATAACAGTGTAACGGCGTTTATCTCTTTCAAATATAACACCGTAAGCGTGACTTATGGTTTCGTTAACTAAAATTTTTTCGACAAAGCTATAAGTTGCCACGTGCAGATTTTTACGTTTTGAACATGGTCTTAGAAAGGCTTTGGAAGCACTGCAACGTAGACCATCCCTGAGAGTCCCGTGTGAGTACGTAAATCCTGTTTGCTCAGCACCGTTTACGTCAACTTCATCGTATCCCATATCTTTACCGGCTTTGATCAAGTATTCGGTTATGGGGCTCTGGTATCTGAAAATCATTAATTTTTCTCTTTATCTATTCTGGTTTATTCTTCAGATTGCATTGGGGTTCAGAGGAAGAAGAGAGTGAACCGTTTGAATGAAATCGTTCTCCAGTATAATAAATGTCCTCTCATTACCGTACTATCCTCACTTTGAGGCAAGACCTCGTTCATAAGCAATGTATGAGGAATTCTTGACTATTGCTATAAAAGGTGAGCTGATCCGATTCCGCCATACGATTTGACAATCTGATCCGATTTTGTTCAAGATCGGGTTTCACCCGTGACTTTTCGAAAAAAAATACATTCGCTCTTGGGTTTTTTCTCTCATTCTTGTTAAAATTTGTCTTCCCGTCAGAAGCGCACCGAGCCTCGAGTTTCCTTGCAATTGCTCGGCAATAGTAGGCCTTAGCAAAAAGTGTCAGGATTAGTCATTCATAGATTCTCTGAGAATCTACAAGAAAGATGATGTGGTTTGATTGATTGAGAAACTCGGGGAAATTACAATATCATGGAAATATCTAAGTTTCCCGCAAAAAGTTTGTGCTTTTTGCTGATTTATGCTATTTTCTTCAATATCATGAAGAAAGGCTGAGTCTCTCAGTTATTCTACTCAACGTCATCTTGTAGATCTTCGAAAACATGTATAGAAAAGTATTTTTGACATTTTTTTTCTACAACCCATCTTTTCTGAGTAATTGCAAGAAAACCTCGAGGAAGCGAAGAAAACAGATAGTTACCAAATTCCTACATAAGTTGTGCATAGGGAATTCTGAATTTGACAATTACTCAGAAAGACGACGTGATACGATTTATGTGAAAAATGGGTCTTGTTCGGGTAGTCTCAATGAGAAAGATGGCTTCTTCAGCTTTGATTGCGAATTTTGTCAAACTTTTTTGTCCTGGAAGCGCACCGACCGGAGGAATTCTGATCCAAAGTCTGAATTCTGAATGTAACTTCATGGGTGAAAAATATCCATGAAAATTGCGTTTCTAATCTATTCATAGCACCTGTACGCGAGTGATTTGTTTTCTTCCGAGCAAATTATTTTTGCGATTATTTCGTGGGTTCTACAATTTCAGACGCGCCTCGAACACCCGAGAGTCACTGCTAAGAATCACCAATTTCATTGGCATTGGTACAAGCCGAGATTCGGATCGTGGCTTTCTGCTTTCAAGGCCAGGATCCTCGTCTCTTTGGCTCCAAATGCCCCAAATGTTATTCATATCACTCGAATTGGTACCAATTTTTTTCTTTCTCTGACAACTTCCTATCCAATGAAACAACGCTAAATGATCCAATATCTTCTGAAGTTTCCTTGACATACCTGAACTTCTCAATGGTCAAGGGTCCACCTTTACCATGATACGGCGATCCATCAAGTTCGTCAATTCTGTTATCTTCAGACTTGATGAAGTACGGCAGCACACTTTCATAATCCCAACCCTGATTTCCCATCTCAGCCCAAGCATCATAATCCTTTCGATTACCCCTCACATATAGCATTGCATTTAAAACACTAGATCCTCCTAAGACCTTTCCTCTTGGCCAATTACATCTACCGTCTTTCATAGCTTGACAGTATTTCGTAGATGGATTTGTTTTGAATTGCCAATCCATTTCGGTAAGTTGGAGAGTTGGAAATATAACTGGAACATCTGATAGAAGTGTTTCGTCTCCTCCTGCTTCCAGAAGTAAAATGGTCCAATGCTCATTTTCTGATAGACGGTTCGCTAATACGGAACCTGCTGAACCTGCTCCAACGATAACAAAATCGTATCTTTGTAAAAGTTCACTCGAACGTTTTGGACGTATACGATGATCTCGGTCAACTATATCGAGACGTGTGGTCATTATGAGATAACGTAGGAATATTAGGAATGTCATTTCTGGGCCATAGGAGAAAGCTATCCTGGCCCCTGCGAATGACCCCATGAGTGACATTTTTTATGGTTCTCAGAGAGAATTCAGTGTTATATGAACTCTTAGATTACACTTTCGTGGAAAATATACATGCACTTGTCCAAATGCATGTCAGTTATTTGGATTTGATGATTGCAATTTAAAGTATGACAGTTCCAGTTTATTGGGGCAACGAGATTCCTTGTGATTGAGCTGTATCCCAATGACTATTGATCTGCGTTTCATATTTTATCATTCTGAATTTCTGAATGACTGAGCGTGTAACGTCATACAGATATTATAATGTCTAAGGGGTCACAAAATTCATATAATCACAAAATCACTTGGTTCGTATCTATAATTTGTTTGCAATGCACGTAGTAATTTTACTTTCACTCAGAGAATTGTAGATCTTTATGAATATCATTCTTCTCAATCGAAACTTCAAAGCACTGTCACTCTTTCATAATAGTTGACCTCCAACTAATTTGGAATATTCTTAAAACCAAATGACAATTTAATTAATAAATGAAACAGCTCGTTACACGTCTGACCAGTAACTAGATCTTTTGTACACTCATCATGAATGAGAAATGAATGCTCACGTAGGATTTACAAAACAATTTTTGTTTGTTTTGTGTTTGGTTCGTTTTGACTGGACGATTTTCAGGAAGCCAAGGTTGACGAACGTGATTTAAAACACGAGTCAAAACATGAATGAAATCTTTTCCTCGTGTGTCGAGTGAATTAATTACTAATCTTAATTTTAATGCCGTCTATGGAGAAGAAATAATTTACATCACAAAAACCACGTATTCTATGAAATAACCTTGTCAAATATCTCCATGGTGTCCTCGGTTGTGTCTCAAATAACAGAGACGATTTCGAGCATATTTCGTTATGGTCTATTAGATATCAGAACTGGGACAGTTGACAAATGAGACCCATTTAAATTCTCAACAAAATAGCTCATCCATTTGTAATCAGAGCTCCAAACTTGAAACATGTTATAAGATTGCCATCTCCGTCATAGAGCATGAGCACGACTGCTTTGCCTCTATACTAATTTGGAAAAATGAAAATTTATTCTTTTTGGTCGTTCAATTTTTATTTTGCAGATATCAACAGTGATATTTATAATACTAAATAACAGACTCACTTCCTGAATCCATCTATGTGTTGGAAAATTGCTCGTTTATATTGAATTTTATCAGAGTGAAACCTTCGACTATGTTGTGTGATGTGACATAGATGAAAATCTCAGAGTCAACTACAAAACCTTTGGACGAAAACAAAATCTGATTCGAACCAACGGAAGAAAGAATGATGAAAAACATCGAAAAAAAAACGAAGATGATAATTGATGTTCTGCGGAGGGCAGAATTTTATCATGGAATTCTATTTTCAGAAATTTTTAGTTTTTTCTCTTTAATTGAAAGTTCAAATATCTGCCCATGTGCCCAGATATTCCTTCACTTATGTCTTCATATCAAGTCATAAAAATTATGGAAACGTGCTAACTTATCATTGCGCTGACTCATTTCACTCGATTGCCGAATCCATATTACTTCTAATAGATTTATTTTGAATTTGTAACAGAACGAGAATTGATACAGTCAAACCGTTGAATGTTATGGAGATAATCTGGAATCGTTTTAAGAATATTCTCTGATATTTCGACTGAGTAAATTCAATCTTACATCCGTTCACCCGTGATGGATATCGAAATTCTAGATTCGTGTAATGGCTCGCTCGATGTCATGTACAAAAGTATGGGTAAATGATACAATATGTCAATATTCATAAAGTTGGTCATGCTTTATTGCTGTTGCTCAAGAATTAGAGTAAAATAGAATAAAATAACTTTATTATTGACTAAAAATTCAGTAGAGCAGAATTCGTTCTTCCTCAGTCTGTCTTTGAAGATTCTGTCTAAGAATACGGTATGGACTCCATTTTTTGATTCGTGTCTCACTGTAAAGTAGTTATAAATACCCTATTCATCACGAATAACTATGTACATCTGCATCTTTTTCATGAATACCGAATATCTACATTACAATGTTTCCAAATATTTTTTTACTCCGCAAATCAGCAAAGGAAGTACCAGAACTTCATTGTAAATGAATTTTTAAAAATGTAATACTTTACTGTAGAATTTCACATTTCTCATAATGTCGCTTTCATCTTATCACAAAGTCATGGCTGATACTTTTGAGTACAAACAATTGATAGTTTGTTCGTATTTCTTTAATACTAACAGTAGTCGATTTGATCTTAGAACTAATAAACAATCGCTCTGCGTCATGAATAAATATAATATATATGTATATGTTGTGATTTCATGCTTGGTCATGGTACTTATTGATCAATCAACTGATCAATACTATTGTGAATAAAATTCAATACTGTTTCTTTTGCATCATGCTTACGTACTAAAAACGATGTAATCCGAACTTCAAAGATGAATTTTTTCATCAGTAAGATAGTTCCTAATCTCAAAATTTTCAATTTCTTCGAGGTTATGTCCCCTAAATCTAGTCTCGTAACTCACTCATTCACAATCTAATAATTACAAAAACAATCGTTCTCACGCACATTCACACTATAATTTTGAAAAATATTTACAAATTGGCCAACTTTCAGTAAAATTTTCAAACATACTAATTGTTATGATGAAAACTACAATCAAAGACTCGCTGAACAAATCTAGATTCTAGTCTCGCCAAATATCAGTCCTTATTCCAAACACTATACTTATCTATGTAATTTCACCGATCATCCTAGCACATTTCTCTTCTTTTTCAACCAATACTCTTTGATCATATCAGAACCTTTTTCACCAATCATAATCGTTGGTGCATTAGTATTACCACTAATCTGATTAGGCATTATTGAAGCATCGATAACTCGAAGACCAGATAATCCATAAACTTTTAGTTGCGGATCTACAACTGCTTCAGGATCCCAATAAGGACCCATTTTACAAGTTCCCACAGGATGATAAACCGTTGCAGAATAATGCCTGATCATACATTCCCAATAGGCATCAGTATAAAGTGGTAAATGTCTACATCCTGGGAATGGTTTTGCATTTAACTCGCTTCCAAACTTTCTGAATGCTGGTGTCCTGCTCAAAGCTACAGCGATTTTAACTCCCTCTACAAGTCTTGCCATATCTTCAGGATCTTTAAAATAATTTGGATATATTAAAGGATGATCGAAAGGATTCTTACTTTGTAAACGAATAAGACCTTTACTTTTAGGCCTTAATAACATTGGTAAAACACTCCAGACATCTTTGTTATTGATGTGACCAAATACTGAATCGTAAAAACGTTTTGTCAAACCGTGAATTTTTCGTAATTGACGTCCACCATCAGAATTTGTTGAACCGGATATAAAGTGAAGTTCAATGTCTGGAAAATCTTCTGTTGCATTGGCAAATTTTGTATTGACGAAGGCAAGACCTTCTACTCCGCCTAAAACTGTTAGAGGTCCAGTTCCGAAGACTGCGTATTGGAGCACTGCATTTAGGCTGTGAAGGCGGTTTTCAACCATAGACACTTCTTGATTTACCATGAAGGTTAGACCGCCGACGCCTACATGATCCTGAAGGTTTTCACCCACGCGAAGGTTCTGGATCACAGGAATTCCTGTGTGAAAGAAAAAGAAGTTGAAATCAAGTGGCTTAATAGCAGGATGTGGTCTAAGTGATTTTCTCATGTTGATTTTTCTCAAAGGAAGGAGAGCCATTATTAGAGATTTGGATGTCCCTTAGAGATTTTAGACCATAATAGTTGAAAAATAGTTCGAATATGCGGAAGAATCAAGTATTACGATTCATTGCCTCGAGACAAATGATGAAAGTTATGGTCTGATTTCTTCAAAATTATCGAATCATTTAATTTGCGTGCAACCATTTCTGAGTGCTGATATTGTTTGAACCGAAGAGAAAAGCTCACTTTGGAAAATAGAGATTGTAATCTCACGCTATTGAAAAATCTGGATTTTCAAAGCTATTTCTGTTCTAATGAATCAATGCTGAAAATCTGTGCCTCGTGTGATACTACTGTGCAATAATATTTTTCATTCTCTGCTCGGAATATTCCCATGAACTGTTCAAATACCAAATAGTCGTTAGAAGTCGGGTTACTTAAGATATTGGAAGACTACTATCATTGATAATTCTCATAGAGCTGGAAAATTACCCATTTCGGCGAGATGTTCTTGAGGTCCCACACCAGAGAGCATAAGAATCTGTGGGGAGTTGACGGCACCCGATGACAATATGACTTCTTTTTTAGCACGAATTCTAAAAATTTTGTCCTCGCGCATGAATTCTACACCGTAAGCACGTTTACTAGCTGGATCAATCAGGACCTGAAACACGTAAAATGATGTGAGAGATGAACAAATGCCAATAATGAATACCATTGATGGATAAATAATCTAAGGATAGCAAACTGTACACAAATCTTTTTAGGCTTATTGCAAACTGATGATTCAGTTCCGTATTCGTGCCACGCACATTTTCACAGTCATAAGTATTCTTCACAATGTTCAAACATGAGATTCTCGTATCAAAATTCAATAATTTCGTCTGGCTTACTCGTTTACTTTGCGAATATCTCGTGCTATGAAATTTATGGGCTAAATCTGAGCAAACATCGCATCACTGTATATGACAATTCAAATTTATAGTTCACACTGTGTTTGAACAACGATATTCTAAAATTGGATTTTCAATAATCTCTTTCACTATTTTGCATAAGAGATTAGATTATACATTTCAGTGACGTTTGTCTCAAGTAATATCATAATAGATTTCAGGAACTTTCATCTCCGATCGAGAAAACTTTTGATACAATTCTAATGAAGTATAAGTAATGACCAAGTGATTTAAAGCCCCGTAAAACTCATCATGAAAGTAAGCTTGAAAAAAGAAATTTGAATTCAGTGAAAAAGTAGAAATGATTTCACTTCAAATAGTAATTGTAGATGTGAGGCCACTAATATTCCTCCACGAAGTCAATACATAATTGAAGCTTATTTTCTTCAAATCTTCTTTTTACATTTGAAATTTTTTCTTTATAGAATTTTTGTTTCATTATCATAACGACTTTACATGCCCATAAAAATTGGTAAGCGCGTTGCAAGAACTGGAATCTTTTCGCATTTTTTGAGCTATCAGTCGGGTGTAAGATATATCTTGACGTAAATAATAAATGTTTCTTAGAGATCTGCACCAATTAGTACAGACCAACGATCAGTATTAGCAGAAACAATATTTCATCACTTTAATTTAATAATGCAGCGTTGGTAATTGACATATTTCGGACACTGAAGATCCGTAAAAGTCGCTTCACTCGAGTACTGAATTGTCGAATCCTGATCCCCCGACATGAACCGTCCGCTCATAAAAATATACCACTCCAAGGTGTCTAGCGAAATGTTGGAATAAAATTCTATAGATTTCAGCTTTTCCCAGGATAGGAAAAGTGATTTTTCCAAGATCGAAGGGCTTATGAATTACAATCAAATTGTTTGTATTGTCAATCTCCTCGCTCTATCAGCTTCAATGGCTTCTAATAAATAATACTAATAATGGCTCTATATATTACTGACAATTTTTGGCATTGGAAAACAAATTAACGAGAGTAAAACACTCTTCTAAAAGATTTCAAGCTTTAGAGGACGAGGAGGGTGGCCGTAATATCGACCTCCTCTGACATCGGATGTACAAATCTATCCATACAATGATTTTGTACCAAACTTGTGATGAAAGATGGTCAAAATGTTTCATATACCTCTTGCGGAAAACGTTTTCCTTCACAAAAGTAAAAGCTGGTCGATTCGTGAAGAAAAGATGTTTTCCACCACTCGGTACATAATATATATTATTAATACATTCGAAAACAATTTCGCATCACATCATCTCATGGGACAAATCATAAGACAAACTTGAGTCTGACTAGAGTTTCCTGCGAACAGCTTAGATGAATATTCGACACAATAATCGAAAATCGTGTGGAATCGTGGGAGCTCATTCTTCTAGGATTTTATCAATATTTCAGGATTTCAAAGCAGTTTGGCGATTTTTCCAGGTTTCCAACCCTTAAACAAGAGCCCTGGATAATCCCGAGATTTTCCGGTTTTCCAGGATTGTTAGACACCCAGATCAGAATAATTTTGTCCTTCCGTTAACGTACCTTGGTAACTTGTGCATTCATAGCGACATGCAAATTCTTCCTCAATCTTGCTGGTCTCAGGAACGCCTTTGCCGATGAGCATCTGCTACCTCGACGTATCGTACCCTGAGCAATCATAAATCCTGTCTGATGTTCTCCATTGATATCTCGATTTTCATATCCCATTTGCTGACCAGCCTCTACAAAGGCTGCAGCGAGTGGTGTATGCCAGGGAGCCTCTTGAACCGTAAGATAACCTCCTGTTGAGTGATATGGGGTTCTTGTGAGATACGGATTCTGATTGTCTTCAGATTTTTTAAAATAACGCAGTGCTTCGGCTGAATTCCAGCCTGTACAGCCTTGTTCTTCCCAGGTATCGTAGTCACGTTTATTGCCTCGAAGATACAGCATGTAGTTCAATACGCTCGATCCGCCAATAACTTTTCCTCGGGGCCAATTGCATCTTCCCTGTTCCATGGCTGAAATTTGAGAATGAAGTAAATTTGATGGTTGAATATTTTTGTTCTAATCGAATTTTTTCAGGAAAAATTTCGTCTTTTATGAAGAACATGGCGATTACTTCATTTCCATGAATTTTGATACGGTACTGATGAATTTAGTTGCTACACAGAAGAATTTGATATGATTAGAGGCTTCTCGTATGTAGTTTCAAGACAAAAATCGAAATGATGCCAGATTAGTGACATTGAAATTCAAACCTGCTGATAGCAAAAAAAGCTTGGAACTGATGGAAAAATAGCGTATCAGAGTCCATTGGAAAAGAGTTAAGAAACTTCCAAATTGATTGTAAATTAACTAGTTTGGTGATAACCTCTATACATTCCAGAAACTATATATCTAATGGAAGTGTTTAAATCTTTATTTCAGGAGTCATTAAAGCCACTAATCAAACTAGGCTGCTCTATGGCGAAACAGCTTTT
Source organism: Eretmocerus hayati (assembly GCA_029851415.1). Taxonomy (NCBI): domain Eukaryota; kingdom Metazoa; phylum Arthropoda; class Insecta; order Hymenoptera; family Aphelinidae; genus Eretmocerus; species Eretmocerus hayati. The sequence goes on along the minus strand of CM056741.1, from coordinate 32,445,121 downwards.
GATTTGTTTTATTGAAGAAAATACAAATCTTCGATCCTCAAGATTTTTGGAAAGCCTTGGGTATATTAAGAACTCAGAAACTGACGATACCCTTTTATCTAATCCTAATTACTTTTCCATTTTTTTTTTCATTTTTTTGCCTCATTACTATTCAGCATTGGTTCTGCCTCAATCACTCATGATTTTCCTGCTCAAATCTACAATAAGTATAAATAAATAATAAAATTCTAAAAATAAAATAAATGGAAAATATAGATTCCAAAATTTTTTTCAAAATTCATCACGTTGGTTCTTAAAGTCTTGCCAGGGATGTAACGACTGTCGCCTAATTGTATCTTTGTTTTGATATAGAAGAAGTAAGATGATGGAAAAGATGCCAGAGTAATGTTGGCGAAAAATTTGGAAAATTGACTCGAAACAAGAGTTAATTTTTTTTCTAACAATATCCTGCACAATACTATGGATTTACAATATTGATTGTATAGATATTGATCCGAATATTTGCTAAGCTCAGTGGATACCAACGTACTGCAAAACTTCATTGATTGTTGTCTACTTACCCAAACAAGAGTCCCCTTGCGGTTCAGTTTTGTACATCCAGTCAAGCTTACTAAGCTGCAAGTATCCCGCTAAAAGGGGAACGTCAGATATCTCCGTTTCGTCTCCACCGGCTTCTAGTAACAGTACGTTCCAATTCTCTATTTCACTTAAACGACTAGCCACAACTGCACCTGTAATCATCAATTTGATTGTTAGTCTTTGCTTCAATCGCAACATTTTAGAGAGCCTTATATTTAGTAGAGACTTCTTTCACAGTTATTTCAAGTTGGATAAATGAGAACTCGTGCCATTTTTTTTTTTTTTTAGAGTCCATCTCTCCGCTCTAGCTTATTCACGTTTTCAGTGTTTTGACCATACTCTATAGAAAGAATATATTCCTAAGTCATCCATGTCATACGATCCTGATTATTTGGTCGACAGAAGAATACATTTTTCCACACTGTTTCAGAATGCCAAAATTCGATTAGGCTACAATTGCACGAAAAATTGTCTGAATTTGAAATAAAAAAAAAAAAAAAACAATTGACAAATCATTAACAAAGATTAAAATATTTATGTTCAAGAAGCTCATCCATACATAACTTTCTTGCAAGAATCGTTTGATCGCAAAGAAAGAAGAATGGCAAAGTGTATGAACGGTGAAATGGGTATTGAGACATACCTGCAGAACCTGCCCCGACTACAATAAAGTCATAAGAGGGTAATATTAATTCAGATGGTACGTCGATTGGCCTGGACTCGGGATCCATCACTTCATATTGGAAGTACACTATAGCGGCTGCCAGAGTTGGAAAAAACCAAGCCAAGCTGCCGGTTGCCGAGCTTGCGGCTGACGAGAAGATGTTCTGGATATCCATCTTTCCACTTTCCTTCTAAACGCTCGTTTTTTTCCTTTTCTTTTTTTAACCAAGCACCTGGTTACACTTTGTATTTTTTACTTTGGACCTTGAATGAGCAAGAAATTAAGTCATTATTATCTTTCTTGAGGAAAAGTGTTATTTTAGAATCAATGGATTACTACTTGTCGTTGGTCCCGCACCATATTATAGATAGCACAATGCGTTGAAACATATTTTTTTGAAGAGGTGTCGGTCGAAATTATGTCTTGCGTAGTGTACTGCGAACTTTCAAAACGTGATGATATCATCCACAGTTGAACGCGTCATAAGTTAACTTGAATTTTTTATAAATTTCTACTTTGAATTGCAGAGTTTGTCACTTTTACAGTACCTTCCAAAATTAATGGATCATGCATGGTCTCACTAAATCCATGATAACTTCGAATCCCTCCATCGTATGGAAATTTTGAAAAAATGGATCTTGAAGATCACGAAATAATCTATCGATTCATGTGTTTCAAATATTTTTCAAGTGCTTTTTGAGTGTCCGTAATCGACATTGAAAATCTAAAAAAATTCTTCTTCAGTGGATCACCTACAACTTTGACGGGAAAGGTCGGATCACAAAAATTCTCACGGGATCTTGTAGATCGTTCAAAAATCTAAAAATTTGGTCCTCTGTAAAATTTTCGTACCACCCTTCCCGTCTGACTTACGAGCTCCGAAGGAAAACTTTGTATTAACATAGGGTGCTTATGGAGATCCCGAAGCTGGTACCTATTTCGTTTCGTCTTGCTTTACTCTAGTGCGAAAACTCATCAAAAAAATATCACGCCACATGATTTTGACGTAAAATGATCTCATCTTTCAGAATATTTCATCAGATTTTGTCTCAAATATAATATGGACGGCCAAAACATGGAATAAATCAATTTTCATAACAAAACTTGGAAAATTGTTGTCACATCAAATTTGAGACAAAATCTGATAGAATATTCTGAAAGATGAGATCATTTTACGTTAAAATCATGTGGCGTGATATTTTTTTGATGAGTTTTCGCACTAGAGTAAAGCAAGACGAAACGAAATAGGTACCAGCTTCGGGATTTCCATAAGCACCCTTCGTACGAAAATTTTACAAGAGAACCAAATTTTTAGATTTTTGAACGATCTACAAGATCCCGTAAGAATTTTTGTGATCCGACCTTTCCCGTCGAAGTTGTAGGTGATCCACTGAAGAAGAATTTTTTTTGATTTTCAATGTCGACTACGGGCACTTGAAAAGCACTTGAAAAATATTTGAAACACATGAATCGATAGATTTTTTCGTGATCTTCAAGATCCTTTTTTCAAAATTTCCATACGATGGAGGTATTCGAAGTTATCATGGATTTAGTGAGACCATGCATGATCCATTAATTTTGGAAGGTACTGTATTTGTGATCCTCTTCCAACCTAGTTGAGAACACAAATACATTCGTTAGTCGAATCAACCGGTAAAATCAGTATTAGAAATATCAATTCAAATTTTTCTAAATCTACCAACCACCTGTAGTGCTTTGATACGGTTTGGTTATTCTTTCAATCAATTTCTATAAGTTCCAGTAAACTGTCGAATGATTCAGCTCCCTTCAATAGCTGTAATAAATTTTTCCCTTGCTTACAAAAAATATCACTCAGAATCCATCATAGAATCGATCACTATTATCCATAAATCTAAACACTCTTTGACACTATCAAAATCCTACCCACAACCTTTCAAAATTTGAGAAAAAAAAGAAGCTGAAAATGTTTAGTACCAATGATTTCTACGATGCTGTCAGGACACTAGAAAACCAAAAATTAATCTGAGAAACTATCTCACTGGTATCTCACTTAAGCATGCAATCGAGAGTGCACTATATCAATTCCCGTTCGCTCACAGAGAAGCGCGATCGTCTCGTTTGAGACGTCCACTCGGACTGAAGAAGAGATCTCTCAGACTTTTACCGGGGTCTTGATTGTCGCAAGGAAGAGTCGCCGATCGGTTCTGTATACCGGCACACAGACAACAGGTGGGGGAGGGAAAATCAAGAAGCTTTCTTCGATACGTCATTCGTATTCCAGAGGCTTTATGGTCTATAATACAGCGTATTGTGCGTGTACACCTTGTGTGTGACATGCTGCCACGTATGGGACTCAATATAACACCAGCAGCACCTTTTATTACTCGAACCGCAAACTTATTTTTGGTGGAAAAATTTTTGGTCATGATAGCTCGGAGTTATCGCGTTTTCATTATTGCACTTCTATCGTCTTCCACACTCGGTTGAATGATATGTGATTTCGGCTTATGTGGAAAGTTGGATGGTATCTGTTTCGATCGTGATGATTTATGCTTTGAATGGGACAGATCAGTGGGAATAATTTTTCTGATACACTGTGTCTAAAACTGTAATTTTTGCACTGTCGATTTTTACTCACAGTTTATCAAATTTATAGTTTGGTGTACGAAAGTAAGATCTATTTTTCGCATACTTGTGATGATTCTGACCCATCACTTAAATGCAAAATTGACAATTTGTGCATGAAAAAGTCCGTTATGGTAGTTCTGACCCTCGCCTTCAACTCGATCTGGAAGAAGTCCCATTCAATGCAAGACTCAATTTTCCGATCAATAAGGCGTAAAAGCGCATTGTGCCCCGAATCTTTTTACTCTTCACGCCCAGCCGATCAGAATATAAGTAGTATTAGCGCCTTACTGTTTACTCTTGATATTTTTATCGTAATCTAGCATTCATGAAAGATATAATCATGTAGTCTCAGAACAATCGCAAATCAATTTTTTGACTCTTGGAACCATGATGATCCCTGTAACGATCTTCATGATCATAATGTACAGTATTTTTCTTGAGCGTAACTTTCATGTAAGGTAAGTATACCCAACATGATCTCCTGGAGTGGCCTGCTACAATCTTTTTTAAAGTACTTGATCGCATTCTATAGCTCGTTCTAAGGCCTTTAGAATGAGCTGAAGTGAGTTTCATTTTGACCAACCATAGAGCCAAGCTATCACGATTTCCTCATAAAATCATGGTTTTTCCCAAGTTTGCGAAAATGTGTACCCAACATGCCCCCATTAAGCCATTTCTCAACAATTCTGGTCTACCTCAACATTATTAAATGTACTTTAGCTGATTTTGAAGCTTGTATCAAGATCTTCAAAATAAGCTACAGTACGTCTAGTTTTGATTAACTAGAATTGAGCTGTCTTAATTTTCCCAAAAAAAAACTATGTAATCGGTTATAAAGTGCATGAAATCGTTTTCATTGGGGTGCAAACACATTTGAAGCTATTGGTCCAAAACACTATTACCGACCTATTTTGACATGATGAACCGTTCTGAGTAGTAAAATGTCGTAATGCACGTACTTTTGAGATAACTACATGGGGGGGGGGGGGGGCTGTTAAGTACATACTAATTTTATCCACACTCAAAAGGTTGAGAAAAAGAATCGGATTGCGTTAAAGTACACTCCCCAACGATCCGAACTGTATACTACCTGTGACGGTCAATAAGCGTTCGAGATCTTTTGTCTCCCCCTTACTCGCACCATAACCCTTGAGTGCAAATAAGACAGAAGATCTCGAACGGTCTCTGACCGCTATACAAGGAAAAAATGGGAAACTCACCATAAATTCTCGAAGAGACGAACAAATGATTCGTAGTCAGTTTAAAGTACTTATTTTTTCGTATTCCAACATGAGAAACGTAAAAAAATTCGCGGGAAAGTCAACGTGTGCACATTCCAGAGATCAGCATATGGGGTCTGTTGAGTATACCGTATATTAGTTTCACTGTATTGACTGATCATCTCGAATATATTGGTGGCTGTAGGCTTAATTCGTGTTCATTCATAGTTGAATACAGAATTTTTTCAAGAGATACACTGTAAAAAATGTTTCATTACTCTAACCTAAAACTGCCGCGATTGAATAGGATTTTAGGGTTCTCGTAATGAAAAAATATATCCGCACTTCGCTTGCAATCCCATTTTGGGCACTGGAGGACATGTCTGTCCTAGTGCCCAAAATGGGCTACCGCGCTCAATACGGAAATATACTATTTCCGAAAAACTTCAACCAGCTGGTGGAAGTTTTCATTCAACCGCTGGTTGAACGGAAAATTCAACCAGTCTGGTTGAATATTCAACCAATGAGGATTATTACAATCTGTCCGTGCGGATCCTGCATATCAGGTTGCCTACGTGTGAGGGGGGTGGGGGGTAGAATATGGCGGATGGCCTTATGGGTGGATAAGGATGGATGGGGGAAGGTGGACTGATGGATGATGGGTCGATGGTCGATGGATGGCTAATTCTTAAGGTCGATAAATGGATCGAGAAATGGATGGTGGGTGGACGGATGGATGTATGGACGGAGTGATGGATGATGGGTGGATGGATAGAATGAGTGGACGTGATGGGTCCATCCATCCATCCATCATCCACCCGTCCATCATGCATCTATCATCCATCCAGTTACCCATTCACCCTTCATCCCTCTCCTTCACTCATCCAACCATCCACCCATCATCCCGCGTAAAAATAGATTCTATTGGCAATATATTGGCGCAATATTGGCAATTGCTATGTCCAATATATTGGCAATATATTGGAAAAGCAATTTCCAATATAGCGCCAATATTGCGGCAAAGAGGCATTTCCAATATTGCGCCAATATATGGCTAAGAAAAATGAAAAATTTCGAGATAATAACCGAATTTCCTATTCAAATCAGCATTAAACGCTGAAAAAGGCATCAATAGCATGCTACTCTGCAATTTGACCAGGCGTGGCTTCTTCAAAATTAAATTTGATATTGTGTATGATCCAGGAAAACTTGTATTGAGCTATAAACATTTATTCTTGACTCGCTCACGATGTACACCAAGTCATCAGTATTGCATCGCACTTGTTGATATCACAGCCCGAAGTATCATCTCAACGATTGATAACAGGATTCATGAAAATTCTCTGTTTGTTTATGGGAGCTATTGAAAAATATTACTTATAGAATTTCAAAATACGCAATGGAGAACAATAATATGACAGCGATCTAGTGGCTACTATGAGCAGCTCGTGCACAAATAACATCGTTTGGAAAAAATTTACAATAAGGTGCAACAAATTTCATCAGCGTTTGTTATGATTTTCTCTGTCTTTGCGACTCTTCATATAACGGGCAGCTGGGCTTCTTTGAAAATTCGGCTTCTCTGTCAGCATCACACGAAAAAAAGCATTGGCGATTCTTTCTCGACTTCGCATAGATCTCGCCGAGCCGCTCATACCTCGACCTGCAAAATACAATGCAACACAAAGCATCAGATCTCATCAAATTTGTAATGAGGTAGTGGTTAGACGAGGGCAGTTATAGATCGAAAGGAGATAAATGGATTCCGAAACTGATTTATCACATCACGCGCTTGTGCTTTATATTATAAAATTGTTCAAAAGGACAACACGGCCGGGATCGATGTATAGACAACAAAATTATTGAAGGTTATCTGTGAAAGCTGTATTCGTTGAGCTTAGAAGTTCTGATAAATATACGATTGAATTTTTAGTACTCATCTGATTCGTCGCTACTTGACATGACTCGATACAAATTCTATTGCCGATGGCCCAGTCCTCCCAAAAATCCTTGAAATATCTATCATCAAAGTCCAACGATTTTTCTCTTCTTGCGAATCGAGCAGACTGATCTGAACTGAACTTGAAGCAAGATGACGTGGTCTTGTAAACAAACTGACTCGTCTGCTCGATTTGCAAGGAGAGAAAAATCGTTGGTCTTTGATGTTAGATATTTCAAGGATTTTTGGGAAGACTGGGCCATCGGCAATAGAATTTGTATCGAGTCATGTCCAGTAGCGACGAATCAGATGAGTACAGAAAATTAAATCGTATATTTATCAGAATCTCTAAGCTCAACAAATACAGCTTCCACAGATAACCTTCAATAATTTTGTTTTATATCACATCGACTCCGGTCGTGTTGTCCTTTTGAACAATTTTATAATATGAAGCACAAGCGCGTGATGTGTTAAATCAGTTTCGGAATCCATTTATCTCCTTTCGATCCATAACTGCCCTCGTCTAACCACTACCTCATTACAAATTTGATGAGATCTGATGCTTTGTGTTGCATTGTATTTTGCAGGTCGAGGTATGAGCGGCTCGGCGAGATCTATGCGAAGTCGAGAAAGAACCGCCAATGCTTTTTTTCGTGTGATGCTGACGGAGAAGCTGAATTTTCAAAGAAGCCCAGCTGCCCGTTATATGAAGAGTCGCAAAGACAGAGAAAATCATAACAAACGCTGATGAAATTTGTTGCACCTTATTGTAAATTTTTTCCAAACGATGTTATTTGTGCACGAGCTGCTCATAGTAGCCACTAGATCGCTGTCATATTATTGTTCTCCGTTGCGTATTTTGAAATTCTATAAGTAATATTTTTCAATAGCTCCCATAAACAAACAGAGAATTTTCATGAATCCTGTTATCAATCGTTGAGATGATACTTCGGGCTGTGATATCAACAAGTGCGATGCAATACTGATGACTTGGTGTACATCGTGAGCGAGTCAAGAATAAATGTTTATAGCTCAATACAAGTTTTCCTGGATCATTCACAATATCAAATTTAATTTTGAAGAAGCCACGCCTGGTCAAATTGCAGAGTAGCATGCTATTGATGCCTTTTTCAGCGTTTAATGCTGATTTGAATAGGAAATTCGGTTATTATCTCGAAATTTTTCATTTTCCTTAGCCATATATTGGCGCAATATTGGAAATGCCTCTTTGCCGCAATATTGGCGCTATATTGGAAATTGCTTTTCCAATATATTGCCAATATATTGGACATAGCAATTGCCAATATTGCGCCAATATATTGCCAATAGAAGCAATTTTTACGCGGGATCCATCCATCCATCTATCACGGGATATAATTGCTTGGATGAAAATTCAACCAGTTGGTTGAATGAAAAATTCAACCAGTCTGATTGAAAATTCAATCAGCTGGTTGAAATGTTGGTTGAAAATTCAACCAATTTTTTACAGTGTAGTCATCGATACAGAAAATCCTGATAATACTATAATACTGATACTTCGATTGGCCAAAATAAATCTATCTAGTTTGGAATCTTCTGCGTAATTATGCAAACTTCTCGAACAGGGGAGCATATATTAGTTGTAATTAAATGCCGTATCGAGGTTGAGCATCTTGTCCTCTGAGGCATTTCCATGTGCATTAAGATTCGGCAGAATTGACTTCAAATTTTATTTCGAGAGTCGCAATTCACATGGTCTTTATTGTTAGTCGAATAAAAAGTGGTTAGACCCTGCCAACTAATTAAGCATGACAAAGATGAAGCGATTATGTATTGAAAGGATAGTGACTAAAATACAGCGTTAAATTCAAGGCAATCGTTAATCTTGTTATGAATATCTACTTCACTTCAGGCTGATCGCTATTAAGAGGTTCATCGATCGATCAAGGTGGAAAAATTTGTATGCGTGCTCAAAAAATCAATTAGCTAACTATTGCATCAATGATAAACCGTATCGTTCAGAATAATCATCACGAAAATCAATTATCCTTCGATTTATGCAAAAATTGTTATCCATGCGCATGACAGTTGAGTCATACAAGTTGTAGAGATGACTATCTCATACCTCAGATTATCACAAATCCTAATTTTGTCGGTGTTCTTACAATACAAGGCATAACAATGTTGAGAACATCGCATTTCGAGGATATTTCTCGGTTATTGATCTGAATTTTTCAAGAATGGTAAGAGATTAAAAATTTTGAAACATGTGGAAATCAAGTGAAACAATGGTATCCAATTTTGTGTGAACTGATTATCTTATTCACTTGTACTTCGCTTGTAACAATTTAATCGAGACTAATTTTACGGAAATTGAGTGGGTAAATTATATTTTCGCAACTTTTCGATGGTTGGGTGCCTACAAAATTGCGAAAAATATCTTTTGCGCCTCGCACTGAGCGATCATTTTGGCCGCGAAAACCGACCGCTCAGAAGCGAGCTACAACCTCATGAACCCTGTGCAAAATATACTATTCTCATAACCGTAGCCCACGTGAACAATACTATCACAACCTCATGATGACTTCGATACCTGTTTGGAAAAAATCTTGAAGATTTCCCCAATAAACTGTTTTTTTTTAATTCACGTCCATTTTTTTGTCGTCAATTATATACATTCTGTGCACGCGTGTTTTGAAAATTTACGGATGACAATACACAATAGCTTTAACAAGTGAACATTCTGGATGGCTATGTGTTCAAGAGGTTCATTGTCTTCCTTGATTTCGAAAAGTGTATTTCGATTATATGATCTTAAAAATCATTAGGTTGACAACTTGATTCGTAGATATAATCATCAGGTTCAAACTGACGTACCAGAATCTATCTCATTGCAAAAATCGAGCACCGTGTCATTGAGTTGGAAATCATTACCATACGGACGTTGCAAAAATTTACCAACAAAATCAATATTGAGAAAATAAGAATCATTTTTCACCCTATTTATCAATAATGATCTGTGGATCATTGATCAATATTGGCAGAAAATAAAACTCATTGACCGATGGAAATGTCGTGATCATGGTAAGATTATTATTGAACCATGAGCCGTACTCGGAGATCGAGAGGGACGAGGTAGTGCTCTTCATTGATATTCTTACATCGTTGGAGGACTCTCGCAATTGTGATCCGAATTCGTTTTAGAATTTTGTTCGGTCAATGTATCGATCTTGAAGATATAATTCTATGGGATGACTCAGTGAATAAGATTAGAATTATGACATGCGCAACCTACTTTCATGTCATTGTAATGAAATTTTTTTCCGAATGGTATTCCTGATGTTAGAGATTTGTTTCTGATTTTATCAATAATTAGTCGAGATTCATATCTTCTTGGAAAGAAGTATTCTACTTTGCAAGCCATGGCTATCCTATTATAGAGAATCTGTTATTCGTTCTCACCACACCTTATAATTTACTGAAAAGAATGAATCAGAATGATAAAAGCATAGAAAGGAAGAAGGAATTTTGACAAACTGCTGGTTTCCTGAATGATAAGACTTCTGTATTTTGTATTATGTCATGGGAAATTTTACATTCCGGTCTTTCGATTGGAAATATCTGGTGGCTGAAGGGTAATGAGTTTGTTGATTTTATCTATGGTGTTGGGAACCAATTACAAAACAATCTTGCTACTTTTCCATCATTAAATGCCTCCCAGATGCAATTGCATTTTAACATTACAACAATTTAGTTTGGAAATTTTGTAACAATAATCATTGAATATTAGACAATAGTTCTATCAGTCTCGATTGTTTTTTGGAAATCTTCAAAAAATTCAAGAATATCACGTGTGAGATCCTACTCGTGAGTCTCTGCATCGGAATTCTCATCTCATCGCGTTTATTTTGTTAGAATCTCAAATCCTTTCGATTCATTTTTGTCAATTTCCTTGCCTTATTTCCATTCATTTTTCTGATGAATACCAAAGACCATCAAGTTTATATTGAATCTTCAGTATAAACTTGATGGTCAGAACTTGATGGTTGATTTAATGTCAGCAAGGATTTCCATTAATTTTCCTAGCGCCAGATCTCTGCTTGATAGTTTTTGATTTCTCTTTTCTTTGGACCACATAAAAGCCTCACAGACATCTCCGTAAACATGATTTTACTTACAATTTCATCCTACATTTACAATCAAATAAGCGTAATTTACCGGCACCGGTAAGATTCTGATAAGAATTTATCCTTTTCGTACATTCATCGGATTTTTTGAAAAAAATTACTCAAAAGTGAACGCTCACCTTTCTTCCTTAGCAGACAGCAATCTATAATTTTCTTTTTCTGACGTCCTCTTGTTCCTACTTTCGATCAGCTCAATTTTTCCACCCGCAAACTCGTCACAAACTGTAGACTCCCTAACAATTGTTACTGAACGTAAACAGTAATTTACCGGCGCATCGGCGCTATCATCAAATACTACTGACACAGATATCTCTAAATGTCGTATATATTTTCCGCATCACCTATAACTCTCGAACCTTCTCGAATTCGCAAACATTCGAGAATAGAGAAAGTGCAATATTCCTCTCACTCAGTCTCACTAATAAGTATCATGGAGAAAGGGGCTGATTTTTTTTTTTTTTTTTTTTTACGGAAACTGCGATACTATTTGCTCACCGGTGTGATGCGTTTCAATCGAAAAATTCTATCCGAGTATAGTTATATCAAGTCTGATATATAGGTAAGGTGTTGTCCGTGACCTTGCTCCGGTATCACGATCGGCACTGAGCCATGCAGTGGAGGATTCCCCCCCGGTCAACGGACTTTGAGCTGAGCCCACGGCCATAAGCCAAGTTATAACGGTTCCTGCCTCTTCTTCTCGTCTCCTCGCATATATAGAAGTTGTTCTGGCTATCTAGACACATACTCATTTTAAGAATGCCATATACATTGACTCTTTGGGCCTTGTATTTCTTGCAGTTGATTATGATGATGTCGTGTGTGGACAAGGTGTGTACGTGCATGCTTTAAGATGGTTTGAGTTTACATGACATGAGCTACTACAGGTGCAACTTTCCGCGAGAATCTTCACTTTCTTTCTCAATCAAAGCTTTTGAAACACGAGGGCGAGCGTTTTGAAAATATATCGCAATTTTTAAGAAAATTCAGCGCTTGTGCTGGAGATGGAAACATAGGAAGTTCCAAATAGTTTTTATCTGACGGCTCCTGGTGCGTAATTATCGCAGTTTTTAGCGGGTGGTGCTTGTTTAGCATTTATTGATAATATCATATATGAACGACAGATTCATTAGTTTGGATGAAATTGAATGTTTTATTAGGAACATTTTCACGAGATCTTGGAATTGTATAACTCATCAATGAAATTTCAATAGGTCGACTCTAAAGTTGACAAGACCTTGAAAATTCATTATATTCTTGAATAATTGAAACTGTTTTCATCCTCCCTGTTCGTTTCATCACTTTTAGAATTTGAGTATCCTCCAGTTAGTCTGGGCGCCCACCCATGCTCCCGTATGCATATGAATTCCCAGAAAATAGCTTGACGGTTTCATATGCATTTTCACCCATTGAATCGTTTTTTTGAAGTTTTTCGAGCGAAAAAATTAGGGACTTTGACCGATATCTTGGGAAATGTGCATTTCCTGGGGAAAACACAAGAGGTTAAATTTGTAGATCACCAAATTTCCCACTGAAAAGTTCCTCACAACTTTTCCGAACATTTGAATGACAACTTGTCATTTCTTAGGTCATCCGGGGTGACTTTGGGCACTCCAGGTGTCATTTCTAACAAAAATTCATACGTCAAATTATCATTTCTCGTGTTTCTTGAATATCCCAGTCATCGGGGGTGACTTAAGTCACTCACCCGGGGTGGCTTTGGCCACCCTGTAATAGTCGGCTGAGTTTCGTTGTTCAAATTTGGGTAGCAAGTCTTTATTTTATCGGGATGATTTTATAAGACTTTAATGTTTTGTCTCTGGACTTATTCGTGACCAGAAAATGTGATTCGAGCAGAGAATGACCTTTTTTGTGTTGAAAAGTACAAGAACTTCGTGGTGCTCAACGAAGGTGGCCATAGTCACCCCGGATGCCGGGGTAACTGTGGCCACCCTGTTCCTTACAGTTCTTGAGAATGAGAATAGATGAAAATGAATTCTGAGTACAGCATTTTCAAGAAGAAGTCTAGACGCGTCGAATGACCTAAGATACGTATAAGTTTGGTCAAAAAATTGCAATGAGAATTTAAACAGAAGCTCTTAAGTGGCCAAAGTCTCCCCGGTTTACGGTATGCTTTGAAAAGCGTTTGTATCACAATTTTAGTTGCGCCAGTAGCCGCCTGTTAATCATTGGCAAGACATGAATGTTGGATGTTCCCAATAACATTACACGCGGAATTTTCAACATTTATCCATCAAAATTCGATCGGCCCTACTTTCTCTCAAGTAAGGAGATCATACCAAGATAAATGTTACTTTCTTTCCGAATAAACTCTATAATTATCGTCTGCTTCGAGACCTTGTTGTTATGTAATCGTCCATTTAAAAATAATCATGAAGTGTACCGGTAAGGGCTAATATGAAAACGTATCCCACTGGATACTTTCAATACAGCCCAGTTACGCCACAACAAGGAAAAAGAGGGTGTCTGTGATGAGAATTCTTACTTTCGGCTATCAATCAGGATAAAAATATCTCTCGAGTCTGCTGCTGTATTTAAGCTTGGAACAAATTCCTCTACATTTGAATATTTTGCTGAACATGGGTATTTAATTTGATTACTCACGTGGTCCTAATTTCTTCAGATTGATGTTGATAGCTACTTGAGAATCGGGTCAAATTCTGGTCCGAGTCCTATCAAGATGTCTGCCTTTTGTGTTGGTCTCGATACTGAATGCGAACACTTATGGGCGTAAAGAAATTTTAGTTACGCAATGCAATTGAAGAACAAAAAAAAAGAATCGGATATTGTTCGAATTCTGACCCGCGCCCAATTCGGAAACAACAATACAATAAAAGCGGCGTGATCTGACTGACGAATATATGGTTTGGAAATCGTTGTCTCCGAATATACTCGTACTGGACAATAATTCTTTTCGGGCTTTTTCAAATTCTTGACGAAATCTAGAGAAACGATAAATTGCTCACGTTCAGCTGATACTTGGCCATGTTCTCAAAGCAAAAGTTAACGTCATGCGTGCGCTGATCATAATGAGCGATTGCAGTGTCGATTATTCAATGCCTCACACATCCAGAAGTAAAATCGTATTTTCATGTGATATCAATTGTAATACACGTGGTTTTGTGATACTTTTCATTATCAAAACACGTTACAACTTTTGATGATGTAATGTAGTTATGTTGAATCATGTTCAGTCCTCAAATCTGAGGTAGATCGAGGAGATGACATGAATGAATTCAATTTTGATTGAAAAATTATTACGATCGGAGACGATCTGTCTGTTTTGACTTGACGGAAACTCAAATGATCTTTGGATAAATGTTTTACCCTAATCAATCCTAACTATGATATCGAGTCCATTTTTGCAATCGCCGCAAATTTTCAAGAAATTTGTTCTCTCAATGTGAAAAATTGTGTAAAGATGAATCATTTATTTTTTCTCAATTCATCACAATCATTTTGTTAACCTTATCATTTTTTCGATAACTCATTTGATATTCTTCTTAAATGGGAAAAGTGTTCACCCATAGGTTGAGATAGAATTTTGCTTTCTTCTATTTCCTCTAAATTCTAACCATGCACTCAAGATTTGTGAAAACGTTTATAATTAAGAAATAGTAATAATAAAATGAGATAAGTTTGTCAGGAAATATACTTCGAGTTTACAGGATCAAATCTTTGGATTTCAAGTGTCAACATTTTTCTGCTGCGCTATTTTTTTTTTTTTTTTTTTTTTTAGTTGAGCCCGTTTCAACAATTACGGGTGATACCAAAACATAATGAATCAAACGACCAGCAGGAAAAATACGTCATGAACAAGCTTCGCCTGATCTCATACTATTTGAATCCCAAAAGTACTAAAATTTATCGTTTGAAGTTCGGTTTCAAGTAACCCTGTTTTAAAAAGCTCTTAAAATTTATCAGAAGTGTGATGAGTTCCCTGAAGTGGCGTGCAAAAATATCTTCCGGTTGGCTTGATTTCGTGTCACATCGCAAATTTTTCGCAAAACCAAATAAACTATGAATATCGTGTAGAGTTTGCGGTCTTTTTCCATTTCTCCCGAAACGATACCGGACAAAGTATATGACTTTGATTCCTGTCTGAGGTGGCGCCAGGCTCTCTCATTGCTGTGATGTCTCGCCATCATCAGTGAAAATGTAAGTAATACTTGCGGGAGTTTGACCTACTCTGGCCACCGCGTTACCGGCAATTTTAGACCGAAACCTGTATAACTATATAGATTTTATATACCCGCGTACCTGTTGCACGTCACGTATACCACGTGTCGTCGGAACGAGGTATTTTGAGACATTGTGATTTACTATGATGCCAGAAATTTTGAGAAATTTTTTTAAAGGAAAATTGTTTGGGACGATTATCATGAGATGCTGTTAATTGATTTTTGGAAAATCACGTGGCAGTGAATCACGTTTAATAACTGAATGAGTGTATGTGAATGTTTGAAATGAGGTGTAGATTGAGAGTTGTTTGTAGCTTCAGGCTGAATGCAATCATCTTCGTTGATGAATGAATTCTGGTGATTTAAATCATTTGACAGTATCAGTAATTCTCGGAACTTTTTGGCGAGTTTACTTGATTTTTTTTCGAATTCTTCAATAAATTTTTGATAAAATTGTTGTGTATGAAAGTCAATGAAATTGATCATTGAACCGTCTATGATGACTAATTCGATTCACTCATCGTAGTTTTCACTTGAGAATGGAAGGTACTAGATCTAAGAGAAAGCTGTTGAAAGATTGTCAGTTTGTAATTACTAACAAGGGAAAATGACAATTGTACTGCCAGTAATATTGACATCGTTCCATTCCGAACATCTCCTTCAACTTTCATCCAACCCAGCTAAAAATATTTTCCTACCTGGTCGAGTTTTCGAATTTCCTCGTGTGATGATATTGCTATGAACTAAAATGGGCTCTTGAACACTTGCACTTTTTCTCTATACTCTGCCCACGAGTGCCCATGCGTGGCAGAATTAACATAGCTCACTCAAACGAATCTGAGATATCACTGATTACTTTTTTTTTGCAATGTTTGCATAAAATTGTTTGTAAGGCAATATTTCTCACGAAAAATTAGTCCCAAAAGACTTCCAATCCAGGAATGTTCAATGAGATCAGAATCCAATATATTATCCCCCACACGAGATAATATCATTTACGATGGTTATTGGCTGGTCTCTGAAACAATCCTTATTCAGTGATAGCTCTCGCATTCCTTATTCTCTTTCCTACACTATATGCTGAGTTTCAAAGGCAAATCATCAAATCTCTCTTCTAAAATTCAATCCAAAACTTCAAAAGTTGTCGGTAAATATTCCTTTTCGTTCAAGGATCCTGATCGTATCTTGGTAATAACTTCCTGCGTGCATTAGGTGACATTCGAAAAATTTCTTGGAGTACTTCAGAACAAGTTATAAACCATAAATATTCCTATGATATCACACAATTCATTGTTCAGTCCCAAAGGTCATCCCTTTTTTATCAAAAATGATGATGAAAAAATCTGTACCTATTTTGTAACAAGCATTAATTAACATAGACCATTTAATTTATGTATTGCAGGAGGATGCTGTGGCTCGACGAGAAAACGTACCGTAGTGGGTGGTTACGCATTCGCATGGTGGTTTGTAACGGACGTTCAACGTCTTTCACTCGAGGTGATGACTTTGAACCCCGTATGCGAAAGTGTCGAGACTGCTCTTGGTGTGCCTTTAACCGTAACCGGGGTAGCTCAGTGCAAGATCATGAAAGCTGACGAACTTTTGCACACTGCAAGCGAGCAATTCCTTGGAAAAAGCGTCGGCGAAATCAAGTCCACCATATTGTCCACCCTTGAAGGTCATCTTCGAGCTATACTTGGTCAGTATTATCCAATATTAATATCTCCACCAATCAGCTAATTTTTCTTGATGTTTAGTATCTTTTTCATATTTCTTAGCTGACGACTTTTGTACAGACCATGATTTAATTTTTTGGAAAATTATATTGAAATTGATTGAGAGTAGAGCTGTTTAGAAAATTACTAATTTTCTGTTTTTTTTTTTTGCGCAAATCAAATTTGATGGTCAGTATTCATTTTTTAAGATGTCATGCTTCCATAACATTGTTAGGTTTTGCTGTAGCTAACTATGTGATTCCCATCTTCTTATTTGATTTGATCACATTTTTTCCCCTTGTCAAGAAGCGGCGTTTTCCTCCCAACGTATTTTTTCTACAAATGTTTGGGACGCTTATGGCGTTTTTTCTTACCCAATTTAAATTTTAGTCTACATTTTTATCTTTTATTCAACCCTCATTTACCCACGTGGAAAGTTCCCAAGTGGCGTGATTCACCAGATGACTGTGTTCAGGGTGCATTCAAGATGGGAAAATCTGTCTGAGCAGTGCTATTTAGAGGAGTTTTACACTGTAAATCGCATGTGGTGCGCCAATGCTTGTGAGAGCTATTTACATTCCAACCCACGTGGTATCAAAATGGCACATCCTACGGAAGCTACTTAATTTTCTCAAAACCCTTGTGAGAAATAGCATCTAAAAATGACTATCATATAATTCAACCATTCAAAAATCAGTTCTAACTTTTTTCTGTGAATTCAGGGCACACACATCTTCTCTAGATATTCCAAAAAATATCATCTCCTGGTAATTTTCCTCGGTTGGGCTGACGAGCAATTTTACAAATCTGGGTAAAAATATATTACCAGTACCTGTTGAAATCACTCTGGATACCCACAATGGAATGATAATGTTGAAAATGAGAATTTTTATTTTTGTCGGTGAAGCGTTTTCAGTACAATATTTGTTGATATACGTTGATATTTGAAAAATTGTTGCAATTCTGTTTTTGGTTTATTCGGAAGATAATGCCGAAATATGAAATTACGTGGGAGTTTCAGACCTTGAAAAGATTAGTACAATTTTTTGGATGCGATTGAAATTTCATGTGTGCCAAATGGCTACCACGTGGGTAATTAAGGGTAATCATTCTCTGATTTTCTGATGAGTTGTATTTTCTAATAGATTTAGATGAGAGTGAAAGAGTTTGCATCACCGCGCACTCAGAGGGACAATATACCTTATTCTGATACATACGCTTGAGAAATAAGTCTCAAAGTTATCTATCAATCAATTTTTTTTCGATTATACACAAGTGAAATTTGAATGTTTGTATGTGAAACCTAATCTTACGCTCAAAAAATCAAAACAAAAATTTTCACACAAAAATTGAACTTCAGGGATGATTGATAATCTTATGGTCATTTGTCAGACTCCGTTTTGTCACAATAATCATGCGTTATTTGCGGTATTATAAATAAATGAATGCAAATAAAGACTTCTGTATGAGCAAAATTTAATTTCTGCTTATTTTAATTGCAAACACATCAGGCACGCTGTCGGTGGAAGAGGTTTACAAGGACAGAGATCAATTTGCGGCACTGGTGCGCGAGGTCGCGGCCCCGGACGTCGGACGCATGGGTATTGAGATTCTCTCGTTCACGATCAAGGACGTCTACGACGACGTACAATATCTGGCATCACTTGGTAAAGCTCAAACAGCCGCTGTAAAGAGGGACGCCGATGTTGGAGTCGCCGAAGCGAACAGAGACGCCGGTATCAGGGTAAGTCTCTGAATTTTTTTTTATAAAAAATTTGACTTGGCGTGACAAGACTTTTTGTGAAAACATTCAAAATCTTTATGTTAGTGATACTCGGGTACATCATTGTCATGTCGGACCGGTTAATATTTAACGAATGTTCTTATCTTAATCAACGTTATCTTTATCTTGATAGCCCGTCATCTTTTGCTGTTGGCTCTATTCCATAAAATTCACTCTGTATGGAGTTATTCAAAATCATATAATCTATCACTGCTTTCATTTGGGATACCACTCGTGAAACAAAAATTGTCTAGAAAATGCCCCAGTGCAAAGGACATATCTCGAAGGAACACTTTAGCAAAATGAATTTCCCGTATCTGACAGCTAAACTCGTGAAATTATCGTTAAATTTTATAAGGTCAGTGTACCCAACTTGCCCCCATTAAGCCGTTTTCTTAATAATTCTGGCTAATCTCAATATTTTCCAACGTACTTTAACTCATTTTGAAGGTTGTCTCAAGACCTTTAAAATGAGCTAAGATACGTCCAATTCGAATGAACTGGAGCCGAGCTGTTTGAATTCTCCCAGAAGGTGATTTTTGAGAGTTTACAAAAGTGTGTACCCAACTTGCCCCCATCATTTAAAACAATGTAAATCGGCGATGAAATGCGAAAAATGGCTTTGATCCGTTTTGATCACCGCGCAGCGGCATTTGTAGCTTTTAGTTGGCCCAAAACACTATTTCCGACCTATTTTGACGTGATAAACACGTTCTGAGTGGTAAAAAAAGTCATACTGCACGCCTTTCTGAGATAACCATATGGAGGCATGTTGGGTACACTCCGATGTCGGCCTTCTTGATTCTCAAACCATCTCCGTGTTTTGCACATAAAACAGCTCCATATCCAAATTTTGCTATTTTGAAAGATGGATTTTGAAGGTCTTGAGACAAGGAATCGAATGCGCTAAGGTACGTCAAGATTGGTCGAATAAAAATAAATTGGCACCAGTTTTAGTGAACGTGATTTCCTCGGTGATTTCTTAGCCGTGCAAACACGAAAAATGGAAAACTCACTTTATATTTTCTGCAGAACGCAGAAATGATCCGGGGTCGTTGAAAACTACGTATTTCCTCATATTTTAACATAACAAACGTAAAAAAAAATTGCGGGAAGGTCAACGAGCGCCCATTCCTGAGATCGGCGTATGGGGGCAAGTTGGGTACAGAGGCAAGTTGGGTACACTTACCTTATTTTTCGATCAAATATGAATTATCGACATTTTTATATAAAACTTTTTGTAAAAAAAATTTCTGTTCAAAACTACTCGTATACAACTAGTGCACAAAGATACGCACCGATATCAATATCTATTTCAATATTTACGTTTCAATGTTTCAGGAAGCAGAATGTGAAAAGGCAGCGATGGATATAAAATACAACACCGATACGAAAATCGAAGACAATGCACGACTGTATCAACTGCAGAAGGCTAACTTTGATCAAGAAGTCAATACAGCTGTGAGTGCCTGATTCCGAATTGTAATCGTGTTACTTGAGTTGTGAATTCATGTAACGCAGCGTCCTCGGCAACCCTGGTCCAGTTTCTCATCCTGGTTCAAAATCCGCTCAAATTTTATAAGATTCAGTTGATTAGGAAATCCAGTAGATATTATTCCGATTCCTCATCCCAAATCTCAGATTTTATTTTTATGTCACACACGTCTGAAAGCAATGTTCGATTATTCAACCAGTATCTTCACGCATAATTTAAATCGCAGATTCATCTTGACGGTGATCGAATCCTCGCATGATCTAAAATCGAGTATTTTACTGATTTGGACAATTTCAATATCTTGATCATCGACATAAAAAAAAAAGTTTGACGACCCCGACAGGTGTAATTTTACCCTTACACACGAATTAGAAAAGAAAATTCAAAAACTGCTCATATTACCGCAGAATCCGGATTAATTGCGCCGTAAAAAAAAAAAGAAGCGGCCCATAGTAATTGCGTTCACATTATCGATGAAAATTTTAATGGTATTTTTTAAGTCATGAATGGTACGTCTGTTGCAGAAAGCGGAGTCACAGTTGGCTTACGAGCTGCAGGCGGCCAAGATTCGCCAACGAATACGAAACGAAGAGATCCAGATAGAAGTCGTGGAGAGACGTAAACAAATTGAGGTTGAAAATCAGGAGGTAAACAGGAAAGAGCACGAGTTGCAGAGTCTGGTTCGTTTACCCGCCGAAGCAGAAAGTTATAAGATTGGACGAGTTTCCGAGGGCAAGAGGTTCGTCACGAAGCCATACATTATTATATCCCTTTCTTTTTTGCTATCTTTCCCGTGGATCACTTCTTATCCTGGTTTTGACCCATATTTCATGATTGATGGATGACACTTTAAGAATGAGATGTATTTTGGTATTGTCGAGCTCGCGTGCAAGGTTTTGAGTTTCCTCATTGGTTGAGTATTACATGAATATCTTACCACGAGCGTGGCGCTGTATGAGCAGAAATGAAAGATGTCTCGAGGATTCAAAATGGAAATTTTTGAAAAATGGGCACTTTTATACAATTGGGGCACTGAACTTGCAGAACAAAAAAAACTCACAACACTAAAGAAGTCGATTTTCTACGTTATTCATTGCTAGTTGGATCTAAAACTGATTTATCATCGACACTGCACAATGGAACACGATAATGAATAATTTGATTGTTTACAGGACACAAGTGATCGAAGCAGCAAAGGCCGACGCAGACCGTATCAAGCTGATAGGAGAAGCGGAGGCTCAGGCTCTCAAATCGATCGGTATTGCTGATGCCGAACGCATGCAGATGAAGGCTGCGGTTTACAAGAAATACGGAGAGGCTGCAATTCTCAACCTTGTTCTCAACGCCATGCCCAAGGTAACCTCTACCTTACCCATCTGAAAAAAAAATAATCTATACCATCATAATGATCATTTTCATCAATAATAACGAGTAATAATCTTTTATTTTAGATCGCAGCAGAAGTCGCAGCTCCACTTGCCAGGACGGAGGAGATTGTTCTTTTGGGTGGCAGCGATTCGACGAGTGGCGAAATAACGCGTTTGGTTGGACAGGTGCCACCCGCTGTTCAGGCTCTCACCGGCGTCGATCTTTCAAAAGTAAGACTACTGAAGAAAAAGGCACCAGAGCCGGCTAAGAAGTAGACTCAGCCGTCTCTCCTTCTCAAAGTCTGCCTCTAACGCTTCTGCTAATCATTATTAGCGCTACTAACTCTGCCAGAAACGCACTCGTAAGCATATCACTGCATCCGAGCTTTCCCCCGTTGACTATTTAATGACAGACCTGATAGTTTAATCAACCCTGCATCCTCAATCCTATTTGACGTTCTTCGAGTTCAATCAGTTTATAGATAGAGTTGACAGAAAATGTACCCATCTAGAGACTCACGTTAGTCGATATCGTACGTATCACTGTAAATATCCCGAGAGGTTTTATTAAAAAACAAGGGCTAATTTTCGAAGTAGTTTCGGAAGATCAAGGCTCTAGATTGCTTTGGGAAGTATTTTGAACTAAGTATGCTGACTAAGTGAGGTCCAGAGAGTACGGATCACGGATTTGGCTGAAACTCTGGCGATAGTCTCATTTTAGCACCATAAGATGAGATTCAGAGCAGCAGAGTCCATAGCTCAAATTTTTTCAAATTATAGCCTATGCCATTAGCATTATGTAAAGATACAATCTGATGCATTTGCCTGAGTTGCGATCAAACCTGTGACCCGCAGTCCCTGGACTCTCCTTATAGCTAGAGCTTTCAATGGTTTTCTTCAAAACCGAGCACTTATCCATCGTAGCTGATAGTTTTGTCTCGTTTACTTGGTGGTAAATAAAACGAATAAAAAAATCAATAAATAGCACAGGATAGAATAGTTACTTCGTTGTGAGAATTCAAAATTGAGTATCTGATGTGTAGTTATTTTTACACTACGTGCTGCTTTTCCTGGTGGAGTGGGTCCGCGAGTGTAACCATCTTCAAGTTGCACCCACAGCTCAAGTATTGTTACTTACCAGAATTCAGTTTCCGCGGCCGATAAATTTTAATAGAAGGTCCAAAAAAACGTGATTTGTTTCCATGGGCTGAAAAAATGTTGCAATTTGGGTAAAATTGAGTCTACAGATACGGAAATCCGATCATTTATACCACTAGAATGACATTCATTTCCTAAGATTCGACTCCTCCATGGAATCACAACTGAGTGAACCTCATTTGATGAGAACATGATGGAACAACCCTTTAGGGAATATCGCTTTAATGGTGTCACACAAACACGAATTTATATTAGAAACCTATACTGTAAAAAATTCTCGCCTCCTATCTTTTGTGTCTCTATGATCGCGTTGATTTTGCATGGTGCGCCTATTTGTATCAAATACATCTGAATCCATGAGGTCGGCTCAGAACTTTACAAACAACGCGATTAAAACACCAGATTTGCGCTACAAGTGAGTCCCTACTGTCTGCTACAAGTAGTTTTTTCCAAAAATTGGAATCACCACACAGATGACACTTGATAATTCAAACATGATATTTTTATCGTGTTGCTCGTTGAATTTTAGATAGAAACAAAGTATTTTGATATTTAAATAAAACTAGGGTTACCATGAAAAATAATCGCGATTGAAGAGACATGAAGGGTTGGATGGACGAATTTTTCAATACAGGCTTTATAATGTTAGGATTCGTGAATGCGAGGCACTATTAGGGCATTTTTAAATCTTTCCGGAAGAGTTTCATCGTTATATGTTCACCAAAATAGAAAGATTCAAGCATGAGATAAGAAAATCCGAGAAAATCGAAACTTGAAAAATAAGTGTCACGCTATCATACAAATTATCTGCTCGCGCCTGAATCAAAGCGAAGTGTCTAAATTTGACGGAAGTAACAATTAGGGATCTTTTTTGAAAGATCTTCATCATTTCTAATAGAATACACGTACATACCTTTTTCGTATTTGAGCTCATACATGTAGTAATTTCGAAATATCTGTCTTTCTAGTCAATATTCTCAATCATTCTTAATGTACATATCCATATGAGTTTGTGAGATTATTAGTAATCTTGCAGAAACGACGGAGAACCAACACGATTTACATGGTGAACTCTCTTGATCATGAATGTGTAAATATTGAAATCTCAAAATATGACAATAATGCACCTACCCTGCAAGCAATCACACCGGTAACAAAAAAATGATGTTTCAAAATATATATGTCTCATTCTCTCATATTAACGTATCATCCACTCGCATGAACTATGATGACTCGCTGTAAGACTGACGACCCCGAACCCCTTGTATTTTAACATGTGATGGTCGTAGAATTCGCAATAATTACCGATGATCATATTACGATAACATTTTTGCTTACAGTTGATCACATCTACCTAATCTTGTTCCAAAAATCTTCAAGAGAACATAAGAATGATGTTGAACAAGCCTTTATTTAACAAGCTCATCAATTGTCCATTAAGAATTTACGTAGACCGGAATATTTCTTACATAAATGTCAAAACGTGATGGAAAAGTTCATTCCCTCATTCAAGCAGCAAAAATTGCACCAGTAATCCATTAGCTATCAATATTATCAGCTGTAATCTGCCCCATTCATGCTAGACAGTCTCAATAAAATTTCATAGCAACGGAAAAGTCTCAACAGCAGGTCATTAGAAATCACTCGCGCACGTGACAATAGACTCGAACTTTCTGGCTTTGCACATCATTATCACCATCATCATCATAATTTTAACACCACTTCTATTCCCTTTCCCAATTGTATCACTCGTGCTCACGAATGACTATTGAATGTATTCACGTAACAGTATAGCAAGCAGAAATCGTACTAAAAACAAATTTATCATTTTTGTAGGTACTTGGAAAAATTCCTGGCGCTAAGTAATTACGAGCCAAGAACGAAGTCTTACACCAGTTGCGATGATGCCTCGTCGTTGGATAGAAGATTCGTCAACTTTACTAGCTAGAATATATCTTGTATCGCACCCAAAAGCTCTAACAGAATACTTCAGCAGACATTGATGTGTCGTCGATCAATCCGATATTTTCTCAAACACCAGATCGTAAAATTGGGCTCTGCAAGCTCGACGCAAGTTCCTGCAGAGGTCTCATTGATGAAGATAAAGAAAAGACAATTCGCACAGGGTCATTTAATTTTGCAAATATATTGAAAAATAGCGTTAGCCATTCTACCGATACAGATTCTTTTTTATATTTTCCGTAATTTTTAAAACAGTTTATTTTTTTAATTTTCGATGATTTCGATAGTTTAACGCCATATGTATGATTCATCTATCTGAATGATACACGCGCGTGTCTGCTTCGAGCTCTCAGTATGAAAGTAAAATAGCGAGCAGTGTCTTTTTCCTTGCATACGTGTGTAATATAATATATACAATTTTTGTATCATCTCCTGCCTTTTTCAAAGTGCTCATCGATAGATAAGTCGCTTCAGTGAGTAACGAATTCAACATTTCTATTCTACATTTTTTCATAAACTTCTAAAAGTGTGCAGTGGCATTTTCCGATGTTTTTTATGAACTTTTGAAGTTGAGCTTCTTTTCCATGGAATAATAATTTTTCAACTGATAGAACCTAAATAGATAATCAGTGTTTGAGAAAATCGTCAATGTGTACACTCCTGGTTTTGTCACTGCCTGTTGGAGAATTAAATTCTCACGATGATTTCCCACTGAACGGTTTGTGCCGTGTGTGGCGACTTATGAATTGAAGAGACGTTTGAATGCCGAACACTATACTATTACTTGATGAGAATGCATTGAAATCTTGGACTCGACAGTCTATATATTTTTGCGATCAAAGAAGTGCAATTTCTTCAATTAAGCTGTGTTCATCGTGAGTAACGTACTCTCTAGATTCAATCCCTCTGAGATATTTGTAAATAATGAGATTAGAGTGAAAAATAAAATCAATTGAGCTTTCGTACATCTTCCCAGAGAATTTTTTTCAACTCAATGAATTCCAACTAAGCCATAATGGAAAAATTATTTGTTATTGTCTATGAGTAAAACGGTGTGTAGGAACATAAATGTAATGATCTTATTTGAATCTGTTTGAGAAAGATGGTTGTTGGAACTTTTTCATCTTCTGACCCCCTAAGAGATATCACGATTTGGAGCTTTGAGATTTTTTGTATAAGTCTGCCAAAGTTCATCAGTTGAGAAGCAGTCTTCAAAAGTAATTTCGTCCCTCATGATACAATGTTAATTTGATGTCCATTCTCATTGAAATAGTTGCAAGATTTAATATCTGGTTTTGCAATCTATATTCATGTCATTTAGTCTCGTTCTGGCACATGGTAGAGTGTATATCTGTGTTCTAGTTTATCATCAAAAATTTTTTGTATTCTATCTGGCATTTTTCGAGACTGGGAAGATCTCTAGCCTTGCGCAGACTGACTAAGTAAGTGCAAAATCTAGGGAGAAATCCTCTATTTTTTTCTTCAAAAAGTACAAAATATCTCGAAAACTCCTTTTTTTTTGGTCAATTGATTATCTGGGAAACCACAAAAATGCACCAATCTATATAAAAATACTAGGCGATAGGAGTGTGAAATGCAGCAGGTTTTGACTGAGTAATGTTGGGATTGGATACTCATACTTGCCTACTTGTTCATGTAAAGTATGGAAGCGAGCATATGACGATCATCGCATCGTCTGCCGCAGCCATGACGCTATTGCCTTTCTATGATGTGAGGAATAAGAGAAAATGCTAAGAAAACTAGAAAAAATTGTGAAGTTTGCAGTGAATTGACCATGATTTGGAGTAAGTAAACATGTGAATCAGCGTACTCGTGTATTCTTAAAAAATCTATTATCATCTGCACTATAAATAATTCAGTTATCAAATGCAATCTATTGTATTGTAATCATTGTAAATTCAAGAATGTAGTTTTGATCAGTCTCAGTCAACAACGTTTCCTAAGATTGTCCGTTTTGTGCGCAAGAATCTTGATTGTAAAAATCGTAGACACGTCCAAATAATCTTGCTGAATAAGATGAACAAATGTGTGTCATATTCCGTGTGCTCATATTCGTTGTCTCAAGGATATTTGTTCAATATATATATTTACATACACTTATTCTTGATCAGTATAGTAAACTTGTTTTGTCACACAAGAAGTCCAAGCATTAAGCATCACTGGGAATCTTGTTATTATTTCTTCAATCACTCATTTTGCTATTCTATACTCTTGTAAATAAGAACGAATCAATAATTTCTTGCGAATACGTGTGTGAACTGAACACGAAACAGATCTTAGATATATTTGTGATGTATTATCGAAGTCCTCACTTCTGCGCCTGAAATGCCTAATTTCCACAGTCTAAACAGCATTCAATATTGTGAAATGACCGGAAACGGTATAAGTATTTTTTTCACGTCCGATTCTCATAATTAGTTGCTCGAACAATTTGCGGTCTTCAATATAATTCAGCTTTTACACATTGATAATCTTTGCATTCTGCCGTTTTTATAAGAATTTCAACGATCTGTAATGATATCTTGAATAGTCTTTACATCTATGGATCTCTCAAGTTTTCTAACTTACAGTCAATGATTTGTGCCAATCTCCTTACATTCATTTGCAATTTGGAAATCGTTCATTGAAGTAACAAAATGTTGCATTTATCAGTTTGATCAGATGCTCGTCATAATTTGAATAATGGAGAACGAAATAATAACTCATTGAACAACTTTGTTCGTGAATCAAGTCATCATTGATACGTTGGTCAAGCAGTTCGAGGATATATTCTATTGATGCATCATCTTTTGAAACTCTAAAGAAAAAAGTAAGTCCTGAAAAAATAATTTCCTACAACTAAGCGATTCATGTCAATCAGAAGACCTCTCAGAGAATAGTTTAAATCAATTGTATAATCATGAGGCGATTTCTCTGAATGCGAAAGCGATTGTATTCGTCCTGACCAAAATTATTAGACACACGTGTGTATACTATAGTAGCATGCAATAAAAATAGAATGCAGAAGGAAAGAAATCGACTCGAAACGACATACAGATTTATATATATTTTAAGACTCATGTAGAAAGTGGAAAATCTATGGATGGTTAGTCCAGTGGCACCCGACAAAACTATCCGTGTCAATAATTATTAATACATTACTTTGGTAACCATGGAATACCAAACTCTGAATTAGTTGTATTTTTAATAAAAGCAAACTAATCAGTAAATTTCTTGATAATTATTCCACAACCTCCCCGTTCCAGTCAAGTTTTTAGATGTCAGCTTCCATGCAGGACGCCAAAAAATTATCGACTTGAGCTCACATGATCATTTTAACTGTCTCGGCTCGGCTTGCGAATACTGTGGTCTAAAAACGATATTCCAGATCACTCGCGGTCGAGGTATGTTCAACATTGGGTTTGTATTTCCAACTTTCGTCCTTATATCTTAAATGCATCATATTTTTATTGGGGTTTTTTTCTTCAAGCTGTTTTCCATATATTCATTCATCAACCCCAACTCGATTTCAGAGGAAATATATACGATCTCGACTCGAGATTTAAAATAATTAAAATTGAGTTACCACGACGATACTTTCCACGTGCTTCAGCAATCCTTGATTACTCAGCGCGGGAACGAACAGTCAGTTCAATAAAATTCATCATCTATCATGGAAAACATGGGATCAAATAAGAGTGAAATTCGAATAATCAAACTTGGAATTGCACCGAAGACGGGGGACGGCGAGGTGATACTCAAACTCTTTGAATCATGCTTTATAACATTTATTCATCGTACAACGTTTGTTTTGTAAGTGCGTCCTACAAAACATTTGTCACGCGGGATATACAACGCTAGCGTGGTAAAAATCTCAACGCATGGTTTCATCTTGATCATTCTTCACATTCACACAAATTCCTTAGAATCAGTATTATACATATAATATATTATATCCATGATCTCATTCTGTTTTGTATACTATTTACAAATTAGGTAATCGCGATTTCTCAAGACATGTTGTATTTTTATAAGTAAATAACATAGGCGAACGCTCGTGATGGGAAGAGCTTCCGTAATATCAATCATATAGTTTACAATGTCGATTAATTATATTCATCATTTATATCACATTGTTCGTGTACACATCTTAATCGCATGTTGACCATTGATTATCTCGTTTAGTACGCCATCATTACATCAGTAACACTAATCGCGCTTTATTTACAACATTTTTTATTCATCTACTTGTAATATTTCATGATTAAAACAAAGCAAATGCTCCATTGAAATTGATTTCGACAATCTATCGTTAGACACTTTTGTTTCGTTCAGTCGTTCGATATTTATTTCCCGTGACAATCACGAATTTCTTTCTCAAAACTTTTTGCGACATTTCATTTTGCATATACGCTCAGATTTTACAGTTTTAACTGTCCACTTTACAATCTATCAGTCCCCAATTTCTTACTCCTCAACTCCTCTATTATGCTTCGTCTTCCTAAGTATTACTCCTGTAAGTAAACTACTCTAAGACTCGAGACGACAATCGACTCGAAACATTGAGACAATTTAAGATTTAGGTAAGCTTAAAAATTACATAGATTTTCTTCCGAAAGTGAAGAAAAGCATTTCATTATGTCTTTGAATTACTTCCGTCCCTTTTTTACCTCACACCCTCGTCGCACGTATCAAACTCCAACTTTTGTCTGCAGGCATTCCTTCATAGCAAACATATAAATGTGGGTTTCCGTACCAAATGTTTGTAACTACGCGATGGAGTTGATGTGCGCGCGCGTGAGATATTAACAATAATACTAGTTCACTAACAGTGACAGATATGCCACACAGTGTCGATGGTCTCATGCTGAATCATCGGCATTTATGTGTGAAGTGATGTGCGCGCGCATACACACGTAAAAAAGAATAAAAACATTTCTCATTATTCAATCTTTTGACTCTCATGTCCAGACAAATATACGTTTTGGAGTCTCGAACGCACAGTACTCTACCGTACCATGTGCCCCTCGGTCCGCCTTCTCGTGTCGAGAGCTGTGAGTCAGGAGGTAGACGGATAATCCTCTGTCGGCTGAACGAAACTAAGAGACCGAGTAAGGCTTTTAGCTGTAAAGTAGTCTTAGTTACTTTCATTTTTTTTCAATTTCTACATGCCTGTCTGGTCATTGAATCTGATGACGGCCTAGACGGACCGGTAGCCGGAATATTTAGATTCTGCTGACTGGCGAGCTGGTCGCAGACAGCCACCCTGGCGGGTTTTTGATAGACACTGTCAGAGTTGCACAGAAGCTGTCGATGTTTGGATCGCTTGCCCCTGGCTGTGACGAGGGAGACTTAGATACATCGCAGCCCCGGAGTGTTGAAGGTAAGGATGATGGTCGTCCCTGGAGCGAGACGTCAAGACCAGTTTTCATCAAACGTGATGTTTCTTCCGAGTTGGTGTTTTTTTCATAGGTTTCGATAAAAAATTGGTAAACCTATTCATGGTCTATAGAAAGCATTCGAGACTCCCAAACGTATTTCTTATTACTGTTCCATTCTTTTGTTCATTTTTTGATTGATCCGCGAAAATCTAGAGCCGCACATCCAGGTCATAACTTTTATACATGTGACAAAAGTACAAAAACTCTACGATTCAGATTGTTATTCAAAAGATTTCGTCTCACGCTCACCGTTTCGAAAAACTGTCGTGAAAATTTACAAATTGAGGTAAAAACCAAACAATCCACAGTAGTTGTTGAGATACAAGAGTATTATCCGAAATATAGAGCTCATCCGCATTTAATATTTGGCTTCCGTTCCCGCAGCGACAGTTTCAAAGTTTCAATGCATTAAAATCATCAAAAGCCTCTTATATTTTCCTGAACAACCAATTCGATGTAATGCAACAACATGTTCAAACACAGAAGAGTATACCCATGAGAAACATCACTGGACAACTGATCTTCATACGGTAGCTTTCAATTTTGCCGCCAATCCGACGAATGGTTGTTTTCATTCGGATGACTCGGAAGGATTCGGTAAGCAAATCCAAGTATGAGCTCATACCTAACAAATAAGATATGTATGTGTAGGTACCGTCCATTTTTCAGGTTAAGAGCAGATAAGTGACAAACTGGTGAGAAAGAAATTCGGAAGATGATTTCGAACGTTTCATAAAATCATGTGCAGGCAACAAAATGTAAAACCATCATATGCAGCGAAGTTAATACCTGAATAATTTCAATACAAAGTTTTTTTCACATTTTCTAAAAGTCATTCAAATTGATCAGCACAGTTCATTTCAAGTCTGAACGGACCAATTAATGAAATTTCCAGTCATAGAAGATGATCACGTTGAACAAATGATCCAAAAACGCTTTGAAAAGTGGAGTAGGTCGCTTCATTCAATGTACCTTGATAGATTAGGACGATTCTAATTTCGGACATAAGATGACTTTTCGCAAGAGATCCATAAAATTTATAAAAATGCTCCAATCACAAAAAGACCGCGTTCCATTCAAAATACTTCGTGACAGTGGGGAAGGAATCTATATCGGCAGACTCAATCGCACTTTCAACGATTCAAGGTTCATACGAAACTGAGCAGAGCGAGTCTCGGTTTTTACGAACCGATCGTGCAGTCTCACACTCGCTCGGGCACACTTCGTCTTCGAACAAAGCTGTTCATCACGAGTTCAGTATCAATTTGAATTATGGGATATTTTGTTCCTTTTCAAACAGTCGACTGCGAACTCACAACGACACCGTTGTTACCCGTGACTTGCTGAGTTTGCGACTGCTGTTGATGATTACTGCTAACAACTACAACAGGCTTCACGAGATTGTTAATATACTGAGCGGCAATCGGTAGATGACTTTGACCTACTGATTTCAGTAGGGGCGTGCCTGCGATCATCTTCCCTGCGAGTGAGCTTGGCGCCAGAATTACCTGGCTTCCGTTTCCCCCTTGTGAGACTACTGTCATTGGTCCAGCCACTATGGGAGTGAGTCCCGATTGTGCCACCAAGTGGCAATTGGCGGGCAAATTATCGGTTTGGGACTGTTGCGACTGTCCCGTCGAAGGCGACACGTGCCCACCATTGGTGGTACTTTGATGCCGCTGCTGCGTTTGACTAAGACTCACAGGTACTGAAGTGGACTTGGTGGCCTGCAGTGAGACGCCCGCGTGACTCAGCGTCAGACCTAAAATGTTGAGATCTTGTTGATTTCTTGAATAACTTTTTGACCAATTAGATTGATAAAAACAATGTATACTTGTCGTTGGTATTCAAAGTGAATTAATTATTTTTAGAATCAACTCACTCTGCATACAAACTTTTGCTTTTGCACCAATTCATTACAAGTACGCAAAATTGCGTATTGGCCTTGGTACATGGTGCAAAATGGAGTGACACTGAGATACTTAGATAAAAAAAAAGATGCTATAATTGAGAGCATAGTTATTCACCTCCTTGCACAGTGAGTGGCTGGGCTTTGACGGAGCGGAAGATGCTATTCGCTGGTAAGATATTGAGTTCAGCTCCACCCGGTAATCTTGCAAGTTCTGCGCCACCAGTACCTCCGACTAGTGTTACCCCACCAACCATTTTATGTGTTGTTTGTGTGGTATCACCAGTTCTTATTCGTGTTGGCGCACCTACGACAGGAGAATGACTTGAATCAAAACGAATCCACAGGATCAAAGTTTTACTAGCATGGACAGGTGAGTATTAGAGAGCGAAATTTAAAAAAAAAAGTTATTACGTGAAAATCGAGGTATAAAGGCACTTACTGGTTACATTGATGCTTGGAGCATGAGTCGCAGTAAGCACGATGGGCCTAGCCTCGTTGCCCGAGACAAAGGTTACGGGCCTGACCTCGTTGCCCGTCGACGATTGCACGGCTAACGTCAGTGGCCTATCACCGTTTGCTGAGTGAACGAAGGTGAGACGGTTGTCGTTGCTTGCCGACGTCGACGAGTGAACGACTAAAGCAACGGGTCTCGCCTCGCCATTGTTGCCGCCACCCACGGTACCATTCGACTGCACTGCTATCAGCTGACGCCCATCATTCATGAGCTTGATACCGGGCCCAAGGTGCTGCAGCGTCGGCATTAGCGTAGCCAGGCCCTGGCTCGTATTCAGCATCTGCGCGCTTATCGGCAGGTGCAATTGCGTCGGCGCCTGCTGTTGCTGCTGCTGAGGCTGCGTGATTTGATGCTGCTGTACCACTGTCGGTGTTATCGTGTACTTCTCCTGCAATCGCATTGGAAAGTTCGATTAGTGCTTGAGTAGTGATCAAAATTCATGAAGCTTACAATATTAATTCTTTGTGCGTGGTAAGATTGATGACATCTCAAAAAGCCTGACAATTATAGAGTCTGAACCAGTTCAGGAAAAAATTCGAGAAAAAATTTCATTCTGTTATGTCCCTTGTATTCAAAGTGAAATAGATATGGGAGATTACTAGCCCACTCTGCATACAAGCATTTAATCTGGCACCTTTTCATTACAAGTACGCAACATTGCGTATTGGCCTTGGTATAAGGTGCAAAATCTTGAGCAAATTATAGAGGTTCGTATTCGTCAAGATTTCATATTACATATGTATTGTTCAGTTTTATATTTTTCCGTCATTGCAAAGAAGTCGTATACTTTGAATGGGAGTGAGATATTAAGCTCAGAGATGCTCTAGGCTAATGTTCTTGAGTACTCTAAAGGAAAAAATTAAGCAACACCGATCAATACCCTGAAATTTCTTCAAACGCACTGTGGCTCACGAGCAAGATAAGGATGAAGCGATCAAGTTCCACATTTAGAAAAATCAGCACGAAAAGCCGGTCCGAGAACAGGCGTAGATAAAGGCAAGACATACCTGATGAACAGTGGTGACAACATTGTTGCTACTACTGCTGCTGGGGATGGTGGTATTAACAACGGCCGTCGGAACAGAGGCAGCCGAAGACGCTGCTGCTGCAACCGCCAAGGTTAACATTGAGGCAGCAGTTGCAGATGCTGTTGCACCAGGAGGGCTGGACGAGATCGGCCTGATTGCAGGTGGACTATCTCTTACAGAACTTTGAGCGAGATTCAGTCCCTGCGTTTGGCTGACTACTGCCGCGGTTGCCGCCA
This sequence comes from Eretmocerus hayati, assembly GCA_029851415.1. Lineage (NCBI taxonomy): Eukaryota > Metazoa > Arthropoda > Insecta > Hymenoptera > Aphelinidae > Eretmocerus > Eretmocerus hayati. Next base: position 32,411,133 of record CM056741.1, on the reverse strand, counting down.
CCTGCTGCTGTTGGCTTACTGGGCTTGATCCGTGGGCTACGGATGATTGCTGACTCGCGCTGCTCTGGTGATGTTGCTGCTGTTGCATGTTCTGAGGCGAACTTGCTGTCGCTGCACTACTCAGACTGCTTGTGCTGCTATACCTGGTGCCACCGCGAGCAAGACCACCGCTACCGGCACCACTGCCACCGCCTCCTGCTCCACCACCACCGCTGCCCGTGTCAACCTCCATTGGTTCTGTAATAACATAAAATATGAAGTTAGAAATTACCGTACTCAAAAATAATATGAGTTATTACCACGAGACTTGTAATCGAAATTTTTTCCATCTATACATGATTTATTTTCGAGAGACAATTTCATAAAATGCTACAGATGCTATATAAAAAATGTTTGAGAATACAGTAGATGAAAATAATTGTAAAATTGTCGATACTTAGAATAGAAGGAAAAGTAACGTACGGATGTATGAATCTCAAGTTAACAGAATATTGAAGAAAGAAAGAAAGAAAAAAAAATAGTTGGAGACTATCGAGTAATCCTCACTAATTTCAAAAGTTGGAAGGGTCAGTCCAAAACTGCTCGATTTCTTCAAGGTTTGGCCATCAGGCTTGCTTCTACTTGATATGGGCTCTGTGTCTGTTGATTAAATTTACAATAATGAATATCTTGTTCTTTTGAAATCAACAAGAAAGACAAAGTAAGGTACTTTTTTATCAATGAATAATGATTGGAAAGTCCGAATTTTTCCTTTTACAATAAAGAATGTAATGACGAGAGATAGTAAAATTATTTCAGGATAACACCTACCACTCTTAACGATATTGGGCTCCACCGGAGAATTATGATCTGGAAGGATCGTGTTGAGGTCAATGTGATCCCACGTGGCAAGGAGCTCTTTTTTCAGCGATACAAGCCTCTGTTGCGCTGTTATCTTTTCCCGTGCCAGCCTTTCCATTTCATGCTCGTAGTCTCGTTCTTTCCTTTTGAGTCCCTGCAATAAATCATTATTAATTCTCAGTTTGTTTCTTTTTGAAAAATTTCAGTAATAGTTAGTTACATCTTATAATAATTCGTAGTTCATCTCGATGTAATCAAATAAGTGAAAAGAACTTGATTCATTCTTTATTCTCCAATCGAATACAAGAATAAGAATCTCATCGATACCCCAACGATGGCGCATAATATTCGCATTTAGTTTAATAAAGCAGGTAAAATTCAGAGTCTGCACGGTAACAACGCGCAGAAACATACAAACATTTTGGTATACCGCATCGAGTTCACAACTGCGCGCGGCGGGTCAGTTTGGAGAGTTCGGATACAAACAATGAACACAGAAAGAGGGAAGGAAAATTGCGTAATTGCGTCATCGTCGTCAAATAATGAATCGAGTTCGTCAATGGGTCGCGTATACCTCGCTCCGCAAACCAAATTAACTCCTTTATGATTCGATCAACGAGTTCGACTCTACAGTCCGCGTCTTGAAAGCTTGTTCGCACGCTAAATACCCATGCATATTGTACTTTGTAAAACACAACAGAGTAAACGCAGAACAAGAAGCTCAGCCAACCTGTGTGGATTTGACATGAATTCTCTCGTCTACTCAAACGTTCTAATGCGTCATACTGGCGCTTTTCAATGTATCCGCTGCCTGCGCAAAACGATTTTTTCATCTAGCTCTCAACAGATATTCTTGTTCAACCGCTCACGAAGCTTGCAACATTTTCAAATCTAATTCAAAATTGAATACGAAATTGGGCTAAGAACAACTTGACGATGAAAAACGAGGAAATTTGATGGAAAATTTATTAAAAAGATCGAGAGCCACAGATCGATCAGCTGAGTGCAATTCACAGGTGTCACATTTTCAACGAGAGTGTACAAATATGCAAAAAAAACTTTCACCATGATTTACACTCGTTAATATATGCAATCATCTTCATTCCGCGGTTTTCATTTCCGCAAGACGGCGCGAGACAGGCAAGGTGCATTCTTGTTATAAGTAAATATCGGGCCAAGGTGCATCAGTAAGTAGTTTTGAACACGAACAACTCGTCCGCGTCGCTCCGCACTGTGTGAATATATATCTATATACCTCAAACGCACAAGTTTGATGCGAATAAATAATTCATACTTGCACGCGAAGCTCATCGAGTGCACGCGGTAAGCCAGCAAATAAAAATTTCAATACACCGTGCGCGATATATATATATATATATATGTATGTATGTATGTAGCTTCTGCAGCAATGACGTCCAGGTTGCTCAAAATGACGGGTTTTAACGATGGCACGATTAATAAAGTATAGTATTGCAGGTGGGTGAACTGCAAATAATGATCTTCGTCTCGATACAAATTGGCACGCGCGTGCGCGTTAATTTGAAATTGTCTATAATTTTTTGTGTTCTCGATATTTTGTAATTCTTTGGGTCTCTGATCGAGCAGATGTATGATCAAGTTTGTCATATCTAATGGAAAAATTGCCGTTGAGCGTCTTGATTGCATGATCCATGATGCGAGAACGACTTTTGTACCTTTATAAATTTTTTAGAGCCAAAGGAATTTAGGATATTGATTCGTTTCATGTCTGACGGAAGAGAAAAAATTAAAATAAATTTTTCTGAGGATATCAAGTCCTACTACTACTTATTCAACGTATTCTCTCATGTTGTACGACTAAACATATGTACACTCTGAGTTCTAGTTGAATGATATCCATCTTGAAAAAAATCCAAAAAATATCATTACCACGAGACAATTGATTAATTAGCAGAATGTTCTAATTAAAATTTCAGAACCTGCATAAAAAAACGACAACGGTTATCTGATCGGGACAGTAACTGATGAAATCTTTGACGAGCACGAGGAAATGCTCATAATCGATACAGATTATTTTCTTTTGATTCGCGAGTTATGCAACTCAATCAACGAAGCTCGTGACAAACCAAGTTTCAGAAACAAGACATATATGTATAAATGTATTGCACATAAAAATTGCGAGAGATAGTCAAAAGCACAAGAAATAATAAAAGCATAGAAAAATAGGAAGGGTATATTGCAAGTACACAAGGCGTGTACCGTCTGGTATGACGCAGGAAAGGCAGAAAATTCGTTGCAGTGCGTGGATCATTATTACCTATATGAACGGCATATACATATACATATAATACGTATATATGACGTTCTGCACGCCACTCGCTCGCAATTATCGTTCGCAATTCAGTGCTCCAGCTCTTTAGAGGAGTATGCATACTTTTGTTCCATAATACTGGTGAGCGTTTTGTCAGTCTCTGTGGCTCAATTCACACAATCATACATATTTACTATATATAAACGCACGAGGTTCGCACGTGCCCGGTGGTTCGCCCTCTTCTTTTCTTTCAATACACCGTTCAAAGTTATACAATATAAATTCATAGACACATCCGCTAGATGCACACACTTGCACGAGCTAAATGTATTAGCTCACTATAATTTCGTCAAGATCGATTGACTTGCTGGCTCATTAATTATCCGATATAAGTATAAACCGAAGATTCTATAGAGAGTTGATAAAACATAGTATCGTTACACAGCCTTTATTGATACGAAATAATTTCCACGATATGCATGGATGAATTTTGCAGGTAAGAAAGCAAAGAGCTCTTATCAGCAAGACGTTAACGACGCAAAAATGCGAAAAATGTACTCAACGAGTTGGTGACATGGTGAGGGAGACACGAGATTTTTGTAACAAACTAAGTGATAATATCGGTGAGATTCAAGAGCAAGCTCAAGGCTGACGTTCGAGGCTCCGATGAAGTATCGCAGAGAAATAAAAAAAGGGATCAATGAGAGGGAAAGAAAAAAGTTGGGTTCGCAGCTCATGAATGTAATCTCATGTTGATTTGTGAACAAGTTTTAATACCTCTAGCATGATATTATGGCAAAAAAGTACCTATACTGATTAAACCCACACACCAAACTCGTAACATAAAATCAAAAAGTTGAAATGTCAGTGCACCGGTTAGCATCAATAAAAAATCGCACATGTCGAGTATTATATCAACATGTAAGGAACGTGTCAATCGACAATTACATTTGTACAGGAAGCTCAAGCCATCCATTGCAGCCTTCTGCTGATGATGATGCATATTACTGCACAAACACACACGGTCGATCGTCAATAACGTACACGACACATCGCAAAAAGAGAGTGTGTAATACATGTGTTGGTATATGAAAGAGACAGAGGCAAGCTCATGATGATATAAAGATGTATAGAAGTGGGGAGTCTTTGCCAGAGTATAGCACGTGGTGCGTATGGATCGGCTTTCATGAAAAGTGCCATGTGCGGGCGCTGCAGCGCTGGCATGGCTGGTTGATGGAGCTAGCTGGTTGGCATCGAGCCGATGAAGAAGGGGAGTATAGCTGGCACTATAATGGCTGCTATGGCAGGCATAGTAGGGATGAGAAACCGGAGCTTTTCAAGCTATAAGGAGGGGAAGGTCACAGCCCGAGCGCACGCGCGCCTCCTATAGCACGTGCGCCTCGATTCGTCTGCTATATGTATAGAACAACAAAGGCAACCGCCTCCTCCTCGCATGTGTGGATGATATGTAAAGTGGTGGGCAGTGGTGGGAGACAGCAGCCACGCCGATTTGGACGCCTTATTGTTGATGCAGCAGGAATTTTTGATACGATGATGCTTTGGTAGTTGAAAAAGAAACTAGATTGGACACTTGAAAATCATAATTAGTCCGAATAGTTAAATATTGTAGGAAACTGAAACTCAATGAATCAAAGTTTGCCTGATGCTGACTGCAAACGTTTGCTGAATTATACCAGAGTGAGTGCTGTGTGCAATCTGAGAAGCCTATACAGATTTCAGATGCACATGCACATGACTCAAATATATCCTCCTGCTTTCTCGGGTGTCTAAAATGATGTAAGCTGCAATATAGTAAAATAAATCTCGTATCTTCCGGGAGCTCGAGATTTTACAAGAGGAGGGCCCCATTACAGGCATTTCTTTTTTTTTCTTACATTCTATATGTAGCTTTTGTAAAATGTATATATGAGAACTCAAACTTACACGTATGATTCAATATATGTGTAACGGCTATACCATAACGACACGTGCGAAAATTTGCTATATAGACTCAGAAAGAAGGCGAGAAATATAAAGAAGGGAAACAACTGCTGCTGGGCTCCGCATTATAAATGTGACACGAGCCGTGACGCCGATGGCCGATTTTGCTTGCCTTATTACTTATCTCTCGTTTTCTATACAGCTCTACATAACTATGTTCTATAATAGAAGACTTTTCAACGACGACATGTGTGTGGGTGCATCAGCATTAAGAAACTGACGCACGCGTGGCAATGCATGCAATTGCATTGACGAAAGATGAATACGATGAAGATGTATAGTCTGAATCTCTCAAAACTGACGAGAAAATTAGCCAGCTTGGATAGAGACAGTTTTTTAAATTTTGATATATTTCGTCGGAGTTTTCTGATGGTTTATATAGAGTGGGCGAGGGGTAGTTAGACGAGGTGTGAGCCTTACTGGATAGTTGGAAGATGAGATATATAAAGCAGACAGATTTTCGCGATTACACGCGCCGGATACACGGGGCCTCGACCCGCGAGCTCCAACACTCTCTTAATGACTTTGTGTTGTGTTGCTGCGTGTGCGTGTAAGCAGGAGTAGTAGGAAGAAGGGGTTATGCATCGCTGACGCATTCACGTTGTGTACAGATGTATAGTAGTGAGCTTCTTCTGATGCCAGTCTGCAAGTGCACGGCTTTCCGCTTCGATGATAATAATAATAATAATACTACACAGCGATGTAAAACGGATGCCACGCGCCAAGAAAAATGACTTAGCGTATGCACTTTTGCGATAAAATGACCCGATGGCTTCGCACACGTGCTTGAACTTTAGGCGTGATTTCGAAAATGTATAATCGGCATGTTAAAAAGCTGATTGGTCAATCCTCCAAGTTGAATATACAGCTGAGATTTCATTTTTTTCATTTGCACTTGATGGGCTCATTAGAAGATATGAAGGAGTTCTTTGATCGATGAATATTTCTTCACTCCAACGATGATCTTGAAAATGGATGATGAATTATTCAGTCATGTAATTCATGAATTCAAGTGAAATCTTTAGTCTAATGTAATCTTCAGGTGCAAAGCTTCGTTGAGTCTCTGAGAAGCATGCAAAATGCGAGATGCTGGAGAATATACTGCAGATTGCTGAGAAAAAAAATGTGATAGGTATTAAGTAATGTGTATGCAAAGAAGAGTCGATCATTGAGAATAGAAAAGAAAATGATCGTGGCGTAACACTTGTACATCTCGGCGAGTCATGAGAGGTGAATTTTTTGTGTCATAATTCAATCAACATCACGCAACTGAAGCAACAGATATGCACCGCAAGACGGGAAAGGAAACTTCGAGAAATGAATGCATCGAGTCATGTGATAGCAATGAAACGGCACATGAGCAGACAGAGGTCGATATCGCCATGTTTCCTATTCGATAATCGCTTTGAACATACGTAATTTGTCGTCGTTAATTTTCAATATACGGGGGCTCACGAGTATTAACCATGTATTCATCAAGAATTAAAAATTTGTCTTTTTGGCAATGCAAAACAACGTCTGACTAGCGAGATTCAAAACATTCGGAACGAATGCATTGTAGTGAGCGAAATTCCAACTCAAGATATATGAATAAATATATTTAACAAAGAGTAGCAAAATTGAAACGACAATTTGTCATTAAGCTATTCAAGGAGATGAAGCACAAAATGACCAAGTTCCAAGCTAAGTTCTCTACATCCATCGAAGAAAAATAGCAACAATTTGTTACTCGTATCCCTGCTTGGTTCTAAAATAATCCTCGTATACGCCTGGCATCGCATTATAATACGCACTCCACGAGTATCAAAAAATAATCGAAGAAGAGTGGTTAATCGCAAGCTACTAATAAAAGTGAAAAATGGCAGCGTTGCATTTATTTGCGAACACTGCGCAGCAATGTAGATATAGGCACGAATAATACACATATATACTTACACAAATATAAAATCGCACACATTCGTATAAATATATGAGCATCAGTGAGCAATAACACGAGGTTTTGCCAGCTCAGCGGTATTAGATATATCCGAATAAAAGTGGGAGTAAGAAGAATAAAAGAGGTGGAAGTGAGAAAGGCAAGCGCGTGCGCAAACACGTGGTGGACGCGCGGTTAGGCGTGCTATATGACGAAAGGTCAGGGTACGCCGGGGGGTCAAGCGTCCTCGCCGCAGCCACCGACGACGACGACGACGACTACTACCGACGACTAATTCATTGTCTGACTCGGTCTCTGCATCGGTGTTCAATTTCAAATTCGCAGTCATTCTATAAAACAGATTTGCCAATGATTCGAAATTCTGTTTACCGTATTTCGAATCATTGGCAAATCTGTTTTATAGAATGACTGCGAATTTGAAATTGAACACCGATGCAGCCACCGACGACGACGACGACGACTACTACCGACGACTAATTCATTGTCTGACTCGGTCTCTGCATCGGTGTTCAATTTCAAATTCGCAGTCATTCTATAAAACAGATTTGCCAATGATTCGAAATACGGTAAACAGAATTTCGACATTTTTAACGAGACAGTAGAACAGCGACTAATAACTACTAGCTGTTGCTCGATGTCGCCAATTTTTTTTTGCAATATCAGATGAATTGTTTTCATTCGTCACAATGAGCAAGAAACTGTTCGACAGAATTATGCATGGTTATCGAGTTGATAACAACTAGTCGAAGAGTAGAGAAAAATTCTTATGATTAAGTGAAACTGTAAAAATGAAGTTGGATAATCCGTTATGCAAAGATTTCGTTGCGGAGAGGATTTTATATAAAATTAATTTTTATATTAGCTTTGTATTTCACAAATTGCGGATAATTTCGCTTCGATATAGATAATAAGCGCGTGCGAGCGTCTGAGTATTTATAGCTAGTATACTTGAGCACCAATGACGAGACGCGAAACGTTATCTCGAATATTTCATTTATATCGTGCGAATGAGTGGAAGAAAGAAAAAAGCTGTTGAGAGGCAAGTGCGGATTTTTGCTCGTTCGTGTGTATTATATACCTTCTGGTGTCGCGCCATGTTTCAGAAAGTTGAGATATCGGTCGCGCGTGAAAGGTCATGGAAAGTAAATTTATGACTTCGCGCCGTTTCTCCACACATCCACGCAAACGTTTATAACTTGAGAGGAGGAAGATGGCAGAAGACTTTGCCTGATAATCGATGAGACCCACAATTTTCAATCTCCAACTCTTCCTAAATACCTCGACGAGCTCGTACATCGTATCATGTTACATTTTTTAGCTCGATGTATTCGAGTCTCCAACTAAAGTCTCCAAACGCTCAAGAATTCAAAAAATTAAGCAGGCTTCTTTTACCCCATTTGATGAATTAGCAAAAATTAGAATTTCAACATTTACATACCTACGTCTGCTTACAGAAAACATACAGACATGTTCAAAATTGTAAATGATTCGGGCGGCAAAGAAGTGTTGATAAAAAATCAAGAGCATTTGAGACAAGCAGTCTGAAACTTTAATCGTATTTAATGTTCCTGCTACTTTGAGAATCAGAGACCCAAATCATGCGTCGTGTCGCGACAAGCGATAAAATCGCCTTCGTCATTGGTATATAAAAGTCAAGGAAAGTCGCGCGACACAACGAAATTTCCATATCGAGCGAAAAAAGCTCAGATCAAATGTATGGCTGTATAGACTAGAAGGTAAAGAGAACGACATCGAGATAACTCTACGACTATTATGACTATATAGACGCTGCTTTGGGTGTTGGTGGTGATACGCAGCGCGGATACTGACCTGTATGTGTCGGATGGCAGCGTGGAGGATGGACAGGTTCGACGACTTCTTCTCGTCCTGCGAGGGCAGCTGCTTTTTTAGCAGTTCGAAGCACTCTTTCAAGTGTGCTCGCCGGTTCTTCTCTAATTTGTTATGCACCTCTCTCGTGCCTGAGCGTATAACGCATGGTCTGGAATGATTAAAAACGAGTGAACAATAAAACAGGTGTACACATGTGTGATACTTTAAGACATTTTCATTTGAATTGATTGTTGAAGAGAGTGGATCATTGATGAAAATTTCCAGATGGCGAATCAGTATTTTCTCATTGTTTGAATGATAAAAGCATCATTGGTGTTCCGTTGTGCCTTTGAGTTGAATTGTAATCGTTTTGCAGCTGAACTTGAAAATAAATTCATAATATTATTACCTCCACCTCCAGAGGGATTGAGAAATTTTACAAACTGATAAGGCATTTGAATCATACACTCGAATAATGGAGGAAGATTAAGATATCTATTACAGGCTATGAATTTTAAATTTCGAGTTGATAAGAAAGTTTCTAAAACTTCACGACTACATCAAAAATCCAATCCGATGCATGATTGTGAGATATTTGAAAATCTCAATTTGAATATGTAACACGAATAGTTTGATTCTGAGTTTAATACCTTCACTAGTAGTGAACATTTTCTTGTTCGTGTCAGAGAAAATCACTATTGAAACAAGACAGAAGAAAATTAATGATATTGACTGAGAAGGTGTACTGACCCATTGCGAGGCTTCTTATTGTCATGAATTGTCTCAATATCAACAAAGAGGTTTCCACTGCTCGACGAGTTTGAATTCTGGTTGTCAAGGAAGTGGTTGTGCTGCTGTTGCTGCTGAGCCTCAAATTCACCTTGGTGCAATTGTGAGGCTGTTATGAGGGTCATGTGGGTAGTACTGCTATTGCTAGTTGGAGGAGAATTCCCAATAGGTGGACTGAGCACTCCTCGCAAACCATGCTGTTGCTGCTGCTGAATGAGATGTGTTCCATTCAGCCGAGTGTTTTCCAGCGGCTCCTCTTCTGCAATAATGAGATGCCAAGGATGAGTATAATGTTAGTCTGATTGGTATATGAAGGGATTCTATAGGATTTTCTCAAGATTGTGGGTAATTATTGTCAACAATACTCATACTCTATCAATCGTTTAGTGTCATTTATTTGCCTACTGTATTGGAGAAGTATCAAATTCTTTTAGCAGTGAAATTGCTTTGGCATCATTGTTGTTTATTTCACCGAACATGGATCAACGACTTCCACAAGCCAGACATGCTTTACTAAAAAATATTGTTGATTTGAAAGAATGCAACCAATTAAAGCGATTACTTCCGATTTATTTTGTCGGAAATGACTGATACTAGACATCACGCATCACACATCACGACAAGCTCTATCATTGATACCGATTCATGAAGTAACACATCGGAAAGATAAGAAGTATAAAAAAAGGCTGATCTGTACGATAAATTATTATATCTTCTAGGTGAAACGTGAATGAACTCTAAAATTTTTCATTGAACGAGTGTGTATGAATATAGACCAAGAATGTGTGAATAAGTAACACGTTCTTCAAAATTCAAGTGTATTCAAATGTTCAGATAGCAATGAAAAAAGAAATGATAACAATGACAATGATGATGATAATGTTAGCTAGCTAAACTGAAACGGGGTATGTGTGTCACATAGAGGCTAAGGAATCTGTGCGTAAAGCATTTGAGAGCAATGCAACTCTCCTCTTGTTAAAGAACAAAAAATCAAAGCTATCTCGAACTACATCGCGGTCCATATGTAGGTACTCTCTGCTGCAAAAGAATAAGAAGCTCTTGTTGCGAGTGCAGACTCGAGAAACGCGATCGCTATGCAACAAAATCAAACGGGCGCATAACCCATTGAGTAAGCGTCGTCTGCTCCGCGTCTCTTTCACTCTCTGGCTTACATTTTGTTCGATTTGTTCTTATTTCTTTAACGTTTCGAGTTTCCACAGTTTGGAGATGCTGCTATAAAGAGTGGATAGAAGACGGTCGGTGGTCTCTTGACTCTTTCCTCATTTTTTTTTTTTTTTTTATTTATTCCTCTGAAAGCTCGTTGGCAACGGAGACGATGAATACGACGACCGGCGCTTATTTTGTACCACGCGTTGCTGAATGACCGTGCCATTGCCCATTTTCTCATATAATATACTTTCAACTAAAACGTGGTCCACACAAACTCCAAGATTAGCCCTAGCTGTTTTCAACCTTTTCTCGTTGACTCTACGTTCCGATACATGTCCAATACGCACATCAATCTTCACCATTTTTGTAAAACACACGCCAAATTTTTAGAATTTTGTGAACGACAATTAAGCTTGAGTTGCACAGCATGCCTCAGATGGTATGAGGAAATAAAAAAACTAGAGCTAAATATTCGAACAATTTGATTTTTCGAGTAAATAAAAATCAAAAATTGCAAGCTTCATTATCAATAATTTCAGATATGGTTAGCACACTCCGATGAAAATTATACAAAAACAAAAAATTCTACAACATTACTGTGGGATACGTATCACCTCACGCCTTGTATGTTTCAAATATTGCCGATTCAACTTTCATTTGTTCAAACAATGTGTCGCGCGAGTTGTATGTTAAGTTGACGACCTTAAATCTCCTTGGAGAAAATCGGGATATCTCAAACGTTTTTTTTTTCTTTTTTTAATGAAGAACGAGTAGGAGGAAACAAAAGAGAACGGAACGACGGATCGATGGTTATGTACCCATTAGATACGAATTAAACTTTAACAATAACAAATGGCAGTATATGATTAAGGTGCCGATGACTTAGATAAAGTATCAAGGAAAAATTTATCTCATTTCCTAAGGATATCAATTCAAAATTAATTCAACAGCTGTGCTGTTTGTTGCATTGTCTGGATATTGTTTAGGTCCAAGTACATATTCGTATAGTGCATGCTATGATGCGAGTAAGCTAAAAATGCTCTGGGGTGTAAAATTGATCGTCTAATCTCCGTAACTCAACGAACCTCAGCCGAGCTGTCGTCTGAGCATTCGCGAGACTCTTTTACTTATTCTGAGTGAAAAACAAACTTGTCTTGACTCCCACTTCCTGTGCAAGTGCATCAGCATCTGAATGAGTATACGGGGCGCATAACTCGAGAAGTTGAGAGAGTCAGATTCTTTAGGCAGTGGTGCAGTGGTGGTGTAGTAGTAGCCTATTCGGATGAGGAAAAAGAGAAGGATTGGGTAATGTCTAAAACTGTGATCAAAAAGCATCGATATAGACATAAAAAACGAGTGCAACAAAATTTAGTAATACACTATAGAACTCTATTGAGCTCCATATGGTCAGATTTGGATCAGTAATATTTTTTTTGTCGAAAGAAAAAAATTCCATAATCAGGATACTACAATTAGACGGATACGGCTATTCATTATCCTCGAAGGAAATCATGTTACCGATAGATATTGATTAGAATCTGATTAGATGTTTCGATAAAAGAGTTTGATTAGCGAACACACGTAAATTTCACCAGTGTATGAATATTAGAATTGATATTAGAAGAAATTCTCGTTATTCGCCCGATACCCAAATCGTGTGCGATGAGTCATAGGGAAAGTAAGAAAGAAGGGTATGGAAATCAAATCCAAAAAAGAAGTCGATAATGATGAAGGGAGGACAACGGCATGCATGCCGTCGGAACAAAAATTAATCAAGTGACACCCGGTGACACCAGGTAGATTCTACGAATGAGACCTTTGATTAATCGACGTGATAATAGCCACTCGTTTATATCGGCTACTCAGTTTTTCGCTCTTCAAACTGTTTGGATTTAATTAAAATCTTCAGCGCAGACAGCATCGTCACTTCATAAGGAAATTAGATTTTTACTCTCGCGTCCGTAGTTCTTAACGCACAATACATTCTCGCTTTTTGTGTATTTTTCTAGTGATGTTTAAAATTTTTATTAATGAGACATGAGCGCCATCTGTTCAAAAGAAAGGATAGTTTCTTGAATCTCATTGCCAAAAATTGAACATTCTTTACATGCAAAAAGGAGTGAAGGAAGTTTGTTTGTAAACAACCGTGAGAAATTATATTGCGGGATAGTTCGGCAAAAAGCATTCATATCGTTTTTAGCAAGGGTTGTTTTATATTCAATAAATATCAGCATTGTTTACATAAATCAGTTCGCTTCTCGTCGCTTTCCTTAGGATCGCTGTTTTGCATTGATATATTTTGTATTTTGAATTACGCTGCGTCTTTCAGGGCGTCCAATGAGAGTATGTTTTGAAAAATTTCGCAATCAATTTGATCATATAATTACTCAATCCGCGCAAACAGATATTTGCAATTATGTATACTTGGTCAAAATGTTTTTTCTTCCTTTAGAGATTTTGAATCATAATTATTTTTTGGAAACTCCACAATAGATGCTTGGGCAATGAAGAATAGGAAAGGCGTTCCCTTTCCCACATTGTTTGCTCTTAATTTCAAATTTATTTTGAAAAGTTTTGCCAAGTTTACCAATAAAGGGAACCGAATAGTTAGAGAAACAATTCAAAAACAATGAGACTCCGAACAAGGATCGGGTTACCAAGTCACGAAGATATGTTCGATTCTCAGGACAGACGAAGGAAAATAACGATCGTCTGATATGATTTCGGCGGTCAACGCTTTTAAAAAGTTCGCACAAGGTCAATGTTTATAAAAGCGATACATCAGGACCGCCCATCATTTACTTCTCTCTCATTTTCCCATTCGTAAAGAATACTAATGTTTTTGAAACGAGTCAATGAAAAAAAATTCGTCTAACTTTTACCGATGTCAATTTTTTCGTTGAATGTACACTCGCCGGACAAAATATCTGTACAAGCCATTTAGTGATTTCTACTTTTTGGGTTGGCACGGCCTATCTCATTCCGTGCTAAGGGAACGCGGAAAATGGAACGAATGCATGGCGATACCAACCCAAAAAGTGAAAATCACTAAACGGCTTGTACAGATATTTTGTCCGGCGAGTGTACATTCCTTTTTTAAAAGTTCGTTAAAAAAATTGTCCCTTGTAAGAAGAGTAACCGGTTTCATCGACGTATTCTTGAACATGATGTTTATAAAATTTCCAGACACCGACACGACGGTACTCGTTCAAATTTTCTAACGGAATGCGAAATAAAAGAACACCCTCATTTCAAAGAGATTCAACACCAACAGATTTCGAGGTAAAATCTTTCTGGTCAAAGAATATCTCATGAAAATTGTGTGTATACCTGTGTGCACTGACCGGACATAGATTCTGCACGAATCTAAAAAAGTTCTTAGTCCCTGAGTTGTTGTGACGGTTTGAATTAGATCGTTTCGGGTGTTTGATATAACAAATTCATCATCAATATTTCAGAACTGGAATCTAGTCTTAGGATTCTAAGTAGCATTTCAGGAACAAAGAAGCTTTTTCAAATATGTGCAAAATTCATGCAGGATCAGTGTACATGATACTTAATTCCAGATATCAAGAGCAGTCAACTTTGTGTACCAAGGTGTTTGAAACTAAAATGCCCGAGATAAAGCTTCAAAAATATTCTGCGTCGTTCTCTCACCGATCAAGCAAATATATTATCACACAATCTCCCTGCATGCTCTCCGAGAATTGCATAAGAGCGCAGATAAGAAATTAGCCGTGTAAATGTACGTGCGAGATTCAGCACTGTGCATCTCATCATCTCTCATAACAAAATTGACACGATCACTTCCGAGTCTTGCACATCATATTCGCACACATTTAGATTTTGAATAAGCGCGCGAAACAGCATATCAGCTGATTCAATGAATCCGGACTTGAAAATAATCAACTTATGATGAAATTATTAGATTATTACACTCTCATACCAAGAAAATAATGTCGAATCCATTTCTTTTTTGGTGGAGGCGGCACCCATTCCGAAGTCTTATTGACGACAATTGGATGCATCAGCTTTTTATCTTGCTCAATTGTCGTATTAGGCGACGAAGCACACCTTTTTATACCAGTTTGCACAAGGTCAACGTTGTTATTATTATTATTATTAATACTTCCTGGAGACTGATGTTGATGGTGTTGATGATTAGAAGTAGCGACAATGAGTCGTGGATAAGATGCCGCTGCTTCGGCCATCAGCAGCACGCCCATCTTCTACGAGACGTCGCGTGCTGCCGAAATAAAATTCTTTCTAACTGTTGTTGTTAATTTCTACGAAATATGCACCGTATTCTCGTTGTATAGTTCGTTTCCTAATACTTATCAACACTTGTACACAGTTTTTTATCGAATTTCTTTTGCACACCTTCTAGTCTATGTATCAATTTTTTTTGTGTAACACTAAAATAATGTACGGATGATAATTATCAAAAGTCACTCGCGATATTTATTACATTAACACATGCACAGATTGCGTAATATGGAATCAATTTTACACAGGTTAGTTTTTGGAACACACTTGTTGAGTTGAATACCGATATAACCTATACACAAGGATCTATAGGATAATCAAGTCCTTGAGACACGATAATCGGTCAAGGCCACGACACCAAAGTGTTCCTCTTCCTTCTTTTATAGGACACTTTTTACACTAGTGTAAACAGGTACAACGACGAGAACAGACTAGTTTGAGTGAATTCCTCGAAAACGATTTGCAAGATACTTGAACTGATACTGATACACTGCATGCAGCGACTGTGTTGTATGGCCAATTGATACTGATATTGTCGCGGTAAAGCAGCGAGTCGCGAGCGCCGACTAAACCGCTAAAAGCCAACTAGAGCCCATCACACATCACACAGTTTCCAACCTGATGATGATGAGGAGGAGGAGGAGGAGGAGGAGGAAGAGGAGGAGGATGTTGATGACGACGCGCGCATACTACCCCACTCTCTTTCTGTCTCACACTCTTTCGGCTCGCGCACGAGGCAAAATTGACACGACATATATATGCAACGATGAACGACTTTGCCTCACTCGCACCAATATGAAGTATTGAAGTAAGTGTACACACATATTTGAAGTGTTCAAATATATGTAATTATGTGAAGGTGGTTTTGCGAAGATGAAGAAATATATGCTCTCTTTATCTCGTTTACGCGCATGCAATTTTCATGATCCTGTGCAAATATTTTTCCATTCGTCGTTCGATTGAGCTTTTCTTCATTTTTCTCTCAATCACTGAGGACGACAATTTTACACACCCTCGGTCTCAGAAGCTCTGGCTTTACATTGTAACTGAATTTTTCTCAGAATTTTGACACGGTGGATAGCTCGATTGCAAAACCTGTTCAAGAACTTGCACCAGTCGCCCTTAACCAATAATTTTTTTTTATTCCGTTCACTTTTTTGATTAGCAATTATAGATTCACACAACTTTTTCGGTACAGACTTGCATGGCAACAACTCTCAAGAACTGATGCTGCAAACCTCGTAAGCGATGAAACTCGACAGAACCTGCGTTGTCCTCTATAGTTATCGGACAAAACTGTTATGCAGGTCTGAACGTGCTCTTTATACAGGAATGTTTCGACGTATGAAAAATACAACTTGTGAATTCTCTTGTTTTTGTTGCCACTCTTCTTTTCCCTAATCTCGCAACGGAATTACGTTGAGTGATGATATCTCACTCTCAACAAAGATATTATGAAGCCTCGAAGAGTACGACTAGATAAGAATATCAACAAATATTTCATCATGAACGCATGCAAAGAAAATTGACCAAAATAAGTATAATTTTAAAACTCGATCGATCAAAAAATGACTCCCTTGAATTTCAACACAAGAAAGTTTTGAACACAACGTGTTGGAAGTTTTAAACACATGAAAAATTATTCCCAACACTTGAAAATTCAACACACTTTTTTTTCTACACGATTCTCATGTGTTCATATTTTTAACTCAGACCAACACGGATAACAAAGTAATTTCAACACCAAAGGCGAAAAAAAGAACACCATCCAGAATAAATCCAACACCATTGCGGAAAAAACCAATACAAGCTTCATAATTTTCAACACAAGTTGTGTAAATTTATACACACGTCAATAAAATTCAACACCACCTTCGAAAAATGGACACGCCTCTAACACCATCCGGGATAGATTCAACACCATTGCAAAAAAACCAACACAAGCTTCGTAATTTTCTACACAACCCGAAGAGTAGTTTTTTGCCGACTAATCTTTCTGCCTGGGTATGGGTTGCCGATTAGCAAATTTGACTATGTTTGGATCAAAATTCACTCCAACACATTTGGTAGAGGCGTGTACATTCTTTTGAAGGCGATTTTGACTTTTATTGGTCGTGTGTATGAATTTACACAAGTTGTGTAGAAAATTACGAAGCTTGTGTTGGTTTTTTTGCAATGGTGTTGAATCTATCCCGGATGGTGTTAGAGGCGTGTCCATTTTTCGAAGGTGGTGTTGAATTTTATTGACGTGTGTATAAATTTACACAACTTGTGTTGAAAATTATGAAGCTTGTATTGGTTTTTTCCGCAATGGTGTTGGATTTATTCTGGATGGTGTTCTTTTTTTCGCCTTTGGTGTTGAAATTACTTTGTTATCCGTGTTGGTCTGAGTTAAAAATATGAACACATGAGAATCGTGTAGAAAAAAAAGTGTGTTGAATTTTCAAGTGTTGGGAATAATTTTTCATGTGTTTAAAACTTCCAACACGTTGTGTTCAAAACTTTCTTGTGTTGAAATTCAAGGGAGTCCAAAAAATTCACAAACAATATTTTTTTTTTCAAAATTTCTCAGCTGATAGTTGATCAAATGATCTGCTGCTTCAAGAAAAATTCAAATAGTATAGAGATCGAAAACTGCTTGCCAGAGATTCATAACAATTTCCATTCAGCTCTGTTCTTTCGCAAAAAGGGCTGCGCAAATATCGTCCCGTACACTAACTGAATCTGAAATAAAAGAGACGCGAGAGAGGGAGCAAAAATACCTATGCACGCGACCTCTACGCCACTGCCTTCTTTACTGAACCTTCTACAACCCAGTGGCATAAAAATAACCTCACCAAAACAAAATGAAATCTTCATCGGCAATTCCCTCGGTAATTTTTATTCTCTTAGTTTTTGTGATTACGCAATCGAATTCTTCAACAGTTTTGCACAGTTTCTCCTCACCATGATAATTCTTATACCCCCGTCAATTACCTCATAGCAGTGATCATTAAAAAAACGTTCGAATATAGATTAATGGAAGAATTGAGTGAGTGCACGGAAATGCGTAGGTGGAACAAAGTTTTCTATACATGAAATGGAGGATGGTAATATAAAATATCCTCAAGGGGTGATGGTCAGAAGAAAAGTGCTGCTGTCATGGACCTCTTTGTCGTGCATTCAGAATAAAAAAGCAGCACTTTTCACAATTCTTTCTCAGCATCAAATAGCGACAAAAGTGCCTGCAGCTGAGCATTTTTTTCGTATGCTCTTTGATATGCAAACCACTTGCCGACAAGAATGGGGAGGCAAAAGTAAGAGATATGCTCGAGAGTCTTCATAGATTCTGGTATAATGATACATAAGTATCCGTTTCTACCTTTTTTCAAGTCATTTTTGAGAGAATTCAAGGGAATTTGCAATCAAATCGCAATTAAGACTGTGAATATTGCAAGTTTTGAAATTCTTGAGTTTCATTTTAATGAGGTAACGAAGTTGGAACTTTCATTATTGTGATATCATAGAACTAAAATTGTCAAAAATGAATCCATTGTTTCTTCGACATTTGATTGAGTGGATTCCGGATGCAAATGGGATTAAAATATGCCAAGATTTTACTCTTGAAGAGTTAATGGAAGAGTGTCAAAATTGTATTCTACGTTTTTGAAAAGTTTAAAATTTTGAGACAGAATAGACGAAAAGTATTCGACTATGGAAACGGGGTGGTGGGAGGATTGGTTAAAATTTGGACAAATAATTTTTTATTTACGTACCATCAATGATGAGCATTTTCTCCTCGCAGAAGAGATCATCTTGATCAACGCGTTCCCTCTTTAGCTTGGCACCTGAAACAAACAACGAAAGATCATCTTTAGAGACATGCTTGTATAATTCAATGTGTATATATTGAGAATGCACGTGGGTTTGATGAGCGAGACGGTCAACGGCCTGCTGTTCCCATTTGGCAGATGAAAAACTTTAGCTAGAGTATGTATAGGGGGACTCGAAAGAGGAAACCCAATATTGGCTTCTCCCAGCATCAGTAGTAACAGACGAGCATGCCAAGACGGACGACCTGTGTGACAACAAACTAAATTTCGATCTGAACATGGACAGTGGTTTGAAAATTTACAAGATTATTACTCAAAGTATTATGAATTTAGCTTAAGTACATACTTGGCTGGACTCAGAATTAATGGGATTCATATGTTTTGCAGAGGGAACATTTTTTTCAGAATTTTTTCCATAATTCCAAATTTAGCATTCAAAACAATGAGTGAAAAATTGTTTCACGACCGTAACGATGTACTTGGAGTGATTCAAGTGCAAGTCAGAATTATATTACTGCTATAGGTTATACTAGATAAGAAAATTACTCAGGTCGATCGGGCTCCTGTCTGACCAAACTCGTCTGTATCTACTTACACATCTAAGCAAATTAATGCATTGTAGAGACCACCATTAGTTTTACTTTTCAATCCAATTTTTCGCAAGCAGAAAAACAGCTGCATTCATTAATGAAACTTTTTTTCATGTGTTCAACGGTCGTCTTCAGCCAATGGACTATCACAACCGGGGCGGATCTCGTGGGTTTAACGTTTCGTATTTTTATCGTGGCGAGTTTGAGATCCAGCCACTCACCCTAACCTAATTCTCTCCGCATTTGCCCGGAAATCATGCCCGCGGAGCAAGGAAAAACTCTTGAAGAGAGAAAACCTGCTCCGGAGAGTTCGGCACATTTATCATGCTACCCTTACGGTGCTCATGCCATATTTTCGTGAGCATGAACACCGTAATTGTAACATTTCTTGCCTCCCCGCTCACGTTGCTGAGGTGTAAATGTCAACTAATCGATCAGAAGAGTCAGCTCGTCAAAGTTGATTAGACCGAGATGGGCGGTCACCCATCCAAGTACTAACCCCGCCCAACAGCGCTCAACTACGATGATCGGACCGGTGATGATCGGCCGAGCTGACACCGAGCGACCCCACCAACTGTGTCGGTCGTCAAAGAAACTTGAGATCATCCATATTGACAGGAACATATTTTCAAAAATTGAAAAAAAAACAATAACCAAAAAGTTAACCGATTTCGAGTTCTGATGAGGAAAAAATGAGTCATTGGTATCGCGAATGCATGGGTCAATATAAGCAAGGCCTTTAAAAAATTAAAAGAAACGAGTCTATAAAAGCTCGTGTTAGCTTTTGCTACTGTTGCCTCCACACCTTTTCCTTCTTTTTTTCCTCCCCACGTGGCTCGTCATATATATATATATATATGTCGTCACCCGGTTCTTCTTCTTCTCCTCTCCAATTTTACATTTGCGCATGTGTGACTTTTATTAGTGTTCGTCGTCGGAGGGGAAGTTGTCGAGCAAGCTCAAGAGATTATTGAGTGGGGAATGTACAAAGAGGGAGAGGGCAAAACTGAGTGTGCAGAGTTGGCAACATGCTTTTCATTACTGTGTGTATACCTATGTAGATTCAGATTGATCAGAGAGCGCCACGCGGCGTTGGCGAAACGACCGGTCGCGGCCGTGTGCGGGCGGGCGATGAGCGGCCATCGGGCCCGCGATGCCCTTTTCATCCATGATGCTGCATTGCAGTTTTACAACTCGCAGTTTTAAACATATTAAATTATGTTGTAGATGCAAATCATGCTATTTTTGTCACTGATGATCATGTAGGGGATTATTTGTAAAGGAAGTAGTAGGTAGGATAGAAGAAAGTGCAATCGGACTAAATTATTCCATCGCGTCAGCAACTCATACGATTTGCGTGGCTATGATTGGTTTTTCGCTAGGTGCGGTTGAATTTTTAACTGGTCTCTGATACACGTGAAGAATGCGTGGGTTGATAATCTGTCTTTAAGTAATCAATAACATCTGTAGAATTCTTTATAGAAGATATGCATCCAAGCCACCCTTTCAATAAGGTCCCGTGGTTTATGGATGCTCCCTGTTAATGGCTTCCAACACACTTGGAATTATATACTTCTTGTGCAACCTGGCTCTGAGGATGCTCCTTGCTTGTCAAAATGAGTTCTCCTATAAATTCTCTCTTCTGAATCAATTATTAGGGTGTCTGATGTACTCGATTTTCAAGACTACCTGTGAACATTTCTGGAACTAACAATTTCGATAGCCACATATTCTCTGAAACCCTATCAAAATTCATAAGTGATCATTCGACATGTAGTGGAACCAGTTGATGAATTTCATAAAGACAGAAAATTTTCATGTGCAAAATTCGAAATAGTAATATGTAAAACCACGCAAAATTCCTTTGAATCAGGTTTGTCTTTGTCCTTGGCTGATAGACGTGCGCGCGCAGTGGTCATCACATGGGCGCACCTTCTCCTCCATTCCCGGCTTTAGCATGTCTGCATTGCTTTGCGAAAGGCGCAACAAACAAGACCATGAGGGAATTTCCCCTCCACGAGATAGTATAAGAGGTATCAGAGGAAAGGGCTAGACAGACCGGGAAACCATCAGCAGACGAGCACAGAAGACCTTGTTTTAAAGTTGTGCGCAGTCGCGAACCCGAGCAACCTGTACACTACTATTACCCAACTTATTATATATATGAACAACAACCAGACATCAATGTATGAGAATCGCGAGCGCATGTGGCCTACACCCGACACCGCCCACGAAAGTACTTACTATATGTATTGCCGGTACCTCACGATATTCGGGTCTCCGATCTAATGCGGCATGGCTCGAAAGCTGAGGACAGTGCACCCGCAGACGCCCATTACGAGTAGAGATGGCTATACAAACTGGCGCTGCACTGTTGCAGTTTCAAGCTTTGATAATGGCTTCGATAGTTCTTTTTTTCGTATGTTTTTAATTTTTCAATTATTGTATGACCAGGATATTCTTTGTTAGAGTGGGGAATTGCGAAAGTGATGAGTATGTCAAAAGACTTGAAGAAGAAGAGATTGTGACAATTGGGTCAAACTTCATGAAGTGTTAGAAAAATTATCAGTTTTTTATGTGACTAATTGTTGAGTCCGAATCAAGATTTTTATGCATTTCACGGGTGAATGAATCTCCAAAGAAAAAAATGGATGATTCAAAGTTGAATAATTTGCGGTAAGAAACTGAAAAAGAAACTCCGCAAACAATTTTTCACCGATTTTGCAAGAAATAAACCGTTTAATCGATTCAGAGATAAACTGAGATTATATAACTCCTTCGGAACGTTCATAAATGCTCATAATGATAATAATATGCTTTGAGGCTAAAGCCTAAGAAATCCGATCCGAATGATCCTTTGATAATGAATTCAGCAGAAAAGACATTCTTTCATTCCAACAAGCTATTCCTTGTTCGCATCAGTGTGATTGAAGTAATGAGCAATGCTCGAGTCAATCCTGCTCAAAATCTCACAATCCATCCATTTTTTTCCTTCAGGTTACTGCAGCTCGCACATAATTCAAAAGTAATTTTTCTGAAACGTCTCAATATTCGAATAATGAATAGAATAAAAAAAGATGTCGAAGTTACCGTAGTGTACAACCTAAGGGATATAATAAATGTATGTAAAGAGTGGCCCGATCTTCCAGTCGTGACTGTATAAAGTGTAGGTGGTAGAGGCAACTCTCGACTTGGAACGAAGGGAGCTGAAGTTGCATTCTGAAGTGAGCCCGGAGGCAAAGTCAATGACCGCTTGAAGCTCTGTTCCAATACTTTCCCGGTCCAGATTCTGAAAATTACCCTACTTCTCAGAAGTATCATTCAGAAATGTATTTTCCAGTATTCTATAGCAACTTAATATTGTAATCTCTCATTCCCTTCATCATATCTAAAAATAATAAACTACTGTACACTTTTGTTCAAAAAAAATTGCGAATAAATGAGAATTTGTTGAATGCCACGACATGTAATGAATGATCAAAGTTATCACAACGATTGTGAGAAAAATCTTGGCGGCACAAAAGAAGAGAGCAGGGCATATTTTGCAAAGAAATCAATCCTGTTATGGCAACTCGATCAAAAATTGATCTTGAGAATCGAGGAGAGCGGCTTAGAAAAATAAATGCATGTCACACGAGTCTTCTGATATATTCGAAAAGATAACGCGTTGTAGTTCACGTAGTAGATCTGTGCTGCTCAACTTACAATAATCTAAGTATATATGTTGACAAGTATAGCATCTTGATGCAGAAGCAGAAGCAGCATCAGTAGAGCCCAAATTAGCATTTCAAAAGTTCAATGTAAAATCACATCGTCTGCTCTCTCTCTCTAACTACCTCTTCTCAGGATGCACATATTGGCCTAAGTATCTTCACACTATTAGGAAAATAAGATTGAAAATCTCTGCTGCATTCCCATACTCTTCCTATCTTGAAAATAAAAACAGCTAGAAAACCTGGTCTAGGATCCGCATAATGCTCTGAAAACCACTGCATGAGCATTGATCTAAGCTCTGGCCCTGTTGCCAGCGATGCACATATAATATGCACAAGAGCCATGGGGTTCAACAACTGAGCTGTGTGGGCAAAAGCTTTGCGCAAGATCCGTGACGTGTCCCTGGCTACATACATAGTTATCTTTCACTCGCTCTACTCTGATGCGCCTGTCTGATGCCCCTCTGTTGCTAACTTCTTCTATATATATATCGTGAAATGTAGTGGGAGGTCTACTGGCAAAATTTCGAGATCCCCACCATATATTGTATTGTATTGTATTTGTTTCCAACGTATGCTCTTTTCGAACTTTTACGTGTTACCCCCACCGCCTTGGCGTGGAGGCCATTGTCATGTTTCCAGTTTGTAGTCATTTTTCCAGTTTTTTGTCGTTTTTCCAATGTTTCCTATCAGGTGAGTGCGAACTATCGAGCGGACTCTACCAGAGAGTTGCTACGAGAATTCAAGCACCACCGCGGCGTTTTTCGAGTATGATCTGCATTTTATGCAGGCCCATACTCACCGCCTTAATCAGACTCGACAAGTGTCAGTGGTTCCATCAATTCTATGCCAGCCATTCGGTCTCTCCGCTGATACTTCTGGACTGCCAATGACAGTCATAGCGAAGCTCAACGCTCGACATGGCTGCTGGAGGATACCACCAACCCTCATCGAAGCCCAATCGTTCTTTCGAATTTTTGGCCGAGCGCTCAGCACTCAAGGCATTTTATTAATTTTTTTGTCGGAACGCAAGGATTCGCGTTCTCGATTGAGTTACTCGGAAAAAAATTCCAAGTGACCCGACCGGGATTCGAACCCACGCCCCTTCGAGCGCATTGTTTCAGCCCGCTTAAGGCACAAGGCCTCTACCGACTGAGCCAATGGACGCTCGACGATCCCCACCATATATTATACCCTCACAACTTGCTATAAACACGTGTACACGTCATCTGGTTATGGCACAAATGACAGCGTTCGTTAGTAACTTCAAGATAACTTTATGTGTGCTAGTTGGTGGATCTTTTGATTATCGAATGGACGGGTCTTTGTAGATTTTGAATTACAGTAAAACCTCTTCAGTAAAAGACCTGTTACTTTGAAAAAAAAATCGTTCTACGTAGGAAGGTTTTTTCACTAACGGAGGGTGGAAAAACATGTAGAAATGATTCCTAAATCTTGGTTTCACTTACAGAAGTGATTTCACAAATGTTGGAGATGTTTCACTGTACTTCTGTAGAATTTCGCATTTTATGTTGAAAGGGGCCGGGTCAATGTGACGAATAGCGAGTTGACAGTGGTCGATTTTTAGAGTTAACGCACGCTTGATTCATGCAGCAAGTCTTCACATTTATCGGTCTCAAAGATAGTACATTGTTGAATTGTAAATTTGCCTTTTTGTAAAATTTTTGCCAGTTCTTCACCAAAAGTATTCATTTGCGCAGTGTGTGATTCACTCAAGAAAGGAGAATTGCTGATGCAAAGTGAAGTTATTATGATTTGATTTGATTTCTAGCATGGGGTAGATAGCCCTTTTGACATGTGATAATTCCATGTACTCTTTTTCCTTTAGACGAAACGTGGATTCATCCACGACACTTAGAATAAAATATAATAGGATAGACACTTCACTCCATCTTTCATTCAGGAGGAATGTTTGGAGGGGAAATTTCATGTCTCTACTGAACCTACATCATAAGAAATATCTGGTAAAGAATCGCATTGCCGAAGTAAAATCACCACATTCATTGTAGGTCTTGGATTGTTACAGCAACGAATGTAAAGATCTTCTCTTTGGGAATGGAATCTTCTCGCAAACGGATGTTGGGATTTTACCCGACCGAAGTGTGACTTTACACTCCGGTCATGTAAAATCACTACATTCATTGTTATAACAATTCAAGAGCCATAATGAACGTGGTGATTTTACTTTGGCGTTGGAATTCTTCATCAGATATTCTTTATAGTGGACAGTTTAGGGTGAATTCAGAACCACCGAAACCACGGTAAAGGCACTTGAAAAAAGATCTCAGTCAGGCCGGTACCGGTAATCGAACTTAGGACCATTCGATTGAAAGACGAGCATTCTAACACCGCTGACATCGCAACTTCTATGTATAAAGTTATGCGACAGAAATTAATCGATTACTGAATTTAGGATTCTCTACACGATTCGGAGTATTGAAATTCAGCGGAAATTCAAAGATAAACATCACTTCGGTGGCATCTCTGAACCAAGTCTTATTTACATTCACGTGGCTGAATCCAAACGAACAGAGACAGATTTTTCCTCTAGCTACATGAAAACTGTCAAACTAGAATCTGACGCAAAGTAGTCCAATGGAGCTGAATATGTGCGCATTGCCAATTGAAAATTATACGATGGTGCATAGAGGTGATGCAAGACTTTTTTTATTCGTGTCACTCACAGTGATGTGGTTTCTCCCCACTGGATTTAGGATATTTGCAATACTATATTTATGAGGAACTTTCTGCATTCGTCAACATTCGCAAGAAATAAATCGTTGAACTTTGAACTTGGTGCAAGTGAACTGATTTAAATATGACATTGATGGGTTGAATCAAAAAGATGTTTCTAAAGGCTGGGTTAGTAGAGAATCCAAAGCAGTCTTAGATCGTTCAAGTTCAAGTGACATATTCAAGTTCCAAAGTTTAAAGCATGAAAATTGACACATGTTGACTTTTGATGATGCGAAGCGTCAGATGCTGAAAGGAAAAATTTGTGATTTTAGTGCCGAATGCATGTCAAGTATTAACTTGTGGATTGGCAAAACAGGAAACTCAACTCATTTTTATTTACTGTGTCTAGCTACCAATCCAGAACCTGAACTAACTGTAGTCAAGCTGAATTTTCTACTAAGAGCTCTTTAACATTATGCCAATGATGGATTCTGTAGACCTCTTGCTTTGTCGTAAATGTGCGTGAAGTTGCACTGATGAGGATTGATATGTATCTGGGATGAAAACCAAGATCATCTGTATTCAAAATCTTTGGATTATGTTAATCTCAGCACAGACGTATTAGAAATGAAACTACATTTCAGGAGGTAAGAAGGCCATGAATATCATATGAAATGTAAACGGAAACTACACTCCAGACAAGAATTGCAGAAAAATTTATTATGGACTTTATCGAGCTAGTAGGACTTGGACAATGGAAATTCTCCAGCACTTTGTAGAAAAACTCGCAAATCTTGATATAAAGCTAGCAGAAACATTGAAACATGGGATGAACGCAAAACTGGCGAATAAGATGAAATGTCGATATTCTATAGATTCTCTAAAACCAGTGGCTTAAGTTGAGTCGAATGAGCTGTATGAAAAAAAAGAGCAGGCCATGAAACCTGTCTGTGATTCTTCTATCGTTTATGTGAGCTCGTCTACGTTGAGAGCCTCTGATCGAATGAAAGTCGAGCCTAATTTGGCGGGGCATGCGTTCAGCTCACGTGAGAATCGCGTCAGGGGCTCTCAAGAGACACTACGAGCTCGTTCGCCAATCCATCGTATATTTTACTCACACATATTGAGAATAAATCGAAAGCCAACTTCTCCGGCTGGACGAGCATGAACAGCCGACGCGAATTGTATTGTCAAAATCGGCGACCTCGCGCGAGAGTGCGCGACTTTCACTTTTATCGGTGCTTTCCGGCTGGGCTGCAGCTTTTTTCGGCAATGCTTTATGCCATTTTTGCTCCTCGGCACGTGTTCATAATGTTGCTTTTGCTGAAAGACGTTGTGACCTTCTAATTTCAAATCACAGTAAATCGCATCAATTACAAAACGAGTTTGAAGATTGAGCTTGGGAACGATATTCTTGGCTTGCAATGTTTCAATTTACAGGTTATTCTTTACCGTATCTGCGAAAGAAAAAAAATTTCCTGGGCGTCTATTTCACATACGAATACACACTTGTCTTTGTCATCATCAGTTGCAGAGGGAGCGAGCTAGCGAGAATCGGCAAGTGGTCACTCTTGAAATGTCATAACAACGAAATCTATACATAACATGCATTCGCGAGCCTTTTTTCAAAGCATTACCCCTACTGACAAGGTACAAGAAGTTGAAACCTAGCGACAACTACAACCTAATGTCACCGAACTACATGTGACACGGATCAGAATATGATTTGTAGTATGCTTCGTATGGGTTCCCCTGATTCGTGTCTCGACATTCAAATAGAATCATCAAGTACTCCTTTTTCATGGGTGAACTCTTAATTTCTGCCCAAAGAACCAATGCTAACCTCCTTCAAAAAACAGTTGTGTTTGACTACCATATACCCCTGCCTGTAAAAGGCTAGGGGGAGAGGGGATCAGCTGGAAAGGTACACGGTAAGGAAGTGGATTACCGAGGCAATGGACCTGAACCTGAAGGTCTTAACGCGTGGACCCGAAACGTCATATGATGATGATGATAGTTCAATTTAATTGTCACTTTCATTTCTCAGTGTCTAAAATAAGCCCATTCGAAAGATCCGACCTTCATTTTCTCGTGCACCGTCAATACATATTATCCCTTTTTGTCTTCGACAGATATCTGAATATTCTATTCATAGTCCTGCACGATGTATTAGATACCTAAGTTAGGTCATCACTCTGAGGTGGACTTGGAAAAGTATCAAATTGTCAGATCTGATTCTTTGTAAGCTGATCAAAGCGATCGATGGACATTCTACCTTATTGAAGTGAGCGAAATCTTAAAGACACACAAGCTTTTTTAGATCTTGACAAACTCACATGTTAACTTCTAAAGTTCAAAAAAAATGATCGATTTGATTTGTGAGTACCACGATTTACTACTCCTAACTTTTTGCTGAAATATGTACAATAACGGAAATATTTCTTAAGCCTTCTGAGGCACTAGGCGGAATTTCACTCATTCGTTTCACAAGAGTGTTGAGAGGCTCTGGCTACACATCAGGGGCCATCAGATCAATCTGATGGTGGCGTCTGTCCTAGGTATGTGGACACGGTACTGATGAGTGAGATCTGCATACAGTCACACAACGCCAATTTTATTCTAAATTTTTTTCAAATTTTTTGAGCACTGACAATCCAGCACATGCATGTTTAGAGGACAACTGGATCGCTCAATCTATTTATCATCCATGGGCCTTATGAGATTAGAGTCATCGATACCAAATTTTGTAAGTAGACCTTCTGAGTCATATTTCAAAAACTTACCTCTAGGTTCAGAACTGCTGTGCAAGCTGAGATGATAATGATTTGAAAGTGGAGCGACACCTAGCGAGTGATCGGCTTTGGCAGCAGCCGCCGCAGCCGCTGCCCTAGCCCTCTTCTCTTGCTGTTCGACGTAGCGAGCGGCCTCTAGCAGCGTTTCCAAGCTCATATTGCCTTGTCTGAATATAACGCTTGTCTTCTATGTGTTTGGCCAGCAAAGTTTTGGGCCTCAATTTGGCCTTGACTTGGGTACTTAAATGGGGCACAAAAGCCCTTGAGGCAGCCGTTGCTACAGTTGCAGATGCCACCGTCGCCGCCGCCGGTTGGAGCGCCTGCCCGCGAGCTGCAGCAGCACCCGCGACGACGACGACGACGGCCACGATCCGGAGGATTTCGAGCCAGCCCAGCAGAGGCTACCCCAATCGTTGACACTTAACAATGCCTCCACCACCCCCGGCTCCACCACCGCACCCTCCAGGGTAATTTAACGAGCCCAGGCTGATGCTACTTCGTACAATGGTTAGTAGTGATGCTGAGGTTTTCGTTCAACAGGAATAATGATTGCTGCTTGATGATCTGGAAAACAAGGTAAAAATAGGGTTAATCAGATTTGCTGGTACATACCGATAAAAGATATTCGTGGCGTAAAATTCAAATTCTAGGGTTGGCGATCGTTCTGTGGATTTTGTAGGAAAAATCATTATTGTGAAATTGGCCAAATTGCGGGTTTCCTTCATTGCGGGTACGAACGTTGATTCCAAGGGATCATTTGGTTGCCTCAATGGAATTTCATGATTTGATGCATATTCATTGGCAAACCTAATCGTGTGCAACGTGAAATCATGTTCCTCTGACAAGAAAAAATCAAGTCACACTGACAAAATGTTGTACCGTGTCATTCATTCAAATCGTCAAATTGGGCCGTTCTTCGTCGAAAACCACGTTGACAGAAGATTCTCACATTTTTATATGATCCCTAATTCAACATTCAAGATTTTTGATCGCGATATCTATAATACTAAGCCAGGCAGAAAAATGGGGAAAACTGTCAACCCGGCGAAGGAGGAGGAGCAGGAGGGGGATATAAATGTCTGGAAATAGCGCAAAGTGGTTTTTGCACAGCCCCTATGAAATTGGTAAGCTAAAATGAAATCTGTCACAGAGTGTTTCTGTATTGCAGTCATGAAAGAAAAAACTCACGTTAACATGTTTTAAAGCACTTGAATTCCATTTTTACACTATTCCAAGTCAACAAAATAATCACTTCAGTAGTAACAGTGCGGGTATAGTCAGACAAAATATGGCACGCTCGACTAGGATTGATAGCCGAAGTATTGAACGAATGACAAAAGAGTGGATAGTTCTATATCATAGTGATCAAAGTTCAAAGTTTTAATGAGCAAATTAACTTTTGAGAGTCATGCTTTTAGCAGTGGAAAATCTGCCATGCATCTTGATTTATTCATTGCAATGAGAGAAATATTGCACATTTACAATGCAAGTGTCGTCACTCTTGTAACTGCTCAAGAGGAGACATCAATACTTTACGCATTTCTTTGCCAAATGAGGAGTTCTTGATAGCGTTTAACATTCTTTTTTCTTACACAAAAATAAGAAGTGAATAATTTTCGAATACTCTTCAACGTATATTCGATGTAAAATTGATATGCCGAACGCACTACCACGCGTATCAATTTGAAATATCAAGAAACGAGGTGCGAGCATTCAGAAGGCAGATCTCGGATCTAAATAAGACATCGTGTTTTTAAATCGATTCAATTAAAATTCATAGGCCTGAAACCTTCACAGCGAATAGGTGCACAATGCAGAGAGATGAAAGACAACGCAAAGATAGAATTAGAGGAAAACTCGTGTGCCTCGAGGCTTTGAATGGTATTAGAAAATTGTGAAATATCTCAACTTGAAATTTTGCTGAATGCACTAGAAATTCATTAAAGTCAAAATTTAAAATAACGAAGTCAATGATTTAGCCAACTACCAATTTCATCTTTTCAATCTTGCGATGACAGCAATGTAATATTGACATAATTTACATGATAGTTTATCTCCAATGCTTCTCCTAAATTTTCCTAAACCCTCGTTGGTGAACGAGTCAAGGACGTGTACGACAGTCGCTTCGAAGTCATACATTGACTGTAATTTTGCAACTCAATCAATAGCACTGATTAATAACGCGAATCATCATGATGCATGAAGGATTTTTTTTCAAACCGGGGTGTTAAATCTCAAATTGTGTCCTGGGACGTGATTCGAAATTCCAATTAAAACAACTATTACGGCACTCGAGTGAGTGCTTTTCACAGTTTTCTAGAGTCAATATCAAAGTGGAGCTATGAGGACAAATAATGGAAGAACTATTGAAGTGGCCCATTATCAATTTATAACATGCAGCAAGCGATCGTCGAGTTTTATTTTTTAGTTTCAGGTCAATAGATACTGGTTTCAAAGTTCATCCTCGTTGCCAAGTGCAACAACCGCATTCAAATTGATCCATCCAAGGAGAGCTTGAGATAGACTCGTTTTCCAAGAGATTGGTTCACAGACGTTTCGATACAAATGCAAAATTTTTTGTCGCTGCGATTATCGAATCACGTATTTGAGAATTAAATAATCTAAATGAATAAATTCAATATCTTCTGGGATGATTTTTGCCAGGAAACATATAAAAATGAAACCAACAACTTCCAAGGGTTTAAATTCCCCAAAACAGACAAATCTTTGACAAATTTACAATATGACCAACACCGTTTTTCGGTGTAAGCTATTATTATGCCTTCAAAGATGAATCGCGTTAACATGCCACGGATGGATGTTGACAACATGAATAATCGAAAAAGAATGAACGAACACTTGAATGAAACCTTGGGAGATTTTCGCACCATCTGTTTTGCGAAGATCAAATGATGATCAGGTGCACGTGGTCAAGTGATCATTACTACGAGAGAACTGCTTTCAATTCGAACGGGTGTTTATATCGACAATGGCTCATTAAAATGACAGAATCTGAGCAAGAACTTCTGTAACTTCAACCTCATTGAAAAATCAACAGCATTAGAAATCCACGCACTCAAATTTTCCTTGAATAACTCTCATCTTTCCTTCAAAGCTTTCGATTAATGCAGTTTGCGATCGCAAAAGGGACATTATGCAGCAGAAACACCTTCGTTTGCACGCTGCACTCGGTACGCTTGGCCTTGGCAGATTTGAAGAGATATGTGTCGGCCGATGAATATAACGAAGGCCTTTAATTCGCATCACTCGATACACTTCCATACGGATAAAGCTCGTTTATAACATCATCAAAGTACTCGACTAAGAAATCTAGAATAAAAATTTTCTTTGTTCATTTGATTTGATTGATTTGATATTTGTGAAGAAAACAAATATCATCCAAATAAAACATGTGCAGATACACAGCATACTTGATAAAAAAATTTTCATTTTTGAAACAATTGAGGTTCGGTTCTATCCTCAATCATGCTTCGTTAGAAGGTATTTGCAACTTTTTGGAATCTTTCTACATGTATAAAATAGAATTTTCGAAAGCTTTATGGATACAAATTTCTGGGTATGATCCGACAAGAAGGAACAGTCGCTTGGATTCGTGGTAAAAAGAACATAAAATACGTAACATTTTTCAACGGCAAGTTTACCTCCGAAATGAGCGGATGTTCATTTCCAGTTATGTATGTTGGAACTCATTCTCATATCATTTTTCAAGTGTAACAGGTTGTCGTAGCCAATTTCGATCAGAAAACCAGAGTTTTTAACGAAATCCATTTTGAATTTCGTTGAGTTCTATTCAAGGACCAACTCCATAACGAAATCCCACTCTAAGGTGTACTAGCGCGGTACTGCATGAGTCAAGTGCGGAATATACCCGCGCCTGACTCCCTTCAGCCAGCGATATAGGTATAGTGAATGTCTGCAGCAGACGACAACATAACCCCGTAACGGCCAAAAAGACTACATTTGCCTTTGTCATCAATATGATTGATGTTAAGCTATTTTCGTGCATTCTTTCTTCTGTGTGTCCATTCTCATGAGAATCTGAACGTCAGATATCACTGTACTCGTTTCCATAAGACTCCGTGTTAAACGGCCTTTATAAAAACGCTCAGAACTTTTTTCCCCGGTAGTGAAGGCTTCTGAAATTCCAACTGGAGCACTTTGAGACCCTAATCTACAACTTTGCTGACTTTTGTAATTTTCTGAACGTCAATTCTAGTACAACTAGTATTACCTTAAAAATCATAATCATATTATGACCGTTATGATTTTTGGAGTGGGATTTCGTTATGGAAGTGGTCATTGAATAGAACTCAACAAAGTTCAACGAGATTCAAAATGGATTTCGTTAAAAACCCTGCAGAAAACTGACATTTCCACAACCGAAAAAGGTATCACTATGATTATAGACGATTTTTCTACGTGATTACAAATTGAGATGTGGGAATTATTGCTTGATGAGAGCTGAACAATTCGACAACGAAGGTTGACAAAGGGTCTTTAGCGAGCTCTTGAGAAGAGATCCATGAAACTCAGAAATAACTCGGCGGTTTCAGATACACTTTTCCGCTCTTCTGCATGGTTTCATGGTGATCTTTTCATACTTTTTGAGCAAGAACAATTGATGTCTGTGCGTTTGGCTACACTTAAACTTGTATCAGATTCTGTTAGTCTATGATCTGATTCATCGATTCGAAGGACGCATGCGAAAGCGGATGAAAATGGAAATATTTTTATTTGAATAAGCGATTCTTTATCTTGATTCTGCGAGACATGATCTATAAGACGGTCAGCATAGAAAGCTCTGGAACTATTCAACATGAGTTTTACCCTATCCTGATTTTAGGAGGCTGGTTTCAACCAGAGTCAAGTTTCACTACTGGGGTAAAAATCTTACAGGTTTTACAAACTAATCTCATTTTCATGAATTCCTATCTTTTCCTATTTTCGTTTTCATTTTGCTACTGATGGCTCATATCGAAACTTGTAATACAGTAAGGTGAACCCTCACAATACCGTCAAACGGGACAAATTTGGAACACTTTTGATTATTTTCGATTCAAATTCCTGTGCAACCTTCAAGTTTACAGCAAGAGCTCAATGATTCTGCGGACAATTGAAAGTTTACAGTTCCAGCTACCAATTGACGGTTGTTGAAGTCTATTTGGACGTCCCTGGTCAGAGCTAGGGTGTCCAAAGTAGTGTTCCAAGGTTAGACCCCCGCTGGGTGTAACTTTGGAAGAGTTAAAGTGAAACGTGAGAACTTTCGACATTATTTTGCTGGACAGTTTTATACTCATTCCTCAACATCGAAAATCCGATTTACTATGCCTCCAAGTGTGATTGAGGCTCCCATATGTCATGGTAGATCTCGTGGACTTCTGAACATTATTGTGTGCTTCCTGGAGCTCAATCGCCAAGGGTTCTAAAGTTACCCCGACCGGTATCCGAAACAGCCTGATTACATTCGCTTCTCTTTTCTGCGGTGTTCCAAAGTTACCCCATGCCTCGAAAAAGCATGTATTTTCCCATTTAGTGCTCCAACGTTTGCCCGGATTGCAAGAAAAATACGATCTCTTCCGTTTTTACACAACAAAATGAACTCAGGGTAAAGATACACTGACGTAATGATGGAACCATACGGTTTGGTGAAATTTAGCGTTACTCTGGATTTGGCGTGGAAAAGCTCGAACGGTACTGACTGTTTGGAGCAACTTTTTTCGCTTCAAAATCACCTTCGAAAGAGTTTGTTATACACGAACACACAGCCAATCAGGGCTTCGACATCACCGCATCGGTGCAAAACATTCCCAACACCAACACTGACGTGCGAAAGTGGTAACCTGAACCGGAAAGGGACCTTGTTTTCAGGTAGCGGAGATAAACAAAGTTTTACTCGAGTGTTCCAAAGTCACCCCTGCTGTTGAACGTTACCCCAGTTGACGGTTTTCGTGATATTGCAAATATTACTAACAAAATGGGATATTTCAGGCACTGACTTGAAACTGAATGACAATTGTTACGGATCAACACGCGAAACATAAATTTTACGGGACGAGAGTGGAGGTGGTGTTTTGAGTTCTTGGAATTTTTCGCAAAAAAGCTCCTGACTCCCAGGTGAATGGCTGAATGGCCAAGGTGGCGCCACTTTCGCGAAGCCACTGGAATAATCTGAGGA
Source organism: Eretmocerus hayati (assembly GCA_029851415.1). NCBI lineage: Eukaryota > Metazoa > Arthropoda > Insecta > Hymenoptera > Aphelinidae > Eretmocerus > Eretmocerus hayati. The sequence continues at coordinate 32,376,211 of CM056741.1, read as the reverse complement.
TCAACTCGGAATTGCTGAAAAATAATAATAAAGGATGCGTTCAAGAAGTGTTCAACCGCCCTTCCAACACTTTTATTTTGAATCAACGAGGTGAGTGTCGACCGAATTTGGAAAGGAATCGATGTTATGCATTGAATCAAACGATTATTTCAAGCTCAATTGATCGCCCAGAAGCTGACGCTTTATTCAAAACAAAACTTTGACATTGTTCATTTCGCATACCTAGATCAGGTTTCGTAAGCATTATGTATCTGGGTTTTTTTCAATGCTCTTGAACAAATGCATCCGGAGCAACTCTGCATGGCAATGACATGCGCTGATCTCCTCGTGGAAATCGCCACCAACTCTGGAATACCACGCATTCTTTTGCGCAGACGCAGCTTCTCTTTCTTACTCTCTTTCACACTTGCATATTTTCGCGAATTTTCCTCCTAGACCAAGCCTTCTATAGTGTATAGGTTAGAACTCGGGTACGCTGGCTTCCTCTATAATAAAAAAAAAAGTAGCTGAGCAAACTATATGTGGTCTTGTAATGGGCTTGGGTGGCGGCACCATCATCGTATTGCGCGCGCGCGGGCTTCCATAGAAAGGCGATTGAGGGGAAGAAAAAGCGCGCCGAAGCAAGCGTTACCGGGAAAAGTAGAGGGGCAATGCAAGGGCAACACATACAAGCCAAAAACAGGGTTATATACATGAGAAATAGAGTGGGGGTTTGAGCAAGCCGTTCCACGTGGAAATGAAAACGGCCATGCGCCGATGGCTCATGCGATACACGCGCTGGCTTGATGCCGATGCATGCACCGGGATATACCCGTGGCCGGCCGGCGAAGGGGAAATTTAAACCACGTGGTGGGGTAGTATGCCACGAGGGGAAAACGGAGCAGCGGCCGGGCTGCGGGCAAGGCAAGGCAACAACATCCGATATATGCTATATTGCCATGGCTGCTGCATGGATTATATGTGTGCAACAGTGTGCAATATGATATTGTGGTTGTGAGGTGAGGTGGATGAGGTGGTCGACGAGGATCGAGATGGAAAAGTCGCCACGCTGGATATGATGCGCCATGCAAGATGCGACGCGTTCGAGCTGGTAACGTGTAATACACATTTTTCAACATTGGGATTGGTATTGGGGAAGGGGAAATCAACGGATGTCCGGACGGTTGGTAGTGTTTACAGGGGATTGAGATTTGGAAAACTCTGATTGGTTGGTGAAAAATTTGAACTGGCGTGTTGTGTGTGGATGATGGCGCCAAAGTAATTGCGGGATTTGGGGTTTTTTGTTTTGACGTATAAATGCGTCTACAGAATCTAGTTTCAAGTTTTTCCTGGAAATCTTGGGTAGATTTTATGATTTAGGAAAACAAATTGCTATGAATAAAATGTAGGTTTGTAATGACCCTTCTAATTCGAAATATCCAATTTTATATTAAAAACTTCAAACTGCGAATAATTTGTATCAATTTTTAATGAGAGGGCCGAAAATGTCTCAGGAAACTTTCGGTTTTGAGATGAAATATTAAACATCCTTCAAATTTCCGATTTCATCATTTTTCCCCTTGTTTCACGCAAGTTAGGTCATGATTTCCAACACCAGGAAATTATTTTGAATGTTTCGAGTTGGTTCTGCAGAGTCCCAAATAAACCATATGTGGAAAAACTGGATCAATTTGAGCATAAAAGATTCGATAGGGCCTGTATACGATATCGTCGAGACACCTTTTGATTCGCAGGGTCGAATTGCAATGACCAGAAATTATGATGCAAACTAGGAAAGAGATTTCGATGAATTCGGTTAGAATATGTCTCCGTTCTTCAAACCACAAAGATTCCAGAAATTTACTACTGAATACTACCACAAGATTTAGCCTCATTAATTACATCCAATTTCATATAATTCATAAAACTTGCATTTTTGCATAAAATTGAGAAAGTGTCAATAGGAGTGATTGGTGCTATGATTTGAGAAATATGTCTGTATTGAGAAAAATCGTTGAAAATCCCAGATAACTTATGTGAAAAAAATGTGACATCACAACTAACAAAAGAAATTTGACGAAATCTCCATAATAACAAAATTAAACAACAAAAGGTGAGGGAAACGGTAAAAACAGAAATTTTCGACAAAGAATCATCTCGACAAAGATCCAAATCCCTTAATGAACAACACAGTCCATCTTTGCCAACGCAAATGCAATTCTTCACAAAAGAAGATATATGTACCTACACAGAAAACTGTTGTACGCAACATCACAAGCACCACCATCCAGGCATTACTGCGGAACGAGTTCAGCGTCGTGCAACTAGAAAAGGATTCTCTCTATATCTTGCTGTTTCTTACACCCGTTGCACTCACTCTATATATCTACACGTATAAAATTGCAGGAGGAAAGGTGCATTAGCCCCACGATTCTCGGGGTCGATTCTCGTCGTCGTCCTCTTGGTCGTCGTAGAGCCGATGGAGGGTCGTTGATACGCTCACGCCGAGAAAGAAAAGAGATGAACGGATAAGAGCCCTTTCGCTTCTTAGCACACACACACAGACATATTAAACACTGATAGGGTTGGGTCTATATGATGGCTCTTAAGCTTCACAATAATATAATGCTCACGAGTAGGGCTCCAAAGAGGGACTGAAATGCCCCTCTTGTCCTCGACGACGACGAACCTGGCATGCATGCGCGGACAGCAGCAGAAGCAGAAACCATCAGCAGCGTCGTGGCATCAGATGGCAACAGAGGAGGAGTCCGGCGCGAGTGAGCGGTAAGTAACGCGCAGGTGGGGATCTCACTCATCAGTTCCATGTGTATTATATGCGTACTCTAAACTGTGTAATGACTGGACGTAGCAGACGAAAATTGTACGAGAGGAAGTTGGAAGTATCAGAAAAATGCATGGATGTTGGCTTTGTAAATGTTTGTATGAGTGTGTGGGTGTGTTTTTCGCAGACTATGAGTATGTACACATATGGGGAATGATTGTGATGTACACGCGATTATGATTGAAGTACATACATGTATGATGTATTTAGACATTGTTTGGATGTGTGCATGTATATTTGCTCTGTTATGCTGTGCCTCGATCACGTGCTCGCGATATTATAGAAGTTCGCAACGACGACGACGGCGCGTGGGTGCTTGCACACATCATGTCCGAAGGATAATATGGCCAATTTGTGAAATGTGAATTGGAAGTATGAAATATTCTGTCAGCTTATGAACTTTTGTTTCGGTAGATTCTGGTGATCTGATTAGCAAAGTGCAGGGAATTCAGTTATAGATGGACGATTTTTCAGGAGAACTTCCATCGCGAAGAATATTTTATGAATTTCATGTTGCTGGCTGGAGCTGAAATTTTCTCTCAAATAAGGATCAACACCCGAGTAGAAATTAGTTTACGGAGCGTATACGTCACGTATCCGACTCTGGAAACTGCGTGTACGCCCCGTATCCGGAACCGTGAAGGCGCGTAAAGGGAAACAAACGCGGAGCGTGTACTTTCCGGAAAGTAGACTCCGGGGGGTATACGGAAACTTTCCGGCAACTGCGTGGAGGTTCCATTAACATGGGTGAGGTTATGTTGCAGTAAACTCGCATATGCAGATCATGAAAGCAAAACACTATTACGCGAGCTATCGAGCCTCCAGCTTTATTATCAACAATAAATCAAGAATAACCGAAGGGTAGCCATCTCTGGTGCATTATTTCTTGTAAAAAATAGAATCGTGGGCCGACTTCGTTTGAAGCACAAGAAAAACGTGTGGAAGAAGCCTCCTTTTGAGAAGCTACGCGAGGAGAGCTATTACCAGTTTGGTGTTTCCTAATCTATAACATAAGCACATCCTTAATGCTGTTCCACTGTAAATTTTTTCCGAATTAATCTCAACGGTAGACAACAATTATTTTACAACTCGTGTTTAGGTATGTTAATAAATGAAAACAAAATTGTTCAGCGTGCATGGCGACCACTTTGCCACAGAGAATCGTATTCTCACGGCCCATATCACTTAATTACTCGTATTGATAGTGTGAGGAATCATATAGAACGATATGAGCTATAATTCTTCGATCTCTCCTCGAAAAACAAGGTTATGGTAGCACGTCATCAACATCATCCTCAAACGTACGTAATATGTATGGAAGTTTACGGGACTATACGGTCGTGCGGTTCTCATGAAAAATCAGTTTACGGCGAGTATATGGAAGTTTACGGAAACGTCCGAGCCTACAGTTCCGTAAAGATCCGTGTACGGCGCGTACACGCAAACCGTTTGCCTCCGTTTCCTTCCAGTCTAGTTTCCAGAGACTCCCCGCTACCTTCCGGATACGGGCCGTATGTTTCGGTCCGGCGCTCCGTGAAGATTTTCTACTCGGGCAATGAGGGTCCAAAAATTATCAATCTTTTTTGAAAAATGTATTGACAACCTGACTTTGTACCAATTTGACAAAGTTGTGAAAAACTTCCAAGTTTTTTAAAAGTCAGAGTGGTAAACTAGGAGAATTTTGTCGCTCGTTTTGTCGTCATCTCTCGAGCAGGGGTGTCCCGGAAATATGTCAGAAGTGTTTCATCACATAGAAAACACGAAAAAGATGGGAGAAGAATTTGTCGTAGGTTTTTTGCACGACTGGGATGATGCAAGATGATGGACTCCGAAGACAAAAAGTACAGATGTCAAAAAGTGAGTTCTGGTCCATCTGCCGAGAACCTGAACAAATCATAGTTCGAACCAGACAACAATAACGTTTCCGATTAGAGAATCACACAACTTCAAGATCTGATTTTGCTCTTTAAATGAGTAATAGAAGACTCAAAGACAAGAAATTGAAGACTTCGAGCTTCATATTTTACTGAATGCTCGACGTAAGGGTGCACGTTGTCCTACACCATATCAGCTCCTGGCGTCTCACATCAGACTTTAGAGACATGTTCCTCTGCTGGGTATTTCCGTTCTCGAAAATCAGATATCTACTCAAGCAGCAAAAACCAAAGAATAATGCACGTGTGGGTAGATGCATTATAGATTTTGCCTCTTAGAACCGGATAGGAAGTTACAGGAAAAATTGAAAAAAAAGTAGCTAGCCGGGGCCAGGCATCGAGATCAAAGTAGGGTCACGGGAGGCAGAACAGACAAGTCTCAAAAATTCCAAGCAAAATGCAGTCTCGCGGTGCGTTTAGTTTTACGCTTAATCCAGAAAAAAATCTTTATAGAGTAGTTGAAACTATTCGAAACTTTAGAAAAAGTCGAGAAGTGACCAAATGCAATATTCACGTTTGAAGATAAATTTCCTGACGAAATGCATAAGCCAACACCATTAGGTGAAATGTAATCCAAAATATCTGATGAAATCAATCACGTGAAAACCTAACAAAAATTCGATACAAAATACTTCACCCCATTCAAGCTGACCGACTAGAAAAAATCACCAACTTTAAAACTTGAAAGATGAATTAGATGAGAGAGAACCTGTGAGCATGTCACGCTTTTTTCAGAGTCATTGGTCTTTTCTGCCTCAATGAGATGCCCAAACGCGTCTTGCCCTTCACCGACCAGTTACCTAGTCTTCGTGCATCGCATCCGGGCGGCGGCGGCGGCGTGGCGTGTTCAGCACAATAGCCCGGCATGCCTTCGGGAATCCCTTCAAGAACACTGCCGGAGGGAGGCCGGATCACACGATTTCACCTCTTGTCGAGACTGACTGGTATAGTGTGTTGGAATTCAATCTCGGTGCGAGAAATACACACGCGTCTGACTCAGAACGAACGATCTGGGATTTTTCATTTCTCAAATTTGTGTTTGAACCTGATTTCTTTTCCGTTTCTTGAATTATGCATAGCAAGATTGGAACTATCAATTTGTGTGTATGCTATCAAGACAAATATGAAAATGAGCATGATGAGGGAGTATTTTGCATTCAACCAGACTTTGGAGTTCCATTTTGGTAGATGTAGAAGACAAAATATTCTTCTTCAAATTTTGCAACAACTTCTGGAAATTTCACCAGGTATTTAATAAAATGTTGATAGCCTCGTCATTTCAGAAAATATTTATACTTCTAGTAGACACACAAAATTGCCGATGCGCATGGAAATAAATCATGAGATATTTGGCAGCGTTCGACTCTGGATAATTGATAAAGAATTATTCCTCAAATTGCGAGAAGGCTTTACCGACCAAAAAATCAAATTTCGCAAAATTTTGCTGATACTTTTCGGACAAATCAAGTCAAATAATCGCATCGACTTATCTCAACGTTTATACCAATGGACTTACAAGTCATCACTTTCTTCCATACATACAGAAGAGATCGGGGCGAAATTGAACAACTTTTCTATTTTTCAAGATTGAAAATTCGTAGGAAAATCAAGAACTGTGGACGGGAATTCTTTCTCTTATAATTGAGTGGTTACAAGAGACGGAGACAATTTTTTTGGAAGGCATATGATTTGATTTTTAGGATCTTCAGGAACAAAGTTGCCTAATTTTGCCCCGGGGCATGTAGATACTGTATTCAAGAGGACAAAGGACGATAAGCAAGGATACGGGACACCATGCACTTGACTCAACGACGCAACGCAAGCGCTACACACAGAAAGTTAACTTCTTCCCCAAACACCTCCCAGCTAGCATCGCTAGAGATCGTTAGGGACATGGGACGTTCCAATATTGGCAATATACTAGAATATCCGCATAAGATGACCAATTGTCGACTTAAAAACACGTCCTTAGAATGAAATCGAGGAATTTCTTATCGTTGTCTGCTAATAGAACGTCCAGAGGACATTCCGATCTGGAATGCCCCTTTGAAACGTGATACTGAACCACAATAAGAACGTCTTATGGACGTTCTTATTGTGACATTCAAACTGATTTCGAACGTCCCCCCTGCTCATAAAGTAAATGCCTATTAGGCGTCAGCAATATTGATAATTAGTATGTGGATGTTACATAAAATATTATAAACAATTCGGCGGAATATTGAAATTGAATGAATTTCAAAATCATGAATATAATGTCCAATGACTTATTTTTCATAATGAGCGTAGTTAAAATGAAGAGTCAGCTTCAAATTCTCTTGAAATACTTACGCATTTTAGTTGACATGAAATTTCGCATAAAAAAATTTCTTTTGTGAGAGAACATTCCCCCAACATTTATTTTGTTTAGATGAAAATTCCAGTTTTGAAAGAAATCATATTTCAGATTGTTCGGAGGTTCTACTGCTTGTGACTCGCTAAATCTTAATGTAATATTTTTTTGTCAATTTTGTAACGCGATTGTTCAAGAACCGTGGCTAAAACTAGTCAAATTTGACTAAAGATGTGGTTTTTGCTCATCCGAGAATCAAATAGACAGTTAAAGATCATCACGCGACACATAAGGTTTAGCCGAGTGGGCAAGGGCGAAGACTTGCAATCCAAAGGAACGAGGTTCAAATCCCGGCAAAGGTGAAAAATTTTCCCAACACAAATTGAATGTAAATGAATCGAGTAAATAACCCATGATATAATATTCAATTTCAATCATAAAAACAAGTATTTCATTACAAATAAATATTCTTTTTATGCACTTTTGCTTTCTCGTCGTGTATCTCATGGAAATTTTTGAGATGTCCAAATTACGTCCATTGGATGACTTTTGGACGTCTTCCGTGTCTTCTGATGGACGTTCCTTGGACGCAATAATGGCAAAAGATCGAAAGTTGAACGTTCTAATGTCAATCATTGGAACGTCCAAAGGGACGTCCATTATTAGTGCCATTTTTTCAGCGGAACGTTCTTAGAACGTTAATTTGCCATCTAAATGCTAGCTGGGCTAGTTCAATAAATTTCCATGATGTGCGTATAAGGCAATGTGTGAATACAGGAACGCCTTATATCTACAGTATTAACAGGAAACGGAAAGGGAAATAGCCTTAGAGAGACGGGTCTGGATAGAGGGTCAGTGCATAGCTGCACTTCTCTCGCGGGGTGCATAAGTGTATGCTATCATCATCAACCTCCGTTTCGAAATATCAAGTATTCCGACCTTCACATGTTTATCTAACCTGATACCCATTTTATTACCTATCCGAGATGGGCTATCTAGGATAGGGCAAAGAGGCGTCTACTTCTTGATGGACGGCCCCAAATAGTTAAGTGCCAGCAAGCGAAATACGAAGGAAGCGAACATATCATGAACGAGAAAGTGCGAGTCCGATTTGCAAGTCTTTTCAAATCCATGAGTAATTCAAACAGTTCCCTTATTGAGATAATACAAAAAGGGGGATTTAATTTTTCAGGGTAAAGGCAGTGGGTGAGTGAGTATATAGATATATTGCAATCCCGATGCATTTGTTTTGAATGCAGCTGCGAGGTATACACAATGGTAAACAGTAATTATCATTGGAGCGATAAGTTTGCCGAGTATATATATATATAAACACAGAATAAAAGAGCTGAGACAGTGCTACTGTTGCTACTGATTAGATAAATTATGGGATTTCGTAATGAGAAATTGCGGACGCTTGGAGAGTTGCTCGTATTATATACTCTCTTGTTTTCATTCACGCCTCGGTGACAATTGTTGATTCGGAAAAATACTGTAACAATCTTCTCGCGAGAGTCAGAAGAGCTAATTGAACGGTTCGATTTCTCTTTATTCTTTGATGTGGTGACAAAATAGGGGGTCATTGGGTTTCATTCCAAAATTTATGGGATTGAAATCGGAAAATTGAAAGAAATTTGAGTTCTTTTTGGGATTTTGATTTCTGAGAGAAGCGAGGGTAACAAGTCTTTGTGCATTGAAATGTTCATGCAAAAGAAAGGAGTAGTTAGAGTTTGTAACCAAGAAAAACTCAGAATCTTCACTACTTTTTGAAAACACAGAAGGCATTAGAATGTTGACTCTTTGAATTGATATGACAGAAAGAAGGCTCAAGAGAAGGCTTTTTCAGCTCTCTAACCTTAAAATAGCAATTTGGGACATGCTATTTCGATATCTATTCAAGGAAATATAGCTGTGTGTTGAATGCGAATTGGTTTACGAAAGTTTTTTTGCACACATTCCAAGGATAGTATTTTGTACAAAATTTTTCAGGTACGCGCAGTTTTATAAAATTCTGTTACAGCATGGTGGTACCACCCTAAAACTGTCGGGTTCAGAGTAATTTCAGAATTCTTACGATGAAAAGAATTATATCTGATGGCCTATACGCTGATTCGACGAGCATTTTTGATAGCATGAATCAACACCCATTTTCATTTTGTTTTCGTCGACGATAAATTACCAGGAGAGCTCTTCACAATGTCCAAAAAAGTACGAGTGCATCACTTTTTTTCATGCTAACTTCAGGCTTATTTTTGACAAGTGTTGATCACAATTCAAGTAATGACAGATAAGCATACAAAAATTTTGTTGATTCTTTTTTGGAAATATTGTACTCAGTGTAGCCGGCATAGCCATGTGCGATATTACTTCACACACGTGTTACGCTACTAAATGTGCGTTGCCACTTTATATACACACCAAGCTACGCCACGCGTTTCATCCACACTTGCCAATTCTATTTTCTTTCTCTCTCATTCTCCCTCAATTCGCCAAGTTATCAGGGCTTCAGCACAAATTTTAGCACATCGAGAAGGCTTAAACATTTGAAAAACGGCTTTTTTTAAAGCAAAATTTAGTTAAATTCGTTCATTTAATTCACAGATGAAACTATAAAAATCAGTGATTGTGCGAGAACCGCATGTCGCAGACGGGCGTGTCAATCTTATACATAAAAAAAAACGAGTAAACAACAAACCAATGCGTAGTTCAGTCATCACACCATTCAAACAACATGACCAGCACCACTCGTGTAAAAAAAAATATAGCTATATATAGTGACTCTTCCGAAAAAGGCGCGCGCGGGCTCGCACACGTGTTCCGATGCTCCGAAAATCATCATTCAAAAAAGATTGAGGGGAAAAAAGCGCGGAAAATCATATACCCAGAACCACTACACACTTACCCATCTTCAATGACTGACCACAAAAAAATCACAGATTTAGCCACCACCTTGTTTCCAAAAATCACATAAATTGTGTCTAATCTTTATATAACTTTATCACACATAGAAGAACAGAACTCCTTTGTTCGGTATGATCATGATATCGGATAGCGTGGTGGCGTGGCGAATGGCGAAAAAAAAAAAATTCAACGGTGGCAGCAGCAGCAAACTGAACGAATACGCGACCGACCGGGCACCACCACACCGACGACGACGACGACGACGATGAAGCAGCCGGCTAGCACACTTTTGCTTTGCGGGTGATGCGTGCATGCGCGATATGCCGCTCGGTGTTCACGACGACGACGACGACGACAAGTATTTATTATCCGCCGCGAGCAGAAAAGAGAGAGAGAGAGAGAGCACGTTCACGTGTCCGGGCAGCAAATGAAGAACCAATCAGAGCTCTACTTGCTTGACGTCATGTCTCTGTATCGACCAATGGTTGTTGCCCATGTGACGCAGCAGCAGAACAGCGGACCCAGCTAATCTTTGGGCGTGTGTATATCAAAAACAAGCCTATGGTGCTATAATATAACGCGTGATGAACCCAGAATATGATGCTGCTTGTATTAGCACTACTTCCTGGACCACGACTATACTCATGTACTGTTTTTTTTTTTTTTTAGAAATTGGAAAAAAAGCACGTGGTAGTCTAGCAGACGATATTTTGATTTTTATAGATGTCAAAGAGAGGGTTAAGTTGAGTTGAGATAATAATGTAAGGCGAGTCTGATCTGATGGAATGTTATTCTTAGGTGGGTTACGCTCTCTCGTCGTTGAATGCACTTCTCGCGAGACGCCCGCGCAGCGGAGAGATACTTTCCCTCGACAGGGATCACTTTATGAGAGTGAGAGAGAGAGAGGAATCGTTGCATTGGGTGAGACACGAGAAGGGATAAAATAAAAAAAAAGGCACATTCACCGAGAAAGAGAGACAGCTCTCACCAATAAGCGCAGCAGCAGACAGCAGCAGACACGTAAGCTTCGGCTTGCAATTTTCTCTCTCTCTCTCTCTCTCTCTCTCTCTCTCTCTCTCTCTCTCTCTCTCTCTCTCTCTCTCTTTCGCTATCATCGCATTAGCTTAAATTTAACATAGTAAAAAAACCAAACATAGTATGATACTCTTAAAAAAAAATTGTGTGCAAACGATGACCACTGGATATCCTAGCATTCCTAGTACTCTAAATAGCATATTATGATAGGAATGAATTTACTCTGGTGAACGAACATATCGTCAGAGCAGAACACGCAGAACCCACACACCATCACAAAAATTTGCTGCTAAGTACAGAGCATGCTTTTCTCGGTGATATTATATGGATATTATTCGCGACTCTCGCGCGCGCGCGCAGAATCGAGGTTACGGCTGCGCCTCTGGCTTACCTCAGCTCTCTCTTTCTCTCTCTCTCTCTCTCTCTCTGTTCGAGAGACCGCTCCTCTGACTCTTCCTCTACCTCTTATTTTTTTAGGTATAATAATCTTCTTCACAGTTCACACCCAGGTCAAAGATTACTTCAACAATGTGGCTACTTCACTCGCGAAAATAAGTTTCCCGGATGCACACGACTCCTCGATGTCTATACGGTAATCCACAAAACTGGACTGACTGACTCGCGTAATGTAAGCTAAATAGTATATATATATATATATATATAATGCAAACTCGTGGCCAAGTGTCACGCGGACAGCGTCGCGTTTTAGCATATGATGAGCTGAACTCTCTCTTCTCTTCAGAGCTTATGCTCGCGGAGCACGTAGACGCGCCGCCACCACACCACTGCACCTACACACGCGCTTCGAAATCGAGCCACGCCACACAAAATATATATATAACCACCCGCGGTATAAAACACACACACCTTGTATACAATATTATTATTACTATATATGAAACACACTATATAGTCACTTTGGAGCAAAAGCAGTCATCAGCTCCTCGCGAATGCTCGCGCGCGCGTGGTGTAAACCTAACCCCACTCCTTCGCCCACGCACACACACCACGAGGATATCAAGGGATAAATAGAAGCAGAAATATATACCGTCTTCTTCCAAAATTGCGAATTGATGCTTGTTTGTGCGATATTATTATTGTGGACGAGCAGAAGCATGCAGCACCTCGATCACATCGACTGCATGATGAAAACTGGACAGATGATACGACGACGACGACGGCGAAGGGGAGGGGCACGCGGGCGGCACACAAATACAATCTTACAATGAAACTCATGAACATGTGCGTTCGTTATGAGAAAGAGAGAGAGAGAGAGAGAGAGAGAGAGAGAGAGAAGACTTGATCCGCGTGCTTTTCCCGAACTATACACGCTGCCTTGCTAGGCTGCTGCAACGTTGGATTTAATGGTATATGTGTGTGTATATAGGTGAGAGGCGGCGCGTGACGCCCGCCCCGCCGCTCGCTCTGACGCGCAGCAGCAGCAGTTATAGCAAGAACGCTGTTTCTTCCAACGGAAAATTACTCGATTACTCTCTCGACGAAGGTGTTCGATGCACCTAAAAACCTGCTACCGGGATCAACTTATCGCACGATGATTCATCAACACGCTGCGCACAAAAAAAATATCACACACACACACACACACTAAAATACTGTGTTATATGGTCATGTGCATCACTATCTTGCTCACCGACACGTAGTAGATACAGAAAGGAACTATATTGGCGATGCTCTGAATCTGCAAATTTCTCGTTCAGCTTCTTTTTCTTCTCCACCTCCGTCACTCCTGTGAGTTTAATTTGAGGTTACGTAGCACACGCGAAGTAAGATTTTGTATACGAAAACGTTCACCAGGTCTTTAGCAAGCCTCGCGCGAATGCTGCCACGAAGTACCGCGAATGTTGTATATATAAGATATATAGAAGAAAAAAAAACTGGGCTGCGGTGCAGGCAGGCAGGCACAGCGCGGCGGCGACGAAGCGGAGAGTAGAGTCGAGAAATCGCGACGGACGGTTCGTTCACGACGACACGACACGACACAACGACGCGCGCCACGGACGACCACGACACAACAGTAGACCACGCTCGCGCAGATGATGGTGGTGGTGGTTTTCCTCTCCTCCCTTCCCTCATCGTCTGTGCTGCTGTGCTACCAATATAGCTATTGCTATATCTATATATGCTGGAGCAGGCCACGAGTTTTCCCCACCCCACCATCACCAGCCATATATAACTCTATCTCTGTCTTTTTTCCACATGCTGTCTAACATGGTCTGTTTTCGCGCCGCTACATCTCCACCACCGCTTCTGCAAGTCAAATCATATATATATAGATATATAGTTTTCATTGGGCTTGCCGCCTGATGGGTGTATATGGTGTTTCAGTACAGAGATGGAGACAGGTATGCACCGCATTTACACCTTCCTCGATTATGCCGATGCATGAATGCGGCATATAAGCTCCAGAACAAAGGCGAGACTCCTCCTGCGCACCGTTCACTCTACTGTTTTTCAATACGATTATATCTATGTATATTTTTTGTCAAGAATTTGCGAACGAGTGGGTGATTCTCCTTTCACCCAACTCTCATACACAATTTACGCATAAAATTCACGAATCAAGTGCATTCGAATCAACTTGTTCTTCAATTTCTTTTTTTTTACTTGTTTACGTTTTTCAAAATACCTTCCATGCACGATTGCCCATGATTACAAGAAATTTCCAAGCTTGGCCTGGCTTGGCCCATGTAGTAAGCGCGCCAAAAATACGATAGCCACGCTGGTTTTGGGCTGTACCTGATGCCCTCATCGCTGATGCCCGGATAGAGAGCCGGCCGGGCGGCTCCAACTCCGCAGCTATATAGCTCCAATAAACTCCAACAACTTGTGTAAAGAGTGGGGCGCACTAACCTTCCCCTCAAAAGCTGTAAAACCAACGTGGAGAGACTCGGCGATGCACCTCACGATGACGTTGGCACACGATGCTTGCACTCATTCTTCTTTTCAATAATGTTAGTTAGACCTTTTGCCCCTTCTCTGGACGATCTTTTACAATATATCTAATGTGCAGGTCTAGAATATATATATATATGATGCTCTACACCTTGCCCATTATAGGGCCGATATAGAAAAGAGTAGGTGCATCATTAAGCTGATGCTTCCGAATGCATGTGCGGGCTATGTGTTATATGAGCGCCGCGCCCACATTTTCTACAAATCTACCTGACCGTCAATGGAGACAGCCTTTTTTCGTCGAATTAGTCTGTATATCTTATGTGCAGCAACGATGACGCCCTTTTCTCATTATATTAAATGCATTCCTAATGCAGAATCTGGAGAATGAATCTGTGTCTATGCTGTGTCTAGATTTCTAGATGCACACACGTGTTAGTGTTATACAGCTGACAAGAACTGCATAAGATATGGTGTGGATGCATTGAGAGAAAGTTTGAGAACTCATTGATGAAAGGCCCTTCGAATCTTGATGCCTGATGATATTGTAGCTTGCACTGAGGTGATATTTCTAGAATTTTCCTCGAGGGGCATCTCACGAACTTGGCGTACTGAGAACTATAGGCAACTGCCGGCAACTGCGGGCAACTGCGGCGCCGCGCAGTTGCCCGCAGTTGCCGGCAGTTGCCGATAGTTGCTCGCATTTGCGCTGCATCGGCGGTACCTATATATACCGCGCCGTATATATATGTATGAGTCCCAGCGCAGGTATAATAAGTCCGAAGGGTCGGTCAACAATGAATTGATTCTATGGCAATATCCTTGCGGTATAGATCGCGCCTCCGACGAAGTCAATTAGTCTATTGCATGAAAATGACTTTTTGATATGTGCACATTGGATACTTTCCACACGCCTGTAGATACAGCCCTTGGAGCGCACTTTGAGTCTCTCTCATCACCACGGTGGGTCGAAGGCGGGAAAGTTGGAGGCTCAGGAAAGAAGAAATTCCTGTGAGTTATAATTTAAGGTGCCTCCAGGATCATTTTTCAATGAAATTCAAAATTTTTCGTCGATGGATTTAGAAATGAAGTCAATTTTTGGATTTCCGATGTTAATAATAGGTAAAAAAATAGCCTTGATCGCGGTTATTCGCCGCGGTTGTGGTTTTGTTCCCGTAATTAGTCCAGAAAAAAAAGTTCTATCCAAAGATGTGTGATATAGTTTTTGTAGATTTAAAAAATCACCAAGATACTCTATTCATATTCAAAAGAAAATGAGCAACAGCTGCTGTGAGATTCTGAGATACAAAAGAATATCGCAGGAACTTCGGAAAATTTCTCGCACTTTTATCTGAGATTTTTCTAATTACCTACAGTCTCGCCCACAGTGGACCCAATCATTTTATATAAGCACATCATCTTGTACATCTTCAAAAAATCTACAAAAAAACTGTCACACGCATTTTCGATGAGACTCATTCCTCTTTAACTTATTTCGGAAGAACCAAAGAAAATATACTTTGGAAGGGACCTAAAGTGTGATAGAGACAAGTTTTTGCCCACTATTTATAATGGACAAATCGAACAATTGACTTTATTTTCAAAACCACCGACAAAAGTCTTTGATTTTTTTCCGGAAAAAGGTGTGCTTCTACGTACTTCCCACTATCATCCCATTATCTATACATAATTCTAATCTTTAAGATAAATGTGTAGGATAAAACGGAAAGTTCCAAATTCTGGACACGCCAAAAATGTTGTCTTCTTATCTACATCTATTTCGGAAGAGATCTTTGGAGTAATTTCTTTCGACAATACGAAATGATCACAATGATCCTTGTTTGTTCACTCGAATTCTCGATAAAAAGGGGAGGATTCGCGTACAGGCAACTTCAAGGTATTTGGTTTGAGATTGGTGGAGATGCTAAACTGCGATGTATTCCACATTCTATTTTTTAATAATTGTATGACCCGGTACTAAGGCACTCATTGACCATGGTAGGATGTATGGAATTTCAAAGCTCATCCAAAGATGATCAATTTGAAATGTAAACTTTCCTAGGGCGTGCATTGGCATGATTTAATACGTCGAAAACTGTACACGAGTCACGTGACATAAAAATTTTGCCTGTAATTATTTCAAAGTATAATTATTTGCGAAATTATTTTGAAGTGTAATTATTCGAGATGTAAGGCCTGCACCCTTACATCGCAAAGGTCGTCAATTACTTTGATAAAATGAACCGGTTAGCTCTGATGAGACGAGAATGTTTGCATGCGGCCACTACCATTTCAGAATTCATCATTTTTACTATTTTAAATAAGTGGAACTGCCTGCAAAGATGATCTGTGTTTTGATTGGAACTTCGAATGTGTGAAATTATTAATTAAAGTAGTCATGGCTTTTAAAATTTTTAACAAATAACGACCAACCACTCAACGACCAGAGCAAAGAAAGGAATGGAAAAAATTCGCGAGATTTGACGTATTTGATTGTAGAAAAATTCAGCAATTGCACCTTAACGCAGATAATGAGCAGGAGTTTACACGATGATCACATGCAACGAGCAGTGCACAGGGCTAATGGTGATTTTGCTGTGGAACGTATAGCGTATTTCACAACCTCCGTCGACGTCCTTTCGGATCCTGCAACAGTTCTCGTCACGGCCGTGGCTTACTTACCAAGCTTCCTTCAACGGCCCTTAATATCAGAATCACATTGACTTTACAGTCGCGCTAAAAAAAATCGTGACATCATTGTGACTTTGATCAGTGAAATATTATTACGATACAGATGATGAAATTTCTGACGACTCTTCTTTATTGGCTCAAGAATGAAACCGAAGTAGTGGGTATTTGGAGTCGTGCTACTGGTTCCTTAAAACAATGAACATTAATGATCAAGTGAACTAACTTTAAATCCACTAACTTTTGAGTTTGAATTATTTCTTTGTTTCAATTAAATGTATGAATATTCAAGCATCGAGTATGGATAGGGGGGGGGGTATCATTTCAATATTATTGGAGACATTTCTGTATTAACTTCAATTTCTATTCACTCATCGATCTAATGAGAAATATCAACATTAATTACAAGTTCTAACAATGGCGCGTCGTGAGTATGATATGTATATATAAATTATTTACAAATTCTTAAAGAAAAATACATGTAAATAGACATAGATGCCCTGTTTTTGGGGGAAAATTCCATGTAGCTACTCAATAATTTTAATAGAATAATTAACTACCATAGATGATTGATCAAAAGTGCAGAAAACTCAACTTGAAAACAATTACAGCGGATCTGATATCCAAGTGAGATCTTTGTCATTATATAATAACGCAAAATCTTAAAACTGATTACAATAAATCACAAGCACCATAATATTCTGTAAGTGCGAAAGATTTTGATAAATTTCACAAAAATTTGATGAAATCGATATGAAAAGAGAAATGTTATCGCCCACTGTTTCAACAAATGTCATCTAAGTAGTGAGGTATTTGGGAGTGATTCCATATGCTTGACATAAGGTTTTTGAATAAAACGTAAGAATAGGCTCACTCTACAAATTAAGTACCAGGTATCAATACGACACTGAATTGATACCCTCAAACTTCGGTTGTTCTCGTTCTCGTTCCTTTCACAAATCAAGTAATACATTTGGCGAATTCTGACTAAAGGCTGTCGGGTGCATCGGATCGTTAGGATACCCAGTTTGTCCATCTCCTGTATGATAAGGAACGCTCAAGGCTTGCAGCATATAATGAGTTTGATGGGACTCGTCATGAGCGGCTGATGAGTCTCGTAACCTGCTCCAGTCTTGATCCAGATGCGGACTTTCGACGTGATTCGGTTCAGAGTTCACATTTTGAATTTCAATCGGGACGTGCGGACTTTCGACGTGGCTCGGTCCAGAGTTCACATTTTGAATTTCAATCGGGACGTACGTACTTAGCCGACTAGTTGAAGACTCAGATGCGTTGTGATTCTCTTCAGTCGTATTGTCACAGTCATCAAAAACAGTCGTGGGCGTATCGATCGAGTTTCCGTGAGCATTTGCATAGCTCACCACTCTCTGGTTCTGCGCATCTTCTCTCATATCACGAGTGTTAAGATCTTGACGGTTCTCGATATTCTCAGCTGCGTGGTTGGGCGAAGGAATACTTGCAGTTTCACCTCCCTCAGAATTTTCTTCGGAATTTTCTTTGTGTTTCAAATAATGATTCATAAAATTAGACGTATTCCACCAACCTACTGCATTTGCAGTAACGTCCTTCTTCGTCATTTTGTGGGCTTTGATCTTCTTCTGACATATAGAGCAGGTGATTTTCGCATGCATCGCCACATGATCAGCATCGATACTTGTAAATTTGAATTCTAATACTATGAGGCTCAGGTTACTCCTCTGGTAATCAGTGAACTTAGCTTTCCTTCTCCTATCGTTTCTGATTTGCGCTAAGATTTTATTCTCTTCAGCTTCCAAATCCACATCACCCTGGCTCGATGCATTCAAGAGGAATGGTCCTGTACGAGTTTCACTGAGTAAACGTTCTAACAATTTCCATTTACCCGGTTTAATCTTACTTTTTTCACTCTTGCCTGTGATTAATTGTAATAAGATTTTCAGATCAGAAATTTGGCCTAGTGAGAAATCAAATTGATCTTCTTTTTGGTAGTATACACCGTAAAATTCTTCTGGCTTTTCTATGATGTCAGTTTCGAGGTTTGCATGCTCCAGATGACTTGTGTATGTTCCACCTCGTATTTGCTTCCTTAAAAGCTCCACAAATTCATCCTCACGATCCTTGTAGAGTTCGAATTGAGACTTTCTAACCATTTGAGTGTATCTAATCACATTTTTGATGAAAGGTGTGGCCTCAAATCCTCCATGTTCACGTAAAATTGACCAAAAAGTACTGTAGTATTCATCAGTGGGGGTCATGGATGCCATGATGGAGCTGTAATTTTCGCGATTACAGAGTCCTGTAAGAATGTTACATATTCGTTAATGCCGTGATCCCCCAATTTTCAATTCTTGTGAAAGATAGCCTCAAAATGATTGGATTGCTAGCCAAGGAACTTTGATCGTACATCCGTCGATGAGAGGATATCTGCCCAGAAACCGATGCATTCATGGTAGCATCATGTCTTTGATTCGATCATATAAGTCTTGTGGCACTACCACTGAACCATTGTGACACGTGAGTTTAGGCAAAGTGTACTCGTACCGCTCCAATTCGACCAAACCCTGATTCAAGAGACGAGTCTCCTTCCTCAAAATTCTAGTGCTGTCGACATTGAACCAAGAGCCTAATACTCCAAGTACTTTGTGAGAACCGTCAGAAGTTTCATTTTCGTGTACAACTTTCACCGAGTTTTTAGAGTATGTTATGGCCACCCACTGTGCTTCATACATGTAAGCAAAGCCGCAAATAAGCCCAATCAAGCATTTATCAGATTCTTCTACACGGAAAAGACACCAATCTAGGAGATATATTTCGTCTTGTATTCCAAATATCGCAATAGGTGGCTTTCTTGGACCAATAGATCTCCGATTCCCTTCTTGGACTCGTATACGTCGATCACTGCTGAGTTTCTTTGCATCGTTGCCTTTATTAATAATATACCACAAACGTGACGATCGGACTATCGATACTTGGCCATTTTCATCCGTGGTTTGGATGAATCGAGGATCTTGATGAGTACTGGTATCAGGGATCATTGCTGAGCGTTCTCGGTGAAGCATGTAATCATCAAAGCCGGGTAGCGCTACGAAGTCGTCATTTCTAGCTGGCCCACCGTCATTTATTCCACCCGTCCCATCATCTCCTTCCAAGTTTCCTGTTGAATCTACCAACTGGTCGATGTCAGGTTCGGGGTCTTCGGTATTAGCCATCCTCTTTAGATCGGAAGGGGTGACAGATATATGATCACAGTCTTCAAATTGAATACTTTGTACTCCAAGGATACGTATTTCATTGAATGCGTCTACTTTTGCTCTCGCCATTACATTGTGTAGGGCTTCGACAGAAAGGCTCGCATCGAACATCTCTTCGTTTCCTAAATCAACACAAAGCTGCTCTTTTCGGATCTTTTCACACGAAGCCATCAAAATTCTGTTCCTGGGGAAATTCAATCGCTCGTTATACTTTGTATAATCGCACGACATCAGATCTCCGATCATTTTTATCCTGTGAACTTTGTGACAGGCTCCAAGATAAGTGCAATTGACCACTGTACAAAAAACGGTATGCAAAGATCTCAAAATCCGGAAAAAACCTTCACATGGTTGACTGCTCATCAGGTGTGGTATGAAATTCCTCTGAGAGTCTGGGTTCTCTAGTAAATCGAATACGATTCTGACCATGGCGTGTGCGTTCAGCTCTAAACAGGTGTAAGTGTTCAGTGAGATGAAATTATGCTGAACCGATAGTTGCGAGTTTTGGGAGAGAGATTTCCGCCAAAGCCGGCAGAAGAAAAGTGCATAAGTAATGCAGTAAATTCGCCTGAGAGGATTGAGTTCGGCCGATAGATAAGAATGAGCAATGAAGTTCATGACTTTTATGTACGCTTGTGTGCCTTCGCTGCCTGGAACATTTCGAAGCGCCTCGTACACCCTACGATGACACATTTTTATGGATGACGCAAATCTCATCTTATCATCATTAGCCAAATCTGATGCCGACAAAAGATGCTTATCTATGGATTCATTCTCGCACATATACAGCAAATGAGAAGAGGAGACTATGTGAGGGCCTAAAGGTAGTGTGATTGATTCCTTAAGTAACCGAGTTTTGAATCTGTTCACAACATGAACAACATCGGAGACATAGTTCTCTTCAGTTTCGAATGATGCATGGAACCATTCAATCCTGTACTTATTATTCGAAGGCTTCTTTCCAAGTTTTGTCATGATTTTCATCGCACTCAAAGCGCGAGGATCACCATCAGCTGAAAACCCTTTGACTATAATATTTTCTTTCTTCAGTTCGTCTTTTATGAAGATGTGCCTTTTGACACAATCCTCGGCAGTATTTGAGGAATCAGAGGGCATCATAGCTAAACAGAACGGAGGAGCGTTCTCAGCGAGAGGCTGGACCATGAACACATGCAGATACTTTGCTAGCTTGTTATTTTCTTTATAATTGAGAAGATCTTCCGGCGATGTCACTTTAAATGCGCCTTGAATCGGAAAAGAGTTTTTATCGAGAGGCGGGACGAATCCAACCAATTCCCCGGTTGCAGGATCAATCTCGGCTTTCTCCGTGATCTTTGTTGCATCATCGCTGACCCATACCTCTAAAGGGTAGTTACCGTTAGCCAAGTGATTCTTCAACCCAACTATGTCTAGAATCGCTCTATTTCGCGGGTTAGCTTTACCAATATATCTGTATATTGTTTGTTTCGAAGGTATTGGAAGATTCTCTTCAAGAGTTTCATAAGCAACGACACCTGCTAGCAAGAAAATATACACCCAAAATTTCTTATATGGTTCGGTATAACGATTCTGATATTTGTCTGAATCCGAATTTCTATCCAAGTGCATAAGTATCATTCTCAACAAAGTCGAACATTTTCGAGATTCATTATTCTCGACACCATTGTAATGATAATCGAGAATCGATTTTTCAAGCTCTTCTATGGAACGTTTGATACCTCTATCTGATTTTGTTTTAACCCAAAACGCATTGCCTTTCTCTTTGCATAAGTTTATGATCGATTCTAAGTCGGTTCTATCACCTAACAGAAACTGAAACTTAGATGGTTTTTTATAACAAACCCCGTAATAATCAATCAAATTAACGCCAGGGGGAATCATTTCCCGAAACCCATCGCTTTGTACTATGACTTCTAATTTATCAATGATGGTCGCATCATACTTTTTCATGGTATTTTGATGGTCTATGCGCTGAAGCTTCAAGATATTCTTCACATACGTTGGTATTGTCTTGCCCATCCCTCGCTCGATAGCAGCCCAAAAGTTACGACTCTCCTCGTCTTCCACGCGTGACTGTTCCATTTTTGATCTGGAAATAGATCAGCAACGTCTTTGGTTAATATACATCAAAGGTGGATGAGGAGCGAACATGAAAAAATCCGAAAGAATCTCTTGCACTAAGCTAGTTTGTCCTCTTTTTATTCAATTTCTCTGTTTCGGACAGGTTGACGATATAAAATCCAGACAGTGGTCGTCTTAACAGAAATACCCTAGATTTCTCAAAATAATGATCACAAAAGCCAAAATATTTGAGCTTACTCGGAGATTAGAGGTTCTTCAATTCACAATTTGGGAGATGTTAATTGAAGGCCAATTAGGAATTGTATGGGAAGTGGAATATTACGTTACATAGCAAAAATATCGAAAAGTCTATTTTGAGCATGTTAAGATCATCTGATTGAAATTTTTGACTTCAGAATTGACTTCCGGCATTGAAATTCACTTTATGTTGGTTAAAACACCAAATACTAGTGTAAATGGAGGAATCAAACAGTCGAAAAGTTTTCGATTTATATTTGCCATTCCTCTCAAAGGTGGTCAACCATTGATACCTCATTCTTCAAAATAACGATACAACAATATTGATGTAATTTGCTGATTTCTTGAAGATTTTTCCGATTATCTACCAAGCGTTGTCACGAACTATTAAAAATATCTATTATCCAGTAGACTGGGAACTTTCACAATTTATCACGGTTATTGCGCTATCGACCACGATTAATGACTGAATAAATTTTAAGGGAGTAACCTCGGTAGAAGATCCACCGATCAGATTTTGATCAAACTTGGCAGAGAGATGTACTTGCGTGTCAATTGAACACAGTCAAAATTTCACGAGCATTGGCTACCCCTGAGTCAAACCATCAGCATAAACATTTTTAGAGGTTATACACGCTGTCTTATGGGGCATCGCGATGATTATTAGACTATCAAAGACTGACCGATCAGTTTTTGTTTAAGTCTTGCTAACTTATAGATCTTAATACAAAGAACGTGCTCGAACTTTTTTTCAAGCTTTGGTCAGCTTGGAAAAAAGTTCTGATTAATTTTCAGCGTGAAGTCACGAATAAGTAACAATTAAGACAAATTCGCCCATAATCAGGGATTGATATTTCATGATTCGTGAGCCGGATGCTTATGCAAGTTCACGTGAGGGTATATCGAGATCTGATTAACACATAAGACACACATGTAGGCAAATTTGTGAAAGTTGAAAAAAATTGATCTATTTGACTCACGCGGTACCGAGTTTACTCCCTTAACTACATTCTGCGATGTAAAGATGGAAACATTTGTGTGAGTTATCAATGGAAACTGGACTATTTACCGGTCAAGAATTTGGGTCTTCGCGAGAAAATCAAATTAATGACGGAATATTCGGCAAACTATCAAATTCTACCATGATGAACCGCTGACAGGACACATCATCCTTCAGTCTCGAAAAAAGTGTCTGACTCAAAAGTCATCAATAGCTTGTTGAAATATCACAGGGACTTCGAAAATTACAATTTCAACTCGCAAAGTAGTGTATGTCAAATCTATCAAGCCAGTGCGGCCTCGTGGATAAGGACCCCCACCCTCAGGCCAGTCAGCCGCCATATTAAGGTAGTTGTACACTAAAATGCAAAATATACCAGAATGTCACCAAAGTTGGTGAGCATTCAGTTCAAGTGTTAATGAACACCTGTGCAAAATTTCAAAATGATTGACCATTTTGTTTCAGAGTGGTAGTCATCAAAATACGTGAAGTGGAGCACAGTGAAGTGGAGTTGAACAGTAAACGTGTTAAACTCTAGTTGTAAAGATTTTACAGAGATGTATTTCATCCTTCTATGATACTACCATCCATAAGTAATGACGTAAATGAATGGATTATGAAACATGTGTAACTACGGTTGAAGTTGGCAATTTTGAATGCGGTAAGTTGTAATTTTTAATCAAAATTTCTCCGGCATTGTGAAAAAGTATTTTATATCCGGGGCTATAAAAAAAAATGCGTATGCACATCGTTGCATAATCTACTAGTTAAGAAGGCACCAGCGTTGGGTAACGTATCACGAGCACTTGGAGCACTAGTCATTTTCGAGTTTTGATTACGTTGCAGGAGGAAGTTCTCATAATCTATCACTAGAATCCCAGAAACAAATTCTAGTTTAAGTGCCAGATCTGCAAGACAATTTTCAATATTTTCATGTTGTTGGGTGCTCCAATTCTATTAAAAGATTGGTTGAAACTTGAGTTAACTCGAATCTGAAAAATCTTGACTTTGTAAAGAAATTATTGTCGATGAAAATGTGAGAATGAGGATTCGTTTTTATGTGTCCGAACATCCTAACATGCCTCTGCCCGAGACTCTGCCTTAAACTGAGGGAGTCACAGGGAAAAATATGTTCAAAGATTGAACGCCGGTGACGATAGATTTTGAGCGTGCAGATGTAGAATGTAGAAAATTATGAACCTCATCGTTCCTTGGCCAGCATGAATAAACTTCATAAGGGATGTGAGGATCGAGATGATGTTTGTGATATGACTAGGGAGGCGAAAAATAGCAGTAAATTCTACCACTCTTCAAAGTAAATTGACTGACCTTTGTGTGATGAGTTGATCACCGCAATGGCATACGACAATGTAGAAGCTGGTCCATTGATCTGACGAGCTGCTGGGGCTACGGCGATAAATTCGGCATCAACCCTGACTCCGGTCACGTGGTGGCGATGGAGACTGCTATCGGTTCGTTGGCACGTATATAGGCTGTTGATGGATGGTTGCGTTTCAAGATTGTACTCTGCAAGTGGTCATTTAGAAGGGAACTTTCTTAAACTTAGATTGAAACAACTCTCACATTTGGTAATCACTTGCGCTGAAATCGCTGTTCTATGATTGGTCACCCAAAAAATTGAAATTACAAACATCAAGAAACGCGTAAAACAGCGACGCACCATCTCGAGCCATTTTTTTTTTGTCAAAGCCTAAAATGGCTGAACGAAAATTTCCAAGCTTGACTTGTTATGTTGCATTATGCACTTTAATGAAAAAATCCCGATTGTTATGCACCAGATGGAATGAAAGGCATAACAGACATTGATCTGCAAATATCTCGAGAAAATTTTGAGTGGTTCTGGCGCGAGAAACTTCATATTCCGGATCCCGGACCATACACTTGAACGCGGACGGATCCGAAACATCACCACCTTCTGTTTACAGTTTCGAAATATAATCGCTTCGTATAATCGCTCTTCAACCTGTTCGTATTTCTAGGTATCCGAAAAATTCTCAGTTGCACTTTAATTACCTCTAATCACTCGTCAAATCAGGCGTCCAACAGCAAAATACACCAGGTTGAGGTTCTTGCTCCAGAGTTGCCCCCATCCATACAGTCAGGTTGAGCCACCAAACCACAATTTTGGTAACGCAAATGCACAGGTGATCGATGATTAGAACAGCGGTCAATATATTGGAGCACAAACCACGACGTATCGGTTTTTGCTGCGATTGCCAATAATCGTCAAAATCGAGGGTAACGCCACGCTTCACTAATGGTGACTGATGGCCGATTACTCTCGCGATTACTGCTGGCTAGCTGCGGATGCACTGCTATGCACTGCGGAGCCGCAGCCACGACGTGGCAACTGATTCGTACCTGCTCCGATGCGGTGACAGATGCGCGCGAAAATTCAGCGGCATGTGACCCAACGCTATACACGATTTCTGCGCATCTGCACCTGTCGACCCCCAGCAAGTTGCACATACACGTGGTGAGAGTGGGGGAAGCCGATTGAAATTTTGCAAGACCGAAGATCCGGACTCCTATACCTGGGCATGGTGGAATGATACTGATTCCTTCTGCTTCACTCTTATTCGTATGTTACTTTGGAGTCGATAAAATTGTACATTACCACTCGAAAATGAGAGCGAAAAATTCTTAAAAACTTTAATTCTTGAATCAAAAGTCAGTAGAAGCTCGACAGACGAGTCAGTCGAGACGGAGTGGACGGAATCGCAGGCCAAGCTTCAACTTGAAAGTCAGTCGTAGTTGACTGACTATCCAGTCAAAGGAATTCAGAGAGTGAAAGTGATATTCGTCATCATCAATAAAGAGGATTAAATCAATTAATGAGTAGCTACATGAAATTTTCCCCCAAAAACAGGGCATCTATGTCTATTTACATGTATTTTTCTTTAAGAATTTGTAAATAATTTATATATACATATCAAACTCACCTTTTTCCGGAAAAAAATTAAAGACTTTTGTCGGTGGTTTTGAAAATAAAGTCAATTGTTCGATTTTTCCATTATAAATAGTGGGCAAAAACTCGTCTCTATCACACTTTACGTCCCTTCCAAAGTATATTTTCTTTGGTTCTTCCGAAATAAGTTAAAGAGGAATGAGTCTCATCGAAAATGCGTGTGACAGTTTTTTTGTAGATTTTTTGAAGATGTACAAGATGATGTGCTTATATAAAATGATTGGGTCCACTGTGGGCGAGACTGTAGGTAATTAGAAAAATCTCAGATAAAAGTGCGAGAAATTTTCCGAAGTTCCTGCGATATTCTTTTGTATCTCAGAATCTCACAGCAGCTGTTGCTCATTTTCTTTTGAATATGAATAGAGTATCTTGGTGATTTTTTAAATCTACAAAAACTATATCACACATCTTTGGATAGAACTTTTTTTTCTGGACTAATTACGGGAACAAAACCACAACCGCGGCGAATAACCGCGATCAAGGCTATTTTTTTACCTATTATTAACATCGGAAATCCAAAAATTGACTTCATTTCTAAATCCATCGACGAAAAATTTTGAATTTCATTGAAAAATGATCCTGGAGGCACCTTAAATTATAACTCACAGGAATTTCTTCTTTCCTGAGCCTCCAACTTTCCCGCCTTCGACCCACCGTGGTGATGAGAGAGACTCAAAGTGCGCTCCAAGGGCTGTATCTACAGGCGTGTGGAAAGTATCCAATGTGCACATATCAAAAAGTCATTTTCATGCAATAGACTAATTGACTTCGTCGGAGGCGCGATCTATACCGCAAGGATATTGCCATAGAATCAATTCATTGTTGACCGACCCTTCGGACTTATTATACCTGCGCTGGGACTCATACATATATATACGGTGCGGTATATATAGGTACCGCCGATGCAGCGCAAATGCGAGCAACTATCGGCAACTGCCGGCAACTGCGGGCAACTGCGCGGCGCCGCAGTTGCCCGCAGTTGCCGGCAGTTGCCTATAGTTCTCAGTACGCCAAGTTCGTGAGATGCCCCTCGATTTTCCTGGGTTGCTTGATTTTAAAATTCGATTGAAGGGCGCGGCTCCATTCTTTTTCCGGCGAGCAAGTACGTGTATTTTGATGAATAAAGAATGCTGAACTTGATTTTATCTCATACATCAAGTCAAAAGAATCACAATTTGTTGTTTTCTCAGCTGTGTCCTGGTCAGATTCCCAAGATTTCTACACAACAGCTGACGAAATGAGATGAGTTTGACGAACTCTCGATCCACCATCCGTGTTGTAAGATCCTCCACGTTAATTTGTAATCAGCATTTTCAAGCTCTACACTGTAATTATGAGAAAAAAAACATTAATGAGTTATTTGATGATCATTTGTGATGGTTCACTAAAAAAAGTTCAACTATTGAAAAATTAATGCTTTGATCTGACAAAGGGATACATCTACTGGAAACATTGAAATGGACCAGAAGTTGTTGTGCTCTAATATAGCGCAAACAAGTTTTGTTTTATTGAGAACAAATCAAACGATTATCATTACAAAATCTTTGAATTTAAACATTTGTATCAAGAACTTTCTTTGTATATGATACAATGAGCCTCTTAGACTAGCACAATCTATTAAAATTCGTTGTCTTTTGCCACAATCAAATCCTTATTAAACGACAAAACAACTATCAACTGGATAAAATTTCTTCATCACTTTTACAAAACACTGATTACTTTTACAAAATAATCGTCGAAAATTATTATTGCATTCGCATTGAGAAGAAGCTGGGTAATCGAAAATATCGATTCACTCGAAATGTTTGCCGTATCAAAAATATTTTTTTCCTCCGTAGATCTCGATTAAATCTTCAAATCTTTACAAAGATGCAGATGCAGCCGATTTAAAAAAATTTGCGGCTGAAATCTGTTTTTTGTTAGCTACAAACTAATACTTATCGGGGAAGATAGAAACCATTTGTCTTCTATGTTGCCCGAAAGATATGTGTAGAACACACATTCAAAAACTGAATAAAAATATGGTCTCATCCGTATCCATTTCAAAAAGGATTAATTTCTTTGATTAATTTCATTTGTCATGCGCATGTTCTATGCGCATGTTTTACCCACATTCATATCACCGTTAATTGACTGTTGAGTTATAATCAAAAACTATGCGCTTGCATTGAGATTCCGTGGATCGATTATTTTTCTCTGGAGAATCTATATTTCAAAAATACCTTTTTGAAATAAGAATTGAAAAGTACGTTTCTGAAAAATAGACGACCGCAAAATTGGTCCATTCTCTAGTAATGACCGGACATTGATTCACTGGTCACTGTTCTCATCAAGTTCAATAACTAATAGGAGATAATAGCAGAATTCAATACAACTTGAATTTGCTATCTACTAAGATTGCTAACGTAAAGATGCTTTAAATCAGTTTTTGGAGCATTTTCGAAGAGGGCAGCTCTGTTTTGTCCTTCTCCTTTCTTGACCCAATGACCATAAACACGAAAAGCACATCCATCGATGACCTGTACACAGAAAAGATTCATAGTCATTATTCAAGAATGAATACAGCACGAGCATTTACATCAAAACTGTTCGGAAGATGGCAAAAGTTGACCATCAAAGTAATCCAATGGATAGAACATGGTGGTGGTGAAATATATTATTCCTTCTGAGAAACCACGCATGGACGTTGCCTTCGCTCACGTCCAGCCCGGTTTACCGAAGGAAAAAATGTTTCCAGCACTCGACGCGTAATGTATGTACTATTAACTCGACTATTAATGGAAGATGTGAACGGACAGTTAACCGCAACCTTCACGCTAGGTGTATGCAACTTTTTTCGGCACTCAAAGTTACCTCTTGAACTTTGAACAAACCGGTATAATGTATGTTCCGAGTATCGGAGAAGTATGGGAAAACACTAGTGTGTTGCAAAAAATCGAAATATGTTCATCGAAACTTGCCGCTTTCAAAGCTTTTTGAATTCAAGATTTTTATTCTGACATAAAATTTCAAACATTTTTTGACAAGAAACACAAGATTCACTGGTCTGGGAAGAGACATCCAGTGAAGGGTTAACGTAATTTTTCGGAACTGTAATGGTTAATGTTCTCAGTCGCATCAATTTCCATCCGAATTCCTTCATAATTACTTGGAATTTCGCAGATCATTATTATGGGGGGGAAAAAAACAAATAAAAGAATTCATAAATGGGTGAAATAGATCTGAAACTATAACATTATACTTAGCAACTCCCACAAATTATGACAACGGTTGTAGGAATCAGTTAAAATGATGATTGTCATGCTTGTTCGTTCGTATCATCATCCTGTCTAACTCTATTTTGAATCAATAAACAATTGAATATTACGGTTTACAATTGCACCTGTTTTTTCAGAGGTTCAAATAAAGAGATGTTATTTGAGAATAATTGTTACGACCCCCGAAGACACCCGCAGTTTTTCGACTGAATAATTTGGTGATTGGAAAAAATCTGGGTAGTGCAGACCTAATAAAACATTTCGATTGACCGCGAGAGGCTCATTATTATCACCCTATGTATACTGGAATTCTTGCGCTATAATTGATATGTAACATCAATGAATTCCGGCTCCTCATTCTTACGATCATGAACGAGATCTAGAAACGAAAAATAATCCGAACGAGTATCGTCCGTGATCTTTTATCCAGTATATGCTGGATATATGGTTAAGTGAAAAAATGATTCGCATTTGCGGAAAATGAATGCCGATGATCTTTCTGACACAATAGCATGAATGGTATAGGTACTTACTTTTCTGAGAACTTTTATTCTATATGGATCTTTACAAGCCACTTGTATAGAGAGAGGTTCGGGTGTGGAGTGCAATCTTTTTATCCTGATGACGGCTCGTACGCATAATATTGCAAGGTGGAACTTCTTTCTAGCATTGAAAGATTTCGCTTTGAGCTCCTGTAAATATCAATGATTCCACAATCATACATCATTTTTACTTCTAGTTGACTATTATTTTATTGTTAATTTCACACAAAACAAACATTTGTTGTAACAGAAGTTGGCACAAAAACAGATACACATAGAACTCGGATGAAAGTGAGACACAGGATTAGAAATCTGAATGAGTACAAATGTATTGTCATAAACAATTTAATGGATGTGGCTTCTAGCATCCTCAGAATTGAATCCTTCTTCTATTTTTCTGAATGCATGTTGCAAGACGTTGAGAAGCACTACAAGATTTAGACTGGGAGATTCTAGCTTGAAATGAAAAATATGAAAAAAAATATGCCATGGACCAAGCGTAGTTGACATTTTTGAAACTTTTGTCTGTGATTGAGCCTCGTTGACAAGGACTACAGACTAACACTTGGATGTCGAGTGACTGATATCCCGATCGATTCCATACTCATCGAGGTTTTTTTACAACCATTGTAAGGAAATCTATCGTTCATTTTACTTTAAAATCAAGAGCAAAAAGTTTTGGTGGCCCAATAACAGTGTAAATATTGATTTCATCCTCGTGTGAATGTTTCCGTACTATTTCTAAATTAAACGGAATTTTTACTGTGGAACTTTGATTTGGAATAATAATGATATTTCAAATCCAATCAAGCTTTCTTGTACTGTGATATATTCCTTAATTGGCACTGGGGGTGTGCTATGTCCCATGGAAAATCTTTCATTTTCGATGACACACGTGATGTATCGCAGTCTCTTAATATTTTCTAATCTCATTTTGAAGGTCTTTAGATGAACAACTAAATGAGCCCAGATACGTTCAATTCCGCTGAAATTGGAAAGTGCTATGACAATCAAGGGATTTTATCCGAAAATTGAAACAAACGAAGTGACATTTTTCAAAGCCCCACAAAGTTTTGTAGTATACGCGTATTAACTTGCTGATATGACCAAGGCTAGCTCAATAAGTATTGCATATATAAGTATGATATTCAAGCTATTTAATTCAAGTTGATCACGGTGCAGCTCGCGTTACTCTCAAACTGGCCTCATCAGCTCAGCATGGTTCAGCATATACTATCGCGGTAGTAGTTGTTAATGCAGCATTTTCACCGAGACGTTAAGATTATATAACTGATATATTTTATGCACCATATCATATGATGTGGGCAATTTTTGGTTCAGTTTTTAACGTACCAATAGTTTAATTCAAAGTTTGGAGACTCCAAGTATAATAATGTAGGAAAAACTCGATCGATCGTGAGAGGTCCAGAATTTTTGCTTGCTCCGATGCACACGACCTCAATTTTTTACTATAAACAAAAATTGTAGAAGCTACCTATGTGGAGCAGACAATTTGTGATTACGGAAAAAATTGTCGATCCGAGACGGGATAAACGCGATTCACCTATATTATTCGGTCATCATTTTTGATTGAGCCAACTAAGGTCATTTGGCTCCGGTAGTTTTTGTATGCAAGCTCATCAAGAGTAACGGCGTGATAGTGGTGGAATTAGTTAACATTATTTCATAATAATCATGGCAAGATACAACGAAGCATTAGTATAAAACTGCAGCAGAATGAGCACAGTCATGCTAGAGAATTTTTACAATAGTGCAAATTAGAATTCTACGATTTATCAATTATGGAAACCACATCCATTTTTTTACATGTGAATGTGTTAATTTGTTCATGAGTTCATTTTAATTAAACGATTGATTACAGAAAAAATTGAGCTCTGATTACAGTGTTACAACAACAACGGAGTGAAGAAAAAGAGTAATTATTAGTTTTCTCGAGATAATTAGAGTACATAGAAGGAACCATTACCAAAGCAAGTTGTGATATCCGACTCAGGCGTCGTGAGTTCGTGGATAGAGATCGTTTCAAGGGAGCAATATCTTGATCCCATAGCTGTAAAATTGAATGAGATCCAGAACAGTTCATATTATTGATAGTGTCCTCAAAGTATGTTGAAATGATTGATTCCAGTGTTTGGTTCAACAATTAGCAATGTGCGGCATTTTATTATTATTCGTGACAGCAAGAATCTGAACATAAATCAAAGTCAATCAAGCGTATTGACTTTCATCAATACATGCAGTTGAGGGAGAAGCTTCAGCATTAAAAGCATAGGATATTTTCAGAATAAGGTTTGAAATATGGCAGCTTATGGGGGCTTGAATTATACTGGAAATAAGTCAACTCTATCAATGCGTAGTCCAGTTACAAAAAATATAAGTCCCAAGAATGGTGATATCCACGTGGATGAGCAATGCACCAATCTCACACAAAACAGCATAATTGAATGACTAAGCATAAAGGTAAGTAATGTCTTTAGGAAACTGTAAGATCTACACTGAAAACAAGTCCTAGGGTATATCTCAGAAATTCTTTGGTTAAAGCATAGAGTAACTCAGAAAATGTCTAATTCAATCAATAAGGTATCATCAACCCTTAGAAATTTATTATTAAAATGTATTTTGCCGGACCTTTTTTCAAATAAAATTTCAAAAAAATGAAGAATCAGAAAAATATTAGAAAAGAAAAAAATGCGGCAAGTTTGAATTAAAATCATGAAATTGCATCAAATAAACAGATTACAAAAATATAATAACTTACCACTGTGTGGAAAAATGAATGATCTAAAGCGTCTTTGATGGATATCCTCTTTGTGGGTTCAACAACTAATATTTTGCTGATCAAGTCTTTTGGAGCCTCTGCAAATTGAATGAAAAGAGCATTTATACAATTATTCGATTCATGCCTGTACTCTACCACAAACTTCGAGGAATTTTTCCATTCCTTGAAAATGGAATACATACTCAATACATTCTTTGAATATGTTCAACGAGTTATTTGGTGAATCAAAAAAATATCAATTCAAGCTAGAAAAACATTATAGCTTATGGTACAGTCATACTTGAAAAACAGTTATAAGACCATCATATGACAATCTATTTTGATCAGGATTCTGCACCAATTGAATTGAAATGTTGAGTTCAGAGGTGAATATTTTGTCAAGTTTCTGCGAATCCAAAGTTGTCAGAGTTCAACTCTTGACACACAATGACACAAAATCTGGGTCAGGATTGTTATCAGAATTTGACTCTTGACACACTATGTCCCAAAATCTGGTTCAAATTCAAGTTCTTGGCAAACTTTAGAACAATTCATAAATATTTCCCACTGGTTTTTGAATCGGAGTATGTAATGGTAAGATCACATACCTGTAATATCAGCCCATTCTGGTGAGGAAAATGAATATTTTCCTTCCATGATGTTTCTCAACATGATCATTTGCTTACGATGCCAAAATGGTGGACACCCCACAAGAAGAGTAAACATGATGACTCCGCAAGCCCATCTGAAATTATTCATCAAATTTAAAAGTCAGGTTGATTTCATTGGATGAGAGAGTGCAGTGAGACCTTACATGTCAACTTCATAACTGTAACCATCAGATTTTTCAAACATATTGCATTTCAAAACTTCAGGAGCTAGGTAGCCTGGTGTGCCACAGAGATCTGATGAAATTTTTTCAATTACACTGTGTTCTCATTTACTCATTAGTTGGAATAATAATTCTCTTATGTACAGATCTCTCTTACCAAACAATCTTTCTCCAGGTTTGAGAAATCTAGCAAAACCAAAATCTGTTATTTTTACATTCAAGTTATCATCGAGTAAAATATTTTCAGGCTTCAAATCTCTGTGTACTATTCCTTGATTGTGAACATGTTGCACTCCTTCAAATACTTGTCTCATAATATATCTAGTTTTCTTCTCAGAAAGTGTAACGACAGATGTCAAGTAATCAAAAAGTTCTCCATTCTTGCAGAGTTCAAAAATTAAAAATATAAAAGTGTTTGATTCAAACACATCATGGAGTTCAACTGTAGAGAAAACAAGTCATATTGTTTACAAGGGCATATATTCAAGAGAATTTTCAATAACCATGAATAAACTCACTTATGTAGGGGTGTCCTGCTACTTTTCTGAGAATTTGAACTTCTTGCATGGTGGCATCCTTCATTGTATGAGAATCTATGCCATCATGTGGCTCACAGCTGATATCTATGATTTTTGCTGCATATTCTATCCCAGTTTCCTTCTCTATGCACCTTCTTACTGTTGAGGATATGCCCCTGTAAGAGTGATATCCAACTTGGTATAACAATTGCAACTAAGGGAAAATGATGATTGGGTAACATGTAAAATTTGTTCATTCATTCATCACTACTCTATTTGTATACTACTTAAATGATGAGCTATTCTTTCCAATGGAAAACACAAGCCTCAATTTCCATGTCCTAAAAATTTTAACGGAGAAATTTTATTCTGAGTATTGACATTTGAGAGATGTGGCACATTAGAATGTGGCTGTGTTCTTTATTGGTATCAGCGACTCATCAATTGGAAATGTATTATAATGATTTTTAAAATTTAGCTTGATATATAGTTACTCAGCCATTGTGTGTATTGTAAGAAATGATGAAGTTGTTACAGTATACTTATGTATCATGATTTCAAGATGCATCAACACTCGACATGTATTTTGTCTTGAGCAACATCTATTGAGAAATTACTGTTGAGAAAGCAAATCCGACCCAATATTTTTCCAATCACTATGATACCTAAATCAGAATAATATTCTACATGAGAGAAATTTGAAATATGAAAAAACGTTACTGGTGCTTTCAGCAAGTCAACCACCAACATAGAACAAACTCAAAATTTCAGCGTATTTGAGAGATGACAGCTAAGAGGAAGTAGATGGCAAGATAGCTATTTTTGAGAAAATTTAAATGAATTAGTGGTTCTACGAGACATCTCAATTGATATCAGTTATTCATCAAATGACAGGTGACAAATTACATAATTTTTAGGTTAATAGCCACACCGCACGAGCGCGTGTGCTTCCCCACGGCTATTCATAACGACCCCACGCGACTTTTCTACTAGTAAACATACCTGCCGAGAATCTCTTTGGGCTCATATTTTGCGTAAAAACCCTTCGCAGCATCTTTGTCAGGTAGGAGATCGTCACCCTCATCTTTCGTCATTGTTCTTTTCGCCTTTGAGCAAAAGCACTAGCTAAATCCGTTGACTTTTGTTATCCAACCTAATAGAAGAATAGAAGCTTGCCTGCAAGCTAACGCTTCTTATTTCTATCACCATGAACAGAGAAGACTCGCATGTGCATTGCTCGTAAGTTCACTATTTATCTCATCACTTGTGCACTTGGATGGTAGCTTTCTTTTGCAATATAAAAAAATGTTCTCTCGATGCCGTTCGTTATTGTTATATAGATGTAAGTTAGACGAGGCGAGCCATTCAGTAACACCAAAATAAAGATTGGATCCGAGCCCGCTAGCGCATCACGAACTGCATAGAATGCACTTGGATACCACAATAACCTGTGGCTGCAAGCTGTTGTTGTTATTGGGTCTTAGATGTCTGTTCATGCTTGTTTTGCGCAGGGACAGCATACAACTGCAGAATTTTCGACAAAATTATGTTCAAAACTGTTGAATTGATTGAATAATAATTTTTTCACGTATAGCACGACATAACAAATCACAGCGAGATAAATATACCTGTTCGATGAGCTAATTCTTGTCTGCTTGCAGTCATCCAGATCGAATCGAGTAATAAATCTATACTGATCTACTGTAATCTATAGAGCATGCGCATCGCGACAAATCGGTCCCGTATCTAGCTGCTGAAGTTAGAGGAACATATGATTCAGATTGTAAATCCAAAATTGATTAAATAGATGTCAGAATGTTATCAAATGTTTGACTCTTTAATGCTCATATCAGTAAATGAGCTCAATACGATTGCATAATCTTTATAAGTATATGATTGAGAAAAAAACTGATGTAGTAGAGAGCCAGCGCGACATGAGTTGTCTATCCGTTCAATTTCACAGCACTCATAGTGAAACCGAATTGCATAATAGACTTCGTCGAATTAAATAAAAATTAAGTTACTTCCCAGAGCGAAAAGATATATAGTTATCAACATTTGTTTTGATCCCGAACTCGCACACATCTGAGAAATTCAGTTCAGATCAGGTTAGTCGACGACATCAATTGCGCACATGACTTCACTTCGATGTCGATCACCTTGGAATTAGCATGATGGCCGGTGGCTAACCGGAGGCTTGTTTATTATTTTTTCGGATAAAAATTACGGAGTAACAAGTATGGAATTGTCACGAGCTGTTCTTCGCAGTTACCCAAGAAAATCCCTGCTCGAAGTGACGAAGAAAATTATCTGTGTTCAAGTTGCGAAGTATATTAAGTAAGTCTCTCAATTACGTAAATGCCTGCAACATAACCCGTAGTTCACCAAGACGCAATAATAACGTTGCACCCAATTATATATTTACCAATATCATAAGCCTTTGTTTGTGTAGATTGGCAGAAGTTGGCAAGTTAGAGGCACCTAAACTACAAGGAAAATACGAGACAGGGCAACTAATCCTGCACAGAGTTTTTGGTTACCGTGGAGTGATATTATTCCCATGGCTTGCTAGAGTTTATGACAGGGATCTACCAAATAAAAGAGAAGGGTAAGCTGTACACTACAAATGCTGTCCTAATTACACACTTATGAGACTCACAAGTATTACTGGTTGATCTTACAAGAACTACTTGAATACCAAAACATCAGTTTAGAGATGTCGGATATTTTGAGATTCAGCAGTAGCTTTTTTTTATAATTGACAGTTCTGTTGTACAATGAAACTTGGGTAGTTGTTACTAAAGACTTACTGACATCTAGCAAGTAAGAACTAGTTGGGCATTCTGTCTGATGGAAAAATCTGTCAACTCTATAAACCACTTGAATAAGTATAAGAAATGTTATAAATAGAAGATCACCTCCAAATCATGACCTCATCAGTTCAGAACCATTCCATCTAGAATTATCTTCAATTTCTCTCCCGCTTTGTGATACAGGTCAGAGGAGGGTAACTTCAATGAAGTGAATAAAGAAGTCAAAGGTAGAACTCACACCTTCTATCAAGTATTGATTGATCAGCGAGACTGTCCCTACATTGTAAGTATGATTTAAAGTATATTATATGTAGTAGCTAGAGGCTTAAACTTAATTAGGGTTGCTAAGGCATACCTTGATCAGTCTACTTATTCGTAGTGTTGCTCATAACTTTGAAAATTGTATTAATTTGATTAATTTGAGTGTAATTCTGAACAGCTAGAAGAAATTTGTTCATATATAGCATCTTTGGATAATTCTAGCAAAGAATAGCTTGAAAGTGCAGTACCCTGTAGATAATGCATTACACACCTATCAATTCAAGCATCTAGTTTCTGCAGTGTATTTTCCAGACATTCAACTAATGTAACTAAATTTATGAACAATATTATAATTATAGAGAGCACAAACTGAAGCTGTAACGTTCTTGGGAAATCACGAAAGCAGTCGAAGTCTCTATGCAATACCAGGTCTTGATTATGTTGCCCATGAAGATATTTTGCCATACACCACAAATGAAAAGCCAGCCCTGCAGCATGAACTTTTTGACAAGTTTTTATCCTACAATGCTGACAAGGATCCACCATTTGCTGCCCAAGAAACATTACGAGCTTGGCAGAAGAAGAATCATCCTTGGCTAGAGTTATCGGATGTTCACAAAGAAACAACAGAGAATATTAGGGTCACAGTTATTCCATTTTACATGGGCTGCAGAGAAAGTCAAACCACTTCAGTGTTCTGGGTAAGTAGGAACAATTTTCTTTTATATGAGCAGATTGATGAACTGGTGCTGTGTTTATATTTTACTAGTAGATTGTTATAGCATCATCTCTCAACTTTGAAATATATTTGTTCCTCACAAAATGTACAAAGTGCCGAAATCGTATTCAATTTCGTATTCGTTACAGTGGCGCTACTGCATACGGCTAGAGAATCTTGGAGATCTTAGTGTCCAATTGAGAGAGAGGCATTGGCGGATCTTTAGTTTATCTGGTACATTGGAAACTGTCAGAGGAAGAGGTGTTGTTGGTCAGGAGCCAGTGCTTTCAAAGTCTTTGCCAGCTTTCCAATACAGTAGTCATGTAAGCTTACAAGCTCCCAGTGGTCATATGTGGTATGTAATTTTTTATTCTCATGACTTGATTATTCGCTATTGAGATTCTTCAATTTTATGATGAGAAATCGAGAATTATTCTACATATTTTTCGAAAATTCGGGGAGTGGCGTTGGAAGCGTTTTTTTTACTCCAGTCTAAAAAATGTAACACGTTGGTTGGAGTGAAAAAGTACTACGACGAAAGATCCCCATTCAAGCATGGTGCGCTCTATTTTTCAATCTGATCGAGTTTTTCTACCGTTCAGTTCGAAGGAGGTATAGAAAGGTTTTCTTTCGCGCCATCGGTGATACTTTCTGAAGGAAACTCAACAGCACGTTTCATAAACACATAAATAAATTCTCATGCAACAGTTCGTTTGCCGAAACGTGGCAAAAATTATAACATTTGCAATGGCACTCAAAGCCCTAGTCTTTTCGCCTTAGTTACTTGAAAAGTGGTCTCTCTGGCATATAATTCTAGCAAAACGTAGATTAAGATTGTACACCTGTCATCCGATCACGGGAAGTACGTATTCTCATGCATCCCCATGTGCTGCGGACATAAGGACGCAATATTAGTCCATGCGAAACTTGCCCACAATTTCCGCGTATCGAATTACAAGCCAGCGAATCGAGCAGAAAATGATCAACTTTTTTAATAGAAACTAATGTTAATGTCCCTTATTGTTTCCATAGGGGTACTTTCAGGATGGAAAGAGAAGATGGTTATGCTTTCGATTGTAAGATTCCGCCTTTCTCTTTGGAATCAAAAACGGAAGAACCCCCAACGCCCAACGCCAACACCTGAAATTCGCCGAATAATCTACAAAACCGATGAATTTTGTACCTAAGAATTGCTATTCAGACGACACATATTGATAAGAAGCAACTATTCATTATCTGGTGGACAAATGAGAGATGAGCCATCATAATTAAATAAATTTGTACATAAATCCGTAGGTATCAATTGTAGTTTTATGATTAGGATATAATGTATGAACTTTGTAAGTTGTAAAAATATAAGACACATCAGAGTATGACTGTTAGATCTGTATGTGTATTCCATTCCATGTTTATCACTTGTTCTAATGAACAATCTTTGTTTTCACGTCACGGAGATTGAAACTATTAATTGTCGCGGACAAAACAATCTTTTTGGGTAAAACTCATCTGAATCGCGCGAATATTTCTTGATTCGTCAAAAGCTCATCATTAGTCACAATACAATTATCTCGTTTAAATTATCACAATGTGCAGTTGTTTTTGAAATAGTCGTGTTATAGCCGCGACAAAGAAATTTTTGAAATCATCGAAATATATCTTTTAAAAATAAACTATAATCCATGCACAGAGCCTGCGCAAACAACTGCAAATAAATAAAAATAACACAATTACAAAAGCGGGCAAAATTCAAAATGTTGCAAACAGTTCGGGGAACGGTCGCGAGGTGTTGGTTGAGCGCTCAGCTCGCTTTTTGCTTGTTAGCAGCCGGCGACCGACTGACTGCTTGAGCGATCAAACAGCATATAAGGTTCTCAGTTGGGAGTCTGCTCTGCTGCTGCTTGGACGCAGTGGGTTATAATATCCACCCCAATCTCTAATAATAAGAGCATTTCACCATCGACGTCCATTAGTGCAGCGTCCCGGACCTGAGAAAGGTAGCAATAAGCAGCAGCAGCAGCGGCGAAAACCTGGCTCATCGCCGTCGCCACCCACCCATCAGGCCATCGAATAACCTATAACTAAAAGCATCTTTTAAAAACTCCAGATCCAGAAGAAGCTTCTTCACAGAACTTCAACATGTCTGCGAGTGAGTATTCATCGACTTTTCCAAACGCCCAAAAATTCTCTTCGTTGCAAGCCTACGGTATGTTGCGATTCCTATACTTGCAAGTGTTTCTGTTCACTGCGTCCCGCTACTGCAGCGCTCCAAATTATATCTGTTTTTCTTTCTTCAGATTCCCGTTTCGAGACAACCCCGTTATATTTCACGATTATATAGGCCATGAAACGGATACCCTGAACTCTACTCGTATTCCGATGATTTTTTTTCTTTTTTTTTGGCTATAGTCTTGTTTTTGATTGGAGATTTGGAGATGATGATTGATTACCGGGCGTCTGCTATGCATATTTACATCTATATATATGCTACTACTGGTTTGTGAGTTTTGGGTGACTCCCGGCTGATTAGATTTGGACGATTCAGGTGTAATAATCCTTACGGTGTCAATTTAATTTGTTTATGCGGGTTGAGAAGCTTGAATTTGATGTAGGTCTTGGCGACAAGAGTTATATGTAGAGAATTCGCTTCGTAATGATCTTGATGATGACTGATTGACGCGTGATACGATGAGACAGAAGATACCTATTAGAGGCTTATGCTTGATGAAGAGATTTTACCGAGCTTTTGGTGTTGAGCGCGAATTGGGCTCCTATTGCTGCGGCTTTTGTACATAATTAATGTCGTTACGTTGGTGGCTTTAGTGGAGCATAGCCCGAATTTTCGGGAAAAGTTTCAATCTACAGGGCAATGACCTCCTTTAATTTTATTGACGCTCACTCTTAGCCACTCTATTTATTTTCATTGCTCATGTTTATATTTCACGCTTTGGTTTCGATCTGTGGGAAAAAGTTTCATCTGAAATTAGCTAAATACCCGAGCCATCTTATACTGTACGTGCCAGAAATAATATCGTGCTCGTTATCCTGTTGATGAATCTTCATGAGAAGTCATATAGGCATCCGTTTTGATCAACTTTGCGCCAATTTATTTGGGCGTATATTGGCGCGCTCGTTGCCGCTCGCCGTTGTGCCTATGTCAAATCAAAAATTTATATGGGGTTTTTATTACTTATAACCACTACCGCTGGAATCACTCGGATTCTTCGATAGTAATCAATACTGTTCTAGTGATCAAGTCTATACTAATCTGAAAATGAAAATGTGTTCATACGACCAGCAGCACCGTTGATTTATTATCTATCCACGTGATCTCATACATAGTTGGATGTATTCATTCAAAGTTATTGAATATTTTGATGATTTCTCAACCTCATTATTTATATTCTCGAGCTGCTGGAACCAAGTTCTTGTGCGCACGGTGCTCGGGAGAGGAGGATAGGTTGAACAAAATTTTCACCAAAAACTGAACACGTGGTGATTTAGTACTATGCCCAAGGATCGAAATCCCGTTTCGACCGAAATGGAGCAATCCCCTTCTTTGAAATGCGAGCTTGATTCGTATTTTTACGTGTTAATCAAATGGAGCTTTTTGGAGCAACATACTTGTCGAGACAATAACGGCTCTCAATGACCATAACTTCAATGAATCTCAATTATTTCCAACGTTCTTCAACTTATTTTGAAACTTATTCAAAGACCTTCAAAATGAGCTAATGTGAGCTTTAATTCAACACAGTAAACTTGAGCTATCTCAGGAGATAGGAGCTCGAAGTTAGAAAAGGAAATCTTGGGTATCGATTCAAAATGAGGTTCCTCGACTCTAGTTTGTTGAAATCAAACTCTCTTCAGATCATCTTGAAGATTTTAGAATGAGCTGTAAAATGAGCTCAAGTACGTTGAAAATAATTGGGATACGTTTGAGTTATGAGCTTTGGGAGCTGTTATGGTCTTGACAAGTAAAAGTGCTGAAACAGCTCCATTTGATTAACACGTAAAAATACGAATTAAGCTCGCATTTCAAAAAAGGGGGTTGCTCCATTTCAGTTGAAACGGGATTTTGATCCTCGGACATAGTACTAAATTACCACGCGCGTGTTCAGTTTTTGGTGACAATTTTGTTCAACCTATTTTGGTGACCTATTTTGGTAACAATTTTGTTCACGGTCCTCTCCCGAGCACCGTGTGCGTTTAATTCAAGAGCGAGTTGGATGGATGAGAGCTATCATTTATTTGAAGAATTCAAAATTTGTTAGGTTTTTAAATACCCTTTGGTATTCTGTTTTTGAGCGATTCTTAAATGAATTGATTCTTTACATACCCAGTGATGACTAATTGAGAACACGATGTTAGGAACCTCAAAAAAATTGAATAGAGAATCACCAGAAATACTCAATTATACAAACTATTGTATCCGACCTAGAGATTCATTATAATTCTAGGGTCATACAAACTCATCGGTGAAAGAAAAACTTCTACTATTTTGTTCAATCAATTATTTTGTAAATAGTGTAGTACTTAGAAGTTTCAATTTTTCTTTTCTTTTTTGTTATTTCAATGAAATTTGCAGCTATTGCTTGCAGAATAATGTGAGACTTATCGACGCTTTTAGAGAGCATTGGATGACCGTCGAATGGAAGCTTTGAATCCTCAGTATAAAAGCTTGTGTTGTCATTTCAGTCTTAATAATACAATTGTTTCGTTGTGATGATATTTTTCAATCACCGAGCGGATGGTTGTCCTGCGCGTTAAGATTGACACGAGGTCGATTCAAAGCGCGCAGAGCTTGCACATCAGCAAAGAAGCTGATTGTTGCAAAATAAACTTTCGCTCGTGAAAGCGATCAAATTTAATACCCTTACATTGCACATGCAACTGGGTACTTCAACAATGTACTGTACTACTCGGGTTTATCCATCTTACAATTCTCGAGTCGCCTTACAGACAAATGACCTCTCTTTGAAAGGAGACGAAATTAAAGTGCAGCTAGTTTCTGTAGAATTAACTTGGTAAACATTCAAAGAAGACACTGATTCCCATGGAGGAGAGTTCATTGATGTGTCGTTAGTCGATAAAACACGATTTTTACCCCAATTATTCTACTGCTGAGGATAAACACGATTTTTACCCCAATTATTCTACTGCTGAGGATGTATAAAGTAAATCTGAAAATATTGATAGAGCACTGCGTTTTTGAGAATTCCTAAATTTTCTGATGTTTCAAGTCTCAGTTTGGCCTCGGAGTAGTAATAACTAAGATCAAATCTCATGCAAAATGATGCTTCTTCACATACTCTACAAAGAATGAAATGAAAGCCCAAGTCGACGCCACACGTTCCAGAATGTGGACAAATTTTTTGGGGAATATCATGACTTGGTTACATATGTATTTTATTTATTTTATTCACTGTCCACGTAAAATGAGAAAATTAGTTTGATTACGATTTTCCTTGGGCTAAAAGTAAATATCAACTTCTTTGATTACACATCCCGTGATCAAATGCATACCTAATCAGCGAGTCAACGTTTCTCTTTCGCATTCAGCATGATGATAATCATCCGTTATATAGAGAGATGCATCTTTGTTATGAATTCATTCATGCGTCTAAATGATTGTTAACGCTCATGAAAATTCTGCCGTGCTTGAAAAGTTGAAAGACGAAATTTTTTTCATCATATCGACAACTTGTATTCTCCGAAAAAATGTTGAGTTCGTGCCACGGCTTTATAGGTTTGGCCATACTCTGAGAGACACTCGGATGTGTGAATTGAAGGAAACACGAGATGCTTACCATAAGCTTTGAATCAATGCAATAGTGAAGTCTCAAAAAAATAAGTGAAACCACGAGCCTGGCATGAGTTATCTGAATTTTCTTCCTGTTTACATCCAATAAGAATACTATATGGGACAACTGAGAGGAAAACTTGATGAATTTTCTGACTCAATCCTATCAATGGTTTGGTTTTCCTGTCGATTATTATAGATAAAAGTTATTATTGTGGTAAACCAACATGAAGCCCCCCCCCCCCCCCCATAAGTTATCATCAGAACAATGAAGAAAACCAAGGGTAATGAACAAACCAACAGCAGTCAGCCCCAACTTCTCGCTGATTCAAGTTTATACTATAATTCCAATTCAATAAATCAAATTCACTTCTAATTAAAAAACTTTTTCCCAAAAATCTCGAAGAATATTTCGTCTGTATCCATAAACGATCTGATGGAGTCACTACGCAACAATCCTCGTAAGAAATACAATATTAGTTCGAGATTACGAAGGTTCGAAGAAGTTGAACAGAAGTTCGCGAGGTTCTGCTCTTCTTTTATTCCGAGACAGATCGTCTTGCTTGACCAGACGTCGAGAGAAGTAGAAGCGTGTCACTCGATGCCTGAATCAGAGTTTTTGAAATGCTGTCTAATGTGTCGCCTCCATTCGAAGTGTCACGTGTTTTGACTTGGCTTTTTTATCCGGTCAGGTTCCGGAGCATTAAAAAGTTCGCCACAGAGAATTTCGCGTTTAGCTCACGACAATGGCATTTGCATGCAAATTACCCTCATATATTGAACCGGTATCGTTGAAACGGGATTTTTTTTCGTTTTTGTACAAAAAATTGATTGTCATACTTATCAATACTTCAT
This sequence comes from Eretmocerus hayati, assembly GCA_029851415.1. Classification (NCBI taxonomy): domain Eukaryota; kingdom Metazoa; phylum Arthropoda; class Insecta; order Hymenoptera; family Aphelinidae; genus Eretmocerus; species Eretmocerus hayati. The sequence goes on along the minus strand of CM056741.1, from coordinate 32,331,653 downwards.
CATAGAACTGCCCAAACATAATGCATCGTTCTACAACATTTTCTGACTATTACGGTTATTCATGTATTTTTTTTATCCGCACTCTTTTTGTAATCCGCTTCGATTGCTCATTTCGTATCGACTTCTACATTACTGTAATTATCCTCAAAAATTGAATTACCCAGTACCATTTTTTGAGACATTTGTGAATACTGATTCTGTTCACTTTGAATATCATGAAATTTTCTGATATTTTTGTTACGTTGAAGAAATCATTCGAAATCCTGATGATTTTGAATTTCTAGGCAGCTGTCGCCATCAGAAAATCAAATCCTTTAAATTGTTTACCAAACTTATTTTAGATTTGCATCATATCATACAACTAAAAAAAATGAATAATTCCTGTTTCAGAAACTACAGCGACATCGCTGACAAAGGAGCTGTTAAACCAGATTCGAGGCAAATTCTATGCGGATCCTCGCAATATTCAGGCGCAGAATGTTTGCGCCAAGGTGGATCCTCTGGAGGCATGCCTCTCGCGAAAAACCGTCGAATCGACGAACCACGTGTTCCAGCACAAGATCGAGACCGAGGGTAAACCCGTGACAAATCAGAAAAGCAGCGGACGTTGCTGGCTCTTTGCAGCGCTGAACGTCATGCGAGTACCCTTCATCAAGCAGCACAACCTCGAGGAATTTGAGTTCAGCCAGAGTTACCTCTTCTTCTGGGACAAGGTGTGGTATTGCCTAAACATAATTCTAGCAGCTTAAAAGTTTAATGCCTGATCAATGTACACCTGAAACAAAATCGGTGGCTGCATCGTAGAATTCCTAAAATGTTTGCAGATCTGAATGTTCGGCAAGCAGTACTAGAATGGCTCAACCGTGCCTTATGCTACTTTCATTTCGTATTTTTTTGGTTGTCCATAGAATCAGTTCAACCTGTATTGGTAATCTATTAAAGATTTTGGCTTTTTTCTAATCTATATTTGAAAAGCAATACTCATGTCCAATCAACGTCGAGAAACTACTTCTTGTTTGAGAATTTTTTTATCGACGAATTAATCAATCTAGGCTCTGGGACAGAACTCAGAAAAGTCAGCTTCACTTTGGAGACAACTTCTCAAGCGACTAAATCTCTCGCCAACACAGAAAATGGCAGAACTTGACAAATTTCATACAAAATAAGTTTTTCATTATATGAATATTTTTTGTCTAGATGTCAGTTGAGAGGTAATCAGCAAATCGACATTACTCGATTGATGTACGTTACAGGTGGAGCGAAGTAACTACTTCCTCAACAACATTGTAAAAACTGCGAAGCGAGGTGACACGCTAGACAGCCGGGTGGTGCAATTCATGCTACATGATCCAATCGGCGATGGTGGCCAGTGGGACATGGTGATAAATCTCATAACTCGATACGGAGTTATGCCAAAGGTCTGCTATCCTGAGACCTTTTGCTGCGAGTCTTCAGTCAGGCTCAACACGATTTTGAAGAGCAAACTCCGCGAGTATGCTCAGGTGCTACGTTCCCTTGTCGATACGGGTGCTTCTGATGACAAAGTAAGTAATCTTCCTAGTGTGAAATTGTTCAAGGTGATCAATCGTTTCCATCTTTCAGGAGATGCCTTTATGAAATCGTCTTTCACAATTTTCAAATCTATAATTAATACATTAGGACTGGTCCAACTCATCATCATATAAATTTGGTTCATAGATCGAGGCAAAAATCATCGAGCAAATGACGGTGATCTATCGAATAGTTGGAATCTGCTTAGGTGTACCTCCCGAGACTTTCACCTGGGAATACTACGACAAATCAAAGAACTACAACAGCGTGGGCCCAGTTACCGGACTCGAATTTTACGAAAAATACGTAAAGCCATACTTCAACGTTGAGGAAAAGGTCTGCTTAGTGACGGATCCACGCTCGACCAATCCTTTCGGCAAGCTTTACACTGTCGACTGCCTCGGCAACGTCGTTGGTGGTAGGCTCACCCTATACAACAATCAGCCACCTGAGCTACTGATGAAGCTCTGCGCCGAGAGCATCAAGAGTAACGAACCGGTATGGTTCGGATGTGAAGTCTCGAAGCGATTCAGTGGCAAAACTGGTATACAGGATCTCAAAGCTCACGACTTTACCCTCATGTTCGGCACGGACGTACAAGTCGTCATGACTAAGGCAGACAGACTCTTGTACGGCGAGTCAGCCATGTCACACGCTATGGTCTTTACAGCCGTCTCTTACGACGTAAGTAGATTTGAATTCATGATTCATTTTTATGATGAATTTACGAACGATTCTCGTAGCTCCACGAGATGAGCAGACTGGAAAGTCGACCACGTTTCATTACAGACTGATCATTATTTTTGTTACGTCTATAGTCAAATGTTAGTTCGGATTCAGTATCACGTGAATGATTTTCAAACGTTCACGAATAATCTGTCGTCGTTCTAAGACATCCAAGATCTTGTTCCCGCGTCTTTGACGGTTTTTTATAGATAAAATTCTGCAATAATCTGTGTATTTTGGGAAAGATCAAGTGTCTTATCAAGATCAGGACCAGGAGTTTCGAAGTTTCTAATCTGGAAAGGCAGACTCAGCGATTGTAACTGTTACTAGTACATCTCATTTTCCATGTGACTACAATATTATTGGTTGACTGAAGCGTAGAATGACATCTCTGTGGAATGCCGACCCCGGTTAGGATTCATTCAAAAATGTATGATAATATTTTGTTTTGATCAGCTTTTGAATAGTTTTTGTTTGTGGATATATTGTCAGAAGAATAATCATCTGAGACTGTCACCGCACTAGGCAATCAGCTGACGATTTGATCAAACATTGAAAACAACTCGTAGTTTTTCTGAGGACAATTATTTATTCAACCATCTTTTCACTAACTTGTTTGTTTCCTGTCTCCGTATAGATATTTGCATTCATCTCATTCTTGCTTTGAAGTTTATTGCATTGCGAAATTTGATCATTTCAATTGTTCGTTTTACAGAGAGAAGGCAAAGTCTCGAAATTCCGTGTGGAGAATTCGTGGGGTGAAGATCGGGGAGACAAAGGCTATCTTGTCTTGACAGCTGACTGGTTCAATGAGTTTGTCTTTGAAGCAGTGATTGATAAGAAACATGTGCCTGAGGATGTGCTAGCAGTTTATAATCAAGAACCCATCACCTTGCCAGCATGGGACCCAATGGGCAACCTTGCTCAGTGATAAGCTACAAGACTTGACATCTTTATGTGTATCAGAAACTATTTGTAACTGAGGGAAGAAACGCGTATCAAACAAATAAGAACAGTTTTTCTTGTGAATTTTTTAATAGCAAAATTAGTACTTAAATGAAATATATTGTTTTGATCATTTGATGACATTGCTGCAGTATAGAATATCAGTCAAATTCAATTCACAACTCGATCTAGGGATCAAATTCTTTTGAGATTGTGATTCAACTTGACTTATTCCTCAAGTTGGAATGATAATTTTATCACTGATGTTGTGGATGCAACACATATGTTGATGCATGCATTTATGAAGCATTTTAAATTTCTCAAATTTGTTACTTTAATAACTTTTGTAAGACAAGAAAACGGGATTTTTCAAGAATTCTGACAGTATGATGCTGCATATTAATAAAACCATATGCTTTAAAAAATAGAATCTATTTATTGACCAACGCCTCATCAACATGATCATCTAAGATTGATGTTTCCAAGTGGTTTTCTTTTTCTTTGTTCTATGGCTATAACAGTATTTTAACTTTGCCCACACACCTTGACACATCCTTTGTAACCTAACATCTTTGTCATGCACACCAAATCTATAAATATCCTTAATCATAGTCTTGCTAGCTTTATAATGGCCCTGTTGAAGAAGACTCAATGCAGCATAGAGCTTACAACGAGCAACTAGTTGAGGATCCCCCAATCGTATAGAAAGTTTGAACTGCTCCACTGAAATTTTGCCTGCTACTTTGGCCTAGAGCGAAGAAAAACTTTATGGAGAATGTACCATCAGGCATACTGATGAAGAATAGATATTTGAAACTCACACAACGATCGAATTGATCTCCCAATGCTGAAAAAGCACCTCCCAGAGTTGATAACCACGACATTGCATGATCTATTTCTTGACGCTCCCAGACCATACGAGTAATCCTTTCATTCCTAATTTAGAAACATACTATTGAGTATGATGTCTTAGGTACTACACAGTAGTAGGAGTGCAATACTCACCAGTTGTAATCAATGAGATTGTATCTTGATTTCTGCAGTCTAATAAGTATCACAGAACTGTCAACAGAGTTTGACATGGTCTTGGACCGTGCAAGACTTTGAAATAAGAGGTATACAGACTTCCTGTAGATTTCTGAGCGGCAAAGGGTATAAATGTATAGCGAAACAAGAAATGCATCAATTCCTTGGTCTCTTAATTTAATGAGGTAAGTGTTTCTCTTCACTCCTGAGTCCACACATAAACCACCCTCATCTGTCTCCACATCTTTAATATGATCTGACCTTTGGCACAGATAGTCAGGTGAAATGACAAGATCATCATACGTTACCCCTCTTTTAAAAATTAAAACTCTAATTGGATCCATTGCACTTGCAGCATGACTGTGCTTCAAGGTTAGGTGGTTCTCAATCAAGACTGAGTTTTTGATCCACAATAACTACTCAGAACGAAAAATAATCATGTCTCCACTCATGATGATGCACAGGAAGATATGAGGAGAAATTGAAAGAAATGAAAGTTAATATTAGACCGACTACATTAATAAACTGTGATCGACAGTGGTCAGCCGTGCTTCATCACATGTTCCGTAGCAGACGATGAACCAATGAACTGCCTCTCCTGGCGCCAAAGCGAGCATTACCTCGCTATTTCGAGGTGCGATTGCAAGTAAAAGGAAGCTCCTGAACTGATGAATTCGTTCACTAACTGACTAAACCCACCCAAACCGTCCAGTCTTGCCTCAAGTGATAGGTGGCACATCCAAAAATTGAAATTAATAAGAATTATTGTTCGAAAATTGCATGGGGGAGGATAAACAATCATCAACGAAGACATGTGTTTTTTCCACCTTTTTCCAGTTTTTTCATCATAAATCGAAAAATATTGGCTTTTTGGAAAAACTTGCAGAAAGGTAGTTTGTAAATCTTTAAACGATCTACAAGAAAGATCTTATCGAATTAGTTCTAGTAAGTTTGATAGAATTGTTCATACCGGATCCAAACTATTTTTCTCAAATAAATCAGTCCATTCTGAAGAAAGATCTGAGTATTTCTTTCTAAGTTTGATCGTTCTCGAGTGATGAAAAGTGAATCTCACGACTTCCAACTCCAAGTGCAGTCATGACAGTACCGCATTTAGGTTTGGAAGTCGCAAATTTCGCTTGTTTCATTAGGTACTCGAAAACGATCAAATTAGGGAAAAATCCCAAAGACACCTTTCTTGTTCAAAATTGCCACAATCATCTTAGAAAAATAGTTTGAACTCGTTATAAACAGTTTTATCGAATTTATTTATGCAAATTCGATAATATCTTTGATCAAAAATTTTCCAAAAGGATGCATTTGCGGGAAAAAGTAAGGATATCTTTCTTGTAGATCGTTTGAATAAATATCCAATAACCTTCCGGCATTTTTTCCGAAAAACCAATATTTTTCGACTTATAAGGGAAAAATCGCAAAAGGTCGGAAAAATGCATGTTTTGATTGGTTACTCATCCCCCCCCCCCAATTTTCAAACAATAATTCTTATTAATATCGATTTTTGGATGTACAAACTATCACTTGAGCCCGAAACTGGACGGTTCGGATGAGTTTAGCCAGTTACACCTAGAACGAAGCGTCTTATCGAGGATCACTTACTTGGCTAAGATGGATCTTCTATATCTTCTATGATTTTCAGAGAGGGTGTTGGGGCTTTGCAGTTTGCACTCTCATCAATCGATCAGACTTAAGATGAGTCTTGATCACAAAAAAATTCTTTTTCAGTAATGTGAGCCCATTAACGCCCTAAATGACACTTCTGTGACATCTTTTTTGACTCGTTATTCACAATGAATGAGTGCGAAAAAGTCCTCAATTGAAATTCCCACTACGTGTAGTCGACGTAAAATTGTCTGAACTTTCAAAATATGTGATGAAGAATTCCGTTGGAGGCAAAACCCAAAGAGCTACATTCAATTTTTTGCAAAAAAGTACGATTTTTTTCATTCAAAATCATGTTTAGATGGCATTTGGACCCCCGAAATCAATAGCTGTGGCTCTAGGGGATCGAAAAAAACGTGTCATTGGGTCCCAATTCCAAAACCTATGAGTCAGAGGAATTTTAAAAAGCGTATCTGAGCTCAAGATATCGACCAAAACAAAAAGTGGTGGGACGCCTTTCCGTCGTCATTAGAACCTTTCATCTTTTTCAATCCCAACGCTGGGCATAGGCTTCTAAACGACATGTTTTCGACGTAAACTGGTCTGTTCTTCCAGATTCTGTGATCAGAAGTAGGATAGAATGACGTTTGAAGCGAGAAAAGTCCTTATTTTCATCAAAATCTATCTTTTTTCGAATAATCTTCATTTCAAATTCATTGTCATCGTGAATTTTGATACAATGCCATTACTAGAGACATTGAAATATGAAATTTGCAGACTTCTCACCTAAGCATGATAATATTAGTATGCATTATTGACATCTGCAATAGCATCAAACCGAACAAGCTTCCGACCGCGTGAGTATGCTCATAACAGACTCGCTTCGAATGTTATCCTGTCCTTATTTTGATCACAGGCTCTGAAGGAACAGACAATTTTACGTTGAAAACATATTGAACGATATTTTTTTCAGAAGCTATTTGATGATCAGAATTGAGATCGAAAGCGTTGAGAGTTTTCAATGACGATGAAAAGGTGTTCCCAATAAAGCTATTTTTGTTTCGGTCGATATCTTGGGTCCAGATTCGTCTTTAAGAATTTTTCTGACCCATAGATTTCATAGTTCAGGACCCGATGACACTTTTTTTGACCTTCTCGAGCCAGAACTATTAACTTCTAGAGTCAAAATGCCGTCTCAACGCGAATTTGAATGAAAAAATTGTACATTTTGCAAGAAATTGAATGTAGATCTTCAGCATTGTCTCAAACGGAATTTTCTACAACATATTCCGAAGGTTCAGACAGCTGTACGTCGAATCCATGCACTCCAAATACTTTTTGAGGGTTATTCCGCACTCAAAAACGAACCCCAACATTTTGGGGTTCTTTTGACTTTTCGATGAGCATCCAATCCTACATAGTACATTCATCAAGGTCTACCAATTTTCCAGAGTGACTCTAAATTTTTTGTGACTCTCAAAAATGGGCCTAAGTTTAAGCATTCTGCGCAGCGTGGGAGAACAGGATTATTTTCAAATTTCTTATTGAAATGTGGGCTTCAGAAAGTAAGCTTTTTTATATCCGCGGGATACCCAGATTTATATGTTTGCTAAAAACTTCATTCGATGTTATAGCTATGTACCCGTAGAGTACTGCGGTCATTTTCTTTTCATACACTGTAAAAAATTTATTCAAAAAACTTCCACCAGTTGGTCGAATCGAAACTTCAACGGAAGTGGATGAAAATTCCACCAATGGGTTGAAAATTCAACCAGCTGGTTGAATATACAACGGCTGTGAGTTCCCGGATACGCAAGCCATGAGATGTATATGTTACGTACCAAACCCGAAATCGTACACTTCGCGATCGGTACAGCCGATTCTGTACCATTCGCGAATGGTACACCACCATTTGTACCGAGCCCGATATTCCGGGTTTAGTACAGCAGAGTCTTGTACCATTTGCGAACTGTACAGCCACCTTCGATTTCGAATTGCGCCATATGGCTCGGATCGTGTTTACAAATGAGAATCGTCTATAAATGATGATTAGCGTTTAAAATGATACGTATTGACGAGTTCAGTCAAGTACAGGTAACGATCAAGCGTGCACAATGTATCCCGATAATACTATTCGTGATGAGTCAACTCAAAATTAGATGTTCTTGGAACATCCGATAGTTGTAAGTTTATAAAAAGTAAAACAGAATATTCTTACACACGTGACACACAGTTCCATGAACATTAGAATCACTGCACGGGGTATGTTCGCGTATCTTGTTTTGATAACATAATACATCTTGTGGACACCGCCATGCCCAGTTTGATTATGAATCTATCTTCGTCTGATATACTTCATCAGTATACCGTAGATTTCGGATTTTTCTACGTAATATCTCACTTCGTCGTCTCACTGTAAGAAGAAATCCTCAAAATCAGTCTCATTGTCTGAATATTAACATTACAAGGTTAGGGGGTTTGTTGTGATATTTAGTACGATTTTTTACCGACTTTGAGAATTTCTTCTTGAAGTGCTATTTTCATAGGAAAGATTAGACGAGGAATATCGCCAACAATATATATGTGAAACTGTTTCAATCTTCTGTATTCCGGAGGGGTCCTGAATGATTTCTTCTCAATTTCACTAATTAGCTTCACAAGGTCTCGTCATTCTGTTTTACTTTTTATGAACTTACAACTATCGAATGTTCGAAGAGCATCTAATTTTGAGTTGATCTCATCACGAATAGTATTATCGGGATACATTGTGCAAGCTCGATCGTTACCTGTACTTGATTGAACTCGTCAATACATATCATTTTGCTAACCATCATTTATAGACAATTCTCATTTGTAAACACAATCCGCGGAGCCATATGGCGCAATTCGGAATCGAGCTCGGTACAAGGCGGCTGTACAGTTCGCGAATGGTACAAGACTCTGCTGTACTAAACCCGGAATATCAGGCTCGGTACAAATGGTGGTGTACCATTCGCGAATGGTACAGAATCGGCTGTACCGATCGCGAAGTGTACGATTTCGGGTTTGGTACGTAACATATATACACTTAGGTGCCGGCCTGTTTAGGTGGTGGTCTTCGGCCGACATTGTTGGGTCAGAAAAACGAAATTTTTTCATGTATCTTCACAAACAAATAGGAAAGAACACCAGCGGCGCGGTAGTCAACCGAGCCTTTTCGGGAAAAAATTCAGGTTAAGCAACGTTTCCGCGATTTAGTATCCAGATTGGGGACCAATCGGCTAGAGCTACCGTGCTTAGTTCGTGCAGTAAATTCGCCGGTTCTATTATTATAGTTATAGTACGGGACCCACGACATTGATAGATGGTGATGACCGGTCAACATTTTTGGATCGGGAAAACAAGTTTCGTTACGTTTTCTCGTAAACAAATAGAAAAAATAATCAGCGGCGGCCCCGCGAGCGTTTTCGGGGAAAAATAAGGTTAAGCAACGGTTGCTCCGCAATTCAGTATCCGGATTGGTGACCGCTCGGCTGCAGGGGCTGCCACGCTTGGCTTGCGCGGAAAATTCGCTGACTCTATTATTATAGTTATAGTACGGAAAGGAAACATGACAAAACTTGTCTTTCTGACCCAAAAATGTCAAAGGATCATCACCATCTATTAATCTCGTAGGTCCCGTACTATTATAACCATAACAATAAAATCGACAAATTTTCCGCGCGAGCTATGCGTGGCATATCCCGAGCAGCGCTGATCCCGACCAGTGGTCAGATACGATCACCAGCAAAAGTATGATGTTTAACCTGGATTTCCGACCGACTTAACTTGGAATTCAATAATGAATGATATCGCTTGGTTGAAAATTCAACCACCCGGTTGAATGAAAAATTTAACCAACTGGTTGAAAATTCAACTAGTCTGGTTGATATGTTGGTTAAAAATTCAACCAATTCTCTAAAGTGTAGGAAATATCAACCGAGCTACACTGTAAAAAATTTTTCCGAAAAACTTCAACCAGTTGGTTGAATATTCAACCAATGTGGATTATCACAATCTGTCCGTGCGGTTCCTGCATATCAGGTTGCTTAGGGTGATGACAGACAACCCGCCACGACGCGATTCTCATGCCATTTCACGACACGACACGTAATTTATTCCGATGAAGCCAACCATCGATGGAGTTGATAGAACCAGTCATGGGTTGTGAAAATGAATCCAATCCATCGATGGTTGGGTTTACCAAAATGAATTATGTGTCGTGTCGAGTGGTGTCGTGTCGTGAAATGGCATGAGAATCGCGTCGTGGCGGGTTGTCTGTCATCACCCTTACACGTGAGGGGTAGAATATGGTGGATGGTCCTACGGGTGGATAAGGATAGATGGGGGAGGGCATACTGATGGATGATGGATCGATGGTCGATGGATGGATGATGGATGAGGTCGATAAATGGATCGAGAAATGGATGGTGGGTGGACGGGTGGATGTATGGATGGAGTGATGGATGATGGGTGGATAATGGACGGATGCATGATGGATGGATGATCAATGGATATTCCATCGACCATCCATCCATCCATCACAGAATATAATTGCTTGGTTGAAAATTCAACCAGTTGGTTGAATGAAAAATTAAACCAGTCTGGTGGGAATTTCAACCAGCTGGTTGAAATGTTTGTTGAAAATTCAACAAATTTTTTACAGTGTATGAGTGAATGCTCTGTCGTGAATACCTGGTTTTTTAGGAATCAATGCAAATAAGATATCTTGAGTTGACAGTGACTCTCTTGATACGCGTATACCTAATTTAAGAAGCGTTTTTTGTATCATAAGCCCAGCGAGATTTTGTAAATTTTAAATATGGAGAAGACGTAGTATCTAAATGACATTTTGACTGAAATCGCGGAATGACGATAGAATCATCGATTTGGAAAAATGAAAAACAACGCAGAGATGATATTTCCTCGCAAATTGATTCTTCTGAAAAAAAGAACCTATGTATGAGTAGTTCCACGCGAAAGCGACCTACGAAAAAGGATCATGCCTCGGATCCTTATGTTAACATTTTTATTCGATTACAAAATATGAACTTTCCACTACCTATGGGGTCCCGAAAAAATTTTTTGGTTGCAAAGCGAGAATTTTCGAAAATGAAGTTACATTTCTTTTAAATTCTAGCAGCTTTTTTCACTAAAATGCAAATAAGTCAAGTTTGCTGACAGATAGAGACATGCGGTTTACGGCATCCGAAGGTCTTTCTAAAATGTATTGGGAAGTGACATCCATGTTAAATTCTGGGGGCATGCAATAGTTCACGACTCGCCGTAGATGGCGCTGTCTAGTTACAAGCCCTAGGGTCCCTAGAAGGGGGTCGGGTCGAGACACGGTGTTTTCAGTTCGCCATGTTTTGCCCAAGTCCCGGGTTATTTACTATAACTATATCGATGGAGTCAAAATATAAGTATAGTAAATAACATGGGCTGGGCAAAGTATGGCGGACCATATGTCTCTACCCACTTCTAGGGACCCTAACAAGCCCGTGTTAATCTCGATGCATGTGGCCGCCATGTTTGACCTTGATGTTACATCCCAATCGAAACCGCTATTGAAAAGTTGATTTCAAGGTTATGGACGGCCTGTACGAGCAAAAGTGTAAAAATCACTCAACAGTGAATTTCTCAGTTGCCTATTTTTTTTTAATTCCTAACAATTACATATTTGAAGTAAAACTTTGTGTTCTTCAGAAAAAAGTGGTCCCAATTTCCTTTTCCGCCGTCTAAGGCCTGTTTTTCAAATTTTCACGAACCTAATTTTTAGGCAGTTTGAAATTGTCTGTTTACTGCGCATGCACAGGGATTTGGACTGTCAATTTCATTGAAAAGCCAAGAAAATTTCCTTCAACGTGACTATTTGACGAAGTCAATTTTTTCAATTTGGCTTGGAGTTACAGCTTACCAAGATGAAGCTTCAGCTCGAGTGCGTCAATAGGCAACCGATAACTCGTGGCGAACGATAAATCGTGCCCGGATTTGCCTACTGTTATCGCGGTGGCTTTGATCCGCCTCTTGGTGGTTAACAAGATTCGTTGGTCTTTCAAGCGTTGTAGCTTCGAGCCAAATTGATGAAATTGACTTCATCAAGTGGTCTTTTTGAAGGAAATTTTCTTGGCTTTCGAATCGGTTTCAACAGTCCAAATTCCTGCGCATGCGCAATGAACAGACAATGTCGAACAGGCTAAAAAATAAGTTTGTGAAAATCGGAAGAACAGGCCTTAGACAGGGGGAAAGGAAATCGGGATAATTTTTTTCTGAAAGAACACAAAATTTTACATCTGATATGAGATTTTCAGAAATTAAAAAAAATAGGCAACTGAGAAATTCATTGTTCAGTGATTTTTACACTTTTGCTCGTTCAGGCCACCCATCACCTCAAAATCAACTTGTCAATAGCGATTCCGATAGGTTTTTGAAAGACCTTCTGAATTCCGCAAATCGCATGTCTCTATATGTGCGCAAACTCGACTTTTTTGCATTTTAGTGGAAGAAAGCTGCTAGAATTGAAAAAAAATGTTTCTCGAGAATTCTCGCCATGGGACCAAAAAATTTTTTCGGGACCCTATTGGTGGTGGAAAATTTATATTTTTAGCCATAGAACCGAATGTTAACAATAAGGTCTGAGACATGACCCTTTTTCGTAGGTCGCTTTCGCGTGGAACTACTCATATGTGAAGTGGGCTGCCGAAGTCGGCTTCGAGGTAAAGATCTTTGTAAACCATCACATGACGATTCCATATTTTCCTAAGTCAATGATTTGTTCCTTGATACACTCTACAATCAAGGATTCAGTTTTGGAGGGATAAAATGGGACAGAGCGGAGATAAGCAGCATGTAAAAATTTGCGTTTGCTCCGGGAAGAAGAATAAGTGAGTGAAAATACGATTCAAATTCAAACTCACTACATGAAAGTATACAAGCATGTGTGAAGTTACTTGCAAATCCTGTAACTGAATTATTTAAGCGACTCTGGACAAGAAGATTGATGAGGTGATTTTTCCACCATCGAGGAATTGAGCTCTTGGATAATAAGAATCATCATCGGTGCGCAGATATTTTTCGAATCATAATTTCCAGTATTGAATCTGGAAATTCTGCTGCACATTGGATCTTACTAGATACTCATATCTATAGATTCGCGTTCAGAGAAGTCTTTTCATCACTCTGACCTTCATCGGTATCTCAAATCTCTGGTCCACTTTAGTAAATTCACAAGCTTTAAAATAAGGCTGCAGAGATCACTAAAACACGGTTTACCTCATTTCTGAGTTTAATCGCGATTTTTTAATGGAAAAAATCGAGAAACCCAAAATTTTGTTGAAGCATTTCTGAGCTCTTCTTGAGCTTGTTCTGAGATTGTTGATATATTGGAAATACATGCCGAATCCTACCTTTACACCAGCTTGCAAAAAGCTTGAAAGAATATATTAAAATATAAACGTTTTTCACCTGGCAGACTTCGTTACAGACCGTGGCGCCACCGCACCAGAGCCTCCAATTATTACAACTTAATTCAACGCAATCAGAAAATCTTCAAGTGTCTGAATATCGACTGTTATAGGATTCATCAGTCAATCAAACCATGGGTAAAGATATCGTAGCGGATCGATTTTTCTCAACTCACCTTGGTAATTTCGATGGTGTCCAGTATCATATGCCACGTTGTCGACATTCTTTCATATGTCAAGAATGGTCGTTGAACAATAATAAGTCTATCCATCCAGGCGTCAAGTCGAATCTTTGATTATTCAAATAACGATGAGTAAGTGAGAGGGTATGGGGGTGTACCAAGTACCGTACGTACAAGTTGACGAAAATGATTGAGGGAAACATGTGTAGAAAATTGTGCACAACCATACTGAATGATATTCATTTGAATGATTTATTTAGATTGCGTGAAAACTACACAGATGATAAAATGTAGGGCAAATTAACATTACTAATTATGGATAAAGTATTCGAAAAGATGGCTGATGCAACACAAAAAGTACAAAACCGAAAACAATAAAGTATATCTGAGTATATACACAGGATCACATTTAATCTTAGAAACCATCCTCAATATTTAAATATAATTCTCGAATAAATCACGTTTCAGACCGTACAGTCTGATTTCAGATTAGTAGTGTCACTAGTTTTAAAGTATCTACGACGACAAATGATCGATATCTAACACAAAATGACAAATATTATATCCAAATGGTTGCCGCTATTAACAATATCCGTATATCATATCAAGATTAATTCATTGACCGGTACAAGTTACCATGGTCTCTTGTTGGAAAGAGGACTGTCCATTATAAAAATTACACTAAACATGTAGGACCTGATCTCAGATATGTACTATCATGCATATTCAAAAGAAATATAACTTGAATGAAGATACTTCACTCACAAACGAATCGCTATCTTTCTCAGATCACATTCGTTCAAAATGATTCCACTGAACGGTATAAAATTGACAGACTATCTACAATTCTCTAACAAGTACAATGATCGAAACGAAGATGTTTTCATAGCAAGTCCTATTACATGTTCACGACCTTCTAAAATTTGGACCGACAAAACGTTGTAACCCCTATCTTATGCCAATCAATCGAGGACACCTCAAATTGCACCGTACATACGTTTCGACTCAATTATTGGGCAAAGCAACACCGCCACCAATGTACTAGATTTAGCGGGAATTCAGCAATGAAGGTGAGATCTATCTTTTCCTCAACGAATCTTCCAATTTTGAAAAGAGCACAAAGTGTTATCCAAAAATCTCTGGAGTAGTAAGTTGATGTCTGGAGATGACTGGAAAATGCTCCAAATTTATCGGATTTCAAAGTATCACACGAAAAATTTTTAGGGAGCCATCGATCATTGGAACTAAAATCATTCACCTACCAACTATCGCAGGACTGCTGAATGAACGAGACAGAAGTAACTCAAACGAACAGGATCACTGAACGGCGCTTAGACTCGAAATTAGGCATGGCTGGATGAATCGTAATACAAACTATCAACTCCAGGAACGTCACAATTATCCATAATATTATCGCCGTGCGTGAGCAGCAACACGGCAGAGGGATTGTGACCGAAGTAAAAATCTAAGAACTAGTAATTACTCATCTACACCGATCAAGAAACTCTGGAACTACTCATTAAAGTAAAACGCAGACCCAGAATAACTACTGAAATATGATAGAAGATTTCATATTTTTCAAGAGCCACGGAGTCTTATACCGGATAACGGGCTAGGAAACCTGATCTTGCAGATGAAGAAAATTTTGTGAGCTAAGTGACATCATGTCTATGATATTGTTCAACTAATAATATCAAAATGAGATGAAGTAAAGATTCATTAGGAATCCTGTTTGAGCTAGTTTCCAATAAAAAAAAACCCCAATAGAGCATAGCACGTGAAAACGAAAATGTTACAACTCAACCATCTGATTCCTTAGATCTTTGTAGGGGGCAAGGAAGGCGGACATGGTGCCACCACCTGCGAGAAACAGCCGGTGGCGACTACTTCGGAGTTCGAGAGGAAATTGCATGTAGTAACAACAATGTCGAAAACAATGAACTAGTGCGACCATACTTACATGGATGCGTCGATGGAAATGCCGAGGAGTTGGAATAAGGGCGGCCATGTTCGCAGGGGTGGTTTCTATAGAGATGCTGGATGCTGATAATTCTGTTTGAATAGGATCCAGAAAAATGTTGCAAGACTTGAAGAATTAAAGATTCATTAGGAATCCTGTTTGAGCTAAATTTCAATAAAGATAACAGTGATAGAAATATCGATAACCAAATATCCTTCCAGATTAGAATTCTATCCAAAACAACTGGACCAAGAATTCTTCTTGATATTGAGATGTCCATTCGTTCTAGAGAAGTTACGAGCTCGATTCATGAAGCAAAGATATTATATCTTAGAGATCCGTTTGGAATCCATAGTGAGCTAGATTTCAACCAGGACACCAAGTTCTTCGTATCAAATCGTACCATTTGGATGAATGCATAGCAGTTGATCGATAATAACAGAGACTGTTGTGGACGCGTAGACCGGAAGTAAGTTACGTTGCAGACTCCTGAGTTCTACGACACAGTGAATCGAAAAAACCTTCACCGGTTCCGTCGAAACGTATGTACAAAGGAAGCCAAGGTAGGAATGAAGAATTCACAGTAAGTGATTCGCGAGTCATCTCTTCAGATAAATAAGTTTCTACAACCATACTCGCACTCAAAGGGCATAATTCTATCCAAAGTTGGTGAATGCAAATAAGGCCGTCACTTCTAGACAATGACCTCTACTTCTACAGTAGTTGGAGTAGTTAGGGAGGGGGTTGAAAAAGCTGGAAATTTCGGATGCAGCGATATCATTCGACGTATCCAATTCGATGAGATGAGGATCGGTCTCAACCACCATCAATGTTTAGTCAACACACGTCGAGACCGATTGGTGCGGTCAAGGACCACAACTGGCAAAGGGATAATTAGGAGCGAAACTCCCGGGGAAATGTGTCTTTTGGTATCCGCGTGTGAGCCTCCAAGCGCGGGGAAGCCCGAGGTGAAATAATCCAGCGGGAAAGTTGATCACTCTTCAAAGCAACACGAGACCAAATAATTGAGGCGAAACGTATATCCAGTACAATTTTGATACTCATCATTTGGGAATTCCACAAGGTACAGGAATGTGCAATTTGACGAGAATCGAGCGGAAAGTAAGCTGCTTTTCTCTGCGCATAAGCACAGAAATCGATCTCTCTTCATTTGAGGATGAGAGTGAGCCCATCTAATTCGCTAAATAGAGATCTGTTCTGAAAAGTGTTCCTAAAAGAACAAGAAAAATGATTCCTAACGAATACAATTCGCGCATGCAACAGAGTGGGTCATACTACAAGAGCCACGGGGGATGCTGGGTTCGCCGTGTCAAAGATATGAAAATATCAAAGGACCTTATACATATAGGCCAAAATGGGCTCCAAACGTTTTGACTTCAAAAGTCTTGGAAAGGATAGCCTTGTGAAGCGTGCAAATAAGCCCGGACTCCTTCTCTATCAGAAACAACCTCAGAACCTGGAGTAGCACATGACCTCCCTATTTGAAATATATTGGGAACACCATTCTTCGTTTACTGCTCAAAAATATGTATGTCGCCCTGGCTAATTCCAGTGGGATGTTTTTGACCTTCAACGAATCAGCAGCAACGTGGCGAAGTAGTTGATAACACTGAGGTTGACAACACTCGCGCTGTTACACTAGATGAGCAGCAGGAAGTGGCGAAGTGGTTTCACCACTACATGTTATCTGTACACTTTGATGAAGGGGAACGATGGCCTAGGGCCTCAAAATTCGTATTATTTATAGAATTTCCGTGGTTTTTCGAGCTCAGATGGCGATTTATTCAAAAACAGCGAGGTTCAACGGACAAACGCTTCGGACACAAGTTGTTTGAAAATTGATAATTATTCTCATCATTCAAGGAAGTAAAACCTGAGCCAAAAGCCCAGACAGGAAAGACTGAAAGGTCTAAGTTTCATGTGCAGAAATAAAAGCGAATAAAAGCAGAGAATCATTCCTCTGAGCCTGACACAATATCGACGAGATGCGCCCGACTCCTCGTCACTTCATTAATATCAACATGTCTCTCTCTCTCTCTCTCTCTCTCTCTCTCTCTCTCTCTCTCTCGTCTCTCTCTCTCTCTCTCTCTCTCTCTCTCTCTCTCTCTCTCTCTCTCTCTCTCTCTCTCTCTCTCTCTCTCTCACTCTCTCTCTCTCTCTCTCTCTCTCTCTCTCTCTCTCTCTCTCTCTCTCTCTCTCTCTCTCTCTCTCTCTCTAGTAGCGAGTAGTGTCATAAAAACATTCTACCTCAGAATTAGTAAGTCTAGAAGAATAGTACAAATATGGATGCTTGTAGTGCGAAAGACTTTCCCCTTGTGGCCTCTCTTTTTGTAAAAGGACGCATTATCCAAGAAATAGGACTTAGTATACCAGATAGTTCCCTGATTCAGGTTATAGATGAATGTCAAAGCTAGGTCTAAAAATAGCAGATCTTCAAGATAAAGATATTCTGATTTTTTACAGAGACCTTTTCGAGATTGTATCAAAGGAATCAAAGAAGAAGCTGGACTAGCAGTTCTTTTAATGCTAAACCACACTTGGCTGATTGATGATTTGTTTTTCCAGTTACTTGAAACAAATCAAGCCATACTTGAGTGCCCGATGAGGATAGTTGCTCTTATCTTCCTACACCCCGGTGGAGATCAGTGATGAAGAGTTTTTTACCACATTATGACAAAATGGAGGATTTTATTAATTTAACCAGAAAACAAATTGATAAAACTCTTGTTGATTTAGGTATCCTAAGAGCAACAGAAGCTAATATGATTCCCTATGACTCAGCTCATTTTACAGCGCATTCATATCTGCTGTCATAAAATGCTGGTGTTCCTCAAGGGAGCGTTCTAGGCCCGCTGCTATTTCTGATTTTCATCAATGACCTTGGAAAAGTACTTCGTCATACTAGTCACAAAATCTTTGCTGACGACACCTACATCTATCTCCATGCCCTCCCCTCGGATATCAGCAACAAAGTTGCTCTATAAGTCAAGATGCAGGTGCCGTAGCAGAATACGCTCTAGAAAACGAGCTGCAACTCAATACTGGCAAAACAGTTGCCATGATACTCGTAGTTCCTATTATACCACCGCCTTGAGATCTCGCCTAGTTCCCCAAATTGCCCTAAATGGAACTCTCTACCCTATTCAATCTCAGATGAAAATTCTGGGAGTTTCAGTGTCCCCCGATTTGGACTGGGGTGTCCAAATTAATCAAATCTCCAGGCAAGTACACGGTACTCTTCACAGTTGAGATCTTTCAGTCATTGCCTTTCCACGCTCACTTCGACAACAACTTGTGCAGAGCCTAGTTTTGCCTCACTTCGACTATTCAGCCATTCTCTTGACAGGCCTTGACAAAGCTCAAACCCTTAAGCTTCACAGACTCTTGAATCTATGTGTCCGGTACGTTTATGGTAACATCCCTTGGCGTGCTAACGTCACCCCATATCGCCTCGCCTTAGCTGGATGTCCGTGGAAAAAAGACGAGAGTACCTAATGGGCTCTCTAGCCGTCTCAATCCTCAAAACAGGACTTCCCCTCTATCTTCGTCCTAGGTTCATGCGCATTCAAGACTTACCTGAACTTCGCCAATCTGACAGGGGTAACAAACGTAAACTCATGTACTCAGCTCCTCGTACGGAAGCCCTGAAGCAATCCTTCTCTATCGCAACAGCTAGTTTCTAAACACGTTACCCCCCACTAGATCTTGTCAGTACACCGACTCCTCACATAAAAACCATTATGCGAAACTTTCAAATGCAGAATGACATTAACGAATGGTTCATTCGAGCAAACTCAGAGCGCCTCATTGCAATCCCTCCCTCCCTAACTGAATGCATTTGCTTCCCTTCATGAGCATGTTGTGAGATGTTGAGGATCAGCGCAAGGATCACTCACATGAAGAACCACCAGCTACAAACTCGGCACAGAAACAGAAAGTCAACATTCCGCTTCAAGTCCAGCTCAAACCAACAATTTCTTGAAATCAAGTATTTGTAATTCGCTTCCACATAATTATTTCGAATCTTATTACTTTTGGAAACATTCATTGTATTCTGCAAATGAGCAAATGGGGACCTGTCCCCCCGCTCTCAATAAATATATCAATCAATCAATCAATCAATCTCTCTCTCTCTCTCTCTCTCTCTCTCTCTCTCTCTCTCTCTCTCTCTCTCTCTCTCTCTCTCTCTCTCTCTCTCTCTCTCTCTCTCTCTCTCTCTCTCTCTCTCTCTCTCTCTCTCTCTCTGAAATGAAAATTGGGAGTCTTTCGGTGTGACCATTGGCCGAAAAAATGACCTGTGACTCCCTGGTCAATAGTCAGTGTTACCCATACTACAGATCCTATTGTCGGGGTAGAGGTGGACGAATCCGTCAAGGAGAAGATTATAAGCCCCTCGTGTGTTATGCACTGCGGGACATCGATTGGGCAGGATACCCACAGCTAGTGTCAACGCGTATTATGATCAGATTAGGGACCGCATAAAGGACTGGATTGCCCAGATGGGCGGAATCACCATTACATTCCCAGGGCGATCAGTGATGACAAGTTGGTCGCAAGACCTGTCTTTCAATAAACTTGTAGCAGCAATTGACATGTTCCTTTGCTACTTCCCAAAATCACCTCAATCTGACTTGCGTATCGGTACCTTAGGATCAAGATACAAAGATTGCTCTGCTTTCTTATCTGTGGGGCTATTAACCAAGACACTCGGCATGAAACAAGAGGCAGAACTTATAGACTGGATCTTTACAGAGGGTCTTGCGGCCGAGTTCATGCAGATGATGGATCGTCGACAAGAATGTATCAAAGTCAATTCATACTTCCCTTACCAATCAGATCTAGGTCTGGTCTCTCTCTCTAGATATCAAAGCGAAGTGCAACGTTCAACGCATCTGAGTGTCCTACTACAGTTACGGTATTGAAAATTGAAATATATGAAAACATTTGATCATGGCTTCCTAGCCCATTTTTTATAGTTCGGTAACATTTTTGTTACATATTATTTCTTAAGGCACAAATCTGTGCGCTTCCATTCATTCCTTTTAAAGGTAGTATCGTCATTATATATAGTATTATTTGTTACGCTATATCTCTCTCTCTCTATCTAGCTACTAATAGAGTCGCTACAAAGATGTCCGATGAGGAATATCTTACATCGGGGAACACCCGAAGAAGAAGCGGAGTCCTGGACAATACAAGTACCAGACCAGGACATGAGGCTGCATACCCCTCGGAGTTTTTTTTTTTTTTTTTCGACAGATCACCTAAAGAAAAGCCAAAAGCATCATTTCGTGGAGGAACCCTAGACATGAAGAAAGCTGCAGGCATGATG